>CM056049.1:569302138-570502138 GCA_029574335.1 Rana kukunoris | reverse complement strand
TATTATTTTGCTAAGAAATTACTTGGAACCACCAAACGCTATGGGCCGGATTCAGATACATTTGTGTATCTTTAGAGCGGCGTAGCGTATCTTCTTTACGCTACGCCGCCGCAACTTAGAGAAGCAAGTGCTGTATTCACAAAGCACTTGAGTCCTAACTTACGGCGGCGTAGCGTAAATGGGCCGGCGTAAGCCCACGTAATTCAAAGTAGGTGGAAGGTGGGCGTGATACATGTTAATGACCCGTGACCCCATGTAAATGAGGTGCTGAACGAACGGTGCATGCGCAGTTTGTGGACGTATCCCAGTGCGCATGCTCTGAATCACGTTGCAAATACGCAATGCTTTCGACGTGAACGTAACTTACGCACAGCCCTGTTCGCGTACGACTTACGCAAACAACGTAAATGATAGAAAATGCAACGTGGGTCCGACGTCCATACTTAACATTGCCTGTGCCTCATATAGCAGGGGTAACTTTACACCGGTCATACGCCTTACGTAAACGACGTATATCAATGCACTGGGTGCAACTAAGTTTCTGAATCGGCGTATCTAGCTCATTTGCATATTTTTTATGGGAACGTCTAATGCGTCCAGCGTAACTATGCGCCCACGATACGCCGGTGTAGGCAAGTTACGCCGAACGACTGAAGCCATGTTTTTCGGCGTATCTTGCTATCAGAATCGGCGTAAAGATGCGACGGCGCACATTTGAATTTACAGCGGCGTATCTTGAGATACGCCGGCGTAGATTCTTTCTGAATCCGGGCCTATATATATATATTTTTAGCAGAGACCACCAGGGAATAAAATGGTGATTGTTGCAATATTTTATGTCACACTGGATTGGCGCAGAAACCTTTCAAATGCAATTTTTGGGGAAAAAATTCACTTCAATGAATTAAAAAAAAACTAAACAGTAAAGTTAGCCCAATTTTTTGTATAATGTAAAAGATGATGTTACGCCGTGAGAATTGTGAGAGATTCACGATCTTTATTCTAAGCAAAAAAAAAAGGTGATTCTCATTTTAGCCAGAATCACGCAGCTCTACTTGATGTCAGAGGACCCAAGATGCCAGAATACTCACATCTAGTCAAGAATAACACAATATAAAAGAGAGCCATGTATCATAGACCATAACATGGAAACTGATTTGCTGATACGCCAGAAGGGTGGAATGAAAAATAAATTTTCCATCAGGTAAGGACACAAGGTTTGAGCATGGTCAATAAGGAGAAAAAACAGTTCTCCAAGAACTGAGAACAAGTCTCTAACCTCAATTCCCCATAAGGGCCAAGTGAGAAAGAGTTGTGCATGCTAAGAACTGCCAGGGCAGACATCTAACTCACCAAGGTAAGGAGTATCCAGGAAGAACCCTGAAGATGACCTGGTCAGCAGGAATTCCAAGGAGAGAAACAGTGGTCCCCGAGCCCTCTTAGAGAACCAAGGTTCAATCAATATCAAGAAGCCAGCATGACCAGTCGGCTAAGGAATATGGGAGTTTCCTCTATAATGATTAGACAGGGGATAGAAGGTAGAGCTCCCCTTCAAAATGTGCAAGGAGGATATGCTATAGATCAGAAAAAACAGAGGATCAAGCTTAACTCCTACATATACAGTATGTAAGACGATCACATGTGCCTAAAGTAATCCCTGAGAAAATCCTGCCTGAAAAAAACTGCCCATCCTGGAGCTTCATGAAGTCACAGGACTGATTTGTGCGATTTATTTTATCATGTGCTCATAATATTTTAGATTGATCAATTTTTATTAAGCATTGTATTTGATTTTGATCACGTGATATTTCATGAATTTAGAATTGTTTCTTTTTTATTTTATCTGTAACAGTGGCACTATATTTGGTATTTAATGGCATGAAATTCACATTTATTTAAATTATTTACACGGAAGGTAATCATTTGTGTGATGCTTCAATAACCTTTATATATAAGGTTTCATTCTTGTCAGGATCCATACTACCTCTCTTGTCAAGAGAACTCCTGTTCTAGAACATTAGAAGGTAGCCAAAGGGACAAGAATTCTCTGACAGGATCTCCCTGTACAGTCCTCAACAACCTTATAACTGTATGACTTGTTAATCAGGCCAAGGTCTACATGATCCCCAGTAGCAGACAATCTGGTCTGGCCGTAAATTTTATTTGCAACAGAGGAGGGAATGTCTGAGGTAGTCCGAATTGAAACTAGAGAAAAGGGGTTGTCTACAAGAGGATGACCCATGAATACACAGCTCTCTTGCAAAAGTAGAGAGGTGAATAACTCCCTGGTAAAAGGAAAGTGGCATGGGGTTAACCTGTTGCAGACACATATGCTAAGGTTAGAGCTGTCTGAAGATGATGAAAATTGCTAGCGACTATTTCTGAAACAAGATCCAGTTGAATCTTGGAGGCATCTGAACCTTCTAGATAACAATGTCCACTGGGGGGGTTCCACATTGACTGTTTTCTTTATCATAGGTTTTCTGAGTCCTCCACAATGGGGATTCTGTGTGAAGGCAATATGGAAAACACTGGAGTCCACACCCGAAAGACCACTTGTGGTGCAGGGCGAGACTGAGGAGGAGTAGCCCTGCCCTGGTGCCCCGGTAGGAAGTAATCAGCAATTCCTCATGCTGGCTGATTGGCGTTGCTCTGGGGAGGGAATGGGATGGTAAACTGATAGATACCGTCACAATTGAAGGCCATACATGTCCCAAAGGGAATGAACAATTGATCTCAATAGGACAGCAGTGGTACAAAAAAAGGGACGAGGAGCTGAATAGAGTGCTGAAAGTGAGAGATCAGCCTATGAAAAATCCACACACTTGGAAAATGGGGGGTGCAACTTCATTCTGAAGGTTTTTCTGACCAGCCTTACCTAGGAAGAAGACTTGGTCACTTCTTAGGCCGCATACACACGATCGGTCAAAAAAGATGAAAACAGACTGAAGGACCGTTTCATCGGTCCAAAACGATCGTGTGGGCCCCATCGGCCAGTTATCCTTCGGTCAAAAAAAAGAGAACTTGCTTTAAAATTTGACCGGTGGACGCCTGACTGATGGGTGAAAATCGATCGTTAGTATGCAAAAGCATCGGTTAAAAGGCCACGCATGCTCAGAATCAAGTCGACGCATGCTTGGAAGCATTGAATTTCATTTTTTTTCAGCACGTCGTTGTGTTAAAACACGTAAACATCACCGCGTTCTAACGCGATCGTTTTTTTAACCAATGGTGTGTAGGCACATCAGACCATCAGTCAGCTTCATCGGTTAACCAGATGAAAACGGTCCTTCGGACAGCTCTCATCAGATGAACTGATCGTGTGTACACGGCCTTAGTCTTCTTATACTTAAGCAGGTGTCCTGCGTTAATATTCAGTAAGATAATTTCAAGGGTATGTCCAAAGAGATATCGCTCCTTGAAGTTTAGGCAAATCAGGCCCTCCCTGGACACAGTGGGGTAGATTCATGTAGATCAGCGGATCTTTTGATCCGCGTGATCTATCTTTTTTACGATCCGCCTGCGCCAGTTTTTGAGGCAAGTGCTGTATTCAGAAAGCACTTGCCTCATAATTAGCCCTGGCGGATCGTAAATCCCCCGGCGGAATGCAAATTCCGCGGCTAGGGGGAGTTTACTATTTAAATCACGCGCGTCCCCGCGCCGATCGTACTGCGCATGCGCCCCGCCGGCAAAATTTCCCAGCGTGCATTGCTTTAAATGACGTCACAAGGACGTCATTGTTTTCGATGTTAACGCAATTAACGTATGGCCGTATTCCCAGACGACTTACGTAAACGACGTAAAAAATTCAAAACTCGACGCGGGAACGACGGCCATACTTAACATAGGATCCGCCGCACTTACCCACGCATATAGCAGGGGTAACGATCCGCCGGAAAAAGACGAACGCAAACGACGTAAAAAAAAAAACGACGGCCGGGCGTTCGGTTCTGAATCGGCGGTTCTCCTCCTTTGCATATTCGTCGCGTAGAAAAAAAGAAGCGCCACCTAGCGGACGGCGGGAGAATGCAGCCTAGGAACCGACAGTGTAACTCACTTACACCAGTCGGCTCTAAGGGAGATCTATGCGGAACCTGATTCGAGGAATCAGCCGCATAGATCCGAGCGTCGGATCTCACAGATCCGACGGTGTATCAGTAGATACACCGTCGGATCTGTACATGAATCTACCCCACTGTCACAATAGGGCTGGGTCTTCCTGTGTAAACTGAGTATTTAAATATATATAAATATAATAATATAAGTATTTAAAAATTCTGGTTGTTGGTTAGTAAATTCCTTGAATGTGAGAACTGGTCTTTTGGTTTCCCTGGTGGGTCACTGTCAGATCCACAGCGGGTATAGACTACTGTTAAATAAACTTATTTCCAAACAGGAACAAATCCAATAAATGCTTAGCGAGCCACTGGGGTGCTTCCTATTCCCATTCAGGAATACCTCTAAGGCCTCGTACACACGATCAAATCTGTCCGCTGGAAACGGTCTGCTGGACCGTTTCAGCAGACAGATTCGATCGTGTGTACGGCCGAGCCGACGGATTTGGCCACCCGACAGATTTCAAAGCATGCTTGAAATCTATCGGGTGGGAATCCGTCCGCCCGACATGTCTGCTGGTTAGTACACTTACCAGCAGACATGTCGTCCCGCACCGCCGCCGAATGGATTCGGCGATTGCGCGGAAGTGTTTTACTTCCTGGTGCGGTGACGTGGCGGCGTCAACGTCACCGCCACGTCACCGACACGTCAGCGCGCCGTCTGCTGGCGGGGATTTTGGTTTGCTCGTGTGTACACGCGAGCAAACCAAAATCCCAGCAGACAGATTTGTTCAAATCTGTCGGACAGACAGATTTGAACAAATCTGTCTGCTCGTGTGTACGAGGCCTAAGAGTGGGCATAGTGGGAAGGGCTTTGCAGCTGTGGAAACTCTGACCCAAGAATGCAGAGAGCAGGCTGATCCTCCAGATGCAGAGTAGTGTATACCGCATCAATAAGAGCCACCATGGTCTCATGTAAATCTAATGTTATGACAGAAGACTGGTTCATCAAAAATAATCTCATTGGATACCAAGAGGACCCCAATCCAGTCAGAAATGGTCATTGCAACCGAAGGCGTCTAAGGCGTGGGAAGGTCAGTAATAGACTCTGAAGGTAAAGATGCAGAAAAGTGCATGGAGCCTTTGCAGTCAATGTCAGCGAGGAACTGGTTGAATATGGCCACAAAGTCTTGCATGATTGTAGGAAATTAGGCCTAATCTGTCAGATGTTAAGAGAACTCAGACTAGAAGGTGAACTCTATAAGCATTGGGTCACGAGATTCCAGAATGCAAATGTTAGTACTTTTAAGAGGTATGTAACAAACCCACCCAGAACTGCTTAATGAATGAATGAATGAAAACGTATAAATCGCCTCTGGGCGCTTAAGGAAGTGTAAAACATCTGGTAACTGATGAGAATCGAATGGCCTGAGGTAGGAAAGGACCAGGGATCAGAGTTCTGTGAGGCCCTTTGCAAAGCCAGAGCAGCAGTGGGAAGATGCTACCTTGACACTGAATAATGACAAATCAAACACAGAACATGCACATGACACTGCACCAGTCAATGACGTTAGAATTGAATTCCATCAGCATTAACCCTTGCTCAGTCTGATCTGCCTACTCAGAGTGAGTCTTAAGAGACAGGGCAGGCATAAGAAAATTAGAAAATGAGTTAAGACTTTGTACAGCAGACCTCAGAATAAATCCATCCTTCTAGGACACTAGTAAAAAGGCATGCTGGGAATAGGAAGAGGCATCCTGGGCTGGCCTACTTTTTTTTTGTTAGCATGTATTGAAAGTATTTGTAGGCAGTAGTATACCAGTGTATGACTTCATGTTTCCCCTATGGGATGATAAAGAATTACTCATTTCATCTAGCATGTTGAATCTTTGCCTGCTTGCTCCTGCAACTTACTTTGTCCATCACTATAATGGGCATCCTAACTGACCAATAAGAGCAGAAGGCCAGTCATTGCACTAAACTCCTCGTTAAAGAGGTTATTTTCTTTTGGGGTTCCAAAGGTACTGTAGTGGAAATCAAAAATATGTTCAAGCAGCTGGATTTTCTCTCTTTCATACAAATCATCAATGCTTTTTTTTTTTTTTTTTTTGCCAGAAAGGCTCAGTTATTTGAAGTCTCTGTTCTTCAATAAGTATGCAGATAAGCATCATCAATAATTCTTCCTGAGCTTTTTGATCCCTACAAGCAGTACAGCCTTTTTTCTACTACTTACATATTCTGGAATAAAAGGGACCAATCATAGAAATGATTATCCAGTAGACAGTACCTTGTATGATGAAGATGGTGGAACTCCTCTTGCTCCATTTACAGTGACAGCCTCCTCATCTAGGGGATTAAATATTATGTCAGTCAGATAAAGAAAACAAAACCTTTAAATATGTTGACAGCATTCAGATAGCAATGATAAATACTGCAGTAGATATGCCCTATGCATAGACAAGAACATATTTTTAAACGTAATCTTAGTTTTTTTTTTATATGGTACATCTGGTGTTCTAAGTTGAACAGCTCTTTAATATGTATAACCTGTAAATATATTATAATTTTTTTCTAGTTTCTGTTACTCATTTTAAAAGATTCAAATATATTCTATATTAGTTACACTCAATTCTTTCATACTAACGTAAAAGAAAAAGACACTTTGGTTGATTTTCTAAAACTGGAGAGTGTAAAATCTGGGGCAACTTCCAGTTTTTTGGCAAAGCTTTATTGAACAAGCTGAAAGGATAAGTTTATGTTTTGACAAAAAATAATAAATTCAATTTTTTTTCCCCCAGGTAAATCAAAATTAGCATTTTTTTTTTGTTTTGCGAGCCTGTAAAGCTTTGCACCAGTGATCGATCAGCAGATCACTGATGCCATACAGGTCTGTCAGTGTACCGGCTTGCTCATACCTCGTACGAGGAAGGTGATACATTCTGACAGGAAGACTCAACAGTATTTAGATTTTTTGATTTTTAATGCTACCTAACATATGAGAATCCAGGTTTTTACAGATAGACACATTTGAATGCAGCAGACATGATCTGAAGGACAAAGTGTTACTCAATTGTATCCTGGAGCAGTGGTCATCAACCCTGTGCTCAGGGCCCACTAACAGGCCAGGTTTGTAAGGCTCCTTACACACGGAGCGATCCGTTTTTCGGTCCGCTCCGTGTGTCCGTCAGCTCAGCGGGGGGTCTCCGCTGAGCTGTCGGGCGGACAGGGCGGTCCCCGCACACTGTGCAGGGACCGCCCCGTCTCTCCTCCGCTCTCCCCTATGGGGAGTCGGATGGAAACGGACCGTCTGTCCGTTTGCATCCGATCCGTTTGGCCGGACGGAAGAAAAATAGGACATTCTTCCGTCCACAAAAACGGATGCGGATCTGGCGGACGTTAGCGGATGCATCATCCGCTAACGGATCCGCTCCCATAGGGGTTCATTACAAGTCCGTAAACGGACTTGTAATGAACGGATGAACGGTCCGCTAGTGTGAAAGGACCCTTAGACAACTGAAATACATCACAGGTGATATAATTTTCTGCTCAGTGATTGCAGTATTCTAGTCTGCAACTCCCTAAGGTAATACATAAAATCTGGCCTGTTAGTGGGCCCTGAGGACAGGGTTGATGACCTCTGTCCTGGGGGATCACGGTGGCAGTGAGCTGAATCAGAAGCTGGCCATAAGGCTTGATCACATTTAAGTGGCTTGGTCACATTTAAATGGTCTAGCACACTGGTGCACTGCATGCTAATGGAAAAAGAAGACCAAATAATTTTCTTCAAAGTTGCATTGTCCCGATACCAATACCAGTATCGGTATCGGGAACGATACCGAGTATTTGCGGGAGTACCCCAAATACCCCTGATGCCTGAATAGAATACTTGACGTCACCCCGCCCCCCCCCCACCGCCGTATATCGCAAAGCCGCCGCCGTGTTAATCACCGTGCGGGGAACATTACAGTCAGCTTTCGCTTGAATAGCTGTTTTCCCCGCCGCGCATAGACACTCCCCCTTGCTCGGGATTGGACGGATCTGTCCAATCCTGAGCAAGGGGGATTGTCTCTATACACGGCACGGCAAGGAAAACAGCTATTCAAACGAAAGCTGACTGCAATGTTCCCCGCACAGTGATTAACGCGGCAGCGGCGACATCATTTAAGTACGGGGGACATGGCTGCATATGTTTGGGGACATGGCTGGATATATGTGGGGGGACATGGCTGCAATATGTTTGGGGACATGGCTGCATTTGTTTGGCGACATGGCTGCAATATGTTTGGGGACATGGCTGCAATATGTTTGGAGACATGGCTGCAATATGTTTGGAGACATGGCTGCAATATGTTTGGAGACATGGCTGCAATATGTTTGGGGACATGGCTGCAATATGTTTGGGGACATGGCTGCAATATGTTTGGGGACATGGCTGCAATATGTTTGGCGACATGGCTGCAATATGTTTGGGGACATGGCTGCAATATGTTTGGAGACATGGCTGCAATATGTTTGGAGACATGGCTGCAATATGTTTGGAGACATGGCTGCAATATGTTTGGAGACATGGCTGCAATATGTTTGGAGACATGGCTGCAATATGTTTGGGGACATGGCTGCAATATGTTTGGGGACATGGCTGCATTTGTTTGGGGACATGGCTGCATTTGTTTGGAGACATGGCTGCATATGTTTGGGGACATGGCTGCATATGTTTGGGGACATGGCTGCATATGTGGGGGGACATGGCTGCATATGTTTGGGGACATGGCTGCATAGGTGGGGGACATGGCTGCATATGGGGGACATGGCTGCGTATATGGAGGACATGGCTGTGTATATGGGGGACATGGCTGCAATATGTTTGGGGACATGGCTGCAATATGTTTGGGGACATGGCTGCATTTTTGGGGGGACATGGCTGCATTTGTGGGGGGACATGGCTGCATTTGTGGGGGGACATGGCTGCATATGTGGGGAGACATGGCTGCATATGTGGGGGGACATAGCTGCATATGTGGGGGACATGGCTTCATATGTGGGGGGACATGGGTGCATTTGGGGACACATTTAAAAAAAAGTATCGGTATTCGGTATCGGCGAGTACATGAAAAAAAGTATTTTTTTTACTCGGTCCTACTTTTACTCGGTCCTACTTGTACTCGGTCCTAAAAAAGTGGTATCGGGACAACCCTAGTTACATGTGATGCACTTTAACAGTGTGTTTTCAAGCTTGTAAACTAGATTAATAAAAGAATACCACATATAGGCCTGATGATTTCTGGTAATCTACCTTTTTTTGAGACTAATTTGACAAACTCTGAACTTGTGAAAAAAAGCAAAATAGGTTTGGTCACCAGAGGCGCAAAAAGAGACAGGGAGCCTGGCAACTAAAATAAAATTATCTGGAGGCTACATAGGTTGCAATTGATATCCACCACTTGAAAATACTAACTATCTGTGACTTTAGGGCCTCATTGTACACTGCTGCTGATAAACAAACGTTTTTGAGCAGTTGGGTGTTTTTTCTTAGCTGCCCCTGATCTCTCCTCTTATCTTATCAGTACATGTACACAGAGTAGTTTATAGTCGTTTCTAGGCAGTTGAGTTTAGAAGCATTTTTCGGAAACCAAAAAAAATACATTCAGGACGGATGTTCAGAGGCATTTGAAATGGAAAATGCCTGGACAACTTGTAAACGCATTTAGCCATGTTTCGTTTACATGCATTTCTGAGTAGTTGAAAAAAAAAAACGCTTTTAAAAGGCAAATGCGAGGCTAAATGCAGCATGTAAACGCAGCAAAACTTATATAGCGCGGCACATGCGAACTAAATCGCCTCTGGGCTGTGCATGCAGAGGCATATGCGCCAAAGATTGTTGAGCGAGGGAGAAAGGTCAGTTTTCAGTAACCAAAAACAGTTTACTACCAGGGTAAGGTGGGATAGTTAATGATTTGAAACCTTTAGCTTTTTAATTTGTTCTACGAAGGGGCTAGATCTAGCTTGCAAAGGAGCCATCTGTAGCTATCTACAGATACCCATATCTCCTTTAGTATCTTTGCTGCAATTACTGAATATCAGTATTGGCTGGTCAGAGCGCATAGTCATTATTCCAGCTCTTTTAGTTCAGGGCTGCAGGCGGTAAAAGGTGATAAACAGTAACTGTCTTTTAGTTATGTGAAGAACATCTTTAAAATTCTAGTTGGTATAGATAACAGTTCACGTCCCATCATTTTTTGGGGAAAAAAATACATTGCAATCTGCTGGAAAAGTTCAGTTTCAGTGTAAACAGCGTCCAAGCATGTACATTAGAGATAACTTCAATTAAAAAAATAATTTATGACAAATGAGAAGAAATTAACCTTCCATCTCCTGCTGTACGTGTCAAGGCACTAGAGTCTAAAATGTGCAAGGAATCCAAGACTTTTCCCCATCTGCACAACTTCTTATCCAGAGAACTCTAAATGAACTTTCTGGTGAACTTTTTTAAGAGTTCATACATGTTATATTAGGCTTTTGTCAAGGTAAAAGTTCATTGGAAGGTTAAAATCTATTTCAAGCGAGCAGGCTGCCAAATAATATACTGTTTGTCAATATGATATACCTCATCACTTCTCTATAGGTAAATATTATGCTGAACATCTGCCAGAAATTCTCCAACTAGTAAATGTTCTGTCATCTTGTTAAAGGTAAAACACAGTACAATTCTTCTGACATACAGTATATGCCACCATAACTCACTATATCGTTTAAATAGATGTAGTGAAACCATAAGGACCTATTCACATTAGAATGCAGTGCAGAAAAGCTGTGTTCCCATGAGGCTTCCTGCACTGCATTCTAATCGCACTGCTCTTTTGCGATCTGCTGTGGGGGTCATTGCAAAGTTATAAACAACCCAAACACAGGTGGCAAATGCAGTGCATTTATCTGAACTGGATCACATATATTATAGAAGTATCATGTGATGATGTTGCAGGTAAATGACCAGGCCCCTTTTTGCGATTCGGCACTGCGTCGCTTTAACTGACAATTGCGCGGTCGCGCGGTCGTGCGACGTGGCTCCCAAACAAAATTTGCGTCCTTTTTTCCCACAAATAGAGCTTTCTTTTGATGGTATTTGATCGCTTATTATTTTTTGCGCTATAAACAAAAATAGAGCGACATTTTTGAAAAAAAATCAATATTTTTTACTTTTTGTTATAAGAAAAATCAAATAAACTACATTTTAGTCAAACATTTAGGCCAAAATGTATTTAGCCACATGTCTTTAGTAAAAAAAAAAAATCGCAATAAAAAAAAATAGCTACCTAGCGGGAACAGCGACACTAATATAGCGATCAGAAAAATGATCGCTTAGTGATGCTGGCAATAGGGAGTGAAAGGGTTAACTAGGGCGATGATCAAGGGGTTAAAACTTTATTAGGGGGGGGTACCGGGTCTACCCTGAACCTAACACTAACTGACTGTCACACTGACACTAAATACAGTAATCATACATATATGATTACTGTATTCAGTGACACTGTGACAGGGGGGGAGGGGGGGGGGGTGATCGCAAGGGGTTAAGTCTGCCTGTGTGTACTGGTGTCAGTGTAGTGTTGTGCAGACTTACTGTGAGATGTGATCTCTCCTCAGCGGCGGTTTAAAAAACCGACGAGGGGAGAGATCACATCACTTCCCTCTTCCTGTGTTTACACAGGAGGAGGAAGTGCAGGGCGGGGAGCGCGCGCATTGGCTGGGAGCGATCCGGAGGGGGGGACAAAAACGAATAGTCGCCCCCTCATCCCGGATCGCTCGGCCAGCCACGGGGACCGCCGCATGTACCGGGGGGGGGGGTGTCCCGATCGGACCCCCGACCCACGGCAAGGCAGGCGCGTAAATATACGTTGATGTGCCTGCCCGTGCCATTCTGCTGACGTAAATGTACAAGCGGCGGTCCGCAAGCAGTTAAGTATTGCATGCACTACTTTGTGCAGTGCGGTGTCATTTCAGCCTATTCAAAATTAATAGGGCTAAAATCGCACTGCACAGAACTGCATGGGAATCGCACAGGATTAATGTACAATTCACAATCAATTCCTAGTGTAAACGGGCTTTAACATCTATTTTAGAAATAAATATTTAATTACAAATAAGGAAAAGTACAGACAGTGGAAGGTTGGATTTATCGTCCATGGACACAGCATGGCAGCAGTGTTCAGGATCATTTACATCTACAGTCGGGCGTTGCTAAAAATATAGGCAGTTGTGCAATGTCATTACCAGCCCAAATGTCCCCCCCGCCCCCAAAAATATAACACCACAGAGACGATGAAATTGTACACACGCCACAGCAAAGATGATACCCCCTGTTGTGTTTGATGGCAGTACTAGTGAATGGGGCCACAACCATGAGCCTAATGTTAGGCCCCTAGTTTCAGAACGAAATTCCATGTTCAGCGGTCAGAAAAAAATAGGCATTTAGAAGTCTGCAGTATCGACTTCTAAATGCCTGTCCGAGGATTCTCATGAAAGATGAAAAGCAAACGCAAAAATATAATAAAAAAAAAATGTAATCAAACAAAAACAATGGTGTGGTAATGAAAGGATAACCTCAGGATTAGATTATGGTTTAGTGCATGGGTGGCCAACCAGTGGCCTGGGGGCCACAGGTGGCCCGCAGAGCCCTCCGATATGGCCCGCAACCTCCTGCTCTGGAATGGCTGGTTGGCAAGCACAGATCGCAGGTTGCCCACCTGCAATACCGCAGCATCAGTGTTGTGAATGAAGCTGGTGGTAGAGGAAGAAAGCGGCTGTGGAGCAGAGCTCTATAATCCGATGCTTCCTCTACAGTGCGGAGTCTATGGCTAAGTTCAGCTAACCCGCAGGATAGACACAGGTGCCCTACACTGCACCCATGGTGTGGGTAAACGACAGCACATCAGTCTAAGGCCCTTTTTACACGATCAGCCCGACCAAATGAGACCCTCAATTCACCTCTACAGAGCGACAGATGTCCATTTACGCCCACCTACCTTCAATGCGAAAAACAGAAGGGAATTCGTCCCCTTCCATCTGAGCAGGTCGTATAGAGTAACCGTGACCTGTCACTCCTCCGCTCTACTCAATGTGGCCCGCAACTGGTTACCAAGTTGCTTAAGTGGCCCTCGCTCTTCAAAAGGTTGGGCAACCCTGGTCTAGTGCAATGTTTCTCAACTCCAGTCCTCAAGTACCCCCAAAGGTCATGTTTTCAGGATTTCCCTCAGATGAAACGGCTGTGGTAATTACTAATGCTGGCCATACACTATACGAAAAATCGGGCAAACCCATTTTCGAAAAACGAACGCTTGGCCGTGAGCGCAAATGATAAATTGTTCAAACTTAATTTTTTTAAATATACCTAGTGCAGACAGTTCGGATGGGAAACACATTAAACTTTCAATTTATCGTTCGTTCGGCAGAAAATTTCCAAACTTGTCCTTAGTCTTTTTGGCTCAAAAACGCCCCAACATTTATCGATTTTGTGCCCATTAACTGTTTGAAAAAACGAACAAACTGTCTAAACGATAAACACTTAGCGCTACACTTTATTATTTCTGCACTGTTACAATTTTGTCTTATTGTTGTGTTAGCAGCTTTTAGGCTCGATTCACACCAATGCATGTTGCTTTTGAGCGTTTTTGCAGTGCTTTTTGCGGTGCTTGCTGCGTTTTTTGACATGCGTTTTTACCGCGATTTGCGTTATTTTTTTAGCCATCAATTTAATTTTTTTTATCATTTCCTTTAACAACCAGCTATAAACAGGTAAAAAAAATGCAAAACACGGCAAAATCACGATAAAAACGTGGTACTTGCGTTTTGAATGCGGGTCCATTGAATTCTATTACATGCAAAACGCTGCTCTTTGCGAGAAAAAAAGTCCCCGACCCTTTCCAAAAACGCAGAGGCACAAAAAAGCATTGATGTGCACATGTTCCATAGGAACCCATGTTAAAAAATGTCCCTGCTTTTCTGCAAGATGCACCAAAAAACGCATTAGTGTGAATGGAGCCTTTACATATATATTATATTTTTTGGCGCAGTATTCAACGTTTTTTTTTTGTCATCATATGATGTGATTGTCTTTCAGTGGGAATATCTGAATGATGTCTGCAGCTACAGGCATCATTCAGATATCCTAGTTTTTAGCCGGCAATTCTGTGCACCGTAAGAATGGCAGTTCCGCCGCTTGATTGTTCTAACAGGAGACAGGAGGGGACATCCCCCCTCCTGTCACCATCCGGCTCATCGGGGACCCGGAGAAAGAATTGTCCGCCGTCATCTTTATGACCGGGCGTGGCGTTATGACGTCACGTCCGGGCCGCAATTGTAAACAAAGCCGGGTCTTTGGCTGGTAAGCATGAGATTGTAAATTTGTTTTGATTTTTATCTCATGCTTTTCAGCCTGGAGGATAGATGTGGGGTCTTTTTTGACCACGCATCTCTCCATAAAGAGTACCTGTCACGCACCAATCCTATTACAAGGGATGTTTACAGTGCCTTGCGAAAGTATTCGCCCCCCTTGAACTTTGCGACCTTTTGCCACATTTCAGGCTTCAAACATAAAGATATAAAACTGTAATTTTATTGTGAAGAATCAACAACAAGTGGGACGAAATTTATTGGATATTTCAAACTTTTTTAACAAATAAAAAACTGAAAAATTGGGCGTGCAAAATTATTCCGCCCCCTTAAGTTAATACTTTGTAGCGCCACCTTTTGCTGCGATTACAGCTGTAAGTCGCTTGGGGTATGTCTCTATCAGTTTTGCAGATGGAGAGACTGAAATTTTTGCCCATTCCTCCTTGCAAAACAGCTCAAGCTCAGTGAGGTTGGATGGATAGCGTTTGTGAACAGCAGTTTTCAGTTCTTTCCACAGATTCTCGATTGGATTCAGGTCTGGACTTGACAGTGGGTATGGTGTGTTCAGGGTTATGAGCTGTGTTGCTTTTACGCCAAACATAATGTTTTGCATTGTTGCCAAAAAGTTCGATTTTGGTTTCATCTGACCAGAGCACCTTCTTCCACATGTTTGGTGTGTCTCCCAGGTGGCTTGTGGCAAACTTTAAACAACACTTTTTATGGATATCTTTAAGAAATGGCTTTCTTCTTGCCACTCTTCCATAAAGGCCAGATTTGTGCAGTATACGACTGATTGTTGTCCTATTGACAGAGTCTCCCACCTCAGCTGTAGATCTCTGCAGTTCATCCAGAGTAATCATGGGCTTATTGGCTGCATCTCTAATCAGTCTTCTCCTTGTATGAGCTGAAAGTTTAGAGGGACGGCCAGGTCTTCGTAGATTTGCAGTGGTCTGATACTCCTTCCATTTCAATATTATCGCTTGCACAATGCTCCTTGGGATGTTTAAAGCTTGGGAAATCTTTTTGTATCCGAATCCGGCTTTAAGCTTCTCCACAACAGTATCTTGGACCTGCCTGGTGTGTTCCTTGTTCTTCATAATGCTCTCTGCTCTTTAAATGGACCTCTGAGACTATCACAGTGCAGGTGCATTTATACGGAGACTTAATTACACACAGGTGGATTCTATTTATCATCATTAGTCATTTAGGTCAACATTGGATCGTTCAGAGATCCTCACTGAACTTCTGGAGAGAGTTTGCTGCACTAAAAGTAAAGGAGCTGAATAATTTTGCACGCCCAATTTTTCAGTTTTTTATTTGTTAAAAAAGTTTTAAATATCCAATACATTTTGTTCCACTTCATGATTGTGTCCCACTTGTTGTAGATTCTTCACAAAAAATTACAGTTTTATATCTTTATGTTTGAAGCCTGAAATGTGGCAAAAGGTTGCAAAGTTCAAGGGGGCCGAATACTTTCGCAAGACACTGTATATTCCTTGTAATAGAAATAAAAGTGATTAAAAAGAAAAAATCAAAAAAGAGAAAGTGTAAAAAAAAAAGTAAAATAAACAATAAAAAAATAAAAATGATTTAAAGCGGATTTCCACCCAGGAAAACAACATTTGGCCAAAAGTCCTAAACAAATTAAATAAAAAAAACGTGAAAAAAAATTATACTCACCCGAAATACCTGTTGCTATGCGGAAGTCCGTAATCTGCCTCTTCCCCACCGGGATGTGTTTTCTTCTGCTTCTTCTCCTAGTGAATGGGGCGCGCTGCTTTCTGGGAACTGTGTGTGTTCTCAGAGAGCAGCCGCTCATTCACAAGCCGGCGTGAGACTCACGCAGGCGCAGTAGGAAATAGGCAGTGAAGCCGTAAGGCTTCACTGCCTGTTTCCCCTAGTGTGAATGGCGGCGCGGGACTTGCATCGATCGTGGGACCGGCATCGGGGGGCCATCAGCATGGGCAAGTAGGACAAGGTAAGTGTCCTTATTAAAAGTCAGCAGCTACACTGTTAGTAGCTGCTGACTTTAAAAAAAAAAAAATTGCGGGTGGAATCCCGCTTTAAAACGCCCCTGTCGCATAAGTCCCGCCCACATTTGTAAATGCAGTCCAAACCACACGTGAGGTATCGCTGCGCACATTAGAGTGCGAGCAACGATTCTAGCATTAGACCTTCACTTTAAAGCCCCGTACACACGATAGGAATTTCCGATGGAAAAAGTCAGACAGACTTTTTCTATCGGAAATTCCGACCGTGCGTATGCCTCATTGGAGAAATTCCATGGGAAATTCCGATTAATTCCATCGGAGTTTGCATAGAGAACATGTTCTATATTACTCCAATGGAATTCCGTCGGAAATTCTGATGGGAATTTGGTCGGACAAAGATCCGATCGTGTGTACAGGGCATAACTCTAAATTGGTAACCTATAAAAAAAATGAAAGCGTCGCCTATGGAGATTTTTAAGTACAGAAGTTTGGCGCCATTCCATGAGTGTTCGCAATTTAAAGCTTGACATGTTGGGTATCTATTTACTTGGCGTAACATCATCTTTCACATTATACAAAAAAAATAGGCTAACTTTTGTTATTTTTTAATTCATTAAAACTCAACTCGTTTTTTTTTTTTTTTTTTCGAATAAAACACGTTGAAAAATAGTTGTGCAAATACTGTGCGAGATAAAAAGTTGCAACTCAATTTCATCGTGGGTCACATCAGTATTATGATTGCCCTCAAAAGGGTCGGTTGTATCTGTAATATTAGATGTCCAGCGCATCCCATCCCTTTACATTAGATATCAAGAGCCACCCCACCATCAGAAGTTGAATCCCCCACTCTCCTTTACATCACAGTGCACCCCCCTTTCCTTATGCTGCTGCTGGGAAAAATCTGTATGCATTGCTTGAAAGCAGAAAGTAGGGGTCTGGAGTAGGACCAGAGGAGGGCTGGAGCTCTCCTGAAGCTGCAGGAGAGGTGCGAGGGCCACATGAAATAGTCTGGAGGGCCGGATTCGGCCTGCGGGCCTTGTGTTTGACACCTAAGCCCTAGAGTGTCTGCCAAAAAAATAATATATAATGTTAGGGGGTTCCGAGTAATTTTCTATTATGATTTTAACAAGTAGTAGAGAAGTGCCAGAATGGGTCCGGTATGGAAGTAGTTAAGCTGCAGCAGACAGCGGATATGGATGTTTACATGCTACAGTCATGATACTTTGCTTCTCACCAAACATTGTCGCTCCTGTCACACTTGCACTCATTCAAGTGAATGAGGACGTGATGCGAATATTTTATAACCATGTGCAATGCATATTTTTTACATTTTACATTTAAAATTTTAAGAAATGGATTACATATATACATATACTTTAAAGCGGTTCTTTAGTCCACTGTGTGAACAAAAACAGCGGTGCTGTTTCGGTGCTGGTGCCGGCATCATAACTGTGGGCAGCTGACTGACTGCTTGTGGCTTCACAGCTGGCTGCCCACTGTGCATGAGCGAGCTGCGCAGTGCCATGTGAATAGTTCAGCAGTCTATTGGGACCTGTGATGTGTCCCAAGAGGCTACAACGAGAGGTAAACTTGCGCTTTGACCGCCTACAGTAGGTGGCCAGAGCAGGAGTGGGAACAGGTACCTGCGCTTCCCCCCTTTAAAAAATATCCCAATTTGGACAGAGGAGGGGGGATGAGGAGAAACAGCAAAACTCCCCTTTTTGGGTGAAGTTCTGCTTTAAGCTGTTTAATATGATATACTATATAAAGTGTCATGTCTTGCCTGTTCAGAATTATCAGCAGTTTTATCAAATGTCAAGCCTAATAAATAGAACTATATCTTCTTTATTGTTTTTAAACATGAATCTGCAGACACAGACAGCAATAGTTTGTTCTTCCACCTAAAAGCCAATTATTTTAGTTACAATAAAGAATGAAAATAAGCTTCCAATTTAAAAAGAGGAGGTATTCATTATCATATAATGTCAGTAGGTCAGACCATTTATGTACAATATCTCAAAAAAGTGAGTACATCCCTCACATTTGTGTAAATGTTTTATTACATCTTTTCATGTGACAACACTGAAGTAATTACACTTTGCTACAATGTAAAGTAGTGAGTGTACAGCTTGTATAACAGTGTATATTTGTTGTCCCTTCAAAATAACTCAATACACAGCCATTAATGTCTAAACCGCTGGCAACAAAAGTGAGTACACCCCTTTGTGAAAATGTCCAAATTGGGTCCAATTAGCTATTTTCCCTCCCCGGTGTCATGTGACTCGTTAGTGTTACAAGGTCTCAGGTGTGAATGGGGAGCAGGTGTGTTCAATTTGATGTTTCGCTCTCACTGGTCAATGGTCTCTCACTGGTCACTGGGAGTTCAACATGGCATCTCATGACAAAGAACTCTGAGGATCTGAAAAAATTTTTTTTTGCTTTACATAAAGATGGCCTAGGATATAAGATTGCCAAGACCCTGAAACTAAATGGCAATACAACGATTTAACAGGACAGAATCTACTCAGAACAGGCCTCGTCATGGTCGGCCAAAAGCAGTTGAGTGCACTTGCTCAGTGTCATATCAAAAGGTTGTCTTTGGGAAATAGACGTATGAATGCTGCCAGCATTGCTGCAGAGGTTGAAGGGGTGGGGGTGGGGGGGGGTCAGCCTGTCAGTGCTTAGACCATATGCTGCACACTGCATCAAATTGGTCTGCATGGCTATTGTCACAGAAGGAAGCCTCTTCTAAAGATGATGCAGAAGAAGGCCCACAAACAGTTTGCTGAAGACAAGCAGACTAAGGACATAGATTACTGGAACCTTGTCCTGTCTGATGAGACCAAGATAAACTTATTTGGTTCAGATGGTGTCAAGTGTGTTTGGTGGCAACCAGGTGAGAAGCGTGTTGTACCTATAGTGAAGCATGGTGGTGGGAGTGGCATGGTCTGGGGCTGCATGAGCTACAGCTACTGGGGAGCTACAGTTCTCTGAGGGAAGCATTAATGCCAACATGTAATGTGACATACTGAAGCAGAGATTAATACCCTCCCTTCAGAGACTGGGCCACAGAGCAGTATTCCAACATGATAACGACCCCCAAACACACCTCCAAGACGACCACTGCCTTGCTAAAGAAGCTGAGGGTAAAGGTGATGGAATGGCCAAGCATGTCTCCAGTCCTAAACCCTATTAAGCATCTATGGGGCGCCCTCAAATGGAAGGTGGAGGAGCTCAAGGTCTCTAATATCCACCAGCTCTGTGATGTCATCATGGAGGAATGGAAGAGGACTCCAGTTGCAACCTGTGAAGCTCTGGTGAACTCCATGCCCAAGAGAGTTAAGGCAGTTATGGAAAATAATGGTGGCCACACAAAATATTGACACTTTGGGCCCAATTTGGACAATTTCCTTTAGGGGTGTACTCATTTTTGTTGCCAGTGATTTAGACATTAATGGCTGTGTGTTATTTTGACAGGACAGCCAATTTACACTGTTATACAAGCTGTACACTCACTACTTTACATTGTAGCAAAGTGTAATTTCTTCAGTGTTGTCACATGAAAAGATATAATAAAATATTTTCAAAAACATGAGAGGTGTACACACTTTTGTGAGATATGTGTATGTATTAGCTCTGTCCTGCTAGTGCCCATCGAAGATATTTTGAAGTCATGTTTTATAGTATTTTTTCAGACAAATTTTATATCCACATTGTTTCTTTTCACCCAAATCATAAATTCTGTAAAGAAACTGAAAACACATTTGAGTTGTTTTCATGCATACCTTGAACCTCAGTAATAGTAACATGGGAAAAATCACAAGAAACATCTGGTAGAATGTAGTGTCGAGGATCACCAATTTCATAAACTAATTGTTCTGCAACAGTGCCAAAAGAGATAAGACCTCCGCTTTCCCGTGGCTTTGATATGGTGAAATTCCCATCTGAGGTGCATTCAGCTATTGGAAACCCTATATTGTGCCTGTTGATAAAAGAAGGGCAACAAGTCTGTCAACGTACACATATTTAAGTGAAACACAAGGCTAAATTGCAATAGAACAAAATCACCCTGCAAAACAATACTACAATGTAAATAACAGCGACACCTGCCATGCTGTGTATCGTGTTGTCCCCTCCTGCTGTTGGTGATCCCGATACAAAACAGTGAGCAGTAATCTTTACCATCAGAACATGGCTGCTAAACTGATGCCTATTCCTCAGCATGGCCAAAACAAAGCTATGACAGTAGCATGTCAGGGTTGTTTTGTGAGAAGAGCAGCGCATACCTGCCCATTCTTTTATGACTGACAGATAGTGTTGGGTTATATTAAAATATGTGTCAGGGTCTGCATCAATTCAGTGTACTTCCCACTGTAGAAGCAATTGGCACTTAGGCCGCGTACACACGATCAGTCCTTTTCGATGAGAACGGTCCGAAGGACCGCTTTCATCAGTTAACTGATGAAGCTGACTGATGGTCTGATGTGCCTACACATCATCGGTTAAAAAAACGATCGTGTCAGAACGCGGTGACGTAAAATACAACGACGTGCTAAAAAAAACGAAGTTCAATGCTTCCAAGCATGCGTCGACTTGATTCTGAGCATGCGCGGCTTTTTAACCGATGCTTTTGCATACTAACGATCGGTTTTGACCTATCGGTTAGGCGTCCATCGATAAAATTTTAAAGCAAGTTCTCTTTTTTTCGAAGGATAACTGACAGATGGGGCCCACACACGATTGGTTTGGACCAATGAAACAGACCTTCAGTCCGTTTTCATCGGTTTTTACCAATCGTGTTTACGCGGCCTTACACTTTAAAGGGAGCGTGACAGCTGCTCTCCTGCTAATAAACCAGGATGTGGAGGGTGGAAAAATAATAAGAGCAGTCATGTGACCCAAGGAAAAAACTAGGGATGAGTGAATTGATTTAGCATTCCCTCAAATGTTGTTGATATTGGCCTAACATTGCAACATGTAGACTGCTTAGGTGACATTTGTTTGACATACTAACCAATGGCTTTGCTGATAGACAAAGACATACAATTTTTCTTAAAGAACGCAAGAAAAAAAAAAAAAGTAAAACATACAACCATTAGAATGAGGTTAGGGTGACTAACTAAGGCCCTACACTTTTTGTCAATGGACTTCATCAGTTGGTGTTGTCCATTCAAGAAACAAATAGGAAAAGTCATTGGTGATGTCATCACATTTTCTTCATACTGTCAGTGTTTAACATTCTCTGCCTCACCGATCTGCTCTGCTCCATGTTGGGAGATACTTTATTAAGCAGAATTGATAGTGCTTTAATACACTAAGGAAAGTTGAGTTTTACGGTTTTATATGCCTTACTAAATGTCTGAAAACAGTATTTCACTGTCAGAAGTTTGTCTTTATCTTTATAAGAATATCCTACCCGTGATTCCTTGCTGAAGAAGGGATATATCTGAAACCTTCATTGGTGGAAGTACATACCCTGGATGATTTTGGGATTGACGTGACTGCATTTTGACCTTCTTATACTGTAACGTTTGGGGGATCAGCTTGATCGCAGGACACAGGCTTTTAAATCAAAACTGAGGTTTATTGAACACAAATGGCTTCACAGCAGCAAAAGTAAAACAAATAATCAGTCTCACCGACTCTTAGGGCTCAGCACTGCCATTGCAATTCACAGTCCTTGCAGGTAAAGTTCCCCAGTTGCAGGCTTTCAGGCAGGACACAAGTCCTTTTAAAGTTCTTCCCAGCTTCTCAGAGCTTTGCAGCATTCACCCTGTCTAGCATCGCCATACACAGGCTCTGCTACACACTTCCACTCTCTCACCTGCAACTTCCTGTCCTCACTTAAACCATCTCCTGGACAGGTGCATTAACCCTTTTTGTCCTCTTAAAAGGACCATAGCCCAAATAGAGGGGAAACATAGCGTCCCTCCAGGACGCAGCCACGGCGACCTGTACATATCCCCCCCCTGTGCCCCAACGCCGAGGAGGTGGGGGCAACAGTGGAGCCCAAACAATGGACTCGGGAGAGGGCATCTGCATTTTGATGCAGTCTCCCTGGCCTATGCTCCACTATAAATTTAAATTCTTGGAGCGCCAGGAACCACCGGGTAATCCTGGCATTAGTCCCTTTACCTTGCCTAAGCCATGTTAAAGGGGCATGATCAGAAATGAGCCTAAATTTTCTGCCCAAAAGGTAATATCTGAGGGACTCCAGGGCCCACTTAATGGCCAGGCACTCTCTCTCAATAACAGCGTAGTTTTTCTCTGCTGGTGTCAACTTCCTACTGAGGAAGACTACTGGGTGCTCCTCACCATTAACAACCTGTGACAACACCGCTCCTAATCCTACATCGGAAGCGTCAGTTTGGACAACAAACTCTCTTGAAAATTTGGGCGCTATCAAGACAGGGTGTTGGCACAGTGCTGACTTGAGCTCCAAAAAAGCCTTTTCAGCATCCGCATTCCACTCGACCATGACCGATTTCCGACCCTTGGTCAGATCGGTCAGTGGAGCCGCTAATGTGGCAAAGTTGGGTACGAACCTTCTGTAGTATCCCACCATGCCCAGGAATGCACGTACCTGCTTTTTCGTGAGGGGGCGGGGCCAACTATTTATAGCCTCTACCTTGTTGACCTGAGGTTTCACCACCCCTCTACCCACGATATAGCCCAGGTATTTCACCTCCTCCATTCCCAAATGACATTTTTCAGGGTTTATTGTGAACCCTTCCTTCCAAAGAGAGTCCAGTACTGCCTGGACTTTGGGCAAGTGCGAGTCCCAGTCTCTGCTAAAAACGACTATGTCATCCAAGTACACTGAGGCATACTCCCGATGAGGTCGTAAAATCCTATCCATTGCTCGCTGGAATGTGGCTGGAGCAGTTTGCAGTCCAAAAGGCATTCGTTTGTACTGAAAACTCCCCTCTGGAGTAGAAAAAGCAGTTTTCTCTCTAGCCGCCTTAGTCAATGGGATTTGCCAATACCCCTTGGTAAGGTCTAATGTTGTGATGTACCTGGCTGGACCTAGTCGCTCAATAAGTTCATCCACCCGGGGCATGGGGTAGGCATCAAACCGTGAAACCTCATTAAGTTTCCGAAAATCATTGCAGAATCGCAGAGTCCCGTTGGGCTTTGGTACCAACACGATGGGGCTCGACCACTCACTCTGCGATTCCTCGATGATATCCAGGTCTAACATTTTTTTCACTTCCTCTGAAACGGCCTTTCTTTGCGCCTCTGGGATGCGGTAGGGCCGGACAAAAACTTTGACTCCAGGTTCTGTGATAATATCATGCTCTATCACACTAGTAAGCCCTGGCAAGTCTGAAAACTTTTCTTTATTTCTTTGCAAGAACTCCTTTGCTTGCTGATTTTGTATTTTAGACAGGGTATTTGCTACTTGGACACGCTCTACCCCAACCTGAGGCTCAAGCCTTGCACTAGCCAGGGAGGTCACTGTTTCCCTATCCGTCCAGGGTTTTAACAAGTTAACATGATATATCTGATACGGTTTCCTCTTGCCTGGCTGGTGCACTCTATAATTTACCTCTCCTACTTTTTCCACAACTTCAAAGGGACCTTGCCATCTGGCCAAGAATTTACTTTCCACAGTGGGGATGAGCACAGCTACTCGATCTCCCACTTGGAAGTGCCTTATTTTTGCAGCCCTGTTATAGACCCGTCGTTGAGCCTCCTGGGCCTTTTGTAAATGTTCTTTGACTAGTGGCATCACGGTTTGGATCCTTTCCTGCATTTGGGAGACATATTCCAGGACACTCTTATGCTGAACAGGTTCACTTTCCCATTCCTCTTTAATAAAATCAAGTAGTCCGCGAGGTCTCCGCCCATAAACCAACTCAAAAGGTGAAAACCCTGTGGAGGCCTGGGGCACTTCCCGGATGGCAAATAGGAGAGCTGGCAACAGGCAGTCCCAATCTTTCCCATCCCTTTGCACCACTTTCTTGAGCATAGACTTAAGGGTTTTATTAAAGCGTTCCACCAACCCGTCCGTTTGGGGATGGTAGACCGAGGTGCGCAGCTGTTTAATGCGGAACAGCTTACACACATCGGCCATAACCCTCGACATAAACGGGGTACCCTGGTCTGTGAGTATTTCCTTGGGGAAACCCGTCCGTGTAAACAATTGGAATAATTCTCGAGCAATGGCCTTTGAGGAGGTATTCCGCAGGGGTAGCGCCTCAGGATATCGGGTGGCATAGTCAAGAATCACCAAAATGTAGGAGTGACCTCGAGCTGACTTTACCAAGGGACCCACTATATCCATGGCTATCCTCTCGAATGGGACCTCAATTATGGGCAGAGGGACCAAAGGGCTCCGAAAGTGAGTCACCGGAGCGGTCAACTGGCAGGTCGGACAAGAGGTACAGTATCTCTTTACCTCTGCTTTCAGACCTGGCCAGTAAAACCGGTCGGTGATCCGTGCCTCCGTCTTCTCAACTCCCAGGTGCCCCCCTAACACATCATCATGGGCCAGTTCCAGAACCTTTCGTCTATATTGTTGGGGTACCAACAATTGTTCTACCACGTTTTCTCTCTCTTTGGTAACCCGATACAGCAATTCATTATATATTGCAAAGTGTGGCCACCTTTCATTCGCACCTGGCTCTTGGGGAACCCCATTTACTACTACAACTTGTTCCCGTGCACGGGCCAAAGTGGGGTCCTGCATCTGAGCAGTACCAAACTCCCCCTGGGGAACACCCAAATCCGGCAGGGCAGGAGTAGAGGCTACTTCCTCATCCTCTTCCCCCAGCATTACCTGAAGTGGGGAAGGCTCCTCCCCCTGAGGGTTTTGGTAGGTCTGTGTACCACATGTCTTGACATTCTCAACAGTATCAATGCTACTTTTATCACCATTAACCACATCATGAGCATTTTCCTCATCTGGATCCACATTAAACACATTTGGCAGTTCAGGGTTATTCCTCTCAGCAGCAGGAACAGGGGGGCTAGTTTCTCCCCAGTCTCTGAACTGTTCTCCTTGTTCCCACAGTTTGGTAAACAATGGACAGTCTCGTCCTATTATAACATCATGTACCAAGTTCTTTACCACCCCCACCTCTTGAGTACAAGTGCCACATGCTGAGGAGATAGACACCGTGATGATGGGGTACTCTCTAGTGTCCCCGTGTATGCACACCACCCGTAAAGTTTTGCTGACCGTACCGACCTTCCCAATTATTCTAGGATGAACAAGGGTTACCATGCTTCCAGAGTCCAACAAAGCCCAGGCAGGGAGGTTGTTCACTTGGACTTCATACTCAAACTTATCGTCATCCATGTCGAGATGTGTGGTGCATACTTTATGGGCACAGAAAGACCCCCTCCGAAGAACCCCGCATTCCATGGGCTCCTCTTGCAGTGGGCAGTGTGCCCGGGTATGACCCCAGGAATGACATCGCCAACATTGTACATCCACTCCTCTCCGAACAGGAACAGAACGCTGGGGAGGTACCGGGAGTGACTCTTGGCCTTCCGGGTGTTTGTTCCCAGGCCCCTTGGAACATCCTTTCGAAGGGCAGCAGTTGGTCGAACAGGTCGTGGCAAACTGGCCCTATGCGCTTGGTAGGTCCGAGCAGGTCCTCCACCACTGTAAATCGTTCCACCATCTCAACAAGGAGGTTTGCGGTTTTGGGATCTCCATGGCTGACCCACCGTTGAAGGTCATCTGGCAGGGACCTCAGGTATCGGTCCAGCACGACCCGCTCCACGATTTGGGGGCCAGACAACACCTCAGGCTGCAGCCATTTTTTCACTAGTTGCACCAGGTCGTGCATTTGAGATCGGGGTGGCCGATCTGGACGATATTTCCATTGGTGTACTCGTTGGGCCCGAACAGCCGTAGTCACCCCCAGACGAGCCAGAATTTCGGCTTTTAGCTTTTGATAGTCTTTAGCATCATCCGGTGGCAGGTCAAAGTAGGCTTTTTGAGGATCTCCAGTGAGAAAAGGAGCAATGAGGCCGGCCCACTGGTCCTGAAGCCACCCTTCTCTCTCTGCCGTCCTCTCAAAGGTAGCAAGAAATGCTTCTACATCATCGTTTGGGGATAATTTCTGCAGAAAATGGCTTGCCCTCACAGTCACCTGGTTGCCAGGGGCAACAGCCGCTTGTCCCTGAACCTTAGACAGCTGCTGCACTGCTTCCTTTAAAGCAGTCACCTGAGTCTGCATAACCTCTTGCTGGTTGTTTGCTGGGCTACCAACTGAGCCACCAACAGGCGGGTATTTTCTTGCTGCAGCGTCAGCGCCTCCTCATGGCGGGTCTGCGCTTGTATGTTAGCCAGGGTCAGCTGTTTAATTAGCTCCTCCATAGCTTCGGCTTTCAATGTTTGTGCAGCTTTAACCCAGGACATAAATCCAATGCACTGTCTCTTTAAATGTCAGTTCAATATAAAGTCCAAAAAAAAAAAAAATTTCTTTCTTCTTATGCCTGTTATTATGTCCTGCCCGCATTCGAGCACCAGTGTAACGTTTGGGGGATCAGCTTGATCGCAGGACACAGGCTTTTAAATCAAAACTGAGGTTTATTGAACACAAATGGCTTCACAGCAGCAAAAGTAAAACAAATAATCAGTCTCACCGACTCTTAGGGCTCAGCACTGCCATTGCAATTCACAGTCCTTGCAGGTAAAGTTCCCCAGTTGCAGGCTTTCAGGCAGGACACAAGTCCTTTTAAAGTTCTTCCCAGCTTCTCAGAGCTTTGCAGCATTCACCTGTCTAGCATCGCCATACACAGGCTCTGCTACACACTTCCACACCCCCACCTGCAACTTCCTGTCCTCACTTAAACCATCTCCTGGACAGGTGCATTAACCCTTTTTGTCCTCTTAAAAGGACCATAGCCCAAATAGAGGGGAAACATAGCGTCCCTCCAGGACGCAGCCACGGCGACCTGTACAATACATATGAATCAAATAAGTATGGTGAGCTTCTTTTAATAAGTGGTGGCTCTGGAAAGTGTCTCACTTCACATAATCCCCATAAAAATTTGTATTTTAGAATCCAGAAGAATAAATATGCTTTGATAAGACTGCTCTGGACCACACTCATCTGGATAATTTTATTGCACAAACACTAACACTAGGGAGTTGGAAAAGTGTCAGGAGAAGATAATGTAGTTGCCTGGCTTTAATAGTGTCTCACTAACTTCAATACCTGTCACTGACCAAATACTGCATATTTGTCCTAAAAAGTGTGATCAGCTTGAGAAGCAGTAAACTAGCATTTTCAGAAGAAGACATTAATGTGAGAATGTGAAACTTTTTTGGCAAAGGTTTTCTGTAATATATTTTTTTAAATATTTCATGTTGCACTATTGTTTTTTGTGTTAATTTTAACATCGTTGGCCATTTCAGGCTTTGAAAAGAGGAGTGTATTTACTAAAGACAAATATTCAGAGCACTTTGCAAGTGTATTTGCTCCAGAGCTTAGAAAATGGGGGAAGCTCTGCTGACATCCTTCATCTAATCAAGTGCAAGCAAATTAACTTGTTTGCATGTGACTGGATATTCTTTATAAAGTTAAGCTTTATCTCATTTAGTAAGCTCTGGAGCAACTGCACTTTCAGGGTGCAATGGCTATTTGCCTTTATTAAATCAACCCCAGAGAGTCATTCCAGGACAAAAGTACCGTATATACTCGAGTATAAGCCGACCTGAATATAAGCAGAGGCACCTAATTTTACCACAAAAAATGGGAAAAAATTTCGGCTTGAGTATAAGCCTAGGGTGTCCATCTGCATGCCTCACTTTGCCTCACTGTGTCCATGTGCATGCCTCACTGTGCCCATGCCTCACTGTGCCCATGACTAGACTTACGTTTAACATGGGAGTATAAAAAAGGGGTGCTCGGCTTTGAAAAATCGTTGCTCCCCGGCCGTAGGTCCCCCGGACAACAAACATTGCACACTTATAGAAGAGTGGGGCTATATGTGTGCCAAGTTTGGGGTCCAGGGGACCTACGGCTGGCCAGTGCCGGGTCCCCAAAGTCCGGGAGATCAGGCGACTCGAGTATAAGCTGAGGGGGGCATTTTTAGCACAAAAAGATTTGCTGAAAAACTTGGCTTATACTCGAGTATATACGATATATTCTGGAAAATAAAAAAAACTGCTCTATTAACCACTTAAAGACCCCCGCACGCACATATACGGCCACAACATGGCTCGTACAGGCACAAGGGCGTAAATTTACGTCCCCGCCTGAGTGCGGTTCGGGGGTCCCATCGGGACCCCCTCCGCGGCGTGCGGGGGTCTCCCTACCTCTGGGAGCGATCCGGGATCTGCCGGCGGATGTCCGTGTTTTCCGCCCCCCCCGCGATCGCTCCCAGCCAATGGGAGCGCGCTCCCAGCCTGTCACTTCCTCCTCCTGTGTTTACACAGGAAGGAGGAAATGATGTATTCTCTCATCGCAGCGCTGTTTCCCAGCGCTGCTGATGAGAGAAGACATGACAAGTAAGTGTGCACCAACACAACACTGACACACACTCACATAGGCATATTAACCCCTTGTGATCGCCCCCCCCCCACCCCCCTGTCACAGTGTTACTGAATGCAGTGATTTAATCACTGCATTTAGTGTCAGTGTGACAGGCACTGTAAAAAACAGTTAGTGTTAGGTTCAGGATAGCCCCCCCACCCCCCCTAATAAAGTTTTAACCCCCTGATCACCGCCCTAGTTAACCCTTTCACTCCCTATTGCCAGCGTCACTAAGCGATCATTTTTCTGATCGCTGTATTAGTGTCGCTGTTCCCGCTAGGTAGCTATTTTTTTTTTATTGCGATTTTTTTTTTTTTACTAAAGACATGTGGCTAAATAAATTTTGGCCTAAATGTTTGACTAAAATTTAGTTTATTTGATTTTTTTTTAACAAAAAGTAAAAAATAGTGTTTTTTTTTCAAAAATGTCGCTCTATTTTTGTATATAGCGCAAAAAATAAAAATCGCAGAGGTGATCAAATACCACCAAAAGAAAGCTCTATTTGTGGGAAGAAAAGGACGCAAATTTTGTTTGGGAGCCACGTCGCACGACCGCGCAATTGTTTGTTAAAGCGACGCAGTGCCGAATCGCAAAAACACCTTGGGTCATTTACCAGCGTATTGGTCCGGGTCTTAAGTGGTTAAAGCTAAATATAACTAATGTGATATACACACCAACAAAATTTGTATCAAAGGAAGCTGCGCCAATAGTGAATCAGATAATTATATCAGTGACATAAAAAAACTAAAATTAATGTAATTCATGAATATGATATAGTGAACACACCAAAAAATAAAAATTGTAAGTTAAAAAGAAAAAAACTGTTTTCCTAAGTATCAAAAACAGTGAAATACTGAGACGCCATATGATATGTCCTTACTAATCAATCACACTTGTTATCAAGTGAAAACAGTCCATATAATGATATGATATAAAAAAGAAATTCACACAAAGTCTCTTTAAAGAATATTCATGTGAAATATATGCTGTTACACCCTGTGACAAGTCTTCAATAGACACTGGACACTGTGAATCCGTCACCACACAGACTGGAGGCTTACCAGCTCCTCTAGTTAAATTGGCCTGTCACCCAACCTGGGTTTCTGAGATCCTCCACCGCTGCAGACGCCTATTGAAGACTTGTCACTGGGTGTTACAGCATATACTTCACTTGAATATTCTCTAAAGAGACTTTGTGTGAATTTATTTTTTATTTTATATCATTATGTGGACTGTTTTCACTTGATAACACATGTGATTGATTAGTGAGGACCTGTCATATGGCATCTCAGTATTTCACTTTTTGATACTTTTTTATTTTCTTTCTTTTTTTTACTTTTTAACTTTTCTTTTTTGGTGTGTTCAGTATATCATATTGATGCATTACATTATTTTTTTTTTTTTATGTCACTGGTATAATTATCTGATTCACTATTACTTTGATACGAAAAGCAATTTCTGCCTGTTGGAAAATATTATCCCAATGAACATAACTATCTTTAAAGTACCAAAGCTTCTCAGATCTCAAAAGGTTCTAAACTCTTTACCTCTATGACCTTACATAAAGTATTAAAATGCATTTCTTTTATTCAGATTCACCTTTTAGATGCATTTGTCCTTTCTAAGCTTTCCTTTAAAACTTGTGGGTTAAAAATTACCATACCAAATTTCCATCAATTGTAGGTAGACTGAAAACCTTTTTACAATTTCTATGCATGCTAGGACACAGATTCATAAAATTGCTTCAAATTGTATACAAACCTCTTGGCATCCCACTCAGAGAAATACTGGCAATTTAAATATTCACAGTATAAGGGAACAGCATGTTTCTAGCTTAGCCCCATTAGAACAGTTGGTCTCCTAAGATAATTTAAGTTAAAGTACCTTCTAACTTTCCTCCTTCATATGAGTTCTATAAAGTCATAATAGTTCTGTAAGGTTCTTTCAAACAAAAAAAAAAAAGCAAGACTTTCTACAGAAGTCTCATACATTTTAGACTCAATATTAAGATTTCCCCACATGTCTCTACTACCACATCAAATAGTACAAACTGTGTCACTCTCTCACTCATCAGGTCTTTTTAATTGACCCCGTGGTGATAAAGAAATTAACCTAACTATCAAATAAACATATATAAAATAGTGAGTGTAAATCTTTCATTTTATTAATAAATTTTGTGTTATGCGGATTCACGCTATGTGCGTTATTTCTTTTTGGCCCTATATGCTTGAATCCACATGAAGTTTTAGATATCTTGGAGCTTCCTTTCTTGTTGACCGGTGGTTCTTGTGAGAAGATTGTTTTATCCAATTGTATCAACGCCTATATCCATCCGGGCCCTACTATCTTTGGTGAAGAATCACCGACAAGTCTGTCTGATTCATGGGGCGTATGTCCTATTGAATCCACACTTTCTGGTAAGCCTTAGGCCGCGTATACATGATCAAATCTATCTGCTGGAAACGGTCTGCCAGAAGACAAATTCGATCGTGTGTACGGGCGAGCAGACGGATTTGGCCAGCCGACAGATTTTAAAGTATGCTTTAAAATCTGTCGGCTGGGAATCCGTCCGCCCGACATGTCTGCTGGTTAGTACGCTAACCAGCAGACATATCTTCTCGCACACGCGCCGAATGGATTCGACGCATGTCAGGAAGTAATTTACTTCCTGGTGCAGTGACGTGGCGGCATCAACGTCACCGCGCTGTCTGCTGGCGGGGATTTTGGTTTGATCGTGTGTACAGCGATCAAACCAAAATGGCCAGCAGACAGATCTGTTCAAATCGGTCTGTCCGACCGATTTGAACAGATATATTTGCTGGTGTGTACGCGGCCTTAGTGTTATTGGTGGCGGTGCTCCATCTCCCCCTTTTCATGCATGTTCATGCATGTTCAGCGGTGGCTTGAAAATGACCATTTGGGGCGTCAAGATACATATGTTTTGGACACTTCCTTTTCATCCAACACACGAGTGACAGCAGCTGACACTCGAGCTCTCTTTGACCTTATTTTAAGTAATAGGTCAACTACATCGGGTAAGGAGCCATCTATCCTCACTTGCGGTGGCACTTTGGTGAAGGTGGATTTCTATATTTGGATGATCCAACACAAAGCACTTTTTAAGATTACCATTGTTTTTCAGCACATCAATGCACATCTTAATGTTTGATGGACTTTGTGCAGACACTCACTGTTTATTATTACTACAATTATTTGCACCTATAAAGTATTCACTTGTATGATATTTATTTGCTCATATTGTTGTGCCACTAAAAATTTTTTTTTTTTTTTGTTCCATATTTTATTGTTCACTTTTATGTTGCATATTATATGTTCAATATATTAGTAGATAGCGCCCCTTTTTTCTTCACTTGTCAACACTGTTTCTTACTCAGTGGACTTTTTCTTTATTTATTTTCTTTATTATTGCTTTTGAGTTTATAATAAGTTGTTCACTGCATTGTATGTGTATGGTATTCATTGGTTTGGTCATCTGACATCACTGCATTATATATGTATGGTATACACTGGTTCAATCACCCAATATCATTGCATTGTATATGTATGGTATATATTGGTCTAATCACCTGTTATTATTATTTCCATACTGCACATGTATATTGTTAGTTTGACATCTTCACAATTATTCTAACTTTGATATATTTAGATATGTATCAGGTTATCTATGCACTTTAGATCACCCATTTAAATTTTAAATTGTCACTAGCGCTGCACCATTTTTTCCCATATATAAAGTAGACCTGAGCTAAGCAATAGTTCCCTATTTGGGTCAGGACCTCTGTATGGCTTATTATGGTAATTTTTTTGAGGAATGTGTAATTGTTCTTTTTCCATTTACATCTGGTAATATGTCATAGGTTATTGTGGGCGTGTCAAAGGTTATCTTGCACCTGACCAAATTATTAATATTTGTATACTTTCTGTTGACTAAACATGTATGTGCTTTTTACATTGTATGAATACCCTTGTCATGTGTATGTTTTAATAAACATCTTTCTGTTCATCGTAAGACAAGTGGTCTTGACTTAAAAATCCACCACAATAGCGAGACCAAACCCCCACTCTAGTTTTCTTTTGGTCAGTTCACTTGCTGAAACTGGGAGTTACGATGGACATATTTCACCAATGGTAACCCAAATTATCTTAGAAGGTTAAAGCAGTTTTAGGCTCCATTCACATCTAGGCGACAAAACGCCCGACGCTCGTGCCGCTGGAGGGGCGAATTTCCATTGATGTCTATAGAGATGGTTCACATCTCTGAAACGCCATACGCCTGCCGCCTGAAAAAAAGTCCCGGACCCTTTTTTCAGGCGACATTGGCGTTCGGCCATAGACATCAATGGAGAGAATTTGTAAAAAAAAAAAAAATGAATCGAATCGTACGCGGCTTTACTTGTCGCCTAGATGTGAATGCAGCCTTAAACCCAAAAGTAAACATGTATTATCTTGTAGATTAACCATCTCTTAGATGTAATGGATGCATTTGTTTTATTTTTTTAGGCTTTCTTTCATCTATTTTCATTTAGTTATCCTGCGAGTGAGTCTGTTAATCACCTGTGAGTCAAAATAACAAGCTGTCTTTCAGTTACAGAGATGAGACAAACCATTAAACACTGGCAGGAGTGCTTAAAATGATCCGCTTTTATTCATTTATGTAAAACCTTCATCCCAAAAGGAAAACAAAACTGCGGTAACTGATTCTAAAAAAAAATTCTGAAGTTCTGCCTCAATTTGTAAAACAACTAATTTAGTTTAAAATAGAAATGAAAGGCAAGATATCTGTTTATGGTTATAAAAAAAACATTATAAATAACCTTTTCCCCCTTTCTTATTAGTGATCACGTTCCCTATGTTCTCAGCTGCATAAGAGCTGGTGGAAAAGAAGCTGCAGTACATTGAGCTTCACAGGGAAAGGCTGTGCACAGGGCCGATACGCCCTATAGGCTCACTATGCAAGCCGCTTAGGGCCCCGCAAAGATGCGGAGGGCCCCCTAAATTACTAGAGGCCCCGCCTGGTGAGAAGTAATTTTTGGCCCCTCACCCCACTTCTCAACTCGCTGGCTGCATGGGAGAAGAGGTAAGAAGTCAGCACCACTTCTCACTTTATTGTAAGTAAGATGTAATTTCCGACAGCAGAACAACTTCTCCCCCCCACTTCTCAACTTTAATGTGACATGTAATTTTGCTTAGGGCCCCAGGAGGGTCAGGATTGGCACTTGATGTGCAGATGGGGTTTGTCAGAACAAGCCTGATCATTGGAGGAGCAAAGCTAGAGACCTGACCATGGCTCTCCCGCTTAGTGTGGCCAGTTTTTTAATAGGAAAGCAGAGGGACTGTCAGGAACACCAGTGATTTCACACAAAGGAAGCAATACAAAGAGAACAGGATACTTTTTCATAGAAATACATGGTACAGCAGCCACATATCAGGAATATAAAATGTTGGGGTAACAAACGCTTTAACTTTACTAGTCTATCTTACACTTCCCTCCCCCCAGACTGACAATGTTGCTGTCCAAATCTGTCCCCTGTGCGCCTTCATCCAGAGTGGTGTATTTATAATGCAGGAGATGTGTTACTGGCCAGATCAGCAGATGAAAACAAAGACAAAATGCCTAAAAAAAAATAAAACAAATACAAATACAGAAACTACATCTAATTGTAGTTGTAGATTTTTGCAGATTTATACTTACCTAGTTGGATGCAGCATTGGTGAGAACCGAGCGATTAAACACTGCCAATCGCTCTCTGCTCTGCCCCTCCCCACTCACTAGAGCCATAATGTGTCAGTATGTGGTGCACACTAGCACATTATGACATTAACCTGCAGAGGGACAGGATTAAAGCAGTTAAAAAATGCAATATTTTTCTTAAAATAATAAACATTTAAAATTCACATGTTCTGTACAATGGCGTTGCACACAGCAGCCCCAAACTTCCTCTTCTATGGTTCCCTGTTGGCGATCTTGGTTCCTTTGCTTCTCCGAGTGCCCCCATAGCAAGCCGCGTGCTATGGGGGCACTTATGCAGGCTTGATCCTGAGCTGGGCTGTGTGCGTCCATAGACACACGAACACAGCGAGGCTTGGCCTCATCCCCTCCTCAAAGGGTTTGACTGACAGCAGAGGAAGCCAATGGCTTCTGCTGCTGCAGAGCCTTCCATTCACTTTTATTAGCTTGCCCATTATTATTAATATTTATTAAGGGTTTTACCTTTCCCTACTACCTATTTATCAATAAGCTATGAAATGCACGTTTTATCCAAAAGGCTGTACAAAGAACAAGGCACATCACTTTTACATAGAAGGATAATGATTTTTCAACCTGTTTAGGAAAATCCGACCATTTGTGCGCTCCATCGGACAAATGTTGGATGGCAGACTTTAAAAATTTCCTGCGGTCAGCGGTCTGTTGTCGGATTTTCCGATCGTGTGTACACAAGTCCGACAGACAAAAGTCCAAAGTACAAACATGCATGCTCGGAATCAATGCTCACCAAACATGATATTAACAGAAGCTGCCCAAAGGGTGGCGCTTAAGAGCTAAAATTTCACGTAGTACGTAACTACACAAAACTGAAGAGAGAAACTAGGACAGCCGCACTCCAAAAAGAGTTTGTTCCTTTTTAATAAAACTGGTCACAAAAATAACATGTCACAGCAAGAAATCAGATGAAAAACTGACGCGTTTCACACTATCATACAATGCTTATTCATAGCTTACGTAAATACATTCGTGTTTGTTGGCCGACAATTGTGTGCCGTTTGTATGCAAGACAAGTTCCTGGCCAATGCCCTTTGGACAAATGTCTGACGATTGTGTGTACAAGGCTTAAGAGTAACAGCAGTTAAGCTGTGACAAGCTTTATCACATAAAGTAGTACAGTAGTAGTAGTTGATCCAAGGAAATAAGCCATATGACCTTGGGAGGTCATGAAGAATTTTTTTTCTCTTGTGTAGCAAAATTAGCAACATTTTCACTTGTGGGACAGTAGTCTTGCTTTCGATTTTAATGACTATGTATATAAATAAAATAAGATTTCTTACCACTCTGGTACTAGATGCCAGTCTGTGTATATTCCTCCAGTGCACTGGGCACCACATTCTATTAGATGACCAGCTAAGCTGCAGATAGATAAGAGATGCACACTAGATCAGAATGCTATGTTGTTATTTCAGGATTACTACACATTTCTGAAGTCTTTATTTTACCTTTGTTACAATAACGCCCACCTCCGAGCTTGCACCAGAACCAAATAGAGGTTCCCTCCACCAACATATACTCAATTTAATGTTTATTTAGTCTGGGGGATTTAATAAAATACCTACCTTACATCTCAGTCCCGTGGTAGCTGGTCCTCTCGTTCTCCCCTCTCCTGGCTCTCAACATCATCACAAACAATGAAGGACATCTGGCCCTAAATTACAAGGGGGCAGCAGAACAACTGGCTAAGAGGGGTGGCTTTGGTGAAGTGGTTATTATTCAGGAGGAAAGCCTGCAGGTCTGTGGGGTAGGATAGGCAATGCACTTAATTAAAGCCCACTTAGCTTAACTAGACACAAAATTATTTACAAAATGACCGCACCAATGCAAGTAGATGAATGCGAATTAGGGAGTGCTCCTAATCTCAGCTTGTTACCTGTATAAAAGACACCTGTCCACAGAAGGAATCAAACAATCAGATTCCAATCTCTCCATCATGGCCAAGACCAAAGAGCTGCCCAGGGATGTCTGGGACGAGATTGTAGACCTACACAATGCTGGAATAGGCTACAAGACCATCGCTAGCAGCTTGACAGCAGTTGGTGCGATTATTCGCAAATGGAAGAAACACAAAACACATTTCAATCTCCCTCAGTCTGGGGCTCCATGCTAGGTCTCAACCTTGTGGGATTTCAATTATCATGAGAACGGTGAGGAATCAGCTCAGAACTACATGGGAGAATATTGTCAATGATCTCAATGCAGCTCGGACCATAGTCGCCAAGGAAAACAATTGGTAACACACTAAGCCGTGAAGGACTGAAATCCTGCAAGGCCCCCCTGCTGAAGCAAGCACAAGTACAGGCTCAACTGAAGTTTGCCAATAAACATCTGAATGATTCAGAGGAGAACTAGGTGAAAGTGTTGTGGTCAGATAAGACCAAAATGAATCTCTTTGGCATCAACTCAACTCCGTGTTTGGAGGAAGAGGATGGCTGCCTATGACCCCAAGAACACCACCCCCACTGTCAAGTAGGGAGGTGGAAACATTATGCTTGGTGGCATAGGTGTGCGCAGCCTATTGCATTAGGGTGTGCACCCCAAAGATCAAACACATAGTAGCGATCACTAATAATGAAAGGGAAGGGGCCGGTAAGTTACATATTTACCGACCCCTTCCCACACTCGTCCTAAAACATACCCGCAGCAACAGGTCGAGGGAGAGGAGAGTAGGGAAGCCGAAAGCGCTGCGGGGGAAAGGAGGGGGGAACCAGGGCAGTAGGGGGAATCTGTGCTGCACAGGGTGATTAGGGTGTGCCTGGGCACATCTGGCACACCCTGTGTGCACGCCTATGCTTGGTGGTGTTTTTCTGCTAAAGGGACAGAACAAATGTACCACATGAAAGGGACGATGGACGGGGCCATGTACTGTCAAATTTTTGGTCCCTCAGCCAGGGCATTAAAAATGGGTCGTGGATGGGTATTTCAGCAGGACAATCACCCAAAACACACAGCCAGGGCAACAGAGAAGTGGCTCAAGAAGAAGCACATTAAGGTCCTGGAGTGGCCTAGCCAGTCTGCAGACCTTAATCCCATAGAAAATATGTGGAGGGAGCTGAAGGTTCGAGTTACTAAAACGTCAGCCTCAAAACCTTAATGACTTGGAGAGGATCTGCAAAGAGAAGTGGGACAAAATCCCTCCTGGGAGGTGTGCAAACCTGGTGAGCTACTACAAGAAACATCAGACTTCTGTGATTGCCAATAAGGCTTTTGCCACCATACTTATTTTACTCATTAAAATGCAATTTATAACTTTTTTTAAATGCATTTTTCTGGTTATTTTTGTTGTTATTCTGTCTCTGATTGTTAACCATTTGCTGTCCGCAACATAGCAATATGACGTCAGCAAAGTGGTTCTGTTATCCTGACCGGACGTCATATGACGTGATCAGGATAACAAAGCCGGCGCACCCCTGTGGGGGCAAGCAGCGTGGCAATCGGAGGTGATGTGTCTCAGTCTGACACACCAGCATCTCTAATCGTGGTATGGAGCCTCTGATGGAGGCTTCTTACCATATGATCAGCTGTGACCAATCGCAGCTGATCATTGCGTGAACAAGGAAGTGTCGGTGGCTCTCCCTGTAAGAGGGGGGGTCTGCGCTGATAATCAGCACATTGATTATCAGCACAGCCCCCATCAGGTGTGCCCATCAGCTGCCATTCACTGCCTATCAGCTGCCAGCATATGCCCTATAAAGAACATGTCATTGCCCAAAGTGCCAATCAGTGCCCATAAATGTGCCAATCAGTGGCCATAAAAGTGCCAATCATTGCCCCATCAGTAATGCCTGTCAGGGCCGTTCAGATGCCACTCAGTATTGCCTGTCAGTAGCTCCTCATAGGAGCTGCCTATCCAGTGCCCATAAGTGCCACCTATCAGTGCCTATCAGTACTGCCTATCAGTGCCCATCAGTTTTTTTTTCTTAAATGTCAGTCTTTTTTAGTTTGCAAAAAATAAAAACCCCAGTGGTGATCAAATACTACCAAAAGGAATTTGTACGAAGAAAATTATAAAAATGTAGTTTGGGTACAGTGTTGGATGACCGCGCAATTATCAAAGTGCGACAGCGCTGAAAGCTGAAAATTGTCTTGGGCAGGAAGGGGCGAAAGTGTCTGGTATTGAAGTGGTTAAATTAAACCTACCATTAAAATTATAAACAGATTACCATATTTATCGGCGTATACTGCGCACTTTTTTCCCCTTAAAATAAGGGGAAAATCGTGGGTGCGCGATATACGCCGATACCCGCTTCCCGCGCTCAGTTTGAAGTGAGGTGCCAACATATACCGAGTGCAGTACACCTAGCCGAATGTACCCGAGTGTACTGCACTCGGTATATGTCCGCGGAGGCATTCAAACTGAGCGCGGGAAGCGGGGATTGGACTCTAGACAGCGCTGGAGAAGCCGGGAGGACACCACTGAGGCCACAGACGGACGCTGGACCGGACGATGGACGACGGGCAAGACACCAAAACTGTAAGTAATAAAATGTTATAACATATTTTTTTTACAGGATTTTCGGGGCAACTTTAGGGGTGCGTGCTATACGCGGGAGCATGCAATACCCCGATAAATACGGTATTTATTTATCAGTGGGCAAACGTACAAAGTCAGCAGAAAATCAAATACTCCCCCCCCCCCCACTGTATATATATATACACACACACACATACATTTTTTAGATAAATTTGTGTTTGGCGCTTACCTTCCAGATGCAAGTAAGTTAAAATCATTTCTCTTCCATCCAAACTACAAAGGAAAAAGTAGTAGAAGTTTTTATTCATAAATGTAATTAAATATATTCAGAGTATAAATTATCAAACGTAATAATGACACTTACTGTATGTTAGAATATTACTCAAAGGAAACAATATAGAAACATGGTGGATGTGCACGTAGCAGTGCTGGACCAAAATGCTTGGTACATCTACATCCTGAGCACTCAGGACAGGGCTAATACAGTCTCCATGTCTCTGTTAGCTTTCCCTATTGCATGTTAATGCCCCCCCCCCCCCCCCCCCCCCCCCCCCCAAAAAAAAATAAAAAAAATAATGGTAACAACAACAAAAATATAGTCCTAGTGATAAATGATAGTCCCAGTAGTTTAATGTTCTCTGTAAAAATGGCAATACATAAACTATATGGGCCAGATTCAGCAAGAATTAGATTCCCGCAGAGTATCAGAGATACTCTACGCCGCCGTACTTTACCTGGCTCTAGGAGGAATTCAGAGAGATTTTGGCCCGTAAGGTACGGCGGCGTAGTGTATTTCTCCTGGCGGAATCAAAATACGCGAATAGGGGGCGTGAGGCATTTAAATTAAGCGCGTCCCCGCCGCGATCGAACTGCGCATGCTCCGTTCAGAAATTTCCCGCCGTGCATTGCGCGAAATCACGTCGTTACGTAATTTTTTTTTTGAGTAGCGTCGTTTACGGATATTCCTATTCCCGGACGACTTACGCAAAAAATAAAAAATAAATTGAAAGTCGACGCGGGAACGACGGCCATACTTAACATGGGCCGCGTAACGTTAGACCAGCTAAAAGCTGGTTTAACTTTACGTAGCGAAAAAAATGACGTAGGCGATTGCGAACGACGCTCGTAACTTCGTGGATCTCCGTAAAAAGCTCATTTGCATACCCCGACGCTGAAAACGACGCGAACTCCACCCAGCGGCCGCAAAAAGATCGCAGCGTAGATCCGAAGGCGTACGAAGACGTAAGCCTGTCAGATCGAAGCCCATCGCTGCCGTATCATGGTTTGAGGATTCAAACTAGTGATACGGCGCGCAAAATTTGAAATTACTCCTGTCTAACACCAGTTAGACAGGCGTAATCGCTCTGTGAATCTGGGCCTATATATTTAGGTATATCTTAACTTAAACAAAAATGTAATATATTGCAGCTTAACAGTACCTTAGATGTGGTGGCTGCATTTGTTTTCATTTTTCAGGTTAAGTACATTTTCTGCAAGTACAGAAAATTACCTGTTGATCCTGCCAGAAATCCTAAGCCTTTAGCCTAGAACAGGGCCTGTGCTACCAACAGGATTGTCAGGGGAAAAAAATAGAAGCTGGGAAAGAAAACAAATCCAACTAATCGAACCTAAAGACTGATATGCTGTAATATATTATTTTTTTCTCTTGGGATTATGTACACTTTAGGTGTTGGGGTCTGTTGTGTTGTTTGGCACAGGTTCTTTTAACTTGTTTTCGGCACCAAAAAGCTATTAATGGTCCATTATAGTCTTACGATTCATTACCATGTTGTCTGTGCGCTAAAAATAATTTAGGCAATGCATGAGATGCCATACCACCACCTTGTGGTCGTATTTGGTATAGTTTCTTGTTTCACTTTGATTTACGGTATGTTCTTATTTTGCAATAGATATTGCAAACTAACTTTCCAATTAAGGAAACAAAAAAGCCCTTATAATTAACAGCTCACTGCCAAAAACATAATTTACAGATTGCATGGTTTGGCACTAAACTATATTACTAGGTCCAAACGGCAAGTGGGTAAAAAGGCTTTTGCATTTTACTAAGGATGCACAGGGGGTTATTAACTAGAGGAAATTATACTTTGCACTGCAAGTGCACTTTCAAGTTCAGTCGCTGTAGATCTGAGGGGAAGATCTGAAATGAGGGGAAGCTCTAGTGATGTTATCATCCAATCATGTGGAAGCTACTTTCAAGTGTAGAGAAAAAGTTAACCGTTCAGAGGTTCCAAGGAGCTAAAGCTGAAAGGTAGGATCCAACCCCTGGGTGCAGGCACTGCAATAGTATGCAAAATTGTATGGAGAAAAACCAGGACAACCGCACTCCAAAAAATGTTCCTTTATAATAAAACAGATCACAACATCAACATGTCACAGCAAAAAACAGAAAAGTGCTAACGCGTTTCACACCAAAATACAGTGCTTAGAATAAGCACTGTATTTTGGTGTGAAACGTGTCAGCTCTTTTCTGTTTTTTGCTGTGACATGTTGATGTTGTGATCTGTTTTATTTTAACATTTTTTGGAGTGCGGCCGTCCTGGTTTTTCTCCATACAATTTTGCATACTTTCAAGTGTACTTACAGTGCAAAGTGGATTTTCCTTTAGTAAATAACCCCCATAGTAATTTTAGTCTGGAGTAGAAATAATACAATCCTAACTGCAACAGAATGACATCACTAAAATGCAGTTATATATTTATCAAAATGATGAAGCATTTGTGACTTTGGTGTTCTTATTATAATGGGGACATTGCATATTTCATATTTCCTTACTAACCACTTAACTTAAGGACCGGCTTACGCCGATATACGTCGGCAGAATGGAACGACTGGGCACAATCACGTAAGGGTCCGTCCCCTTTTAAGTGGCCAGCCGTGGGTCACGAGAGCGTATTAATAAAAATGCCATAAAACTATCCCCCATTTTGTAAACGCTATAAATTTTGCGCAAACCAATCGTTAAAAGCTTATTGCAATTTTTTTTTACCAAAAATAGGTAGAAGAATACGTGTCGGCCTAAACTGAGGAAAAACATTTTTTATATATATATATATATTATATATATATATATATATATATATATATATATATATATATATACAGGTCGTTCTCCAAAAAATAGCATATTGTGATAAAGTTCATTATTTTCTGTAATGTACTGATAAACATTAGACTTTCATATATTTTAGATTCATTACACACAACTGAAGTAGTTCAAGCCTTTTATTGTTTTAATATTGATGATTTTGGCATACAGCTTATGAAAACCCAAAATTCCTATCTCAAAAAATTAGCATATCATGAAAAGGTTCTCTAAACGAGCTCTTAACCTAATCATCTGAATCAACTAATTAACTCTAAACACCTGCAAAAGATTCCTGAGGCTTTTAAAAACTCAAAGCCTGGTTCATTACTCCAAACCGCAATCATGGGTAAGACTGCCGACCTGACTGCTGTCCAGAAGGCCATCATTGACACCCTCAAGCAAGAGGGTAAGACACAGAAAGAAATTTCAGAACGAATAGGCTGTTCCCAGAGTGCTGTATCAAGGCACCTCAGTGGGAAGTCTGTGGGAAGGAAAAAGTGTGGCAGAAAACGCTGCACAACGAGAAGAGGTGACCGGACCCTGAGGAAGATTGTGGAGAAGGACCAATTCCAGACCTTGGGGGACCTGCGGAAGCAGTGGACTGAGTCTGGAGTAGAAACATCCAGAGCCACCGTGTACAGGCGTGTGCAGGAAATGGGCTACAGGTGCCGCATTCCCCAGGTCAAGCCACTTTTGAACCAGAAACAGCGGCAGAAGCGCCTGACCTGGGCTACAGAGAAGCAACACTGGACTGTTGCTCAGTGGTCCAAAGTACTTTTTTCAGATGAAAGCAAATTTTGCATGTCATTCGGGATTCAAGGTGCCAGAGTCTGGAGGAAGACTGAGGAGAGGGAAATGCCAAAATGCCTGAAGTCCAGTGTTAAGTACCCACAGTCAGTGATGGTCTGGGGTGCCATGTCAGCTGCTGGTGTTGGTCCACTGTGTTTTATCAAGGGCAGGGTGAATGCAGCTAGCTATCAGGAGATTTTGGATCACTTCATGCTTCCATCTGCTGAAAAGCTTTATGGAGATGAAGATTTCATTTTTCAGCACGACCTGGCACCTGCTCACAGTGCCAAAACCACTGGTAAATGGTTTACTGACCATGGTATTACTGTGCTCAATTGGCCTGCAAACTCTCCTGACCTGAACCCCATAGAGAATCTGTGGGATATTGGTAAAAGAAAGTTGAGAGATGCAAGACCCAACACTCTGGATGAGCTTAAGGCCACTACCGAAGCATCCTGGGCCTCCATAACACCTCAGCAGTGCCACAGGCTGATTGCCTCCATGCCACGCCGCATTGAAGCAGTCATTTCTGCAAAAGGATACCCGACCAAGTATTGAGTGCATAACTGAACAGAATTATTTGAAGGTTGACTTTTTTTTCATTAAAAACACTTTTCTTTTATTGGTCGGATGAAATATGCTAATTTTTTGAGATGGGAATTTTGGGTTTTCATGAGCTGTATGCCAAAATCATCAATATTAAAACAATAAAAGGCTTGAACTACTTCAGTTGTGTGTAATGAATCTAAAATATATGAAAGTCTAATGTTTATCAGTACATTACAGAAAATAATGAACTTTATCACAATATGCTAATTTTTTGAGAACGACCTGTATATATATTTTTTGGGGATATTTATTATAGCAAAAAGTATTTTTGTTTATAGCGCAAAAAATAAAAACCACTGAGGTGATCAAATACCACCAAAAGAAAAACTCTATTTGTGGGAAAAAAAGGACGCCAATTTTGTTTGGGAGCCACGTCGCACGACCGCGCAATCGTCAGTTAAAGCGATGTAGTGCCGAATCGCAGAAAGGGGCAAGGTCCTTTAGCTGCATAATGGTCCGGGTCTTAAGTGGTTAAAGTTGTCTCACAGTATCTAAGAAAGCAAGTCCCCTGAGGCCGCGTACACACCACTAAATAAATCCGATCAAATCTGTATGACACGCCGTTTTGATCGGATTTGTCTGCTGGGATATATTGGTTGGATCGTGTACACACGATCAAACCAAAATCCCCGCTGGCAGACAGCGCGGTGACGTGGCGGTGACGTTGACGCCACCACATCACCGAACCAGGAAGTGAAAAACTTCCACGCATGCGTCGAATCCATTCGACGCATGTGCGGACAGATATGTCCGCTCAGGTTAGTGTACTAACCAGCGGACATGTCGGACGGACGTATTCCCCCTATTAGTAGGAGACAGATTTTAAAGCATGCTTTAAAATTTGTCTGCTGGAAAAACCTGTCTGCTCGCCCGTACACACGATTGAATTGGTGTCTGGGAGGAAACGGTCCTCGTTCAGGGGACCGGAATTTTCCCCAGTAGGGCCGGATAAATTTGATCGTGTGTAAACGGCCTAAGTCTAGTTACCTTAAATGACTTCATGCTATAGATAAAGTGTAATGTTGTTAACAATTGGTTAAATCCTACCAACTTAATATGTATATACTACAATTAGAACTTGTAATATGCAGTCTCATCTCCAGAGCTGCATCATGCATGCGTCTGGTCTGATCATCTGTGCCATGCTGCGTATGTGGGCAAGACTCTGTGGTGAAAAGGCATCTTTAGTTAAGAATTCTTATATTTATATAAGTTATATTTTAAAATATTATTACATGTGTTATTTGTGTCTGTCATTACCTAATTAAATGTTATACTTATTTTGTGTATTAAGTATTTGTGTGATCTTTCTTTGCACATCTCGAAGACAACCCCAAAAATGTAAACTATCACGTAACCATGATAACCTATCTTAACACTGAAGGCTGTTAATACACTGAATAAATTACTAACTGTAACAGAACAATGCAACAGTAAGGGCTCATTCACACGTGAAGATGGAGGAAATGACTAAGTCCTAAAGTTTGCGAGAACCGTGTCTACCTCTTTGTCCCCTGCTCCATCTGCCAAACACTTGTCATAATGATTTTTGGAAGTGCAGACGTTTGGAATTATTTCTTCATGTCAGGCCTTGTACACACGACCGAGAAACTCGACAAATCCATCAAGAAACTGGTGGGAGAGCTGTTTTGCAGAGGAAATCGGTCGTGTGTATGCTTTTCATCGGGAAAACGGTCGGGGAACTCGACGAGGAAAAAAGAGAGAAAGTTCTCTTTTTCCTCGACGGGAGTGCAATTTCCTCGTCGTGTTCCTCACGCCTGTTTTTTGACGAAAACATGTTGTGTGTATGCTTAGAAACCCGCGCACCTTGTAAAAGTAGCGTTTTGTAAGGAAATAGCACATTTGTCACACTGGAACGTCTGAAAAGTGAAAATGTCTCCTACCAAACTTTTACCTAACACGCAGTAACTAAATAGCAAAAGCAGCCCCAAGGGTTGTGCCAGTGGAATGAACTCCCCTGAGTCGATGTGTTGAAGTCACCACGTTTGAGAACGAGGAGATTTGTCTTGACTGTGTGTGCACAAAGACAGCTTTCAAGTTTCCGACAAGCCTAACAAGGAACTTGTCCAGGAAAACGATGTGTCTTTTCCGAGAGTCCTCGTGTGTGTACGAGGCCTTACACAGCATGCGAGCTGGGCTAGCACCTGACTAGTGTGTGGGGATTAACCAGAGACTCACTCACCTGGAGCAGCTTTTCTTGTTTCGTGAGGTTGGAGGTGTTGGTGTGAACCTCACAGTTGAACCATGATTTTACTGCCCCCCAGAGAAAGTGGTCACCAGTGTAGACATCCAGTGGCAAGAGTTATATCCCTTGTCACTTGTGACAAGCACAGCGCCTGCAGAACGTGACCCATTCAAGTGAATAGAACCATTCTGCAAGCTCCCCGCAATGTCCTAGCTAGTCATATGGTCTTTGAAGAGTGTGTGGATCCCCCTTTAGAGAGCACAGCACATATGAATGAGCCCTAAAAGGTTGCAAAGTTCTGTTACTTTTTTAATGTTAATCATATAATACAAGAACAAGGTACACATACAGTGTGTATTAGTGGTCCCAAGACGAGGCTGCTGTCCACACATCTTCCAGTAATAACAATGTCTGCCCCAAGATCCAGAGCCCTGCTAATTGGTTTTGCCCTACAAAGATGGAAAATGTTCTGTCAATAAGCTTATATCATAATATGAAACAGAGTAACCAAAAAATACAGAGATGAGCAACACACACACACACACACACGGATCTGCACCACTGGAAAAGATTTTACTACATTGCCTGCCTTTAGTCAAACTTTCAGAAAAAGTCCTCAATATAGCCATGAAACACATTGCTAGCATGACCCTGTCAAAAATGTAATATTTAAATACATTAAACCTTCTACATAAGTGTAAAATATGTTACGTATGGTAAGAAGTATGTGTTTCACTGCACTGCCCAGGGATCCATTTTCGCCCACAAAGCACATGGAATTTCAGCAAATTAACGATAACCCATAAAGATAGAAAGAGCTGCAATTGGTGACTTGTTGTTTTTTAACATGTTGGATCCCCAGCTGTCATCTTGATTCTTGCTCAGACTTTTTGACTTTACTGACTGCATGATAATTGCAGTCCTGAAAGCATTGAAGCCAGGACCAGGATGACAGCCTGAGAGCCTGAAATGAATTCAGCAGTGACAGCGCCCATATTTCTATATTCACAGATTCATTTTAATTGCTACTACAGTTATTACCAAGTCTTCTCCATCTCAAAAGAAGATGACTATGTGCAACTACAGCGCAGATTCAGCACATCTTGCTGTATTTTCAGCACTTATGTGTACAGGGATCAATGCAGATCACACTAAAAAGAACAATCAAATAGGAAAATATTTTACTCATTTGTACACATAACATTCCTTCTCACAAAAATATCATCTTTATTTTTTCTTGGGGCTAGTTGACACTAGAGGACCTCTCTGCTGAGCAGGCGGATGTAAGGTCTATGATGCAAAGCAGACATGGACACAGCCTACTGCCCTCTATGGCCTGTTGGATGGAAATTGATTGCCTGCCTGTTTACATCAGACTGTCATTCGATCCAAGCCACTACTAGATTGATGATAAAGGGATTCCCCCAAAGATCAAACACACATGTCTGTTTTATATATATATATATATATATATATATATATATATAGCAGTGGATAAGATCGGATGTCAACAGACACATGGATGGTGTCCACACCCCACTGGGACTTGTTCCCCCCATAGTTTCTTTTTACTATTTTTTTTATTACACTTACCTAACACCTCTCACGATTTTTTTACAGCATCATTTTTTGTCACAATTTTTTATGCCAGCAACCCCTCTCTACACACTTCACCGGCTGCACTGGGAGCATCAATAGCCATAGGCTCAGGCTACTCGTCAGTCAAATCCTGTGAGGAGGGAGTTGGAGGCATGGCTGAGCCATGCTGTGTGTGTCTACGGGTGTAGGCCAGCATGGGTGCCCCATAGCACAGAGTTTGCTATAGTGGCAATTGAAAGAGAAGAGGAGCGGAGAGTGCATGTGGGGTACCACCTAAGGCCGCGTACACACGACCAAATAAATACGATCAAATCGGTCTGACAGACCGATTCATGATAAAGGATTCCCATCTGTCTGCTTTTAGGGATAAGTATTGGTTTGATCGGCAGGTGTACACACGATCAAACCATGTCCGTTGAAATCCCTGCCGGCAGACAGCGCGGTGACGTGGCGGTGAGTTTGACGCGTCACCGTCACCAGGAAGTAAAACACTTCCGCGCATGCGTCAAATCCATTAGACGCATGTGCGGGCAGATATGTCTGCTGGTTAGCGTACTAACCAGCAGACATGTCGGACGGACGGGTTCCCAGCAGACAGATTTTAAAGCATGCTTTAAAAACGGTCTGCTGGAAAAACCCGTCTGTCCGCCCGTACACACGATCAAATTTGTCTGCTGAAATGGTCCGTCGGACCGTTTCCAGCAGATAGATTCGATCGTGTGTACCGAGGCCTTAGAAGATGTAAGGGACCGCTCTGTGCAATATCGTTGCACAGAGCAGATATGTCTAAAAAGTTTCTCATTTAAGAAAAAAATAAATCTTTGAATTTAATATTACTTTAACTTTAGTTAAACGGAAACCTGTTTTCTATAGATTGTTGCACTTTGCATATTTTCATTGATTTTAGCTCTGATTCAACAAGTTCAGACATGCAGTGCTCATTTATGTTGCACATATAAAACCTTGAGGTTTGTAACCTTCGCACACAGCACTACGAACTTATACCCATATGGCAACACTGTATTCCATACTGACGTCTGCAAGGGTGTGCTCTAACAACCCATGTATGATAAACGGCATCAGTCCCTTGTGGCCCTTGAGGAAGCAGAGTAGGGAGAGTGAGTGGGTGAGTGTTATTAGACTGTAATGCCGCATACACACAATCAGAAAATTTTCGACAAGAAAAGTTCGTTGTGAGCTTTTGGTTGGAAATTCCGACTGTGCGTATGCTCCATCGGACTTTTGCTGTCGGGATTTTTGCCAACAAAAGATTGAGCACTAGTTCTATCGCAAAATCCGCTCGTCTGTATGCAATTCCGACGCGCAAAAAAAACATACATGCTCAGAATCAAGCAGAAGAGCCAAACTGCCTATTGAACTTCATTGATCTCGGCTCGTCGTACGTCTTGTACGTCACCTCGTTCTTGATGGTCGGAATTTCCGACATGATTTTTGTGACCGTGTGTATGCAACATAAGTTTGAGCTAACATTCCGTCAGAAAAAATCCACGGCTTTCTTGTCGGAATTTCCGATCGTTTGTACACAGCATAAGACTTATGCAGGAGTAAGGTTTGATATGGCTAATTCTCTACAAACCCGAGCACAGCAGAATATGTCAAAGAATATATAACTGAATACAATATATGTAATACAATGTATATATATATATAGTTTACAGGAACTTTAGTTACCCCAGGTAAGCATTCACACTCTGAATATGTTCTGGGAATGGCTTCCCACTATCCATGTCAGTGACTCCTCCTGTCTTGAAGGCATCTTTCTGTGAACACACAAAGAGTAAAATATAAAACCAAACTTGTATTACACAAAATAGCCAAGATTGTTAGATATAATTCCTATACCATACATAACTCATAACTGTGGACATAAACATGTATCAGGAAACATGAGAATACACTACTTTAAGGCCTATTTATGAAGCATAATCCAAGCATTGATGCTCACTTGTTACAAAACACTTCCTCCTCGGCTGTTTATTTCTTCCAGACTGAAATCTCCAGCACTGACAATGCCTGTGCAATGAGCCCACATAGACCTGACTTGTGACTTTACTCTGTCTCCATTCTCAGAGTGCAACAATTTTTTGACTTTTTCATCTATTTTATAGGAGAGCTCCATGATATTTCTTGCGAAAGGACAACAGGAGGTAAGTGTTATGTGACTGCAAGCCCCCGTTCACACCAGTGCGACTTGTCATGCGTCATGACAGTTCCAAATTGCATAACAAGTCGAACCCCATTGCCAGGAATAGAACCGTATATATTGTCGCGACTCGTGTCGCAGTGATTATGAAAAAGCTTTCTGCACTACTTTTTACAGATTTCATTGCGACTTCTGTTAAATGAATTCACCAGCAGCAATTAAATCAGCAGTGCAAATCGCACTGATGTGTGGTTTTCAAATCATGCTGAAGTAGCGTGATTTCAAAGCCACACTGATGTGAACCATGTCTAATAGTAGTACTGCGGTGTCATTAGCGCAATGCTTCTAGTTAGTGCACTCTCTTTCTTTCAGTCCATGCTATTTTTTAAATTAAATTACTAGGCAATAGAAGCTTATTGGTCGGCGAATAATTAAGCAGTTGGGGACATTAGGCGTGCTTCACACACCCAAAAAAAAGACCATCAAATGACACAGGGCATGGGAGCAAATGCCAGGTGTTGCTGTGTAAATATAGCAATGGCTGTAAAAACAAAAAAAAAAAGACCTTCAGACACAATGGGCCAGATTCAGAGAGCCATTACGCCTGTCTAACTAGTGTTAGACTGGAGTAATTTCAAATTACGCGCGTTTTCTAGCTAGTCGAAAACCTCAAACCATGAATAGACGGCTGCAGGCTTCGATTCGACTGGATTACGTGTTCGTACGCCTTCGGATCTACGCTGCAATAAAATTGCGGCCACTGGGTGGACTTCCCGTCGTTTTCCGCGTCGGGGTATGCTAATGAGCTTTTGCCGGCGATCCCAGAAATTACGATCTTCAATCGCAATCTCTTACGGCACCTTTAGTCATCTTTTATTTGCGTAACACTATACCAGCTTTTTGCTGCTCTAATATTAGACAGCCCATGTTAAGTATGGCCGTCGTTCCCGCGTCGAATTTCTACGTTTTCCGACGTCTTTTATTATTTTTTACGTAAGTCGTCCGGAAATAGGAATGTTCGTAAACGACGCTACTCAAACAGCGAATGACGTAACGACGTGATTTCGCGCAATGCACGGCGGGAAATTTCTGAACGGAGCATGCGCAGTTCGATCGCCGCGGGGACGCGCTTAATTTAAATGCTTCACGCCCCCCAATCGCGTATTTCGATTACGCGGCGAGAAATAGACTACGGGCAAAAATCTACCAGGATTCGGTGTAGAGCCTGGTAAAATACGGCAGCGTAGAGTATTTCGATTACGCAGCGCAATATTAAGTGTATGTGAATCTGGCCCAATATTTATAAACACTGTTCAGACAATATAAAGAGATATGAAGTAATATTACTTCTACTAATTCTTTTTAATTTCTTTGAATAAAAAATTTTGATCCACCGCGGAGTCTGTTGCATAGGAAAGACCGCGGCTCTTAGCCGCGGCCATGCAGAAGCAAGTCGGCGCGCTGAAATCACCCGAATCCGGCATCCTCCTTTCCCCCCTCTACGCCAAGTTCCCCTACATGCTCCGCGCTTGGGTTTCCTCGTCGGGTCGGTATGGTGGACTGGTGGAGCAGGAGGCGGCAGGGGGGATTGTGCTGGTGGTGGTGCTGCGGGATGGCTGGGAACCCAAGATGTCAGTGAGCCGTGAACAGGTGGAGGGAGAGATGTGCAACCAGCTGCTGGGGAGAAGGTAATGCTGGTGCAAGAGAGCTTAGATGTCGGAAAAAAACTTCTCCCGTCAACTGCTCCTTCAAACTTAGACACACTGCCCCCCCCCCAGCCAGTTCCCCCCCCTTTGACACCTCCCCCCAGTCACACTGCTCCCCTGGCTGTGTCTAATCACCGCCCCTGGCTGTGTCTAACCCCCTACTGCCCCTGGCTGTGTCTAACCCCCCCCCCTACCGCCCCTGTGCTAACCCCCCCTACCGTGCTGTGTCTAACCCCCCCTACCGCCCCTCCTAACCCCCCCTACCGTGCTGTGTCTAACCCCCCCTACCGCCCCTCCCACCACCCCTGTGCTAACCCCCCTACCACCACCCCTGCGAACCCCCCTACCACCACCCCTTGTGTCTAACCCCCCTACCACCACCCCTGCCCCCCCCCTACCACCCCTTGTGTTTAACCCCCCACCACCCCTTTTCTAACCCCCTCCCTACCACCCCTGTATGTCTAACATGCCTACCACCCTGTCTCCTGTGTAACACCCCTACAAACCCTGTGTCTTACCCCCTCTTTAGCACCCCTTGAGAAGCACGCGGCGGCGGCGGAATACTGGACCACACCAAAAGGGGAGTCAGTGCAGACAGCCCAGCCGACAGTGCAGGTGATGGTGGCAGAGGGGGATACTATAGGGGGTGATGGTGGCAAAAAGGCAAGATTGTGGCACCGCAGAGGGGTAGATTGTTGGTGGCAGAGGGGATGGGCAGGAGGTACTTCTGTATTATATTGAAATTATGTTTTTTTACTTTTCTATTACATTTTATTTAGTAACTTTTGGGGACGTGGCTGTGCCAAACGCAAAGTAAATTTCTGGTAGGTTGGCCTTGGGGGGGCCTTCGACCGGGGCCCTGAAGGTTCTGGACTGCGCCCGCCTCGTTACGTGTCAGTTAACTCTGCGGATTCTTTGGAAGAGAGGACAACCATGTAGATGCGGGCAGAGTGTATATGAAAAGCTGAATGTGTATATTACCTGGGGGCAGATATATTACAGCGGATGTGTTTTAATGCAATGGTAATATACACATCTGTCCCATACTGCAATATACACATCTGTTTATATACACATCTGCCCCCATGTCACTTTACCACTGCACATGCGCAAGGAGATGAGTAGTTGTATCTGGCTTAATTAATCGAAATTAGTCGATTAATCTTAAAAAAAAAAACGATGAACACAAAAATTTTAATCAGAATAAATATTACTTCTACTAATTCTTTTGAATCCACTCTGACTTGCAGTCAAATAAATATGTAAAATCTGAACCAACCAGACAATCAAAAAAAAAAACTGGGCCAGTACACCAGGAATATACAAATGCAGTAAAGCATGCTTCATTTTGTACGGGATATACTGGACCACACCAAAAGCAGTACTGAAAAAAAGCAACTGGAACTTTTGTACTTTTGTGGGGAGGGGGTTGTCGTTAATCATTCTTTGTGTAGAAGTGCTGCATTGTGTTTTAAAATGGGTGGTTTAGGCTGCTTGATCCTGTGAATGGACTTGTAAAATCTCTTAACAGTAAAGCTTTGTTATACCTGTGGAACTAAGGGGTCTTCATTGAGTAAAAAGGCTGCTTGACCGTTTTCTCTTACCCCCTTCTTCCAACCCCAATCTATCGGCTGATAGAATAGAGCCTTGGTTGGGGGGTAAGCTGCACATGCTCAGTTTGGTGTGTATTGCTAGAGAGTTTTTTTTTACTTGAGAGAGTGCATGTGCCAATCAGCACTGTCCAGACAGAGGGTCAGGGGTCCTGCAGCCTCAAAGGACAATCATGGGAAAATGAAAACTCCTCCTACAAGCTTTAACCCGACACTGATAGAAGTCAAAAGACCGCTATATACTGCTGATGAGAAAAGGTATTTAGCATTTTAATTTACTACAATAATTGCATTTCCATGTTCTGTGTACTGTGGGAGACCAGATATAGTGAATGCAGGGTACCGAGTTTAGTAACACTTTAAAGAAGGACAGTGAGATCTGTGCAGTAAAATATTGTTCATAGTGAATTGCAGCAACTGTTTTTGCTAGAAATGTAACTGCTCACCTGCTTTATTAAATCATCACCAGTAACCACTGCAATTTTCATATCCAGACCTGACTTCTTTATTATTTCTTGTAAAGCAGCACTACAGGCCAGGGGGTTGGTTCCTCCCGCATTACTGATCACACGAATACCTATTACAAAAATAGGAACATCATATATATGGATCTGCAATCTGACAGTGCTGGTATTGTCAAAAAGCATTACTGGGTTGCTCAGCCGCACTCATCCCAGAACACAAACTCAACATACTAAATGCGCTCTGAATTCATAAATCACTTTAGAACCACAGTATATTCACCAGAATATATTACTGTTGCCATTTCAGTGGACCTTGTATCTCCATGATCTGTTCACACATTAAATTATGCATCTTTTATAGTAATTAGAAAAAAATATGCCCCCATACACCTCTGTAGTAACAGATACATTATAATAATGATCTACTAGTATTTTTACCCAGCAAAAGATCACCACTGTTGTGACCTATTTCTGAATGAGGAGACTATGAAGACTATGAAAGTGCAATAGGCATACTAGTTAATTATCTTAACCACTTAAGACCCGGACCAATACGCTGGTAAATGACCCAAGGTGTTTTTGCGATTCGGCACTGCGTCGCTTTAACAGACAATTGCGCTGTCGTGCGACGTGGCTCCCAAACAAAATTTGCGTCCTTTTCTTCCCACAAATAGAGCTTTCTTTTGGTGGTATTTGATCACCTCTGCGATTTTTTTATTTTTGCGCTATATACAAAAATAGAGCGACATTTTTGAAAAAAAAACACTATTTTTTACTTTTTGTTAAAAAAAAATCAAATAAACTAAATTTTAGTCAAACATTTAGGCCAAAATTTATTTAGCCACATGTCTTTAGTAAAAAAAAAAAAAAATCGCGATAAAAAAAAAATAGCTACCTAGCGGGAACAGCGACACTAATACAGCGATCAGAAAAATGATCGCTTAGTGACGCTGGCAATAGGGAGTGAAAGGGTTAACTAGGGCAGTGATCAGGGGGTTAAAACTTTATTAGGGGGGGTGGGGGGGCTATCCTGAACCTAACACTAACTGATTTTACACTGCCTGTCACACTGACACTAAATGCAGTGATTAGATCACTGCATTCAGTGACACTGTGACAGGGGGGGGGGTGGGGGGGGCAGATCGCAAGGGGTTAAGTATGCCTATGTGAGTGTGTGTCAGTGTAGTGTTGGTGCACACTTACTGTGAGGTGTTTCTCCCATCGCAGCGGTTGGAAATACCGCTGCGATGGGAGATTACATCACTTCCCCCTTCCTGTGTTTACACAGGAGGAGGAAGTGACACAAAGGGGGAGCGCGCGCATTGGCTGGGAGCGATCGCGGGGGGGCGGGTAAACGCCTACATCCGCCCGCTTGTCCCGGATCGCTCCCGGAGCCAGGGGGACCCCCGCATGCCGCGGAGGGGGTCCCGATGGGACCCCCGAACCGCACGAAGGCGGGGACGTAAATTTACGCCCTTGTGCCTGTACGAGCCATTCTGTGGCCGTATATGTGCGTGCGGGGGTCCTTAAGTGGTTAAAATGGTTGTAAAGCCTAAGCATTTTGTACCTTAATGCATTTCTTGCATTAAGGTAAAAAATGTTTAAGTATTTATATCTCCCCCTCAACCCCCCTTAAATTTACCTGAGCCCAATCTCAATCCAGCGCTGTGCCCATCTGCAGTGGTGCTCTTCTCACTCTCACAGGCTTTGGGGACAGCAGCGGGAGCCATGAGTCTGTGACTCACTTTATGTGACAACAGGTGTTTGGTCATCGGGCCAACACTGTCACATAAGATAGGGAGAGTCCTTAGCCCTGTTCAAGCTCCAACTGGAGTGATTAAAAACATTTGCAGGTTTAGCTTTGCCGTTCTGTATTCAATAGTGTTTGGGGGGGGAAGAAACACAGATAAAGCTAGAAAGGGGGGTGATAAACTGAACCTGTCACTTTTCCCAGACGGGCAAATTTACAGGTTCACTTTGACTTTTCATTCCTCTGCCAATAGCCAGGTATCAGAAAAAGATCACTTTGGGAAAAAAAGGGGAGCACTAGGATGTCCACCAAGAAGGTGGTTACTTTAAGAGACTAATGAGGCATAAACCAGAGCCAGAATTATAAACATTTAAATTTTTTAAATACCAATTTTCTAAAAATGACCATTTAGTATTGTGTCATAAAAAGTACAATCACAACCTTCACACCTCCTCACTCCTCACTCAACAGAAATCAGACCTCACAAGTGGTCACTTGTAGAGGTGGGTTAATTAGAGTCCAGTAAACCACTAACCTATCAGCACACCTAAGGTATAACCCTGCAGGAGGATTATTGGGGTCAGTGGTTAAGATTAAGGATGAGCTCAGGCGTGTTCACAACCACACGTGCAGAGCCCGCCAGGAAGTCGGCACTGCAAAGCGCTAATCACAAGCAGTGAGACATTTCCCGATCGTGGTTGTCAACATACAATTCCTGTCGAAAAATCTGATCGTGTGTACGAGGCTTTCGTCCGTAGGGTTCATATTGCGTTGGCACACCCTTTGCAACTATGACATCTTCAACTCTTCTGAGAAGGATGTCTACAAGATTTAGGGGTGTGTCTATGGGAATGTTTGGCCGTTCTTACAGAAGCGCATTTATGAGGTCAGACACTGATGTGGACGAGAAGGCCTGGCTTGCAGTCTACACTCTAATCAGCAAGGTGTTCTATCGGGTTGAGGTCAGGATATATATATATATATATTGTAATAGTGAGAGTCCCTGTTTCTATGAAATTGGAGGTAAAATGGACACAGGGTTTGCGTATCTGCGGACCGCAGAACTACAGAGTGTAGAGTTTAAATGGAGAAAACTGCTCTGTCAGTTTTCTCCAGGTTTTTCTAGTTTTGAATGGGGCTTTGTAGTTGGAGATCCTGCAGAGACTTGAGCGGGATGGGATCTCCAACCCTGTGTCCAGATCTTACAGACAGCCAGCAGGTTGGGTTCCCAGCTGAAGGCTGCCAATATAATCAGGGACTGGTCAGAACTTAGAAGAAGGTGGAGTGTGTGTGTAGCTGGCTGTTGCTGCAAGACAGACCTGTATGTGGGGATCTGTCTGTCTGCCCTGCAAGACTACATCCCTGTTGTGGGGGGACTTCGTGCCGATGGACTGAGAGGCTAGTAGACTTGAGGTGGCTAGTGAGTCCAAGAGGGGCTGGAAGAAGTCCCTAAGTCTGGGAGACAGCAGACTGGAGAATCCTGTTGAGGCCAGGAGTGGGCCAAGGTTCAAAAAGGTACTGCAAGGCTAAAGTAAGCCTAGGAGCCAGGAGGCTTGGTATTTTTGTTTCCGTGAACATTACTGGAGAAGAACCCCTGCATGGGAATCCTGTGTGTGAACTGTTTATTTTGCCTTATTAATAAAAATGGGCTGCCATGCCCTCAAACCGAACAACTGCCTACTGTGGACTCACTAAAAAATCGCATTTTGCCACTTGAGTTAAACCCCCAATGTTTACAATATGTATATATTTCAAGTGTGTATTTAGACTTTTGTCTGAAGTTCAGCTCTGAGGGTGGTCAAATCTGCTCACACTAATGCGAACATGTCTTTCTTACAAAAAAATCAGGAATACATGTTGGTGGAAATAGGAGTGGTAGGGAGAACTGGAGATGCAGTGATAACATTGCAGATAAAAGAACATTGGCCAGCCAGAGGCATCTAATAAAAACACACATCAGGATTGTCACGTGGAATTTCCAGGATTGGATGACAATCAGATTATGATCCATATAACAGGAAACCAGCTGTGTGGGAAATGTTTACTAAAAATAGACAGTAAGGTATGTTGCTGGAAGGTTTTCTTTGTACACGTCATCATGTAATTATACAGCATTTATATTCTTTAGACCGATGCAGAATTAAAATACCAAAAAAGGAAACAAAAAAAGTACCTGATTTATGAATATCTTTTAAATATGGTGCCATAGCTGTATGCACAAAGTCTGGAGTGAATCCTAAATTCTGAAAATGTAGAAAAAAAACAAGATTTTTATTGCGATAGTTGCAGATTGGTGCAGTTAGAAAAACATATAATGATGATCAAATATTCGCTTCTTTTTACAGTGTAATAAGTGAAACCGATTGTTGGGCCCCTTTCACACTGGGGCAGGGGTGGCATCAGAGGTAAAAAAAAATAAAAAAATAGAGTAGGTATTAGGCCACTAGCGGGGCGCTTTTAACCCCCGCTAGCAGCCAGAAAAAGGGTTAAAACCACCTGCAAAATGCTGATTTGCCGGTGGTTCGGTCGCAGTGCCCATTAATTTCAATAAGCAAGAGCAGTGGAGGAGTAGTGTACACACCGCTCTGTCACCGCTTCAAAGATGCTGCTTGCAGGCCATTTTTTAATGTCCTGCCAGCGCACTGCTCCAGTGTGAAGGGAGCCGCTCTTTCAGGGTGCTTTGTATGTGTTATTTTTAGCATTATAGTGCCTCAGTGTGAAAGGGGTCTTAAAGCAGTCACCTGAACATTTCTCTTATGCCCTGTACACACGATCGTTTCGTCTGATGAAAACGAACCGATTGATTTTTTCAGCAGATATCCGATGAAGCTGACTTTCATCAGTCCTGCCTACACACCATCGGTTAAAGATCTGATCGTGTCCAACGCGGTGACGTAAAACACTACGACGTGCAGAGAAAAATTAAGTTGAATGCTCCCGAGCATGCGTTGACTTGATTCTGAGCATGCATGGATTTTTGACCGATGGATTTCCCCACAGACAATCATTTTTTTCTATCGTTTTTTTACGATGGGAAAAAAAAACTGATGGGGCCCACACACGATCGGTTCCTCCGATGAGAACGGTCCATCGGTCCGCTTTCATCAGACGAACCGATCGTGTGTACAGGGCATAAGCTGCATTGCAGTTGCATTGTCAGAGATGGCAGATATCTTCAGCAATCTTATATAGAGTCTGTAGACTCAGAAGCTTTGCAGCAATTCTAACTAGATACTGCATAGACATATGAATGAATGAATGAAAGTAAAAGCCCCAAACCAGCAATGAATAGAATGTCAATCTCACTCCCAAACAAAGTAGAACAGTATTTTATCTAAAGAATGTTTGGCTAGAGAAGATACTAGTATGACAAAAGTTCAGAAGATGGAAAATGCATGATGATTACAGAATCAGAACTATGGGTTTACTTACAGGTGACTTGGCTTTCGCAGCAGCCAGTAAAGACATAGTGATTTCAGAGAGGTAGTCAAACACCAAGAAATCTAACTTTCCTCCATAAACAAGTTGTGGAACTGAAAGACAAAAAAACACACATATTTTCGTTAATTTAAAGGAAAAGAAACACACTTTGCTCTTTGGGCTAGAGTGGCATCTTAGACCCTAAAACAACCTTAAGGCCCTGTACACACGATCAGACATGTCCAACGGACCGTTTTCATCGGACAAGGCTGAAGTGGTCTGTTGGTCTGATGTGCGTACACACCATCGGACCAGAACGCGGTGACGTAGAACACAACAACGTGATGAAAAAACGAAGTTCAATGCTTCCAAGCATGCGTCGACTTCATTCTGAGCATGCGTGGGATTTTGGTCCGATGATTTTGTGTACTAACCATTGAACATGTCCGATGGACAGGTTTCCAGCTGACATGTTTCTAAGCATGTTTGGAAACGGTGCGATATGCGATATGCCGTACACACGATCGAACATGTCCGCTGAAACTGGCCTGCGGACCAGTTTCAGCGGACATGTTTGATCGTGTGTACGCGGTCTTACATGTTCAGATATACAGTATATGCCATGGGGTTTATTAACTAAAGGAAAATCCACTTTGCACTAAAAGTGCACTGCAAGTGTATTTGGAAGCACAGTCGCTGTAGATCTGAGGCAGACATGCAAGGAAGATAGAAAACAGCATTTTTGCTTGAACATGAATGGATGATGAAATCAGCAGAGCTTCCCCTCATTTCAGATCTTCCCCTCAGATCTCACTTCCAAGTGCACTTGTAGTGCAAAGTGAATTTTCCTTTAGTAAATCAACCCCCATGTGTTTTTGCCACCATCCCTTTGAATGAACGGCAGTTAATACATTTCAGTGTGTAAAACAGTCAGCAATCACCATGTTAGAAAATGAAAAAGAGAAAAAGGTTGACTGCAAGATTTACAGGTCCTATACACTAACTTTATCAAACAGTACAGTCGCATACACACGGAGGGACATGTCCGCTGAAACATGTCCGACAAACCGTTCGACGGTGTGTACACCATCAGATGAAAATCCCCTCGGCCAGGGAACGCGGTGATGTGGCGGTGACGTTCACGCCGCCACGTCACCACTCCAGGAAGTAAAATACTTCCACGCATGCGTCAAATCCATTCGACGCATGCGGGTGATTTCTGTCTGCTGGTTAGGCGTACTAACCAGCGGACATATCCGACGGACAGGTTTGTAGCGGACAAATTTCAAAGCATGCTTTGAAACTTGTCCGCTGGACAAACCTGTCCGCTAGGTCGTACACACGATCGGATTTGTCCGCTGAAACTGGTCAACGGACCAGTTTCAGCAGATAAATTTGATCGTGTGTAGGCGGCTTACCAGATATTGTGTATATGTAAAGGAGTGTTAGGCCCCTTTCACACGTATGGATCCCATGAGGATCCATACCTTTCTCATCTGCTTGCGGGGATCGCTCCACTGAGCCGACAAATGGCAGGGCGGTGCCCGCTCACTGTACAGGGACCGCCCTTTCAGATCTCAGCTCTCCCCTATTGGGGGATCAGATGAACACGGACCGTCTGTCTGTGTTCACCCGATCTGATCCGCGGACTGATGGAAAATTGGATCTTCCTCCGTCTGCAGAATTGCACCATAGCGGGGACCGATGAGATCAGGTGTCAGCGGATGTTCATCTGCCGACACCCGCTATCCCATAGGGATACATGTATGTTCGTATTTCATCTAAAAACGGATGGATGAAATACGGACATACGGTCTGCACGTCTGAAAGGGGCCTTAGGGATATTCTTCTGTAATCTTTCTAGCTGTGACTTGATAAAGGAGGCTGGTCTGGGCGCATGCGCATTAGAGAGAAAACGCTGTAGCTGTGTCCGGGCGCATGCGCAGTAGAAAGGGAGCGCTGTAGCTGTATCCAGGCAGTTTACCACGGTCATCAGGTCTCTTGGCTTGCAGATTTCCCTTACATCTGAGGGCGCCTACACACGAGGAGACATGTCCGCTGAAACTGGTCCGCAGACCAGTTTCCGCGGACATGTCCGATCGTGTGTACAGCCTAGCGGACAGGTTTCCAGCGGAGAAAAGTTTCTAAACATGCTTAGAAACTTGTCCGCTGGAAACCTGTCTAACCAGCGGACCGAAATCCCGCGCATGCGTCAAATTGATTAGACTCATGCGTGAAAGCATTGAACTTCCTGGTTAGAGCACGTCGGTGTCTTCTACGTCACCGTGTTCTCTGTCCGCGGGGATTTTGGTCTGATGGTGTGTACACACATCAGACCAAAATATCCCAGGAGACATGTCCGATGATAACGGTCCGTGGACCGATTTCATCGGACATGTCTCCTTGTGTGTACAGGGCCTTACAGAAACAGTCCAGGAGAGGAGGATTCACTTTTAAACACATGGTTTCATTGCCTTTTAAATGTGAGTGCATTAGCTACAAGAGTTTTTATTCCTGTCTGAATAAACAATAATACACTAGGGAGGATGTGCACGCTCTTGTTTTATTTTCTCTATTAGGTACATGTTCACCACCTAGTGGAAGACTAAGAGAGCTGCAGTACCTTAATGATTGGAGAATACAATATACAGGACTCTTTAGCCCAGCAGGAGTCTTGTGGATCAGTGCAATCACTGGTGGTTGTTGTTTATGTATGTATACAATTAGGGCATTCCTGCTAACCAATAAAAATGGAGTGGCATTATTTTCTTCTTCTTGCTCAGAATAGGACGTAGAACACATCGGCTACTAGAATTGTAATATCCAGCCTGTCCTGCAAATAGCAGTGCAGAGGGGGATCGAGGTGCCACTGGCTATTGTGGAGAGTCCTCCCACAGCTGCATGAAGGTGTCATTTTAAAACAAGAAGTACGTACAGAAAACATATAACTCTCAATGAAGTTGAACATACACTTTAAAGCCAAATTCCAAAGTTTTTTTTATTGTATTTTAAGTTTTTTTTAAATTGTTTTAGATTTGTGGTTCACTCCGTATACTCGTGATGTTGATACAAAAAATGGGGGGGGGGGGGGCACTAATGTCACCAGGACATTGACAGCACTAAAAACATTGTCAAAATGTAAATTCTTTCTCGTTCTATTGAAATGTGGTTTTGTTTTTTTCTGGGTCCCCATTTTAGAGATGTTTGTTTTTTTGAAGTGAAGGGAAAAATCCACCCCAGCAGTGACAAAGACAATAATCTAACAGTGGATTTGAGCTCTAATTATATTATTAACAGGTTTTTGTTTTTTTACTTTGCTACTAACAAAGCAGTTCTCAGGTTTTAGAGAATTAGCTGTCTGTATGCAGGGCCGGATTAACATAGGGGCTATTGGAGCTGTATCTCCAGGCCCCTTCCTCAAGATAGACCCGTTTGCCAGAAAAAAAAAAAAAAATCACAAAAAAAAGGCTTCATTTCCATGGACGTTTTTACAGCCACTTTTTGTGGCCTTTTTTACAGCTTAAAAATGCCTGTCCATGTTTTTTTTGGCTGGAGTTCAAAAACGCAGCGGTAGCGTATTTTAGCGTTTTTGCACGTTGGGTTTTTACAGCTCTAACGCTGGAGCTTCAGAACGCACTGGTCCTGTTTTGTTTTTTTTGCAGCTTAAAAACAGCTCAGCCATCTACAGCTCAAAAACATCATGGTGGGCATGAGGCCATAGACTAACATGGAGAGCTGTTTTTAAGCTGCAAAAACGCTCAGAAAAGTGGCTGTCCATGGAAATGAAGCCAAAAAAAAAAAGATTGACTTTGAGGATTGTAGCTCGGCGATCAGGGGTCACAGAGACCCCAGATTTGGGAGGTAGGTTGCTGAAGACCCACCCCACCACTATCATTTATGGTCTCGGAGATACGCAGCCTGTCAGAAGATACATACAGAGCGGCCAATTTAAATACAAACTGACACTCTCTGCAGCAGACTGAGAGGGTGAGCTCACAGCGCTTATAATAATTATCCGCTTGCCGACCAGCCGTCGCAGTTATACGGCGGCAGGTCGGCTCTGCTGGGCGAGATGCCCGGCAGTGATCGCTTGTTACAGAGCGAGAACCGGGAGCTGTGTGTGTAAACTGTGTGTCCTGTCAGGGGGAGAAATGCCTGATTGTCTGTTCATACAATGTATGAACAGTGATCTGTCATTTCCCCATGTCAGTCCACCCCCCCTACAGTTAGAACACACCTAGGGAACATACTTAACCCCTTCCTCGCCCCTTAGTGTTAACTCCTTCCCTGTCAGTGGCATTTTTATAGTAATTAATGCATTTTTATAGCACTGATCGCCATAACAATGCCAATGGTCCCAAAAATGTGTCAAAAGTGTCCGCCATAAAAATCGTTGCTTTATATATTTTTGGGGGAAATTTATTATACCAAAAAGTTAAAAATATTCATTTTTTTCTAAATTTTTGCCGAGAGCCCAGAGGCGATTCAGTTCGCATGTGCTGCGCTATATACGTTTTTCACTCACTCACTCACTCACTCACTCACTCACTCACTCACATAGGGGATCTCAGCTACTTTAAATATAGCACACAAAAGAAAAAGTTCCCTTAAAATATTTTTGAAATGTTGGCAACTGTGAACTTAGCCACTGCCCAAGGGCCACGGGTCAGTAGGGGGCCCCATGAGAGGCTCCTGGGATCCTGTGATATTAAAGCGGTAGTAAACTTTGCTAACATTAGTACTTTTTAGGGGCCCTGAGGTAGGTTACACCACAATGTGCACAGCATATTAGCACATTAGGGTACACTTAAATTGTCAGACTGAGCCCTCCAGTGCTGGGCTGTAATCACTCCGGCAGGGCCCGGATGCTTCCATCTTCACCTGGTCTTCCTTCTGGGTTCTGTGCCTTTGGTCACTTGCCTTGGCCCGGGCTGCGTTCATGTCATTCCCACACATTCTCATGCGCATCCTCTCTCTCATACCCCTTTCTCTCTCATCCTTCCTTCCTTACCCCTCACTCCTCTATCATCCCCTTTCGTGCTCTCTCTTTCTCTCCCTCTCTCTCTCTCTCTCTCTCTCTCATCCCCCCTCTCTATTTAATTTGTTATAACAAAAAAAAATTGCATTTTTATTTATAAAAGGCCCACCAAAATCCTCAGCACCAGGCCCATGATGTTCTTAATCTTAATAAACAGGATTTTGTTGATTTTCAATAGTTCTTTTTGCAGTGTGGCCAATTTTCCTAGTGATTACATGGCTGTTATAAACTCAGACTGGTGCCCAGAACTTTAGGACCACCTTTCACCAGTGACATCAATAGACTAAAAATACCACATAGGGAAGACATATCCCCAAATTAGTGCCCTATACAGATGTACAGCAGGCTCTAAAAAAAGTAATTAAGTACTAAGGCTCTTTGTGTGTTTAAATGGAGAGTATATGTGACTTAAAACTGCAAAAAAAAAAAACCTCAAGTAGGGCTTCAGCGTAAACATTTTATTCTAGCTTTTGGCAAAGAGGTAACAGCTGCTCTGACAACGACTGACAACATATATAACCCCCTTTTTTTGGGGATACCTTCTTTTACTTTCCATGTATTCAAGGTAGAAAATTGTGAGAAGTCTCTGTTGTAGTGATACATAAATAAAATCTGACAGAGGTTCTATCCCTTCCATACTCTATCAATTGACCCTCCTATTTAGAGTGTAAGCTCTAATGAGCAGGGCCATCTGATTCCTCTTGTACCAAATTGTAATGTGACTGTAATGTCTGCCTTCATTTTGTTAAGCGCTGTGCAAACTGTTGGCGCTATATAAATCCTGTATAATAATATTCAAAATAATATTCAAAATAAAATGTAAAACTAGAAAATGCATTTCCTGCAGAAAATGCGTGGGAATGCTGAATAGCTGAATTGCTAAAGCTAACTGGATGAATAGCTTAAATCCGTAAGAAAAAGTTGAAGTGGGAATCAGCAATCCCACTAATAAGCATATTTTTAAAAGTAATTACCTTTTGCAGGAGCTGCCCCATAAAATTTCTAGCATCAAAACTGCTTTCATCAAAATGCCTCCATCATATTTCCCCCATCAAAAACTGGCCCATCAAATTTCTCCCATAAAAAACTGGCCCCAATCCTATTGCCCCATCAAAAACGTCACCATTAAAATTGCCCCCATCATCTCCTTTCCTCGTACACGGCATCATAGCAGCCAGAAGAACGATAGCTGCTGCCTGGAAACGAGCTGAAACTCCAGATCGTTCATTGTTTCTTCAACACCTGAACACTAGCACACAGTATGAACTGATGTTTGCAATTAAAAATGGTAAGCGTGCCCCCTTCTGGAGGCACTGGCACAAATGGCTAAATCACTTGGAATGTACAGCAAGCATTTAAAAGTACAGTTTATCCTGTCCCTTTAAGGCAGAGCACAGCCTTCCCTAGGTATCACAAAGAGGACTTACTTCTCCACTCAAAACTTTTGTCACCCACAAATGTACCATGCTTTTATTGACAGCACTAACGATTATAGGTTCCCTTCCCCTGTACCCCATTTTGCATATGTACCTTGATGCTGTAAATATTTTTTTTTTTTTTTTTTAGAACTGCACAAAACTTGTAATCACCAATGCAGTGTATGTTAATCTTATCCTACTTATTTCTTTAACCACTTCAGCCCCAGAAGGTTTTACCCCCTTCCTGCCCAGGCGAAATTTCAGCTTCCGGCACTGCGTCGCTTTAACTGACAATTGCGCGACGTGGCTCCCAAACAAAATTGGCGTCCATTTTTCCCCACAAATAGAGCTTTCATTTGGTGGTATTTGATCACCTCTGCGGTTTTTATTTTTTACGCTATAAACAAAAATAGAGCATAAATTTTGAAAAAAAAAATTCAATATTTTTTACTTTTTGCTGTAATAAATATTCCCCAAATATATATAAAAATTTTTTTTTTTTTTTTTTACTAGTAATAGCGGTGATCTGCGTTTTTTTTATTGGGACTGCGACATTTTTGGGACCAATCACATTCATACAGTGAACAGTAGGGGTGCAACGGATCGTCACCGATCCGTGATCCGAACGGGTCAGCCCCGTTCGGATTGGCACACTCCGCGATCCGCGGAGCGCTCCGGAGCCTCGGCCTAGGAAAGTCCCCGGCTTCGGCCTAGCTCCGGAGCGGCGGCCATCTTGATACACCCGGCGGAGGCCCTCCTCTCTGTTCACACCCACAGAGGAGGAGGAGCCTGCGCTCGAGGGAAACACACGCCGCTGTCTGAGGTCTGAGGTCTGCACTACTGTGGGGGTTACTGTCTGAGGTCTGCACTACTGTGGGGGTTACTGTCTGAGGTCTGCACTATTGTGGGGGTTACTGTCTGAGGTCTGCACTACTGTGGGGGTTACTGTCTGAGGTCTACACTACTGTGGGGGTTACTGTCTGTGGTCTGCACTACTGTGGGGCTTACTGTCTGAGGTCTGCACTACTGTGGGGCTTACTGTCTGAGGTCTGCACTACTGTGGGGCTTACTGTCTGAGGTCTGCACTACTGTGGGGGTTACTGTCTGAGGTCTGCACTACTGTGGGGGTTACTGTCTGAGGTCTGCACTACTGTGGGGCTTACTGTCTGAGGTCTGCACTACTGTGGGGGTTACCGTCTGAGGTCTGCACTACTGGGGGGGTTATCGTCTGAGGTCTGCACTACTGTGTCTGTGCTGAGGGGGGACCATAGTGGGTGGGGGGGTGACACCATTTTTATTATTTTTTTGCACCGAGTGACGCCACTGCAGTGGGGAGGGGGGAGATGTGGATATTACAGTGGCGGGGCGAGGAGATGTGGATATTAAAGTGGGGGAGATTTTTTTTTTTGCTGATGCAAAAAATGATCCGATCCGTGACTCCTGATCCGAAGAACAATCTGAACCGTGAGTTTTTTGATCCGTTGCACCCCTAGTGAACAGTGCTATAAATATGCACTGATAACTGTATAAATGTGACTGGCAGGGAAGGGGTTAACCACTAGGGGGCGGGGACAGGGTTAAATGTGTAGCCTAGTTTGTGTTCTAACTGTAGGGGGAGGGGGGTGACTGGGGGAGGTGACCGATTGTGTCCCTATGTACAAGGAACACAGACCGGTCTCCTCTCTCCCTGACAGGACGTGGAGCTCTGTGTTTACACACAGAGCTCCACGTCCCTGCTCAGTTACTGGGCAATCGCAGGGGCCCATCATATGATGTCCTGTCAGAACAACTGAGCTACCTTGCCGCCGTCATTTGATGGCGGCTGGTAGACAAGTGGTTAATAAAAACTAAAAAGATTTAAAAAAAAAACTGGACCCATCAAAAAGTGCGCCCCATCAAAAAGTGCCACATGCTCTCATTAACTTCAATGTTGAAAAAATAACAACAAAAAAAGTGTTAAAAAGCTTAATTTTGTAAAAAGTATGAATAGTAGGATAAAAAGTTGAAGAAGCCCATGGCTGAGCGAATATAAGCCGATACAGACAGGGAAGACAGCAGTAGCTGAGTGTTCACTGACCAGTGAAGACGTGCTTCTACTCTCTCCTGAGATTTTTCTTGCGATTCGATTAGATTTCATTGCAATTCGATTTGATTGTGATTTCTAATTCTTGTACATTTAAAGAGTGTTTCTTTATTCTTAATAATGAGACAATTTAAATGTAAAAAGCTTTTTTCTCTGAAAAACACCAAAGAGAAAGCCAGCAAAGGAAGGGCAGCTATGGAAGGAGGTATCAGTGACCAGCCTGCAGATACCCCCAAAAAGCCCTCCAAAATGAAGAAGACCCGGACGTTTGTACGCGGCTGCATCAGAGCCGTTGTTGGATGTTTCGGATCCGGCTGTAAAGCCAATGGACATCACCGGGATACAGACACCGAGAGTGGTAAGTACTATGGATAGTTATCGATACAAAATGGATACATCACCTCCACTCATCGATCGAAGTCTCCTTCACCCCAAAATGATTCCTTTTCATAGAATTTTAGAACAGAAGAAGATATTCAAGTGATTGTTAAGCCTCTATGTGATCTTTATATCCTCCCCTCTGTCAGATACAAAGCTGCATCCCAGTGCCTGTGTGTTATTAAAAAAAGAACCGTTTTAAAGCAGAAGGAGAGCCATAGATTTAACAGTTTCAAAAAACAGTTCTATTCCAGGCATGCTGGGAATGCCAACTGTCACATTGGTTGTGCTCTCAAATCAAACTGTCATAACAGATAACATGTGCAGGGTTATGGCAGTTGAAGATTAAACAGAGGTCAAGATGTATACATTATAATACAGAAAGGTTGTTTTTTTTGTCAAGAGAGCACAAGCACTAGGATGCAGCTTTTTATGTGGCAGAGGGGGGTGAACAGATCAGGGATAGTGAGAGATGACAGGTGGGGAGGGGGAGGGGGGAGACACCGGGAGAGCTGCAGATAGTAGCGTATGATGGAGACATGTACATGGAGGGGGGAGGAGACACAGGGAGAGCTGCAGATAGCAGTGTATGATGGAGACACGTACATGGAGGGGGGGGAAGAGACACAGGGAGAGGTGCAGATAGTAGTGTATGATGGAGACATGTACATGGAGGGTGAGGGGGGAGGAGGAGACACAGGGAGAGCTGCAGATAACAGTGTATGATGGAGACACGTACTGACTCTGGTGTCAGAACTTTGCAGCCCTGATACATGTAAGCCAGTTCAGAGAGGGGGAGGGTAGAAACTGGTAGGATCAGCCAGATATTTCATACACAGCACAAGCACTATAACAGGCATTAAAGGAACAGGATCTTTATTTATTTTTTGGGGATAACAAACGTTTTAATGGTGCAAAAACACAGGAAATTTTTATAAAAACATCTTTATTGGAGTCAAAAGTTACACATGTATAGGAATGGAAATAGATATTGATTAGAGGTCACCCCCCCCCCGCATAGAGGCTGGGTGTTTAATAATAAGAAACAGAAGCACTGCAGATTACTCCCCCGCACATGAAAATTAAGAAACAGTGCCCTTTCTGACTCCATTCATTTTAGTGGGTCGGCATAACTGCCAGGCAACCAGAATTTTTATAGGAAGACCACCATTAGTGATACCTGTGTCCCTGTCATGTCGCCTGCGAGGTTCAGGCGGAGACTTCAGCCGCCTGCGAGGTTCAGGCGGAGACTTCAGCCGCCTGCGAGGTTCAGGCGGAGACTTCAGCCGCCTGCGAGGTTCAGGCGGAGACTTCAGTCGCCTACGAGGTTCAGATGGAGACTTCAGCCGCCTGCGAGGTTCAGATGGAGACTTCAGCCGCCTGCGAGGTTCAGATGGAGACTTCAGCAGCCTGCAAGGTTCAGACAGAGACTTCAGCAGCCTGCGAGGTTCAGACGGACACTTCAGCAGCCTGCGAGGTTCAGACTTCAGCAGCCTGCGAGATGCAGGCAGGGACTTCAGCAGCCTGCGAAGTGTAGGCGAAGACTTCAGCCGCCTGTGAGGTGCAGGCGGAGACTTCAGCCGCCTGCGAGGTTCAGGCGGAGACTTCAGCCGCCTGCGAGGTTCAGGCGGAGACTTCAGCCGCCTACGAGGTTCAGGCGGAGACTTCAGCCGCCTGCGAGGTTCAGATGGAGACTTCAGCCGCTTGCGAGGTTCAGATGGAGACTTCAGCAGCCTGCGAGGTTCAGACAGAGACTTCAGCAGCCTGCGAGGTTCAGACGGACACTTCATCAGCATGTGACGAAGATGTGGGCAAGGTTACCACAAAGGATAGGCACATACTAGTGGTAGGGGATGCAGTTATTGGAAGAATACAGAGGGCAATCCGTCACAAAGACCATTATTGCCAAATAGTATGTTGTTTACCAGGCGCTCGGGTTCGGAACATTGCAGATTGCATTGACAGATTATTAGATGGCGCTGGAGAGGACCCAGTTGTCATGGTATATATCGGTACCAATGACAAAGTTAGAGAAAGGTGGAGCGCCCTACAAAATGATTTTAGGGACTTGGGGGCCATATTAAAAAAAAGGTCTGCCAAGGCAATATTTTCTGAAATACTGCCTGCACCTCGAGCCACACCACAGAGACAGCAAGAGCTTATGGTACTTAACAAATGGAACTGGTGCAAGGAGGAGGGGTTCGGCTTCATGGCGAACTGGACTGACTTTTCAGGCCGTTACCATCATTATAGTAGTGACGGATTGCACTTAAATGAGAGGGGTGCAGCTTTCTTGGGAAGGAAGATGGCCAAAATGTTGGAAGAAAATTTAAACTAGGCGATGAATAGGCTATTGCTAGTGAATATGAGAGAGAGGATCTTCATTTCAAGCCATCATGACAGGAATCCACTATGTCATCAATCTCCTAGAAGATTCTCATAAGCAGCTTCTGAATCACCAACTATCAACGTAGATGGACAAATAAGACAATTGGCTGTTCCTATAAGAAGACTAAACATAAAGTTTGAGGGACCCTCCCAGGGGCCAGGTACGGCTGTACCAACACAGGTCCCTACACTGGTGGCGGCTGTCACTCCAGTAACTGGAGGGTCTTCCCATCAGCCCTCCATTTCCCTTTCTGCAGCTTCTGAATCACTAAATATCAATGTAGCTGGACAAACAAGACAATTGACTGTTCCTAGAAGAAGACTAAAACAAAAAGTTTGAGGGACCCTCCTAGGGGCCAGGTACGGCTGTACCAACACAGGTCCCTACACTGGTGGCGGCTGCCATTCCAGTAACCGGAGGATCGTCCCATCGGCCCTCTATTTCTCTTTCTGCAGCTTCTGAATCACTTTCTATCAATGTAGCTGGACAAACAAGACAATTGACTGTTCCTAGAAGAAGACTCAACAAAAAGTCTGAGGGACCCTCCCAGGGGCCAGGTATGGCTGTACCAACACAGGTCCCTACACTGGTGGCGGCTGCCACTCCAGTAACCGGAGGATCGTCCCATCAGGCCTCCCTTTACCTTTCTGCAGCTTCTGAATCACTAACTATCAATGTAGCTGGACAAACAAGACAATTAACTGTTCCTAGAAGAAGACTAAAACAAAAAGTTTGAGGGAACCTCCCAGGGGCCAGGTACGGCTGTACCAACACAGGTCCCTAAACTGGTGGCGGCTGCCACTCCAGTAACCGGAGGGTCTTCCCATCAGCCCTCTATTTACCTTTCTGTAGCTTCTGCAGAAGCTTTAAGGTTCGACAATACATTGCCCAAACATAATCACCTGTAAAAAAAAAAAAAAAAAGTGTCTGAAATGTTGGTGGTAAACAGCCTGCCAGAGGGGAACCGAACCAAGCCCTCCAAAAGCTGCCAAGAGTGTAAATGTAGACATTATGCTTTAAGGTTAATCAAAAATATAACACTCTAAAGGGAAAGGTAGAACAAAGGGAGAGTATGGAAGAGGGAGAGAGGGAGGAAAGGATAGAGAAGGGAAGGTTGGAGGAAGAAGGGGGTGAGGGTTTGGGGGGACCCCCACACCCCTTCCCTACCCACAACCTTCCATCCCCTCTACTTTCCTCCCTCTCTGCCTCTTCCATACTCCCACTCCCCTTGTTCCCTTTAGAATGTGATATTTTTGATTAACCTTACGGATTCATACAACCATTGTGAATGAGGCCTACGGGTGAATAGAATATTTCGCTTCATTGTGTTGCTAATTAGGGGAACACTGTACCCCTCTTTATCGTTACTTGGGATTGATATAGAGGAGTGTTATAGATTGTAGTTTAGGAGAAGTTTGGATTTCTTCTGAAGGCACTTTGAGTGAACATAAGTGATTTACGCCGCTCAGCGGGGGCGGGCCTTAGCGAACAGAGGCCGCATATGGGCAGCACAGAGGCTTAGTGGTGAGCCTTGCAGCACTGGGGTCCTCGTTTCAGATTCTGACCAGGATGCTATCTGCATGGAGTTTGCATGTTCTCCCTGTGCTTGCGTGGGTTTCCTCCGGGTACTCCGGTTTCCTCCCACACTACAAAGACATGCTACTTTTGCGTTGGTGGTGCAGTGGTGAGCATGGCTGCCTTCTAAGCAGCTGACCCGGGTTCGATTCCCGGCCAACACTATCTCCAATACTTGGAGTCCTCAGAGAGAAAAGCGCTATACAAGGTCAGTTCGGAGTATAGATTAGCGGTGGAATAAAGAATGAAGAGAATGTGTGGAACGTTTGAGGAAGAAAATGTTCCCCCAGAATCTATAGAAGGCGAACCCAGCAACTGATAGAAGATGCTTAGCTTTGGCTGCGATCACACCTAGGCGTTCCGAACCGTGGGCGGAATTACCGCAATTTCCCAAATTGCCGCAAAACGTGCGACACGCTTGTGATCCCGTTACTTTCAATGGCACCCCAATCACGGGACAATATTGTCACTTGGCAAATCACACAAACAAAATGACGGGACGCCTGTTTCCCAAAAGCAATCCTGCGATTTGTCAGGCGACAATTGCGGCAAAAATCACGCCTCGATTGGGGCGATATTGAAAGTAAGAGGATCGCATACTCCATATTACACCCCCTCTAGATTTACATTAACATTTCAAATACAAAAATCCTTCATTGCTGCAGACCTCAGCACACGCAATGCGTGATGTAATCACTTATAGACCACAATAAATATATACAGCATCTCACAAAAGTAAGTACACCCCTCTGTGTGCGGGACATCACATACAGCATGTCACAAAATTAAGTACAACCCTTGCATTTGTGTTAATCTTTTCTTGTATCTTTTCATGCGACAACACTAAAGAAATTACACTTTGTATCTCCAATGTTGTGTAGCGAGTGTACAGCTTGTATAGCAAATAACTCAACACACTATTTCACACGCCATTCATGTCTAAATCTGAAGAATGTTATACAGGACAGTCAATGGAAGAAAGTGCAGAACTCTTGTCATTTGGAAGCTCAACCAGCCAAAAGTAAAAGGCGTATGATTGAGCACATTGCCTAAAACTAGAGCTGCACGATTAATCGCGAAAAGATCGCAATCTCCATCCCCCCACGATCTCCAGGCTGGATGACCCGCGATTTTCGCGTGCGGCCATAGGAAAGTCCCGCGGCTTCGTCCTAGCTCCGGACCGGCCGCCATCTAGGTACACATGGCAGCTGTCTCATCAGGAAGTGACGTTTCATCGCCGCCATCTTGCTCTACCCCACACTCCTCACTAACATTACTGTGCAGAAGGGGCAAGCGGACATCTTGTTACACCCAATGTAGCATTCACAGTTAGGGAATAAAACGACAGTCATTGCAACGTTTTATCTTGCACGGTATTTGCGCAATAATTTTTAAAACGCCTTTTTTGTGGAAAAAATTGTTTCATGAAGAAAAAAAAAAAGAATAAAAAAACAGTAAAGTTAGTCCAATTTTTTTGTAAAATATGAAAAATGGTGTTACACCGAGTAAATAGATACCTAACATGTCACGCTTTAAAATTGCGCACACTCATGAAACGGCACCAAGCTTCGGTACTTAATCTCCATAGGCAACGCTTTGAAATTTTTTACAGGTTACCAATTTAGATTTACAGAGGAGATCTAGGGCTAGAATTATTGCTGGCACTCTAACGCACGCGGCGAAACCTCCCATATGTGGTTTAAACAGCGTTTACATATGTGGGCGGCACTTACAAATGCCCCGGGGACAGGGGCGTTTTAATTTTTTTATTATTATGAATATTTATTTTTACACACTTTTTTTATTTTAATTTTTTATCACTTTTATTCCTATTACAAGGAATGTAAACATCCCTTGTAATAGGAAATGTGTGTGACAGGTCCTCTTTATTTAGAGATGCGGGGTCAATAAAACCTCCCCTCCCCCCACAAATATACCTTTGAAAAAATAATAGACAAAAGTACCTACGATGTATAAATTGTGAGAGCAATTTATAGAAAAGGAACAAAAGATAATTTTTGTAAAGCTCTGTGCTGTAGTGATGACATCATCCACTCTAACTAGCCCCATAGACACTCTGTTTAATCGCTAAAGTTTCCTGAAATGATCACTAATCTTAAACAGCTTTTTTACAAAAACTGTAAAAGATATCAAACTGAAAAGATATAGCGGGATAGCCGAATACTTTGTGAACATTTTTAAAGTTTGTTTGGCTTCTGTAGGTGAAAGTATGAAGGAGCTGAAACTTTTGGTAGCAGAGAAGATTTTAAGGATTTGAAGCATCCTCTCATTGACTTCAATGTAAAAAAGCTTAATATTTTTAAAAGTATAAATAGAACAAAAAAAAAAAATAATTGAAAAAGTCCCATCATTAGCTGAAAGAGTTGAACATTTTAAAAAGCTGAATAGTTTTAATAGCTGTAAGTATGCAGAAGATACGCAGAGCCAAAAAAACATACGGGAAAAAAAACGAATACTGGGAATGTTGGAGAGCATTCCCACTAATATTATTATTATTATTATTACTAGAAAATGCATTTCCTGCAGAAAATGTGTGGGAATGCTGAATAGCTGAATTGCTAAGCCCACACCAAAGCCATTCACCATAACCACCACACTGTCTTTAGGACATACAAGCAGTGTTTTTTCAGTACTTATAAAGCCTCTTTTTGAACATTAAAGGGGTTGTAAAGGTAAAACACATTTTCCCTAAATGGCTTCCTTTACCTTAGTGCAGTCCTCTTTCACTTACCCCATCCTTTGATTTTGCTTTTAAATGTCCTTTTTTCTTCTGAGAAATCCTCACTTCCTGTTTATCTGTCTGTAACTCCACACAGTAATGCAAGGCTTTTTCCCTGGTGTAGAGAAAGCCTCTTGAGGGGGGAGGGGGCGAGCAGGACGCCCACTAACACACAGCTCCTTTCTCTATCTGCAAAGTAGAGAGTGTCCTGACTTGCCTGGTCGCCCCTCCCCTCAAGAGGTTTTCTCCACACCAGGTAAGTGAAGGAGGACTGCACTGAGGTAAAGGAAGCTATTTAGGGAAAAAATACCTTTACAACCCTTTTAATCCCCACACCTAATGAGTGAGAGAACCATTTAAACAAACCTTAATAAATCCACAACCGTACATGCTATCGAAACAGCGACTTCCCTGTTAGAAACACACAGCCTTTGTGAACGTATAGGTATGAAATTTATGTTGATAAACTTAAAAATGTGGGCATCTTAGCAATTTAAAAAAGAGGTTCTTTATAGAATTTTTTACATGACAGTCAATAGGGAGAAAACTTGAAACTGTTGTCATTTAGAAGCTCCAGCAACCAAAAGTAAATGGCGTATCACAAAACGTAGCACATTACCTGAAACCAGGCAAAAATACCTACGTTTTGATATATAAATTGTGTATGACAAGTAGATCTTGTAGTCGTGAGAGCAATTTGTTCCCCCTTTATGAAGATAATTTTTTTTTAAATGCTCTCTGCTCTAATGATGTCATCATCCACTCTACCCCAGCTCCATAGAAACACTGTGTAATCGATAACTTTTTCTGAAGAAAATCAGTAAACTTAACCGCCGCAAGCACATATACGTCGGCAGAATGGCACGTACAGGCAAACCCACGTACCTGTACGTGCCTGCCTTCCCGCAGGTGGGGGGTCCGATCTGGCTTGCGGCGGTCGGTATTGCTGTGGGAGCGATCCGGGACGAGAAGGCGGCTATTCGTTTCTAGCCACCCCCTCACGATCGCTCCCAGTGAATCGGCTTCCTCCTCTGCCCTCCTCTGCCTGTGTAATGTAAACACAGGCAGAGGAAGTGATGTCATCTCTCCTCTTGGCAGTCTTTTTGTACAGTACACTGACACCAGGTACACATAGGCACACTTAACCCCCCCCCCCCAGTCACCCCCCGATCACCCCCCCTGTCACAGAGTCACTGATTGCAGTGATCATTTATTTTCTGATCACTGCATTTAGTGTCAGTGTGACAGTTAAAAGTTGCAGGGAAGTTAGTCTTAGGCCCCTTTAGGTCCAGGGTAGCCCCCTACCCCCCCTAATAAAGGTTTAACCCCTTGATCACCGCCCTAGTTAACCCTTTCCCCCCCTATCGCCAGCGTCACTAAGCAATCGTTTTTCTGATCGCTGTATTAGTGTCGCTGGTGCCGCTAGGTAGCTAGTTATTTTTTGCGGTTTTTATAGCGTTAGGTACCCCCATATATTTTCTAATAAAGGTTTTAACCCCTGATTGCACCTAGAGTTAACCCTTTCACCAGTGATCACTGTATAAGTGTCACTGGTGACGCTGGTTAGGAAGTTAGTTATTTAGGTTCGCCGAAAGGTTTTTAGAAAGCGTCAGGTACCCCCATATAATACCTAATAAACCCCCTGATTGCCCCCTAGTTAACCCTTTCACCAGTGATCACCGTATAAGTGTTATGGTTGACACTGGTTAGTTAGTTTGCTGTTTATAGCATCAGGGCACCCGCCGTATATAACCCAATAAAGGTTTAACCCCCTGATCGCCCGGTGGGTGATATCAATTAAATTTTAGCATCAGTCAGGGTCTGCGTAGCCCCACGCAGCGTTAGGTTAGTGCCAGTAACGCTTACACCCACGCGCAAAGCATACACCCCCCTTAGTGGTATAGTATCTGAACGGATCGATACCTGATCTGATCAGATCTATACTAGCGTACCCAGCAGTTTAGTGTACCCAAGAACGCATTGTTAGCGGAATCAGCCCAGATACCCGCTAGCACCTGCGTTTTGCCCCTCTGCCCAGCCCAACCCACCCAAGTGCAGTATCGATCGATCACTGTCACTTCAAAAACACAACACACATAACTGCAGCGTTCGCAGAGAGAGGCCTGATCCCTGCGATCGCTAACAGTTTTTTTTGGAATCGCTTTTTACGTTTGCTGACACAGTCAGATGCTTTTTTTATCTGTGTACCACTAAATTTAGAGCCCAATATGGCAAAGCGAATGTACACTGGTGAAGAGGCCTTCAGGATTCTGAGCATGACAGATAGTGAAGAGGAGGTCACGCATCTGTCAGATTCTGGCTCAGAATACGATCCTAAATAAGACAGCGGCTCCATGTCATATAGCTCTGACGACGAAGTTGTGGTCCCTGCTAAGGCCAGGCGTACCCGACCCCATTCTGATGTTGTTGAGCAGCAAGAACCGCAGGACCCTTGTATGGAGCAGAGAAGTACTAGTGCCGCTATTCCTTCTGGTGAACTGGCAAGCACCAGCGGCCTAGTACACCCTGGTCGTTCGTCCAGCACTGCAGTTTCACGTGGTAACGTGGCGAGTCCCATAAGTGCAGTTTAAGCTGGCGAGGAGGCAAGCACAAGTAGTGTCCCACTGCCACCAAGAAAAAGAAGACAAAGACAGGCCCTTCGTGCCCTTCCTGCAGAATTCGCCTATCCTGATTGGGCCCCCACCATTTCTGCAGCACCCGTACTTCCCCCATTCACTGGCCAACCCGGTATTCAGGTGGATACAGCAAATTTTATGCCACTTGATTTTTATTCGCTGTATTTCACGGAAGATCTCTATAGATCTATTGTGGACCAGAGTAATTTATATGCTGGTCAATACATCGTCGCTAATCCCCAGTCCGTCCTTGCCAGAGAATGATAACCACTTACTGTTTCCGAATTTAAGACCTTTCTGGGCCTTACCCTCAAAATGGGCATACACCAATTTCCGAAGTTGCGGATGTATTGGTCCACACATTCACTTCACCATATGCCCATATTCTCTGCTCACATGGCCAGGAATCAATACGAGGCGATCCTGCGGTTCTTGCATTTCAGTGACAGTGCACTTTGTCGTCCACGTGGAGACCCTGAATTTGACTGGCTCTACAAAATTCGGCCCCTCATAAACCATTTCAATGAACATTATGCAGCCTTGTTTAATCCCCAGAAAGTTGTCTGCGTTGATGAGTCCCTGATTACATTTTCTGTCCGCTTGTCTTTCAAGCAGTACCTTCCCAGCAAGCGTGCCAGATACGGGGTCAAGCTCTATAAGCTTTGTGACAGAGCAACAGGCTACACATGGAGCTTTAGGGTTTATGAGGGCAAAGATACATGGGGAGCGCTGGCAAGATCGTGTGGGATTTGGTGTCACCCTTATTTGGAAAGGGGTACCACCTTTACGTGGACAATTATTACACTAGCGTGCCACTTTTTAGTCACTTGTTTGCTCGTCAGATTGGAGCATGTGGCACAGTGTGACCTAATCGCCGGGGCTTTCCCTGCTCAAGGTGTAATAATTTGCTTGCTGTGAAGTGGCGGGACAATAAGAATGTTTTCGTTCTTACCACCCTTCACGCAGACACGACAGTACAAATTCGTATGGCGACTGGTGTTGTGGAGAAACCCCTCTGTGTCCACGAATATAACAAAAATATAGGAGGGGTGGACCTCAACGACCAGTTGATGGCGCCGTATCATATTGCCCGTAAGGTGAGACGCAAGTGGACAATCCACAACTTGTGGCAGGTGATGTGGCCAAGTAACGTGGCCAGGTGACATGGCAAGTGGACAATCCACAATTTGTGGCAGGTGACGTGGCAAGTAACGTAGCAAGTAAACAATCCACAACTTGTGGCAGGTGACTTGGCCAGTGGACAATCCACAACTTGTGGCAGGTGAAGTGGCCAGTTGACGTGGCCAGGTGACATGGCAAGTGGACAATCCTCAACTTGTGGCAGGTGACGTGGTGAGGTGACGTGGCAAGTGGACAATCCCCAACTTGTGGCAGGTGATGTGGCAAGTAACGTGGCCAGGTGATGTGGCAAGTGAACAATCCACAACTTGTGGCAGGTGACGTGGCCAGGTGACGTGGCCAGTGGACAATCCACAACTTGTGGCAGGTGAAGTGGCCAGTTGACGTGGCCAGATGACATGGCAAGTGGACAATCCACAACTTGTGGCAGGTGACATGGTCAGGTGACGTGGCAAGTGGACAATCCACAACTTGTGGCAGGTGAAGTGGCCAGTTGAAGTGATAGGTGACGTGGCCAGTGGCCAATCCACAACTTGTGGCAGGTGACGCGGCCAGGTGACGTGGCCAGGTGACGTGGCAGGTGACGTGACCAGGTGGACAATCCACAACTTGTGGCAGGTGACATGGCCAGTTGACGTGGCAGGTGACGTGGCCAGTGGACAATCCACAACTTGTGGCAGGTGACGTGGCCAGGTGATGTGGCCAGGTGACATGGCAAGTGGAAAATCCACAACTTGTGGCAGGTGACGTGGCCAGGTGACATGGCAGCTGACGTGGCTAGGTGATGTGGCAGGTGACGTGGCAAGTGGAAAATCCACAACTTGTGGCAGGTGACGTGGCCAGGTGACATGGCAGCTGACATGGCCAGGTGACGTGGCCAGTGGACAATCCACAACTTGCGGCAGGTGACGTGGCCAGGTGATTTGGCAGCTGACGTGGCAGGTGATGTGGCCAGGTGACATGGCAAGTGGACAATCCACAACTTGTGGCAGGTGACATGGCCAGGTGACGTGGCAGGTGACATGGCCAGGTCATGTGGCAAGTGGACAATCCACAACTTGTGGCAGGTGATGTGGCCAGGTGACATGGCCTGGTGACGTGGCAAGTGGACAATCCACAATTTGTGGCAGGTGACATGGCCAGTTGACGTGGCAGGTGATGTGGCCAGTGGACAATCCACAACTTGTGGCAGGTGACGTGGCCAGGTGACATGGCAAGTGGACAATCCACAACTTGCGGCAGGTGACGTGGCCAGGTGATTTGGCAGCTGACGTGGCTAGGTGATGTGGCAGGTGACGTGGCAAGTGGACAATCCACAACTTGTGGCAGGTGACGTGGCCAGGTGACATGGCAGCTGACATGGCCAGGTGACGTGGCCAGTGGACAATCCACAACTTGTGGCAGGTGACGTGGCCAGGTGATTTGGCAGCTGACGTGGCAGGTGATGTGGCCAGGTGACATGGCAAGTGGACAATCCACAACTTGTGGCAGGTGACATGGCCAGGTGACGTGGCAGGTGACATGGCCAGGTCATGTGGTAAGTGGACAATCCACAACTTGTGGCAGGTGATGTGGCCAGGTAACGTGGCCAGGTGACATGGCCTGGTGACGTGGCAAGTGGACAATCCACAATTTGTGGCAGGTGACGTGGAAAGTAACGTGGCCAGGTGATGTGGCAAGTGAACAATCCACAACTTGTGGCAGGTGACATGGCCAGTGGATGAATCAACAACTTGTGGCAGGTGAAGTGGCCAGTTGACGTGGCCAGGTGACATGGCTAGTGGACAATCGACAACTTGTGGCAGGTGATGTGGCAAGTAACGTGGCCAGGTGATGTGGCAAGTGAACAATCCACAACTTTTGGCAGGTGACGTGGACAGGTGACGTGGCCAGTGGACAATCCACAACTTGTGGCAGGTGAAGTGGCCAGTTGACGTGGCCAGGTGACATGTCTAGTGGACAATCCACAACTTGTGGCAGGTGACATGGTCAGTTGAAGTGACAGGTGACGTGGCCAGTGGACAATCCATGACTTGTGGCAGGTGACGTGGCTAGGTGATGTGAACAGGTGAATTGGCAGGTGATGTGGCCAGGTGACATGGCCAGGTGACATGGCAAGTGGGCAATCCACAACTTGTGGCAGATGACATGGCCAGCAGTTGATGTGGCAGGTGACGTGGCCAGTGGACAATCCACAACTTGTGGCAGGTGAGGTGGCCAGGTAACGTGGCGAGGTGATGTGGCAGGTGACGTGGCCAGGTGACATGGCAAGTGGAAAATCCACAACTTGTGGCAGGTGACGTGGCCAGGTGACATGGCAGCTGATATGGCTAGGTGACGTGGCCAGTGGACAATCCACAACTTGTGGCAGGTGACGTGGCCAAGCAATTTGGCAGCTGATGTGGCTAGGTAACGTGGCAGGTGACGTGACCAGGTGATGTGGCCAGGTGACATGGCAAGTGGACAATCCACAAATTGTGGCAGGTGATGTGGTCAGTTGACGTGGCAAGTGGACAATCCACAACTTGTGGCAGGTGAAGTGGCCACTTGACGTGACAGGTGACGTGGCCAGTGGACAATCCACAACTTGTGGCAGGTGACGTGGCCAGGTGACGTGGCAAGTGGACAATCCACAACTTGTGGCAGGTGACGTGGCCAGTGGACAATCCACAACTTGTGGCAGGTGACGTGGCAGGTGACGTGGCAGATGACTTGGCAAGTGGACAATTTACAACTTGTGGCAGGTGACATGGCAAGTGGACAATCCGCAGCTTGTGGCAGGTAATGTGGCAAGTGACTTGCTAAATACACGTATACTGCTGCTCTTTCAGCTGCTACTCACTCTGGTCTCACAAAATGGCTGAAATGGTTAAATAATATTGTTTTTTGAGCTTAGGGACGTGGCAGGTGACGTGGCCAGTGGACAATCCACAACTTGTGGCCAGGTGACGTGCCAGGTGATGTGAACAGGTGATGTGGCAGGTGACGTGGCCAGGTGACATGGCAAGTGGACAATCCGCAACTTGTGGCAGGTGACGTGGCAAGTGGACAATCCACAACTTGTGGCAGGTGACGTGGCAAGTGGACAATCCACAACTTGTGTTAACCTGTAAAGGCTTTTAAAGATGTATGTAGTTTGTCGCCACTGCTCGTTTGTGCGCAATTTTAAAGTATGTCGTGTTTGGTATCCATATACTCAGCCTAAGATCATCTTTTTTATTTCATCAATAATTTGGGCAGTATAGTGTGTTTTAGTGCTTTAAAATAAAAAAAGTGTATTTTTTCCCCAAAAAATGGGTTTGAAAAATCGCTGCGCAAATACTGTGTGGGGAAAAAAATGCAACACCCACCATTTTAATCTGTAGGGCCTTTGCTTTAAAAACATATATAATGTTTGGGGGTTCAACCTAACTTTCTTGCAAAAAAAATAAATATGTTTTTATGTAAACAAATAGTGTCAGAAAGAGCTTTGTCTTCAAGTGGTTAGAAGAGTGGGTGATGTGTGACATAAGCTTCTGAATGTTGTGCATAAAATGGCAGGACAATTCAAAACCCCCCAAATGACCCCATTTTGGAAAGTAGACACCCCAAGCTATTTGCTAATAGGCATGTCGAGTCCATGGAATATTTTATATTTTGACACAAGTTCCATGTTGAGTCCATGGAATATTTTTTTTTTTTTTTAACAATGATTGAATAATGACCAAAAAAAATAAAAAATTACAAAACGTTGTCACTAAATGATATATTTCTCACACATGCCATGGGCATATGTGGAATTACACCCCAAAATACAATCTGCTGCTTCTCCTGAGTACGGGGATACCACATGTGTGGGACTTTTTGGGAGCCTAGCTGCGTACGGGACCCCCAAAACCAATCACCACCTTCAAGATTTCTAAGGACATACATTTTTGATTTCACTCACACAAATCTTGAAGGCGGTGATTGGTTTTCGGGGTCCCGTACGCGGCTAGGCTCAGGAGAAGTAGGAGAATGTATTTTGAGGTGTAATTCCACACATGACCCATGGCATGTGTGAGAAATAAATCATTTAGTGACAAAGTTTTGTAAATTTAAATTTTTTTTGGTCATTATTCAAAACTGTGATAGGTAGTGATAGGTAGTGAGGAGTGAAATCAAAAATGTATGCCTTTAGAAATCTTGAAGGCGGTGCTTTGTTTTCAGGGGACCCATACCACACATGTGGTATTCCCCTACTCAGAAGAAGCAGCAGAATGTATTTTGGGGTGCAATTCCACATATAACCATGGCATGTGTGAGCAATATATCATTTAGTGACAACTTTGTGCAAAAAAAAAAATCAGTTTTTCATATTCCCGCAACTTGTGTCAAAATATAAAATATTCCATGGACTCGACATGCCTCTCAGCAAATAGCTTGGGGTGTCTACTTTCCAAAATGGGGTCATTTGGCATTTTATGGCCTTTCGAAACTGTAATAGGCAGTGAGGAGTGAAATCAAAAATTTGCACACTTAGAAATGCTGAAGGCGGTGCTTGGTTTTTGGGGCCCCATACGCGGCTAGGCTCCCAAAAAGTCCCAAACATGTGGTACTCAGGAGAAGCAGCAGAATGTATTTTGGGGTGCAATTCTGCATTTAACCTTGGCATGTGTGAGCAATATATCATTTAGTGACAACTTTTTGTAAAAAAAAAATATTTTTGTCATTATTCAATCATTTTTGGCTCTGCGTAACTTCTGCATACTTTCAGCTATTGAGACCATTCAACTTTTAAAATGTTCAGCTCTTTCAGCTAATGATGGGACTTCTTCAACTTTTTTTCTACTATTTATACTTTTTAAGATATTACGCTTTTAGACACTTTTTTTTAACATTGAAGTCAATGAGAACATGCTTCAAATCTTTAAAATCTTTACCTGCTACGAAAAGTTTCAGCTCCTTCATACTTTCACCTACAGATGCCAAACAAACTTTAAAAATATTCAGCTATCGGCTATGGCTTTTCAGATTGATATCTTTTACAGTTATTGTGAAAAAGCAGTTTAAGTTTAGTGATTTTTTCAGAAAATGTTATCAATTAAACAGTGTTTCTATGGGGCTGGTTTAGAGTGGATCATGTGATCATTAGAGCAGAGAGCATTACAAAAAAAATCTTTAAAAAGGGGGAACAAATTGCTCTCACTCCCACAAGATCTACTTGTCATACATAATTTATATATCAAAACGTAGGTATTTTTGTCTGGTTTCATACAATGTGCTCAGTTTTGTGATACACATTTTACTTTTGGTTGCTGAAGCTTCTAAATGACAAGAGTTCCAAATTTTCTTCCATTGACTGTCATGTTAAAAATTCTATAAAATTTCCCAGCAAAACGCACAAAGAACCTCTTTTTTAAATCGCTGAGATGCCCACATTTTTAAGTTTAAGTTTATCAACATAAATTACCGATACGTTCACAAAGGACGTGTGTTTCTAACGGTAAAGTCGCTGTTTCGATAGCATGTACGGTTGTGGATTTATTAAAGTTTGTTTGAAGGGTTCTGTCAGTCATTAGGTGTGTGGATTAAAGGGGTTTGTAAAGGTATTTTCTTTTCCCTAAATAGCTTCCTTTACCTCAGTGCAGGGGGAGGGGCGAGCAGGCAAGTCAGGACACACTCTCTATATTGCAGATAGAGAAAGGAGCTGTGTGTTAGTGGGCATTCTGATCACCCCCCCCCCCTTAAGAGGCTTTCTCCGCACCAGGGAAAAAGCTACGCATTACTGTGTGTAGTTACAGACAGAAGAACAGAAAGTGAGGGTTTCTCAGAAGAAATAAGGACATTTAAAAGAAAATCAAAGGATGAGGTAAGTGAAAGAGGACTGCACTAAGGTAAAGCAAGCCATTTAGGGAAAATTTACCTTTACAACCCCTTTAATGATCAAAGAGATGCTTTATAAGTACTAAAGAAACACTGGTTATATGTCCTAAAGATAGTGTGGTGGTTATGGTCAATGGTTTTGATGTGGGCTTAGCAATTCAGCTATTCAGCATTCCCACGCATTTTCTGCAGGAAATGCATTTTCTAGTTAGCTGAAAGAGCTGAACATTTTAAAAGTTGAATGGTCTTAATAGCTGAAAGTATGCAGAAGTTACGCAGAGCCAAAAAAACGTACGGACTAAAATGTTAATTAATAAGAATAATAAAAAACAAATATCAATACTGGGAATGCCATTAAGCATTCCCAATAATTAAAAAAAAAACGGAATAACAATACTGGGAATGCTATTTATAGCATTCCCACTAATAAACATAACACGTTTTGCTGAATTATCGAAATCATCTGTCACACTACAACATACATCAACCAGGATCAAGTCTGACATAGATGAACCATTACCTGAAGCTGCAGTATCCCCCCAGAATCCTGAAGCACAACCAATCCTCACCGGGGCCTTTTTCTGAGAAGGCGGGCAGTCTTGTACCACAGAACTTGATGAAATTTGCCTCATACAAGTGCAACATAATGTACTTTTAAGCAGCCTGGCTTCAGGTCGCTGGGTTTGTATACATCTTCCTAGAAGAAACACTGTCCACCCCATGTCTGAGGCTTGGCACTTAAAAAGTCAGCTGCAGTGACGTATCCGATCTCTCTCAGGTATCTTGGGTTGCCGCTAGGATCCCTGAAAGACGAAAAATGGGTTGTTAAAGTGGAACTTAAGTATCCTCACAAATAAAGTAATGCTGCATGTAATCCCTTCTGCATTCGAAATGCTCATTAGTTGAATCACAAATTCATTTAAAAATATGAATTTTTCGTGTGCTGCATTCTGACCTCCATCTATGTGAAACCCTTCACTTCAACATTTGTGCACCTGTTCTCTAGCGTTTGCTGCATGATTGAAATCAGACATGTCGCTCTGTGGCTTACAACTACAATTCCTACTGACCTTTGCTTAACTTCACATTTGCTGAGAATTGCAGACAATTTCTTTTGAAGGGCAAGCCTACTGTCTCCCCTCTCAATCTTCACACGTGAAAGATACTCTGCACAAGTGGTCTCCAAACTGCGGCCCAAGGGCCGGATGCGGCCCTTTGCTTGCCTTTATCTGGCCCTTGGGGCACTATCCCTCCCACTGATACCAGACACTGGGGTTGTCCCGATACCGATACTAGTATCGGTATCGGGACCGATACCGAGTATTTGCGGGAGTACTTGTACTCCCGCAAATACCCCCGATGCCTGAATAGAATACTTCCCACCGCCACCGTCGCCGCCACCGCAAGCCGCCGCATACCACAAAGCCACCGCCACATACCGCCGCGTTAATCCCCATGTATTGTAATCGCCGCATTACAGGCACCTTTTTTCTTCTAATGCTCGCCGCGCCATGTATAGACACTACCCTTCTCGGGATTGGACGGGTCTGTCCAATCCCGAGCAAGGGGCAGTGTCTATGCACTGAGCCGTGTAAAGACACACCCCCTTGCTCGGGATTGGACAGATCCGTCCAATCCCGAGAAGGGGAGTGTCTATACGCGGCGGCATTAAGAATTCAAACGAAAGGTGCCTGTAATGCGGCTATTACAATACACAGGGATTAACGCAGCATCATCTACTACAGGTATGGGGGACATGACATGGCTGCAATATGTGGAGGACATGACATGGCTGCATATATGGGGGACATGACATGGCTGCAATATGTGGGGGACAGGACATGGCTGCAATATGTGGGGGACAGGACATGGCTGCAATATGTGGGGGACATGACATGGCTACATATATGGGGGACATGACATGGCTGCATATATGGGGGACATGACATGGCTGCAATATGTGGGGGACAGGACATGGCTGCAATATGTTGGGGAAATGACATGGCTGCAATATGTGGGGGACATGACATGGCTGCAATATGTGGGGGACAGGACATGGCTGCAATATGTGGGGGACAGGACATGGCTGCAATATGTGGGGGACAGGACATGGCTGCAATATGTGGGGGACAGGACATGGCTGCATATATGGGGGACATGACATGGCTGCAATATGTGGGGGACATGACATGGCTGCAATATGTGGGGGACATGACATGACTGCATATATGGGGGACATAACATGGCTGCAATATGTGGGGGACATGACATGGCTGCAATATGTGGGAGACATGACATGGCTGCAATATGTGGGGGACAGAACATGGCTGCAATATGTGGGGGACAGGACATGGCTGCAATATGTGGGGGACAGGACATGGCTGCAATATGTGGGGGACATGACATGGCTGCATATATGGGGGACATGACATGGCTGCAATATGTGGGGGACAGGACATGGCTGCAATATGTGAGGGACATGACATGGCTGCAATATGTGAGGGACAGGACATGGCTGCAATATGTGGGGGACAGGACATGGCTGCAATATGTGGGGGACAGGACATGACTGCAATATGTGGGGGACAGGACATGGCTGCAATATGTGGGGGACAGGACATGGCTGCAATATGGGGGGGACAGGACATGGCTGCAATATGGGGGACAGGACATGGCTGCAATATGTGGGGGACATGACATGGCTGCAATATGTGGGGGGACATGGCTGCATTTGGGGGACACATTAAAAAAGTATCGGTATTCGGTATCGGTGAGTACATGAAAAAAAGTATCGGTACTTGTACTCGGTCCTAAAAAAGTGGTATCGGGACAACCCTACCAGACACTATTCTGCCATCTGACACCGACAATGGAGCACCATTTCTCCCATTGACACAACTAATAGAGCACTATTCCTCCCTATGATACCAGAAATGGGGCACTATTCCTCCCTATGATACCAGCAATGGGGCACTATTCCTCCCCCTAATACCACATGTTTACTAACAATGATGCCAGGAAAATTTCTACTCCCGCTGGCCAAAGTCCAGCCCTCCAAGAGTATGAAGGACAATAAAACGGCCCTTTGTTTAAAATGTTTGGAGACCCCTGCTCTAGACTAATAGTTGTCTTATTGAGATCAAGGCATGGTAAATCCTTCCAAATTCTTCCATACCCCAACAGCTAAATACAAAAAGTTTAAAGTTACACAATAAATGCAAAAAATGTATTGAAATGCATATTTCTGGAGGGGGCTGGGGGCAGCTCTGGAGTAATATTTTCTGGAGGGGGCTGGGGACTCACCAAGAGGTTGGAGGTACTGTGGGAGGCTAAAGAGCACTTCAGGGACTAGGGGGCACTGTGTGAGGTTGGAATGCACTCTGTGACACTGTTAGATTGGGTGCATTACAAGGGTCTGGAAGCTCTGCAGGCTAGGGGGCTTGGCAGCACTTTAGAAGGCTGAATGACACTGTGTGGAATAAGAGCTCTCAAAGGGCCTGGTGGCACTGGGGGGCTTCGGGGGGGGGGGGAATGATGAGTGGCACTGTGGACAATTATGGGAGGTTAGAGGCACTATAGTAAGTTGGTGGGTGGGTTCCGTGATCTGCAGCTGGCTGGAGGCCCAAGAGGAGAGAGAGGTTGAGAGCCACTGCACTAGACATCCCACAATAAGCACAATATGTAGAGTGGGGTATGATATAGACATACACTGAGACAGACTCAACTGTAATCTGTAGTGGGCCTGAGCATCCATTAGTGACAACCAGGTTACAGTTAAATCTTTGTGAGGGCCTAACGTATCCTATTTACGCTACGCCTCCGCAAGTTTTACAGGCAAGTGCTGTATTCACAAAGCACTTGCTCCGTAAGTTGCGTCGGCATAGTGTAAATGTGCCGGTGTAAGTGGGCGTAATTCAAATTAGGCAGGTAGGGGGCGTGTTGTATTGAAATTAACGGTGACCCCACGTAAATCACCCGCCGAACGAACTGCGCATGCGCCGGCCGTGGACATATCCCAGTGCGCATGCTCCAAATCACGTCGCTAATAGTCAATAAAAACGACGTGAACGTAACTTACGCCCAGCCCCATTCTGAATCGGCTTACGCAAACGACGTAAAATTAATACATTTTGACGCGGTCCTGACGTCCATACTTAACATTGGCTGCGCCATCTTTTTGTTGGAATATCTTTATCGCCTTACGTAAATGGCGTATCAGTACTGCGACGGCCGGGCGTACGTTCGTGAATCGGCGTATCTAGCTAATTTACATATTCGGTGCGTAAATCGACGAAAGTGCCACCTACCGGCCAGCATAAATATGTAACTAAGATACGACGGCGTAAAAGACTTACGCCGCTCGTATCTTAGCTCAATCCCGGCGTATCTTGTTTTCTGAATACAGAAAAAAGATACGCCGGCGCATCTAAGAAGTTACGCGGCGTATCTCGAGATAACTTCTTACTGAATCTGGCCCAAAGAGTTTTTTGTCACTCAGCCTGTACAGAGAAATGCTTTACGCCTAAATATGAAGAGAGGAGAGAACAGGCACTGATGTAAAATTAAAGGACAGCACAGGGCAAAGTAAGCAACACATAGTAAAATAAAAAATAAAAAAATAAAAAGGGGAAAAAAAATGTGTTCCACATACTTGGTGTGGATGGGGGAATCACTTCCACTGAGTCATTGTATTCTGACAGCAGGGAGACTTCCCTGCAGTAATAATACACAGATCTAGGTGGCAGCACTGATCTATCCGGAAAAGCACAACAGGCTGGTTGGTAGATCAACTTCCAGCCTGCCCATACATGAATTGAAATTTGTCCAGTCTACTGAACCGGACAAATTTTGATCCATGTACAGGTAGCTTTAGATAAACGTATATTCTTCCAGTATGATTCTACGGGATCATCATCTGTGCCTGTGTGGGTTTTCTCCAGGTACTCAATTTTTCTCCCACACTCCAAAGACAAGCTGGTTGGTTAATTGACCCTAGTATGTGTATGAATGTGAGTTAGGGACCTTAGATTTTACGCTCCTTGAGGGCAGGGACTGATATGAATGTAAAATATATATGTAAAGAGCAGAGTAAATGGACAGTACTATATAAGTACATGTAATAATAATAATTATACCGAAGATCAGTGGTAGGACACATGTCCACATTTGAGAATTCTGGGGAGCCCAGTGCAAGAGGCTTGCTTCCTCCAGAAGCCACCATTACGGTGCCAGTGCCGTGCAGAACAATTCCCCTGCCCTCACACAGTAAACTGTGCCATACAGTAAGCAGAACCTGTCAACTTCATAATAATTTGCCTGCAAAAAAATAGTAATATTTTTTTATGATCTTTACTAATACAAACGATTCATCAGGTAAAAAGTTTTTTACGCACAGATGTCTTGGCCTCAGAGGCGTATCTAGTGAAAATAGCGCCTATGGCAAGCACTGAAACTGCGCTCCTGTTGAAACACCTTGGGTAGTAACATGTCCTCTTTATGGAGAAATCTGGGGTTTATTAGACCCCTGATCCCTCCTCTGCCCTACAAGGCCAGGTAAATGCATCACTTAAGGCCTCAGTTTTCACAGAGGAGAGCGAGAAACTGATGTTCCTCCTCCTTTGTGCGCTGCCAATCTGACCAGATGGCATGGGAAAACAGGGGAGGGCTGTGGCTGAACGCAGCAGGGATAGCGCTGCCATTGTCCATTAGCAAAGGTGCTGAAAAGAAGATCCTGCCTATGCTCGGGAGGAGGGAAGAGGAGATCCTCAGACCCTGGTAAGTGCCTTGCTATCCAGCCACTCAACGGCGCCCCCTTCATATGGCACCCATGGCACTTGCCATAGCTGCCATACCCTAGATACGCCACTGCTTGGCCTTCAGTCAGTCATACCACTATGTACAGTACAACCTAACAAAAAAAAAAAAAAACAGGATTTATGCTTACACGTGATTGGATGACTGAAGTCAGGCAGTTTTACATCACTTGCTATAGGCCTGTTCACACCAGGTGTGTTGGAACTGTCCCAACGCAAGACAACAAGCCTTGTTTCCTATCATGCCAGTGGTGTGCGCTGACAAGCATTTTGACATGCCCTATTCTTTTTTCAGCACAGCATGGTGTGACTCAATCCACCTCATTGCACCAAGCTGCGGCAAATAGAACGTAATGAAATGTCACTTTCTGACATCTCAATAAAATTCATGCAACAAAGTAAACACAACAATATACTGTTTAGAGGGCATTAGCACCGCTATCTTGACACCGCACACCAGTAGAACAGGCACTAAGCTAGGTAAAAATTCACTTTGCAAAGAAAATACGCTCTATTCTTTTAGTAAATCATACCTTGCTGGTTTTGATGGGTAAAGGAGAGAGGAAAGAGAAACCTAAATAAATGAACTTACTGCACATATGTACATCATTGCCATATCTTCTTTTTCTAAGCTAACTCCATAAGAAGTCTGCTAAACCCTGTGTTCTTTAATGTAAACCTGTAATGTGAAGTCTGTCAGTTCTAATGTTCCTGATAAGGAATGGGCAAAGGTTCACGTCCTCCAGCAGGTTTGCTAAACAAACTGCTTTACTTGTGTGATAGCATATGCATGCTCAGCAGGAGACTGTACTATACGACCTCAGTGATGAACGTCACCATATATACAGTGCCTAGAAAAAGTATTCATACCCCTCAAAATTGTTTACATTTTGTCATGTTACAACAAAAAAAGTTAATGTATATTATTGGGATTTTATGTGATAGACCAACACAAAGTGGCACATAATTGTGAAGTAGAAGAAAAATGATAAATGGTTTCCAAAATGTTTTACAAATAAATATGTGAAAAGTAGGGTTGTCCCGATACCGATACTAGTATCGGTATGGGGACCGATACCGAGTATTTGCGCTAGTACTTGTACTCGCGCAAATACTCCCGATGCCTGAATAGAATACTTTTTTTTTTGAGTGCGGGTGGAGAGGGGGTGGAGTGCGGGTGGAGAGGGGGTGGAGAGTGGAGCAGAGCAGTCCTCGTATGGGGGAGAGGAGAGCTGCTGCCGCCTTAGACAAAAACAAGTCAATCCCCCCCTCCTCCCGCCGCTGCTGACATCTACTTACTATGCGCTGGGGGAACACAACAGCTGTCATTTGCATTTGAATAACTGTGTTTCCCTGCCGCGCCGACAAGTATAGCCCCAGCAAACATATCGGTCCGACGGGTTCCCAGCAGACAGATTTTAAAGCAGGCTTTAAAATCTGTCTGCTGGCCAAATCCGTCGGCTCGCCCGTACACACGATCGAATCTGTCTGCTGAGACGGTCTGTCAGACCGTTTTCAGCAGATAGATTTGATCGTGTGTACGCGGCCTAAGAAGGGATCCACCGGCCCTGGATGTTTACCATAGAAATTTCTGGTGGACCATATGGTCCCTGGAGTCTCTGTGATAGTTTGGAGGCTGGGCATGATGTCACGCCTGGCCTCTGTATTCAAACAAATGGCGCCGCCTCGGCTGGGAAGATTTTTTTTTTTTTTTTTTTATTTATGGCTTCCCAGCCTAGAGGTGAGATGTGGGGGTCCTACTGACCCTATTTCTCACTGTAAGGGTGACCTGTGATTATTATTCCTATTACAAGGGATGTTTACATTCCTTGTAATAGGAATAAAAGTGATCAAATTTTATTTTTTTATTTTTCTAAAGTGTCAAACTAGAAAAATAAAAGTAAAATGAACAATATTTATTTAATTTTTTTAAAGTGCCCCTGTCCCCGTGTGCTCACATGCAGAACGTAAGTCGTGCCCACTTAGGAAAACAGTGTTTAAACCATACATGTGAGGTATCGCCATGAACGTTAGAGTTAGAGCAATAATTCTAGCCTCAGACCTCCTCTGTTACTGAAAACATGTAACCAGTAAAACATTTTAAAGCGTCACCTATGGGAATTTTTAAGTACCAAAGTTTGGTGCCATTCCATGAGCGTGTGCAATTTTCAAGCGTGACATGTTAGGTATCTATTTACTTGGCGTAACATCATCTTTCAAATTATGCAGAAAAATTGGGCTAATTTTACTGTTTTGTTTTATTTTAAAGCATGAAACCAAAAAGTGTTTAAAAAATTGCTGCGCAAATACCGTGCAAAATAAAAAGTTGCAATGACTGCCATTTTATTCTCTGGGGTCTCTGCTAAAACACATATATAACATTTGGGGGTTCTATGTAATTTTCTAGCACAAAAATTATGATTTTTACATGTAGGAGAGAAATGTCAAAATTGTTAAACATTCAATCCAATGCACCCCATGTTGCTGAATTGTAAAAACAAACATGCCATTTTCTTCTTTTACCTTTTGTGCTGGTTTGTGCCATAAAAATTAACCTTTGTGCCACTTTGTTTTTGGTGATATGGTGTGTTATAGTTGCTGAAACCCTGCCCACCTTGCACCTCATGTTGCTGAATTTTAAAAACACGCCATCCGTTCGTGCCACAAAAATTAACATTTGTGCCGCTTTGGTTTCAGAGATATTGTGCGTTATAGCTACTGAAACCTCGCCCACTTTGCACCCCAGGTTGCTGAACTAAAAAAACAAACACACCATTCTTTTGTGCTGCAAAAATAAACATTTATCTCACTCTAGTGAGGCAGCGCCAGCTGTCAATCAGGCTGCAGGGTGGATCTCTACAGTACTGTTGGGATCTGTCCCGGCTGCAGCACAGCTTTGCGCTGTCAGCATATAGCCGGCAATACAAAAATCTTTATTATAATACTTTTGAACACTTTCTTCTCCAAACCGCACCAAACGTATTCAAGACTTGACTACTTCCTTATCCCACACGGACAACTGGACGCGATCCGGGACATTGCCATTGGCTCAATCACGTGGTCCGACCACGCTCCAGTTACCTTGAAGTACTCTATCTCCGATCTTAACGGGGGTCAGAGACCAACGTGGCGCCTGAACGAAGGTATTTTGCAAAATACAGACGTCATGACAGAGATCACCACAGAATTAGGACATTACTTCACCACTAATAGCTCCCCTGACATTGACATGGGGGTGACATGGGAGGCCCATAAAGCGGTGATCCGGGGGGGGGTGCTTATAAAGCACAGCGCGCGGCTGAAGAAGGAGCGTTCAGCACAACTGAACTCACTCCTTACTAGACTACAAGGCCTAGAATCCACACACAAAATAAGCCTGAACAGACAGACTGGAGCGGAACTGGATGTCATTCGCTCGCAGGTCACGGACCTCTTGCACTTTAAAGCCAAAGCGGCACTTCAGACCTGTCGACGCTACACTTACGAATCGGGCAATAAATGCGGCAGCTTGCTGGCTAACACACTGCGCTCGCGTCGCCTGGCCTCATATATCCCGCACGTACAATCTTCAAGAGGGCAGAAACAGACCACTCCACAGCAGATTTCACGTGAATTTAGACAATTTTACAGTTCCCTATATAATTTGGCCAAGCCCCCCGCTCCCCGAGACTCGTTACGGGACTATATCGCCGCATCCCTTATGCCCTCCCTTTCTACTGAAGACTGAGATAGTCTAGAGGCTCCCATTACACTATCAGAGATCCAGCTCGCACTAAAAAGCGCCAAACCGGGTAAGGCCCCAGGCCCTGATGGCCTCACCATAGCATACTACAAAGCGGTGCTGCCATCCGTGGGACAGCATATGGCGAAGCTGTTCAACGAACTAGGCTCGGGGACATCCTTCCACGCCACCACATTACAAGCCCAAATATCGGTGATTTTGAAACCCGATAAAGACCCAGCTCTCTGCGGTAGCTATTGTCCCATCTCCCTCCTCAACATAGACCTCAAACTGTTCACTAAAATCCTGGCATCCAGACTTCAGAGACATCTCCTATCTCTGATACACCTAGACCAGGTGGGCTTCGTGCCCACCAGAGAGGCCTGGGACAACACTATTAAAGTGCTCAACCTCCTACACATAGTCTCCTCCAGTAAGACCCCTAGCCTGTTTGTAGGGACGGATGCCGAAAAGGCATTTGACCAGGTAGACTGGCAGTTTATGATGTCTACTCTGGAATACATAGGCCTGGGGGATAGGATGAGGAATTGGGTAACAGCAGTCTATGACGGCCCGACGGCAAGGGTGAGGGCCAATGGGGTAGTGTCATATTCATTCCCAATAACCAACGGGACGAGACAGGGTTGCCCCCTGTCGCCCCTCCTGTTCGCACTGTCACTGGAGCCTTTCCTGTGCCATGTGCGGATAAACCCCTGACACTAAAGGTATTCTCACTACAAAGGCTCACTACAAGGTCTCAGCATACGCAGATGACCTGCTTTTCACCCTTACGGTACCTGATACCTCCCTCCCGGCCCTGTTCCGGGAATTTGAAACTTACGGTAGACTCTCCAATCTAAAAATTAACTTCGCAAAGTCGGAGGCCATGGGCATAGGGATCCCACAGCGACAGCTAGCCCAGCTTAAAGCCGGGTTCAACCTAAAATGGACGGCAGTAGCACTGAAATACTTAGGGACATACATCCCCCCTACATTTACACGCCTATTCCAGTTGAATTTTCCCCCCCTCTTGACAGAAGTTCGGAGACTGTTGACTCAGTGGACTGGAGGACTACATTCTTGGGTGGGCAGGTGCAACATTTTAAAGATGACAATACTGCCCAAATTCCTGTACCTCCTGCAGGCCCTCCCGATCTCCATCCCGGGAAGCTACTTTAGGCAGGCTCACTCCGCTTTCAATCACTTCCTCTGGGCGGGGAAAAGGTCGCGGATATGCAGAAAAGTCCTCTCCCTCCCCAAACTACAAGGGGGCTTAGCCCTACCGGACATCCGGACATACTATCGCTCAACACACCTGGTTAGATTAATTGACTGGTGCCGACATGGACACAATAAGTTGTGGACACAGGTCGAACAGGGCCAGACCGAGATTCCCTTACATCGCGCCCCGTGGTGTTCAGCCTCGCTCCCTCTTGTGATTAAACTCCACCCTCTCGTGGGAACCACGATTAGGGTATGCTCGGATCTTTTTGACCGGCTTTCCCTGACCTCCAGAGACTCCCCCCTTAGACCCATCATTGGACACCCACTATTTCACCCGGGCTTACAAGATAGGAAGTTCTTGGACCTCGGGAGGGCGGGCCTCTATCAGGCATCACACTTTAGCTCAGGGGGACAGTGGAAATCAGCAACTGAATTGACAGACCCGGAAGGCGACTACCGCCTTGACTTTCTGAGGGCAAACCATTTGACTAATTTCTTGAGCTCCATCCCGGCCCCCCCGACCGGACAGGTACCATTGACAGAGTTGGAGGAGCTATGCGGAAGGACGGGAGAGCTCCCACACGCCCTGTCCCTTCTATATGCTATGCTGATTGCCCCCCCTGGGGACTATCAGATACCGGCCCTGACAAAATGGGAAAGAGACTTAAACATACAGTTCTCGCCCAATGAAAGACAGACCATACTACGCTTCGCGCATAGGTCATCTCTATGCGCGAAAACTCAGGAGACGAACTACAAGGTTCTCACTCGCTGGTACAGAACGCCGGATCTCCTGAATAAACTATTCCCCAACACTACCGACACCTGCTGGAGATGCCAACAAGACAAGGGTACTCTGCTTCATGTGTTTTGGTCCTGCCCGCGGGTCAGGGGCTTCTGGGGAGAGGTGCGCCGGATCACCCAAAAGTTCACGTGGTACGCCGTACCAGACGACCCGGCTTACTTTCTCCTACAGGCAACTAATATACCACCTGGAACTTACAAAAAATCGGTAGTGCGCCACCTTTTGGACGCAGCCAGGGCCTGCGTACCTCTCCGCTGGAAGTCCCCTCACCCTCCGACTATTGCTCTCTGGCTGAATAGGGTAGACAAGATCAGTCGAATGGAAGACTTGATCCTCTCCAGCCAACAGCGCCAGGAGACATACTCTGAGACATGGCAGTTATACAACTTTTTCAAATACTCGGATGAAGGACAGAAGCTCAGAGAGACCGACTGCCATACGCCCACCCAGCCGCAGGTCTAAAACCTGCTCTTCCTGGCAAGCTGTCTATCTGGGATCAGTACAGGAACACCCTACGCCCTTTTAGGGCGCTTTATATTAACCTTGCTCGTGCAGCCCCCCCCCCACCTACCTTTTACTATGCCTTTCCCTTCTCCATTCTATGTTGCTCTTTAACCTCTATTCTATTTCTTCTTGCTCTGAAAATGGAAAAACGGACCTGGAGGCCAGACCGATCGGGCCCCGCCACTGTGTCACGAATTGCTACCCACCGCCTTGAAAGTCACGCCCTCATCGGGACCTAGTTACATTCTACCTCTATAAGGATGTACGGTGTCTGTGACTATAGTTTTACATGTATTATTGTACCTGTATACGAGAGCTGTTATCTCGACTGTTATATGTGTATATTGCGGGTCCGCGAGGACTGGTCTTTTTGGTGATAAATAAAAAATTAAAAAAAAATTAAAAATAATACTTTTGAATCAAAAAGTACATGTATACAGAAGTATTTTGCTACTGGATATTTTGGGTATGTATAGAAGTACCAACATTTGAAGAAAAAAATAAGAGGGGGCGCAAACAAATTCTCCCAGAAACATTACCACTTCAGCATGGTGGTCAGCATTACTCCAAATTGGGATTTTTTGTTAATAAACACAAATAAATGAAAAAAGAGAGAGAGGAATTTCCATAGACAACAGAACTGTTTAAAGAACCATAGAACTGTTTAAACATAATAAAACAAATCAATGAATGAGAACGTTCACCGTAACATTTTCATATTCTGTTACATACTTTATTCCTCCTTTGTGAATAACACAACATGGGGTTGTATCTTGGTTTTTGCAGAGGCTATCATAACAGATTCACACAGGCCATCATATTTTTCCCAGTCAGCTGACCTTCTCCTACAATAGGCTACAAAATGACCAAGGGAGTTTCTGCTGATCACTGGAGTAAAGGCAACAACCCCTTGTAATGTGAATGAGTGACTGTCAGGGTGCATGGTCACAGGAATTTCAGATAATGACTTTCTGCACTTATTTCAATACAAATTAGCTGTCCAGTGGTGCACCAATGTGTGACTGAGCCATTGCAAAGATATTTCAATGACGTTACATCCTTGGTTTTGCACTCTTGAGGTGAAAAGTAATGGCTTCAGACATTTGGACATATTTAGATGTAGCCCATCTTCCAGTGCTATCTGAAGTTTACTCATTCCATCAGATTTTAAAATATCTGCATTGATTGGCAGGAGAGAGATCACCCTTGAAGAACTTGTATTTCTCTCATAATACTCAGAAGAACACTCGGAGGTAATTGTTGCACTTGATACCTGCTTCATTGTTGATGTAATTACGTACGCAACATTGCACTCAGCATTCACCTGACTCACACCTGACTTCAGTTGATCACATTCAAATTTTTCTGACAGTATTTTGGCCCTCATCCCTTAGTCACAATGGTCATCACCAATGAAAGACATTGGCAAAGGGAATCCAACGCACAGTGACACTAACAAGCATTTTGTTTATTTTTATAGGAACTTTAGCTAAGTGGTTGCTGTTTTTCATAACTTTTACCTTTTTTTTTTAGGTTTGTGTCCATATGCAACACTCAGAGCAAGGAGTGAGGTAGGATAGTCTATTTTTTGGAAGAACACTGAGGCCTTTCCAGTTCTCAACATGCTCCTCTTGCATTCTACTTTCTTCTTTTACATTAATTTGTAGATTCTCCTCACGGTTGTTATTTATTTTATCGTTCTTTTCACTCTTTCCTTTACTGTAAACTGTTTTCCTAATTGGTACAGAAGAAAGCCTCCGTTTGCGTTCCATGAATTCAAGGTGACAAATCACAAAAACGGTCAAATCTGATAGGCAGGCATTCATGTTTGAAGAGACCATGCTTTATATTTTTCAATTCAACCTCAACACTTGCAGAGCTTGTTGTTATGTTCAAGCTTTTGAAGTGTGGGACCATCACAGCTGTCCAAAGCGGAAGGTAACATGCCATTCTTATAACATTAGGGACAAGCTCTGGAAGGTAATGCAAGTTATCTTGGTCACCATGATTTGCAGCAAGCATTTTACTCCTTTCACAAATTTCTGTGACCCTTATTTTCAGGTCTGTTTGAATTGTCCAATTTTCCTGTTTGCTCATCGCCACTAAATCACCATCTTCAGTCACACTAGGCAAGAGAAATCCCTCTGTGATACTTTCAGTTGAGTTTTGCATGTCTTAGATATAACAGGTATGCCTCTGTCATCAATCCCTTCTGATTTGCTAAATGCAACAACTGAATGAATGAGCTTCCTTGCATCATCCAGTGAATTTGATTGGAGAAGTTGTGCCATTGATCTGAAGTAGAATTCTCTTACCGTTTCCTTATTGTCTTAGGCATTCCCATCGGCTAATGAGCTTGATACAGTGTGTGACATCAATTCTAATGAAGCAAGGAGGCAGGTTTGAGGAGCTTCTTCTGGTCAGCACTCCAAAATACTCATTTATATAAGTCTGGGTAAAAGGTGAAGGCCCTAACTACTGCTCCAAGCAAAGCAAGGGAGAAATCACAGACTGCTTCCCGTATGACTCTCAGAAAGCATCGCGCTACTGGGACATGATCTCCAAATGAACTTAAAACTCCTTGATACAAAGATGTGTCCTGAAATGTCAACAGGTCCTTTAGTTTTTTCACAACTAAACCTGTTGCATCAAAACTCACATATGTTATTTGACTTTGTTTGGTACACTTGCATTTGGGATAGGATCCAGTAATTGTAAGAAAATGTATCCAAGCCTATGTTGTGTATGCTTCCATTATGGGGAACACTGTATTTAAAGAGTTGTGATGAAAGGATTGGGTCCTTATGGCCTAGCTAGCTCTTTGTCACCCATCTCTTGTTTGGCTTTTCGTAATGTTGCCAGATTTGGTAGTTGACTCAACTTAGGGTCACCAATATCCATAACTTTGCGGGCCTCAGCTGCCCTACAAACATATGCTTGTTTCCGTCCTTCCCAGAGTTATTTTGACACTCCTCAAATCTCTTGATAATTTGCGTTTAGAATTTCCTGTGTGGAGACTGTCATCAATTTTGCAGATCATGCACTTAAGCAATACTGGTTTGCCAATCTCTGGTGCGTTGTCAACTGTTATGGATAGCTGTGCATTACACTCAGTACAGCACCCTATTATATCTATGTAGCAAGATGCAACATTTGGATTCATTGTTGCCCGCTTGAATATAAGTGTGCATGTTGACTTTAAGATGGTGTATTCTCTTTTCCCAGTGTACATGGATTTGTCATAGTAAATTATTTTCTCAGGCTAGATTCCTAGCCACCTTTGAAATAAGGGAGACTAAATTCAAACTGAATTTTATAACACTGAATTGATGAATGACTATCTGCACCTTCTGAGCTGTCACCATTGAAAGTTTGTTCATCAATATCTTTGCATAGACCAAGGACTTGCCATATATTGTGTAGGTTTGTCATTACAAATATATAAAGGCTTTTGGATGACAGTTTGTTGTTTAATTGTTGACACAAGTCTACCCATACTTTTTCTGAGGGAACTGCTATTGTTTGTCCTGTAATGATTTTTTCCCTTGCAGCACAGATGACTTTGATAATGTCCTCAATTTCACAAGCTGGCTTTCTAGGCATCTGAGCAAAACAAGAATGTTTTTGTTTTTTAGTATAGTCGTAATACCAAAAGAATCAATTCCTAACTTCTAATAGTACATATACTGACATTGTATATTTAATTTTATCGTTTTAATTTCCCTTAACATGTACACGGATTGATAAAAAAGTGGACATACGGTCCACCCGTGTGAAAGAGCCCTAAATCTCACATTTTGCATGTCCTACTATAGGAATATTACAAAATGTCAATGTATTCAATGTAGTGCAATGTTTTATGAAAAGCCACTTATTTTTATTTATTGTAGACCCTGTTTAAGGCCTCATTAACATGAGTAGAAGAAAATTCTGTATTCATTTGTGTAGTGTTATTTTTGTGTGCATCTGTATGCTGCACTTGCAAATACATGGCCCCATGCACACAGCTGCATGTGGGGCTGTGTTTTTGCGTTGTTAACAAATGTGCACAGAAAAAGGATCAAAGGTGCGTCTAGGTCTGCAAATAATGCACATTTTATACACGTACGCATGTGTTCCTTAAAAGAATGTATGCGTTTAAAGTTTGCTATACATTCTGAGCCTGCATAGTGCTAGAATGATTATGTATGAACAGACAGTAAGTGCATATACATATTTACAAAGATGCATATTTTGTGAACCTTTGTAAACTCGTATTTTGCTCATTCTTCTCATGCGTTGTGTGTTGAATTTAGGCCTCACGCATGGTATATTTTTATTCAGGTTTTAAAAACATGGGGTGCCAACTTTACACAGCTTAACCCATCTGCTTCGGCTGGGAGAGAATACAGGTAAATTTTTTAAAAATAAAGTACTGTATTTATTGGCGTATAACACTCACTTTTTTACCCTGAAAATAGAGGATAAACTGTGCCTGCGTGTTATACGCAGGGGGCTGTGGAATGTTTTTTTCCTGAAACTTCTCTCTTAACATTAGGGTGCGTGTTATATGCCTGTGCGTGTTATACGCCGATAAATACGGTAATTCCTCAAAGGTAGCATTGTGCTAATATAACAGTTGAAGAGTGAAGTAGCCACCAAAGGTTCCTCTATGGATAAAGAGAGGTTCAGAAAGATCGCTTTAGAGCAGGCTCTTTCAACCAAGGTGCCTTCTGGGTTCTTATTTATTTGTTACAGGTACTTATATAGCACCAATAATTTATGCAGAGTTTTACATATACAGTATCTCACAAAAGTGAGTACACCCCTCACATTTTTGTAAATATGTTATTATATCTTTTCTGGTGACACTGAAGAAATTACACTTTGCTACAATGTAAAGTAGTGAGTGTACATCATATGATGTCCTCCCAGGATCGGGCCGCACTGATAACAGATCAGTGTACCAGGCCACTGCCAGTACCATGTGAGAGCTGTGACCAATCACATCACATCACATGGAAATTGTACACAATGAATGGCTTCCAATGTGGTCACAGTGATCACATTGTTGAGACTGGGTCAATTGCAGCGAATCTGTACCATGTGGTTTGCTGTGGACAATAACAGCTAATCACAATAGTACACGCTGAATGACTGGGTGTCATCCATAAAAAAATGGTTGCTTATAACCATGATTATTACTAGGGTTGTCCCGATAGCGATAACAGTATCGGGACCGATACCGAGTATTTGCGGGAGTACTTGTACTTGTACTCCCGCAAATACCCCCGATACCTAAATAAATAAATGCCCGCTGCGCCGTGTATAGACACTCCCCTTCTCGGAAGGGGAGTGTCTATACATGGCGCGGCGGCCATTACAAGTATTCAAACGAAAGCTTGTATTGCGCGCTGTAATGCAGGGGGATTAACGCGGCGGTATGCGGCGGCATCATCATATCTACTATAGGTATGGGGGACATGGCTGCATCTGTGGGGGACATACGTGGCTGCATCTGTGGGGGACATACGTGGCTGCATCTGTGGGGGACATACGTGGCTGCATCTGTGGGGGACATACGTGGCTGCATCTGTGGGGGACATACGTGGCTGCATCTGTGGGGGACATACATGGCTGCATCTGTGGGGGACATATATGGCTGCATATGTGGGAGACATACATGGATGCATCTGTGGGGGGACATACATGGCTGCATCTGTGGGAGACATGGCTGCAATATGTGGGGGACATGGCTGCAATCTGTGGGGGACATGGCTGCAATCTGTGGGGGACATGCATTTCTGCATCTGTGGGGGACATGCATGGCTGCATCTGTGGGGGACATGCATGGCTGCATATGTGGGGGACATGCATGGCTACATATGTGGGGGAAATACATGGCTCCATCTGTGGGGGGACGTGGCTGCAATATGTGGGGGACATGGCTGCAATATGTGGGGGACATGGCTGCAATATGTGGGGGACATGGCTGCAATCGGTGGGGGACATGCATGGCTGCATATGTGGGGGACATGGCTGCAATCGGTGGGGGACATACATGACTGCATCTGTGGGGGACATACATGGCTGCATCTGTGGGGGAAATACATGGCAGCATCTGTGGGGGACATGGCTGCAATATGTGGGGGACATGGCTGCAATCTGTAGGGGACATACATGGCTGCATCTGTGGGGGACATACATGACTGCATCTGTGGGGGACATACATGGCTGCATATGTGGGGGACAGACATGGCTGCATCTGTGGGGGACATGGCTGCATCTGTGGGGGACATGGCTGCATCTGTGGGGGACATGGCTGCAATATGTGGGGGACATGGCTGCAATCTGTGAGGTACATGCATGGCTGCATCTGTGGGGGATATGCATGGCTGCAATATGTGGGGGGACATGGCTGCAATATGTGGGGGGACATGGCTGCATTTGGGGACACATTTAAAAAAAGTATCGGTATTCGGTATCGGCGACTACTTGAAAAAAAGTATCGGTACTTGTACTCGGTCCTAAAAAAGTGGTATCGGGACAACCCAAATTATTACTGTTTTAAGCAATCACAAAAGTGTAAAAAAAAATCCTGATCACACCCAAGAGTAGTACAATGTTACTATAGTAACACTTTTCTGTTGTGGTAACAATATGTAAAATAAAATTGTTAAAAAAGAAAAAAAAATGTAATGAAAAAGAAAACGTGTCCCTGATCACCGCCACACCAGTTATATGATGGAGCTGTACTGCACTGCACTGATGACAGTATGTAAAAAAAAAAAAAAAAAGTTACAAATTATTACAAAAATTACAATTTCAAAAAACTTGCTTTGCCTCTTACTAAATACCTTTAACTGTCTTCTTTCCAAAAAGGGGGTCATTTGGGGGTACTGTATTTGTAATATCCTGACATTTGTGGGCCTCAAGAAAGAGTACATCAGGATTAACCAATTTTCAGATATACTCTAGTTTGTGGACTCTAACTTTCACACAAACTAAATACTATACAGTGATTTGGGTTATTTCTACCAAAGACTACACTTCGGTCTAAATTTATGAAGAAAGGTTATATATTTGCAGATATATATTTGCAGAATTTTATAACAAAAATTAGGAAAAACACATTTTGTTCCCCAAAACGTTTAGTCCTCTTTTTTTTTTTTTTTATTTAGCAAAAAAATTAAATACCCAGTGGTGATTAAATACCACCAAAAGAAACCTCTATTTGTGTGAAAAAAAATGACAAAAATGTTATTTGGGTACAGCGTTGAATGACCGTGCAAATGTCATTCAGGCCTCATGCACGCTGGAAGTTTTTACAGCAGCTGTTTTGGGCAGTAGACGTTTTTTTCTACAGTCAATAAACTCTCCATCATGTTATCCTATGTGTCTATGCACACATAGGCTGTTATCAGCAGTTTTGGGCAGTGGCATTTTTGAGCACTAAAAAAAACAAAAAACAAGTGGGTTCTGAGAGACGTTTTTCAGCTGTAAAAACACGCTAATGCTGATAAACATCGATAACCGATGACAAACGCTCAAAAACTTCACTCACCAGCGTTTAATGTTTTTGATCCATTGAGAAAAAAAAAATCTTCAACAAAAAAAATAAAAAAATGCAAAAAAACGCTAATGTGGAAAAACGCAAAAAGACAATAATTAAGGTTGAAAAAAGCTGAAAAATCACTGCAAAGCTACTGCCGTTTTTATAACGTTATTTTAACGTCCAGTGTGCATGAGACCTCAAAGTGTGATAGTGCTGAAAACTACAATTAGCCTGGGCAGGAAGGGGTGAAAGTGCCCAGTATTAAAGCCCAACTCTGGTAAAAAAAAAAAAAAAGATCTCTTGCAGTGGGGCTGTTCTAAAGTGGTGCACATTCACCAAAAAGGAATCACAGGCCGCTGGGAGGGAATGACCCTTTTAGAAATGGAAGGCAACTGTGAGTCAGAAAGAATGTAACAGTTCGGATGGGTGGTAATATGTGGCAGATGATACTAAAGTAGCAGCCAATACTCTGCAAATGCACAACAAGTATCAGTGTATCAACCTGAAACAGAGTGTAAACATAGACCATAACGATAATAATAATAACAAAATCTCCTACACACTGACAGCTCAGCCTGGGACCAGCTTCAGAACAGGCAAGTAAAGCAATCTTTCCTTTACAAGGCTAGACAGGTTAGGCTTAGAATGGGGGGGGGGGGAGTAGGTTTTTAGTTCGTTAGGGGCCCTCTCACGTGGGCGGTCCACCCGGCGGACTCCTCTTTGCTCAGCGATGAGCAGGCAGATGACAGGTCCGTCTACGCTCACTGTGCAAAGACAGACCTGTCAGAGCCCCACTCTCCTCTATGGGGAGATCAGCCTGTCCGTTTTCATTCGCTAGACGGATGGAAAATAGGATCTCTCTCAGGGAACTCCTGTGAGACGTTTTGCACATAGACGTGCGCAAGCACACAGCCTTTGCCATAGAATGGCACACAGGCGCGCACATGCATGCCAGAGCCCGCAATTGCGGGCACGCATGCGCACAGGCGCGCGCACACGGACGAGCCTAATTTCTTTCACGCCAGACAGCCTATTTAAAGGGAATCTGTGCTCTTGTACTTTGCTGACTGATCTTCAGCTGTGTCCCTGAACCCTGCTCTGATCCTGTGTGTCCTCCCAGTGTTTAGACCCAGCTTGCTCTTGACCTTAGCTCTGAGTTCTGTCCCTGTACTAATGCCCATCTCTGACCCGGCTTCGTTCCTGACTCTGTCTATGATTTGGTACCTCACTGCCCGCCTGCTGACGAACCTGAGACCTTGCTCCTGTCTATGTTCCTGGTTGCTGTTAACTCTTGGTTATCTGCCTGGCTGTTACTTGTCCCTGCTCAGCTCATCACAGTCTACTCCAGGCTGCTGAACCCCGCCAAGCTGTTCTCCCGGGACCTCCTGCTCCAGGCACTCGTGTCCCTCTTGTCCTTCGGCTTCCTCTGTCTCACCTTCAGCGGAGCTAGGACAGGAGATATAAGAGAGGCCGACCTCATCAAATCAGTCTCCCATCCGATCCCTGACAATCTCAATTCGTTTGGATTTCACGGACAGGATCAGATCGGATAGCAGCTGGTGTCAGGTAACATGTGTCACCGCTGACATCCGCTTCCCCATAGGAGTGAATGGAGACTCCGATCAGGCATACCTGAAAAACTGACAGGCGGACCTGATCGGAAAGCCTGTGTGAAAGGCCTTAGGTTTTGCCTTTACTTCCAATTTAGTAAGGATTAAATCCTAATACACCAGCGACTGACCCTGCCCAATGAGGGTTGATTGCTTGATTATGTCTAGGGGAAGAATAAAAAGGAGATAAAATTACCCGATCTTCCACGCCTACCCACAGCGTCTGCTTCACCACGCTCCAGTCATCAAGACAAGAGGGTCCACCACCCTACTCCAGACTTGAGGACACCAAGGAACAGTTGACCAGGGAGTCCTAAGATTCGGTTCACACAGAGGCAACACGACTTCCAGCATGACTTTGGGAGGCAACTTGGACACGACTTGAGTATGAATCATCAGGCAACTTACAAGGCAACTTCAAGTCGCCTCCAGGACAGGAGGCTTTCCAGTGGCCAATCAAACAACAATCAGCTCTGTGGGAGGGAGGGGTTTACCTGAGAAATGTATGTTATCTTCCTGTATTGTTGCTTCAGTTAAGACAGTGATCAGACTTCTGAGGCGACTTCTATTGAAATCAATGGGTACAAGTTGCCTACAAGTCGGATTGAAGTAGTACAGGAACTTTTTCTGAAGTCGGAGCGACTGCAGTAGTTTATATTAAGACGGCTCCCATTAACTTCAATTGATTTTCTCAACCACACGACTTGGGGCAACTTCAAGTCGGATCCCAGGTCGCCCCAGTGTGAACCGGCTCTTAGACTCACTGGCCAATCGGGGCTTAGGACCGGGAGGAGAATCAGGATCACAATAGTGAATATTAATTTGCTATTGTCACTCAACTGGGTGGGCTTGGAGCACAGTTCTCTGCGCCCCAAGACCACCTGTTTTTAAAGCCAATTAGAGCCTCTGGCTCTAATCATGTGCTTAAAGAGGAGGTTCACTGAAAATCCACTTTCTCTCACTAGATCCAGCATACTGCTGACACCTGCAGTATGCTGGATTTTTTATTTATTTTTTGTACTTATCGTTTTAGCCGAGTTTCTTCTCCGGCTCCGAGCTGGGAATCCTGTGGGGAGTAGGCGTTCCAAAATCAAGCCCAGTTGATTGACGGGCTTGGATAGCGCGTCACTCCTTCCGAAAATACCCGAAGTGACGCTCGGGTGTTTACGGCGCCTGCGCAGTCAGCTCTACATAGCAGGCGCCGTAAACAGCCGAGTGTTACTTCGGCTATTTTCAGAAGGCGCGACGCGCTATCCAAGCCCGTCAATCAACTGGGCTTGATTTAGGAACGCCTACTCCCCACAGGATTCCCCGCGCGGACCCGGAGAAGAAACCCGGCTAAAACGATAAGTACAAAAAAAAAAAATCCAGCATACTGCAGGTGTCAGCAGTATGCTGGATCTAGTGAGAGAAAGTGGATTTTTGGGTGAACCTCCTCTTTAAAAAGAAAACCCCCTGTTGGAATGCATGTGTCCGGCGACCTGCATGTAGATTAGGGGACAGGTCAGCACTGCTGAAATTTGTCCTGGGTAAGGATGAGCTCCAGCGTGTTCATGTGCAGAGCCCGCCAGGAAGTGTGCACGGCACTGCGCTAATCACAGACAGGGAGACATTGTACCGATGCTTGGCTGCAGAGATCGGGAAATGTCTCCCTGGCTGTGATTAGCGCAGCGCCATGCAGACTTCCTGGCGGGCTCTGCACGTGGACTGTGCGAACACGCCGGAGCTCATCCGTAGTCCTGGGCAGGAACGGGGTGAGTGTGCCCAGTATTGGAGGGGTGAACATTGTTCCTCCTGTGTAGAAAGTTCCACCAGAGATCAGATAGCCCCACCATCTCCTATGTATAGGTAGTAGTAGAATGGAGGATGGGACTCGTGTGTGTTGGGTATATCTCTGTACTTACATAACACAGAGGAGCCTCTATTACACAACACACAGCTCCCTATTATTCCCTACAATGAGAGGCACTGCTCACACTATATATGGTGCCCACAGCACAGCCGGGGGAAGGAAGAGGCTCCATGTCATATACAATGGAACACAGAGGTGTACACACGGTGACACACAAACAACCTCCGGGGGGCTCTCCCAGCACCCTGACCAGGCGGAAGAAGGGGCACACAGAGACCACCCCACCCCCTCCCTATCACTGACCCACCACCGCCCACCCGCACACAGCCGGACACACACCACCGCACAAACTTTACTTACTTACTCTGCAGAGGCTGCAGCTTGTGCGGAAGAACATAACAGTCTCCTCCATCCCGCACTTTAACACCGGGGAGACCAAGACAGCATAGGCAGGGAAACAAAATAAAATAATACAAATAAAGGCACCTGGTTTTAAACAGGGGTGTCTTTTAAATGTTTAATATACCAGTTATTGTGTTATTGTATATCGGAACACATTACAAGTTATTTTCGCATTCTGCATTGGTTTTGATATCCCCCCACTGAGACAATGGAATCGCCCAAAGGAAAAAAATACAACCAGGGCGGCTCTGGTGCTTTTCACACGTTTGTCCAGTAGATGTCAGTAGAGCGCCGTGTAACACAAAAGTACTATAGACACAACTTTTTTTTTTTTTTTTTTCCACTTTGGATAGAGTATACTGTATACTCTATACAAAGAAAATAAAGCTGCGCCAAAAAATGTAAATTAAATAAAAATAAAATAATAAATATTAAGTATTAATCACTTAAGACCCGGACCAAAATGCAGGTAAAGGACCAGGCCCCTTTTTGCGAATCGGCACTGCATCGCTTTAACTGACAATTGCGCGGTCGTGCGATGTGGATCCCAAAAAAATGTGCGTCCTCCCACAAATAGAGCTTTCTTTTGGTGGTATTTGATCGCCTCTGCGATTTTTATTTTTTGCGCTATATACAAAAATAGAGCGACATTTAAAAAAAAAATCTATATTTTTTACTTTTTGTTATAAGAAAAATCAAATAAACAAAATTTTAGTCAAACATTTAGGCCAAAATGTATTTAGCCACATGTCTTTAGTAAAAAAAAAAAAAAAAAAAACGCAAAAAAAAAAAAATAGCTACCTAGCGGGAACAGCGACACTAATACAGCGATCAGAAAAATGATCGCTTAGTGACGCTGGCAATAGGGAGTGAAAGGGTTAACTAGGGCGGTGATCAAGGGGTTAAAACTTTATTAGGGGGGGTACAGGGGCTACCCTGAACCCAACACTAACTGCCTGTCACACTAACACTAACTGCAGTGATCATACATATGATTACTGCATTCAGTGACACTGTGACAGGGGGGGAGGGGGTGGGGGGGTGATCACAAGGGGTTAGGTCTGCCTGCGTGTCCTGGTGTCAGTGTGCTGTTGTGCAGACTTACTGTGTGTTGTGATCTCTCCTCAGCGGTGGTTGAAAATACTGCCGAGAGCAGAGATCACATCACTTCCCTCTTCCTGTGTTTACACAGGAGGAGGAAGTGACAGGGCGGGGGAGCGCGCGGATTGGCTGGGAGCGATCCGGAGGGGGAGGACAAAAACGGATAGCCGCCCCCTCATCCCGGATCGCTCGGACAGCCACGGGGACCGCCGCATGTACCAGGGGGGGGTCCCGATCGGACCCCCGACCCACGTCAAGGCAGGTACGTATATATACGTTGATGTGCCTGCCTGTGCCATTCTGCTGACGTAAATCTACATGCGGCGGTCCTTAAGGTATTAAGCAAGTCCAAAAAAACTCAAATGTATGTGAGTATATAGTCCCAAAAAGCACTGAAGGTGCATACATATACACGATCCTGAGGACAAACACCACCGTGATGTAACAAGTATTTCCACACTGAAGTGACAACCCTCCACTGATATATGAGGCCGCTTACCAGAGGGCAAGCTTGATTTGCAGTCGGCTATAGCCCAGCTGCGGCCTTTACTTAATTGGACTCACAGGAATACAGAGGGAGACAGGTTCCAGGGAAGAACTTCTGGCACAATCTCAGGCTCATCCAGATATATGGCTAGAGAAAGGGTGCACCATAGTGTAATTCCGTAAACTTGTGTAGCGCTACCCCCGTAAGGGCCGTTGGTTTGATGATGGGATCGGCAGATTAATTCACTCTCACTTTTTTGTCTAGGGGTGCACCAGAAGTACTAGTGAGTGTCCACACAGTGAATAAAGGTTTTCTCAATGCTTTAATTCCAGGCCAACATTGCCGAACCTAAACTCAGTGAAGGAAGAATAGGTTGATGAGAAGGACAGAACTCTAGATGTCAGGCATGGATATAGGTGTAGCAGAGATTAGCTCTTGGAAAGACACAAAGCCCACACGTCGCCACTCAATGCCTTGGGTGGGTGAGGTGTCTCCCAGACAGGTCTCTCTCTCTCAGACAGCAGCCGGGACGGCACCTTAAATTCTAGCTGGGGGGAACGAGTCTCTCTCACCGACCCCACTCTAAGCCCCTGCCACAGGCCAATAAAATGTAAATGATTTGGAGTGTCCGAACAGAGCGACTCCTCCCAGCAACTATTTAAGAACAGATCTCAGGGTAACAGCAAAGCGTACCTGTCCATTGCCCGGACGCCGCATCTTCTCTATGGCATTTGGGAACCCAGCGAACCACCGGGGTCCCCTCAGTTTCGTCTCCGATTGAGACTCGATAAGACCTATAACCTGGCCAGGTAGGCCACGCCGGCAGGGTCCATGAATGCGCACACCCTGAAGGTGGGTGCCGCACCCCGACTCCGGGATCCGCGCAGCAAAACGCCCCAAAACACCTGACCTCCATCCCAGATATACCCCTCCCCAGCATACCCAGCGAGAGAAAACCCTCTCCAATTGGCTGCTGGGGAAGATTCAATCCGCCAGAAATCCCTCCAGCTCCCACTGCCGGCCAAGGATGAACTCACATCCTCAGAATGCAGTCCGAGCCAGTGGTCCTTTCCAGAATAACACAGGTCATTAACCCTAACAAATCACGGCTGGGAGCAATGTAACTTTCCCAGTCAAACTAGTTTTAGAAAAATGCCCATGCGAAAAGCAAGGGGGCGCTACACTTGCTTTATTTAAAAATTATATATTGTACTTACAAAAGTAGATAAAAACATGCAGCGTAGAAAACAAAGTGCCGGCCGGCAACTAGCGAAGCCCTTCCTCCATAGCGTGGTGACGTCACTGCATGTCCTTCCAGGCGTGTTTCGTCATTACTCAGACGTTTTCAATGGGATACTGTATACTCTACCTAGTTTATAATCCCAGTCAGTTTTTTTCCTTCTATGTTCCAGTAAAATTTACCTTTACTTCCTGTAGTATAGCCAAAATAGGAAGTGAGAGCAAATCTGCAAATAAAGTAGAACTATAAACAAAACTTATTTGTATTATATTAGAGGGTTAGAACCCTTCAGTTTTATTTTGTTTTTGTTTGTTTTTTGCCATGTGTGTCCAATTGAGGAGATTTACCTGTCCCATAGACAAAACAGTAAGTAAGAGGAAATCCCTGTAAATTAAAGTTGAAACAGACAAAACTTTGATTATTTTTGGATTGATCATAGAAGGGGTATACCGTATTTATCCGCGTATACCACACACTTTTTTCCCCTTAAAATCAGGGAAAAATCGTGGGTGTGCGATATACGCCGATACTCTGTTGCAGCGGTGTTCGTTTTTTGAATTAGGCGCCGAGCGCCGCAGCCTAATGCCGAGCCGAGTGTACTGCGCAATCAGCTAGGCTCGGCTACGCCCACAGTTACGCGAGAGGAGCCAAAAGAAGCCGAGAGTAGCCGAACAAACAGGAAATCCGGCTCCTCTCGGCTCGGCGCCTAATTCAAAAACGAACACCGCTGCAACCCTGGGCAACGTGCAGATGGACTGGACGGACCCCCCAGATGGACGAACCACGCGAGGAAGCCGCAGACAGAAAAACCTGGACGGACGCGGCGAGGAAGCCGCAGACGGACACCAGGATGGACGCCGCGAGGAAGGCTGGATGGACCCCGTGCATGGCCGCAAACGGACGCCGGATCGAACAAGGCCGCCGATGGACGCCGGGCAAGACACCAAAACTGTAAGTAATCAATTTTTTTTCCAGGAATTTCCCTTCTAGATTAGGGGTGCGCGCTATACGCCAGTGCCTGCTATAGGCAGATAAATACGGTAATTCCTGTCAGTTTTTTTTTTCCTTCTATGTTCCAGTGAAACACACCCTACTTATTGTCCTATAGCCAAAACAGGAAGTAAGAGAAAATCTGCTAATAAAGTAGAACTATAAACAAAACATATTTGTATTATATTGGATTGATCAAGGGAGGGTTATAACCGTTTTGTTTGTTTTTTGTCATGTGTGTGCCATTGAGGAGATTTATCTGTCCCATAGACAAAACAGGAAGTGAGAGGAAATCCCTGTAAATTAAAGTTGAAACAGACAAAACTTTTTTTTTTTTTGGATAGATATAATTCCTGTCAGTTTTTTTCCCTCTTCTATGTTCCAGTGAAACGTACCCTTACTTCCTGTACTATAGCCAAAACAGGAAGTAAGAGCAAATCTGAAAATAAAGTAAAACTATAGACACAACTTATTTTATTATATTGGATTTATTTTTGCTGCTTTCATAAATGCCTCGCCCGTCAGCTGTAATGTAATCTGACCACATTTATGGCACCTGCGAGGGTAGGAGTAATGTCTTGCAGCCTAGTTATTTAAGTGGCTGGAGAAAGCGAAGCTGCAAGGAAGACCAGGCTAAGATGGAAGCCCCTGTGACCAGCGGGAAAGTTAACAGTACAGTTGAACCTCGAATTACGAGCATAATCCGTTCCAGGAGTATGCTCATAATCCAAAGTACTCGCATATCAAAGCAAGTTTTCCCATTGAAGTCAATGGAAATGAAAATAATTAGTTCCGCATTGACTTCAATGGGATGCAATACCGAATGCTGTCAGAGGTAAGGGGTCGCCAGAGAGTGCCGAAAAACAGCCGAAAAGGCCCGAGGACACTTCGGCTTGTTTCCTGCGCCCCTGTTCCTCAGGCCAAATGAGGTACTGCAGGCCAATGTTCAGCCTTTCTCGGCTCCTGCGCCCCTGTACCTCAGGCCAAATGAAATACTGCAGGCATATTTAGCTTGAATTCTGCTCGTCTTGCGAGTCAACACTTGCGAGTCAGAATTCAAAAAAAAAAATTGCTCGCAAATCAAAACGCTCTCAAACCAAGTTACTCTTAAACCGAGGTTCCACTGTATATGAATATTGGTTTGAAAGTAAGTCCGACATAATGTGCTAGTATGCTATGCACACTAGCACATTAGGGCATAAACCTCCTGGGGGCCCATTAAAAAAAATATTGAAGTTTAATATCACTTTAAGTGAATGTACTGCAAATACTATAACAATTATGCAAATATTATACCATACAATGATGGTCACATGGGACAATGCATTAAATTCTAGTGGACTTTTTACCTAAAGTGCAGAGAGGAAATAGATTGGCTGTGGGTCATGTGATCTGCATTTCCTTCACACATATATTATCCAGTTTCATAACATGAAGTAAATATTTGAATATGACTTATCTTACTTAGTACATCAGCATATCAGATCTTTGTTTGAAGAATGGAGTTCAGTAAACTCAAAAACTCAAGGTAATTGTCAGTGTGTGCTTTAAACGAGGAAACCTAGAAAAACAATTGTTTCTGTTACTAAATTACGTGACTAGTTAGTTGTGAAAATACCGAAATTTCCTCTCAATTTAGCGATACACGTTTTCATGAAATGTGGGAGTTCACCGTTCCAGGGTATTACCTTTCCTAATTTCCACAGTCAATAATTGGCTCTGTTTGCAACAGCGATAATGGGAATTATAAATAGCTGGATAGCCGCACTTCAAATATTCACCTAATCTTTCAATAAATGTGAATATTTGGAGTGCAGCTATCCAGCTATTTTTTTTCCCAGCACTTTTTCACGAGTTGAGACACATTGGGGGTTGTTTACGAAAGGCAAATCCACTTTGCATTACAAGTGCACTGCAACTGCTCTTGAAAGTGCACTTGGAAGTGCAGTCGCTGTAGATCTGAGGGGGATATGCAAGGAAAATAAAAAACAGCATTTTAGCTTGCACATGATTGGATGATAAAATCAGCAGAGCTTCCCCTTATTTCAGATCTACCCCTCAGATTTACAGCGACTGCACTTCCAAGTGCACTCCAAAGTGGATTTGCCTTTCGTAAATAACCCCCATTGTGTTAAGTTAGGCAGCCCATTAAAGATGAATAGGCTATAATGCACTCATCTCCACCAAAAAATTGGCCCTGCTGCATTTTTTGCAATGTAAAGCAATAAGCAATAAGGAGATAGTTGGGGTGATCCTTGGTATCAGCTATAAAAACCCCAAGCATTTGTGTCAGTGAATGCAATAATAATCCCCAGCATTGGCGCTCAGTAGCGGTTCTATTTAAATTCTCCACCAATGGTGGTCAGTGGCATGTTTTTTAATCTAACCCCCACATTGGTGGTCAGTGCAGTGGCTGTAAAATTGAACACCCTCCCCACAGCTGAATGGGCATGCACCCAAAACTAAAGAAATATTCCCTCCGCCTGACCAGCCCATGATCATCAGAAAGGAGCACAGATAATGTAATTCAAATTTTTGTTATTTTAATTCTGCACAGACTGTCTTTGAAATTGCCCCAGCCCCTTATTAAATCAAATCTGGGGACAATATCAGGGACAGACTTGGTCCAGGGACAGTGTCCTCAATCAGGGGACTGTCCCCTGAAACTGGGGATGTCTGGTCACCCTACATTACAGGCCTCCTCAGACCACCGTCCAGAGCACTGTGTGAATTACAGGCTTTCTCAGACCATCCAGAGCACTGTGCACATTACAGGCCTCCTCATCAGACCATCCAGAGCACTCACTGTGCATTACAGGCCTCCTTCGACCGTCCTGGGCACTCACTGTGCAACATAGACCTCTTCAGACCTTCCAGAGCCATCACTGTGCATTACAGGCCTTCTCAGACTGTCCAGAGCCCTCACTGTGCATTTCAGGCCTTCTCAGACCATCCAGAGCACTTACTGTGCATTACAGGCCTTTTTTTAGACCATCCAGAGCACTTACTGTGCATTACAAGCCTTCTCAGACCATCCAGGGCAACGTGCACATTACAGGCCTCCTCAAACCATCCAGAGCACTCACTCTACATTACAGGCCTCCTCAGACTGTCCAGTGCACTTACTACATTACAGACCTCCTCAGACCATCCAGAGTACTGTGAACATTACAGGCCTCCTCAGACCATTCAGAGCACTCATTGTGCATTACAGGCCTCCCCCTAATTCAACCCCACAGATACAGATACACAATACCTCAAATAATGGGCTAAAGTGATATTAAAGGTTCAAAATATATATTTTTTAAATAACAGACATGTCATACTTACCTCTGCTGTGCGGCTCGTTTTGCACAGAGTGGCCGTGATCCACGTCTTCTAGGGTCCCTCAGTGGCTGTCTCCGCTCCTCCCCACATCAGATAACCCCCTCTGGAAAGAGCTTTGCCAAGGGGGTTACCTTGTGGGCGTGCTCCCGAGTCCAAGATTTGCGTCCATAGACATGAATACCGAACTCGGACCCACCCCTGACGCCGGCGTCATTGGATTTGACACAAGATGCATTAAGGTGAAAAAACAGGAAGGTTTACAACCTCTTAAGTCAAGGCAGTGCATCACAGCAAACAATTTGCACTGCTCTTTTAAGTGCTTCAAAATACAAAATTTATTCTAATGAACAACAAGCCAGGGAGGAGGCCAAATGGATTGGGCACATTGAATTACCAGTCAGACTGATCTGCTGTGCTGCTCTATGCTGTGGGAAGGGGAAGATCCTCTGCCAAGGTCTTCTGAGGCATCTGGAAAGAAACCAAAATACTGGCTGCTTTGATATGGATGGTGCTTCTTCCACTTCCTGTGATTTTTTTATATTCTCCTCTTCCACTTCATCTTCAGACAGATCCTCATCTTGTGTGTGGGGCAATTAACAAGGGTTTGATAGACAGTAGGTTTGACAAAACAAGCAGCTGCCGCAAGCGGCTAGAACATTTCATTAGTTGGATCTAAGAATGATGCAAAACTCTAGTTCACGTTCTCTATCATTTTCTGTGCAATTGTGGCAACGTCTTGTTAGCTAGTGCTCTGTTTAAAGTCCTCAAGGTGGCTGAGTAGATCAAAGAGGACAAGGACAGCCTGGGACATGGACATCTTGTCACTCTGGAGGGTTTTAGTCTGTTTCACAAAAGGTAGTAGTAGTAGGTCATGCAATGATACAAGTGTAGCAGTGTTCCGCCCCTAAAGGCGGAATGGTGACCTCCTGAGTCAGGGAAAGCTGATATCCTTCCTCAAAGTGTGGGTTAATAGGCATGGTGGGTGTAATGCAAGTTGGTGCCAGTTACTTTTTGATATCAAGAAAAAGAGATTTATTGTCTCTTAAACAGAACTGGTAGAAAAAGGGTTAGGGCCAAAACACCCTTGGGCAGATGCAACAACAATTGGCAGACTCCGAGGCAAAAATAATAGGCAGACAGGTGGATAGCCTTTAAGCTGGACGCAGCAACTGTATTTGTAGAACTGCTGTATCCTATGGCAACTGAACTTTCAACATTCAATAGAGATCTATACACGTAACTCACAGTAACCCATTACAGATCTTTTCTCACATCTCACTTTATCCCACTGTAGATCTTCACTCACTGAGCTTCCGGTCTCTCACTAGACTTCAAGATCCCAGTCGTCACTGGATCCCCTGAGCTCTTCCACAGCTAAACTGTTTTATACTCCTCAAGCTTCACCCCTGCTAACCCCTCTGGGTCCCTGGCTTGACACTCTGCTGAAGCTTTCCCACTTCTTCACCATCCCCGGGTGGTGAAAAAGCTGCTCTGGTACTTCTTCAGACTTCCATACACTGGCCTCTAGTAACAGGAGTAGTTGTCCCTTGGTGCCAACTGCTTCCCCTTCACCTCTGGCCTTGATCCTCACTTACCCCGGCAAAAGGAGTGGTTGTCCCTTATGTCAACTGTTTCTCTCTCACCGCTGACAACAATTTGGTTCCTCATCCGGCAGAACCTCTGCAACTCGTTTAGGTTCTGGCCTGAAGCCCAAACCCCACTCTGCTTCAATCAAACCTGGATAGGCCTCAGACAGCCTCGCAGCCAGGTTCTCCAGGGATAGGCCTCTGGCCTAGAAACCCAGAGCCTTGTAACACACGTCCACTCAGACAGCCATCCATGTGGCCAAGGGGCCAAAGAAACCCCTACCAATTGGCTAAGATAACCCATCCACTCCTAGTCTTAATTCACTATACTCTTGTCATTCTAATGCAACAATACCACCTAGTGACAGAAGAGAGCGGTACATCAAATCCAGAGTTACAGAAAAGTCAGAGGATCCCCCTAACAATTAGCCAGGCTAGTTAGCACCTAGCAAACTACATTTTTTTAGCCACCCTGCCCACAACCAGGGTGCTACATCAGCTTTTGCCATTCACTGGGGAGCAAGCTTTCCCATACCACGTTGTTTGCAATTTGGCAGACCGACTCTCAGTTTGAGGAGTCTTGTGTTGCGATCATGTTGAATTTTCTTGACCAGCCTGTGGGGCAGGCTTTAAAATGAGTAAGGCCACACTGCAACAATATCTTCTGTGTTGCAATGGAAGACTTGCGGACGTGGTTCTCTACTGATCTTGATTTATCAAATATTCTCTTGCCTCCTTGTGCACCACATGGGCCACAAGTTGTAAATGTAAATGTAAATGTAAATGTACCTACAAACGTAGCATGCACTTGAATGAAGCTGTGAGTCCTTTTTGTCCACAAATCATTGCAAATAGATACTTTCCATGCAGCAGTCAATCTCTTTTTGAATTTTTGTTTTTCATCTTCATAATGTTTGCCAATTGTTTATTTCAGTTTTGTTTAAAAAAATTTATCTTCCTATGTACTGTCTCCATCATGCTAACAAAATCCTCATCTTGATTTGTCCTGAGTTTTAAGGAAGAGTTGCCTTCACTGAGGACACCAGAACAGTTTTTTAACCGGCAAAGAGCGAAACTCTATCACCGGTTAAAGTCTTTTGCATTAGACCTGTTGGCTATGCCAGCTTCTCAAGCCTTTGGAGAGAGAGTATTCAATGTCACAGGCGACCTCGCTAGAATCAAATTGAAGTGTATTATTCTCCAGTTATTACTGTAACATAAGAAGTATACACAATATTTGTGTGTCACGCTTACTTCAATACCAAGAACCAATAATCCAACAACAGTCCTAATTGCCAATTATAATTTTACAGAAAAAATGCACAGGCTATAAATGCCTTTAGTATGTGAAACTTTAACAACCACTACTTTTTATCAACTCCTCTCTCTCTCTCTTAGCATTGACAAATTTGACAATAAATGTAAATATTATACTAATGAAAAAGAAAAATAGACCAGCAACTGTCAATTATATGCACATTGTTGCTATGAATGCTGTCAATAGCAGTGAATAGTATTCCTCACTAATGCGCTTCTGGAAGAATGGTCAAACATTCCCATAGGCACACTTATATACCTTGTGGACAGCCTTCCCAGAAGAGTTGAAGCTGTTATAGCTCCAAAGGGTGGGCCAACTCAATATTGAAACCTACCGACTAAGACTGGGATACCATTAAAGTTAATGTGCGTGTAAAGGCTGATGTCCCAATACTTTTGACAATACAGTGTATTTATCTCTCTTGTTAATATTGAGAGAGAGTTGCTAAAAAGTGGTGATTGTTATAATCCACTAGTGTTGAGCGGAATACGCCATATTCGATTTCGCGATATTTCACGAATATATAGAAGAATATTCGTGAAATATTCGTTAATATCGAATATTCGTGATATTTTATAAAAAAAATTTTTTTGCGAAATATCGCTAATGCGAATGCGAAATTGATTGCGAAATTCTCGTCCGCGCATGCGCATGCGCGCGAACAACATGCGAAAACGGAGATGGATTTCTAAACTAATATGCACTAAACACTAACTCTACTTATACAAACTTATATGACTAAACTAAAGCTAATTTTTTTTTTTTTTTACACTGACTGACAAGGACAAAGACGAGGACTACAAATAATAAACTAATATGCACTAAATGCTAACTCTACTTACACAAACTTATATCACTAAACTAAAGCTAACTTTTTTTTTTTTATATACACAAAACACAGAGATTAAACACACACTAAACTAAGCTACCTTAAAGAAATGTACACTTACACTAACTACACAGAAATCTATCTAACACTAAGCTACACTAACCTGGACAAAACAACACAAATCTGAGCTTTTAGAAAAGCTGTTGGGTCTTTTGCTTTGAAAAAAGCATTTGGTTTTAGAAGCAGGAAACTCAGAACTGAAAGCACTATAAGAAGCACAATGCTAAGCTCTAAGATCGCAATACACAGGAAAAACGCACAGAAACACTCCACTCTCTCTAGCCACATTGTGAATCTGCACTGAAATACTGCTGGGAGTGATCTTATATAATGGCTATACTTAACATAGGATATTCCACTAGGGGGCTGCTTTATCTTTACGCCGCGTATCGCTTACGGAAACGTCGGAAAGTCACTGCGTCGCGCCCGAATACGATCGTGAATTGCCGATTCCTGCTGATTAACATATTTTTTCGGCGTTAATCAGCGGGAACGCCCCCAGCGCCATTTATAAATTAAAGTTGCGATGCGATGGCGAAATTCAATTACGCTGCTCGCATCGGAACTCCAACCCGGCGTTTCTTGTTTTCTGGTTACAGAAAACAAAAACGCCAGCTTAAAGTGACAGTTAGGCAGGAGTATCACTGATACTCCAGCCTAAGGCCCCTTTCACATGAGCGGATGAACGGTCCGCTAATTACAAGTCCGTTTACGGACTTGTAATGTGTCCCTATGGGAGCGGATCCATTAGCGGATGATGCATCCGCTAATGTCCGTCTACGATCCGCGTCCGCCTGGATCCATTTTGCGGACGGAAGAAAACCCTATTTTTCTTCCGTCCAGTGGATCAGATCGAATGCAAACGGACAGACGGTCCGTTTCCATCCGATTCCCCATAGGGGATAGCGGAGGAGAGACAGGGCGGTCCCTGCACAGTGTGCGGGGACTGCCCTGTCCGCCGACAGCTGAGCGGGACCCCCCGCTGAGCCGACGGACACACACGGAGTGGACCGAAAAACGGACCGCTCCGTGTGAAAGAGGCCTAACTCTACCTGAATCTGGCCCTATGAGTTGATTCAAAACCCATCTGATGACTGGCAAGGCTAAAAAAGGAGACCTGAACCTCCAGGGATCCAAGTCCCAGAGCTAAATCTAGCTGGGATGCACAGGACTGAGACAGCTAGTTTCGGCAAATTTCAAAAAGAAGCAGGGTGCCTTGATATTTGAGAGGAAATGCACAAAAAAGTAAACTCTGCGGACTGCCTCATTGTGGGCAGACCCAGTGGAAGGTCTACTTATAATAAGGACCAGAAGGCAAATCTCTTTGGGACGTACAGGACTGACACAGCTAGTTTCTGCAAATTTCAAAAACGTTTCCAAATCCTGTTGTAGGTACTAATTTTGGAAGTTTTCTTGGCTTGAGGCAACCTTTGTAAGACTCAGTGGGAGCAACCTAATAATTCTGGCTTTTCCTTGCTCAACTTCCGGACGCTCAACTCCAGGATCTCTGGATGCAGATGCAAGAGGTTTTCCCAGGACCTACGTTTGTGCGTGCTGAAAGGATCGCCAAGGGACAATTTGGACAGTAGAGTGAACCGAGGTCTTCTTGACCAATAAGGATTTACTGCTCAGATAGAAACCTGTCTTTTTGTTAGGTGATGGCGCCCAGTTGTACAAGGGGCATCCAACCCCACCGATCCCTGGACTGGAATACCTTGTGAAGAAGCGAGGTGCCTTGATATTCGAGAGGAAATGCACAAGAAAAAGGAAACTGTGGACTGCCTCATTGTGGGCAGACCCAATGGAAGGTCTACTTATAATAAGGACCAATCGTTGGCGCTGGCAAATTTCCTTGAAAGGTGATCTGCCAGGTAATTCTAGAGAATTGGACTATAAGATGCTCTGAGGCTAGGGCAACCCCTTCCGCCTCTGAGTATTATCAGGGTTAACTCATTGGACGATAACCCGTTATGTTTTCTTGGCTCTGTACAAAGGTTAAGGCTGGCTCATTGATCATTTGTAGTGGGATGAATTTGCCTCTCAGAGAAGATGCCTAGGCGAGACATTGCCATGTAAACTGCAGAATGTTGGAACTTTTAGCTCTCCGTACTGAACTGCCACTTGTCCTCTGAATGCAAGAGTGAACCAAAAGATGGAACCAAGCTGGCAGTGACTACACAGGTTGTGAGGACTTGTCTTCCATCATAATCAGAGTTTTCTGAAATAAGAATTTCCTCTTCTCATAGAGAGAAAGTCCCCTGCTGAAAAATGTGGAGATACTACCATGCCCACTGCACTATTGAGATGCAGGAGGAGCATAACCCTCAATGCCCTGTTTCCGGGCTAAAATTATTAGGCCGTGTCTTTGTCATGTCAGAAACGACATCAAGGCGGCTGCTGGAATACATGGCTAATTATCTGCCTGACCACACTTTTGAGGCCTCAATCTTGATCCAGTAAACTTTTAAATGAAGCTGCCTTTCTGAGAGCAGTGTCGTAATTTTTGCAAGCTTATTGGTAGAAATGTCCACCGATGGAAAGGAAACAAAACAAAGAACAGTTATAGGCGACCAGCCTTTTTTCCACCTTTTTACTTTACTGCGGCTATAAAAAAGGCCTCAAAAACGCCAAAATCCAAATAATGAGGAATATCGTTCTTCCATTGCGTCTTTTTTTTTTTTTTTTTACAATAGATTCCGTTGCGTCTTTGACTTCTCACAAATCGATCTGCACTCTGCTTGCTGAGCTGGGGTTTTCATGGAAACTTTGCCTGACGAAGGGGAAATGGACCTTGAAAGGAAGTTAACTCATGAATTGAGTCCCTTATTAACTTTTTAATAGTATCTAGGGCCTCCTGGCTCCCTTCTTCTGACTGCTTCCAGAGAAGTACTGCAGACCAATTTTTTTGTGGAAGAGGTTTCCATCCGCAGACACGGCAGGCTTTACCCTTGTGGTGGGCGCACAATGCGGAGAGGGAGGTTTTCTGGCCGAATGCAGAGAGGGTCTGTGGCTATGGGATGCGTGAGCAGAAGAGTATCCTCTTTTGAGAAACTGCGCTCCCTGGAGCTTCTATCTTGCACATCTCCATGCATTGATTAACTGTTTTTTTTTTTTAAACCGACCAGAAAAGAAAAACATATATACCTATATATACATATATACACATATATACATATCTGAATACATACACATAAAAAACATATGTCGTCACTCACGTATATGTAGTGATACTCCCTCAAGAGCCGCTGGATAGATGTGGGATCGGCATATTTAACTGCTTATGGACCGCCGCATTTACATTTACGTCGGCAGAATGGCACCGACAGGCACATCAACATATATATACGTTGGTGCCTTGAGGTGGGTTTGGGGGTCCAATCGGGACCCCCCCGGTACATGCGGCGGTCCCCGTAGCTGGCCGAGCGATCCGGGATGAGGGGGGGGGGCTATTCGTGCACTTCCTCCTCCTGTGTAAACACAGGAAGGAGGAAGTGATGTGATCTCTCCCCTCAGCTGTATTTTCAACCACCGCTAAGGAGAGATCACATCGCACAGTAAGTCTGCACAACACTACACTGACACATACTACACGCAGACACATTAACCCCTTGCGATCGCCCCCCCTCCCCCCTGTCACAGTGTCACTGAATGCAGTAATCATACATGTATGATTACTGTATTTAGTGTCAGTGTGACAGTCAGTTAGTGTTAGGTTCAGGGTAGCCCCCATACACCCCCATAATAAAGTTTTAACCCCTTGATCACCGCCCTAGTTAACCCTTTCACTCCCTATTGCCAGTGTCACTAAGCAATCATTTTTCTGATCGCTGTATTAGTGTCGCTGTTGCCGCTAGGTAGCTAATTTTTTTTTATTGCAATTTTTTTTACTAAAGACATGTGGCTAAATAAGTTTTGTCCTAAATGTTTGACTAAAATTTAGTTTATTTGATTCTTCTTATAACAAAAAGTAAAAAATATAGATTTTTTTTCAAAAATGTTGCTCTATTTTTGTATATAGCGCAAAAAATAAAAATCGCAGAGGCGATCAAATACCACTAAAAGAAAGCTATATTTGTGGGAAGAAAAGGACACAAATATTGTTTTGGAGCCACGTCGCACGACCGCGCAATTGTCAGTTAAAGCGACGCAGTGCCGATAAGCAAAAAGGGGCCTGGTCATTTACCTGCATTTTGGTCCGGGTCTTAAGTGGTTAAAGTGGAGTTCCACCCATTTTTTAATGTTTGTCTGTGCTGTATGCCCTAATCTCATAGTGTTCAGAATGGACACTTTTTATTTATTTTGTTGCTTGTAAATACCTTTATTTTGTAGTCCTTCATTACTTCCTCCTCCTTATTAGCCTAGGCTATTAAGTCACATGGCTATTTGCAAGGGTTTCTGGGATATGCATCATGTTTCCCAGTAGTCCTTGCAAACCTGACTGAAACCTATTACAGTGCTTGTGCAGCACTGAGCATGTGCGAGATATGCAAAGCTGAAATCCAGGAAGTCATACAGTCTGGCTTCATGATGCCCACACTTAAGATGGCCACAGTCTATTTCTAGATTATAAACTATCTAAATGCTGTAAAAACCTAACAACATGGACCTTAGTTTACAGACTAACTTTAATAGAATACATTAAGCTTGTGTATTACAGGGGTATTTATATTTAAAAAGTGAAATTGTGGGTGGAACTCCCCTTTAAAGTTACCTTTGACGAGTCTAGGGAAATTGATTGCAGCCACTGTGAGAGCAATAATAAAATGTCCAAGCCGAAGGTTGATTTTTTTTTAATGCTTTATTCCTCGGTCGCACATGACCAACATCAACAGGAGGTAGACAGGACAAGTTGATGAAGTAAAGGAACTTTGCAGAATCAGGCTTGGATAAACATTGAAAGCAAGCCTGCTTTCAATAGAAATAATCACAGTTCATCGCCACTCTAGCCAGAGTGGGTGAAGTGCACCCGGACAGACTTCTGTCACAAGCCTGACAGCCGAAGCATCACTTTAAAGCGGAGTTCCACCCTTAAAATCACTTTTTTCATTACATCCAGCATACTGGCGTCAGCCCCAGTATGCTTTTTTCTTTTTTTTTTTTTTAATGCTCGTACTTACTGTATATCACAACATTGAATTCCAGGCGCACCGCGGAGTGTCGCCGCTATAAGGCGTCACGCCTTCCGGAAACAGCCGATTAGCATTCGGCTTTTACTCGGCGCCTGTGCACAGCCCCAGGAGCTGACTGCGCAGGCGCCGTATATAGCGCGTCACGCCCTCCGAAAAAACCCGAACTAGGACCGGCTATTTTCGGCGCCTGCGCAGTCAGCTCCTGGGTCTATGCGCAGGTGCCGAATGCTAATCGGCTGTTTCCAGAAGGCGTGACGCCTTATAGCGGCAACACTCCGCGGTGCGCCTGGAATTCAATGTTGTGATATACAGTAAGTACGTGCATTAAAAAAAAAAAAAAACAGCATACTGGCGCTGACGCCAGTATGCTGGATGTAATGAAAACAAGTGTTTTTAAGGGTGGAACTCCGCTTTAAGTCGCTGGGAGGAAACAGGTCCCTGCTACGAACCTGGCTCTAAGGATGCCTCTGCCACAGGCTTAGTACTTTGTGATTCTTGATTAGATGAGCAGATCCTCCCAGTAAATTTTAGTCGAGTCACTGATCAGTAGTTTAGATATATCTGCAGTATAATTGGAGACCCAGTAAGTCACTGAGACCCCTCTTCAGCATCCGCTCAGAACTCCACGTAACATGTGGGCCCTGGCCTGGAAGGCCATAACGCCGGGGCCCGTTAGATGTGCAGACCCTGAAGTGGGTGCCGCACCTCGACCTGGAACCAGCGAAGAATCCAGGAAAATGGCGTCTGCCACAGATATACCCCTCCCTTGCAAGACCCGCGAGGGAAAAACTCCTCCAATTGGCTGCTGGGGAAAAGCGGCTCTGTTAGAACCCCTCTGGCGCCACCTGTCGTCCATGGGTGAGGCCAACACCCCAGGAGCGCAGACTGACACACAGGACAGTTCCAAAATTGACAGCAACCCAATCTAACAGAATTAACAGTGAAAGCAACATAACTCTCTCACTCCCTACTAAATTTAGTGTAGTGCCCATACTTAAAGTAAGGAGGCGCTACATATATAAGCACAGATAGCATAGATTCCCCTTACTTCAAAATGATTAAAAACGTTTATATATATACATATATATATATATATATATATATATATATATAAAAATATGTTCCTATTTTTTTTCTAAAACTCAAAAGGAAAGTGGAAATATAAATATACATGTACATATATATATATACATACATTAATATAAACCTAGTTCCTTTCCCTTTAATATATATATACATGTACATATAAATACACATATCCAGCCCGCTTTCAATACCTTGGGCTGGCTCCATAAAGGGAATACTGTACATGAATCAGTCAAGTAGAAGCAGACTCTTCCTCTGTAAGAGATGTTCCCTAGATGAGAGCTGCTGCCATAGTGGAGGCATCCAGCTCCGCCAGGGTGCACCAAGATGGCCACCGACTGCATCGTCAGGCTACCGCGCATGCACTGATGATGTCACGCCCCCATGACAGGGCTCCACCCTCAGAGGAGATAAGCCAGACAAAGAGGACACACGCGAAGTGCCGCAGATGCCAGCCTGCATGGGAAGACATACACCCACTAGATTGGGACCAGCATCATGTCCGAGGGTGAGTGTGGATACAACTGCGTGCCGTGGTTGTACTATAGCAAACTCGCTTGCGGGGAGCGGAGCCCGGAGAAATACAAAGAGGGGATATAAGCCCCTACCATGTCCTTTGGTATAGATATAACACCTCATAAGACCCCGTAGTGTCCCTCTATTGGCAGTCTTTACCTTGGAGCAGTTTTCTCAGTCAACAAGATAAATACCCGAACTCCAGACCCAGAAAAGATCCACAGAAAAATGGGTTCCCAAACTTTCTGGTGCCTTTAACAGCCTAAGTTATGGGACTCCATATACAGGAGAGCATGAACCTGTAATGGTTGGGCCGACGAAGTGGCCTTGTAACGGCTGATCCATGACCCTGCAGGTTTGAAGACAGAAGAAAGAATGGTGTATGGGGGGGCTGACACTCTTTTAAAGAGTTGTAATTGGTCCCGTAGGTTGGTTGGGGGTGGAGTAACCAACCATATGTATGCTCCAATAGAACGCACCAGAAAATTAGTTTACTCAGGCAAACCCCTTCCTCCCACAGAGCTGATTATTCTGTGATTGGCCACAGCCAAAGTTGCCTGTCCTGGAGGCAACTTTAAGTCGCGTTGTAAGTTGCTTCAAGTCGCACTGAAGTCGCACTAAAGTCGCACTAAAGTCGCCTTGCAAAGGCGCACTAATGCTGCCTCAGAAAGTGATGTGCATGATAAATCAGCTAAATCCCTTAATACACTTAATATTTCCAATAGCACAAATATAGAGAATGTAATCACACTGACAGATATAATGAAGACTATTAACATATGTAATAGCTCAGCAAATTCTCTATCCCGGAATGTAGAGGGAATGAAGGAAGATTTAAGTCTGATTAGACAAATATGCACACCTTTAAATAAAGACTGTCAGAGGAAAGAATAAGTACTCTTGAAGACTCTATACAAACAGTTCTGAAATCTGATAAAAAATACATGCAACAACTATCTTCACATGAATCTTGGTTGGAGGATTTGGAGAACCACCTCAGATGGAACAATGTTAGGATAGTGGGTCTCCCTGAACGGGTGGAAGGTAAAGCACCAATGGAATTTATCGAGAAATGGCTTCTAGCTACTATGGGAGCTAAACACTTTACTTCTCTTTTTTCTGTGGAATGGGCGCACAGAGTTCCTGCTATACCTCTGCCCTCAAGAGAGACTTCAAGAGCAAGAACTTTTATTTTGAAAATGCTGAATTACAAGGACAGAGATACTACATTGCAGAGAGCCAGACAATTATCAGATATACGAGTGGATGGCTCAAAGATAAAAAAAAAATCTGATTTCTCAGGACCTGTACAGCGCCAGAGGGTGGGATTTATGGGGGGGGGTGAAATGACAATTGAGGCAGATGGAGTTATCCTACTCTATAATATTTCCAGCAAGGTTAATGCCGCGTACACACAATCACTTATTGTGATGGAAAAAAACCGACGTTTTAAAAAACGTCATTTAAAATGATCGTGTGTGGGCAAAACGTCGTTTTATGTCTTCAAAAAAAGACCAAAAAAAATTCGAACATGCTTGAATTCTTTGTGTCGTTTTTCAAAATGTAATTTTTTGTGTCATAAAAAGTGATTGTGTGTGGTCAAAACGACTTTTAAAACGATGTTTTTAAACCCGCACAAGTTATGAGACGGAGCTTCAATGAACAGAGTGCCGTCGAACGTGGTGCACGTCACCGCGCTTTACTAGAGCTTTTTGGAAAAAACGATGGTGTGTATGCAACGTCGTTTTGGAAAATGAAGTTTGAAAAACGTTGTTTTGTTTCGTGAGATAAAATTACGTTTTTTTTTTTAATCACAAAAAGTGATCGTGTGTACGCGGCATTAGAGTAAAGCTTCAAGATAATACACTTTTTTTTGCAACTCCGGACTTAGCGACTCAGTGGTTGGATAATTATATGCGGACAAATAATTCTTCAAAACTAATGTTTTTTTTTTCTTATTTAAATTTTTTTTTGCCCTTCTACTATTTTTGGGGAACACCAAGTAGTGTTCCTGGGGTTACACCTATTTGGAGATACTGTTTTACCAATTCCATCTCTCCTTATTCTTCCTCTCCATGTCCCCTTTCCCCCTTATCAGTGTTTAGCCTCTTATCTCCCTCCCTTGGAATTTTGGGGGTGAAGGGTGGTGGGTGGATAAATCAGGAAAAGGGAAGGGGAAAAAGAAAAAAGGAAAAAGCATGTATGGCGCACACTTGGCTATAATGTTGGTTAAATTATATGTTAATGGTGTTTTATGCCCCCTTTGAGTGACATAGTAGTCTCATGGAAAGTTAGAGGTATTGGTACCCTCTCTAAATGGCAAGCAATCTTTACGTCATTGAACAGATTCTTGCTTTCAATAATCTGTCTGCAGGAAACCCATTTACTTCCTAATACTTTACATTACTTAAAGAGGAATCAGTTTAAGAAACAATTTTACTCTACATACACATCATACTCCAGAGGAGCCTCTATACTTATTTCTAATAAAATGGATTTCCAATGCAGACAGGTTGAGAAGGATAGTAAAGGCCGCTTTATTTTTTGTATTGTACACTGGCTGGGCGATCATATGTATTGGCAAATATCTGTATCCCGCCACCCAATATCTGCCAGGCAATATGGCTTTTGCTAGATATATAGCGGAGATGGGGTTGATACATTTCTGGAGACAGAGTAACCCTACAAGTAGGCAATTTCTGTGTTTTCTGAGTACCTATAAAACCCTATACAATATCGATCTGGCTTTAGGAACTCACTCCCTATTACCATTTCTCTTTGAAATTAAATATGAAGCTAGAGGTGTATCAGACCATTCTCCCCTGGTTTTACATTTTTATTTTAGGATTTATATGGGGCGTCAGTTATGGAAGGTGAATCCATATTGGATGTCACTTTTCTCCACAGAAGAAATTAAGTCAGAACTTATTGCCTTCCAGAGTGCTAATAAATCTTCAGTCTCACCTTTAATTTATTGGGATGCACTGAAAGCTTATCTTCGCAGTCTCCTCATTGCACAAATATAAAAAAAAGAAACAATTTAGGCAACGGGAAAAAACTCTAGCTGATAGTACGTTGCAGACTGAACTTTTTTATGTAGCAAATCCCAATAAAAATACCCAAACAGTGTGGCTAGATAGTCAAGAACAATACGCAAAGGTGGCTATAAAAAAGCAGAAAATATATATATATTTTTTTTTACAACAGCCATATTTTGAAGAAGGAGAAGGGACAGTCCACCTATTGGCCTCTATTGTAAAAGCTCTACGGCCATTATTGTATATTACTGAAATACAATCTTCCTTATATAAGAAGGTTGATACCGCTCCGAAGATCCTGAAGGTATTTCGGGAATTCTATTATGACTTGCTGGAAGTCTTTAACCATGCCATGGAGGGGGGCTTTTTCGCCCCCCTCGATGAATTAAGCAGTGATTATTGTGATTCTGAAACCTGGTAAGGACCCAACCAGTCTCGATGCATACCATCCAATCTCCTTGTTAACATCAGATATTAAATTATTAGCAAAATTATTATTATTATTACTATTATTAGACTGTCAAAGTATATCACAAAATTAATTCATCTTGATCAGTCTGGATTTCTACCTAACAGATCAGCAGCTAGCAATATTAGACATGTATTCTTAAATTTACAAATTCCTGTAGATAATAGTGGAAATATAGCCATTCTTTCACTGGATGTGGCTAAAGCATTCGATAGTATTGAGTGTGACTTCTTATGGAACTGTTTAAAGCGCCTTGGATTTGGGCCAAGATATATAAAATGGATACAACTGTTATATAGTAAGCCGTGTGCAAGAGTACAGATAAATGGATATACAGTATCTTAACCCCTTTCTCATTGAATAGAGGAACAAGGCAGGGTTGTCCCTTGTCTCCGCTCCTTTTTGCACTGGCTGTAGAACCCCTGACGGATGCTATCCGTGGTTGTACAGATATAGTGAGGTTTCGGAGATATAAGGGTGAAAAAAAAAATAGAACTCTACACAGATGATGCTCTCATATTTTTAGGGGATATACATACTTCTTTGTCCACAATTATCTCACTTATAGACATCTACGGGCCATACTCAGGATTTAATATTAACTGGGACAAATCAGTAATAATGCCTATTGACCCAATACATTTGGAGCTTCCACATCAGGCTCACCAAATTAAACAAGTTACAGCATTTAAATATCTAGGAGTGATAATTACCCTAAATGTCAATGAATACAAGAATGTACTCCCTCTTGTTGGAAAATGTAGACAACAAAATAAAACCTGGTGCACATTCCCGTTGTCTATGATAGGGAGAGTGAATTTGGTGAAGATGGTGTGGATGCCCTAATTGTTATACGTACTACACAATTGTCCTGTTTGGTTGACATTAAAACTATTTAGGACTATAGATGCGGTTTTCAGAGACTTTATATGGAAAAATGGGAAACCTAGAATTAGTTTTTTTGCAACAGGTGAAGGATAGAGGGGGTATTGCAATACCCAACTCAAGACTATAATTTATAGCAGCCTAACTTCAACATTGGTATGGTTGGAAAGAGGTAGATATGCAGAAGAAGAAAGTAACCGCTCAGTAGTGATCAAAGAGCCTCCTCACCGAAACCAAACCACGGGTGCTGGCAATGCAATAGCAATGCAAAAATACGAAAGAAACTTGGACAGCCGCACTCCAAATATGTTCATTTAAATAAAATCGATCACAAAATAAACACGGCACAGCAAAAATTGGGACAAAAGCTAACGTTTCGCACTGTAGCTTCAGTGCTTAGTCATAGCTAGTGCTAGGTACGGTAGATATGCAGGACCCTATACAGAATATTATAATCTCTCAATATAAGATATCCCCATTAGTACAGTGAATAGTATCTCATCACTTTTATAAGAATATAAAGTTTCCTACCTTCCATTTAACTCATAGGTTAACATGCCTATATGGGATAATTACTGTTTAAGTGAGCTGAAGAAATTACCAGAATTTTTAGAATGGAAAAAAGCTGGTATAACATTCATATATCAGCTGTATGAGAGAGATATTTTATTGCTTTTTAATATACTGAAAGACCGTTTATAACATTTAAACAGTAATTTTTTTCACTGTCTTCAAATACCATATTTATCGGTGTATACTGCACACTTTTTCCCCCTTAAAATAAGGGGAAAATCGCGGGTGCCCGATATACACCGATACCCACTTCCCACGCTTAGTTTGAACGCCGCCGCCGACATATGCCAAGCGCAGTACACTCGGTACATTCGGCCAGGCTCGGCTTCACTCTCGCTCCTAGCCTTTATGCGCGAGAAGCCGAGCGTGCCCGAGCGTGCCCGAGAGTACTGCGCTCGGTATATGTTGGCGGCAGTGTTCAAACTAAGCATGGGAAGCAGGGATTCGACTCGGAGACAGCGCGGGAGAAGTGGGGAGGACACCACCGAGGCCGCAGATTGACGCCGGACCGAACAAGGCCGCCGATGGACGCCATGCAAGACACCGACGAGGGGCATCTAAACTGTAAGTGTTTTATTTTTTTTCAGGATTTTCCCTTCTAGGTTGGGGGTGCGCGCTATACGCGGGTGCACGCAATACCCCAATAAATACGGTAGGTCATAAACTACAAAGTCAGACATAAAAATTTCAAAAACAATATAATCCCTCTGAGATATTATTGAAAGCAACCTCAATACAGTCAAAGATCTGAATGAAGAGGAATAGACACGACGATGGAGATCCTACCTGAGATATCTTTTTCATCCTCTCAGAAACTGTCTCAACTTTTTATCTTACATAGTAGACATGTGCATTCGTTTTCGCCCCAAATACATTTTCGTCCGAATTTCAGCTATTTTCGTTATTGTTTTAACAAACGAAAACGGAAGTGCAGAATACGAAAACTGAAAGGTCCGACATAAACAAATGCTTTATTTTCTTTTTCGTTGTTCGAATGTGCCTAAACTTAACTCTATTAGTCCAAGATTATTCTACATAGAGAGAAAAGATTCCACATAGAGAGAAAAGATTCGACATTATAGAGAAAAAAGATTTGACATGGAATTGGGGGGAAGTAAAATAAAAATAATGATGATGATAAATGTTATTGGCTGATTGTAACCAAAGAGGGGGAGCAGTAAAATAGCTAGAATTAACTTGACAATTCAACATGAACGACAAAGATTCGACAAAGCATCGAAAAACAAACAAACATACAAACGTTGATTCTGTCATTGAAGGCTTAAGGCAGGCATGTCCAAAGTCCAGCCTGCGGGCCAAGTGCAGTCCCCGTGTTGATTTAATATGGCCCCCTGGGGATTTGGATATATATATATTGTTTGTGGCCACAAAAGATATATACAATATTTATCGGACAGGACGAGCGCCTTCAGATTACATGAAGAGAATCTCCAGTTTACTGAGCAGCGTCTGTATTGGAAGTCCCGTCTCCTGGGATGCCATTGGACGACTGTTATGTCTATCATAGGAGGCGGGACTTTGTATTAAAGAGGCCACAGAGAAAACAAGAGATTCTCCTGTTTGTAATCTGTCGGCACTAGTCCTGTCCCCTTCCTCTGCCCACCGAGGCTACAGATGGCTGCATTTATGGCACATGTGAGGCTGCATTCATGGCACATGTGAGGCTGCATTGGTTGCAATGGTGAGGCTGCATTTCTTGCAATGGTAAGGCTGCATTTTTGGCAATGGTAAGGCTGCATTCATGGCAATGGTGAGGCTGCATTCATGGCAATGGTAAGCCTGTTAGGACCTATATAAGTACAGTAAATACGTCACAACAGGAACAAGCAGCGGGGATTAAGAAAAGAAAGCTGATCCCTCCCTCCCTCCCTCTTCGCGACTCATGTTACGAGGTCTTTGTCCTTTGGGAAAGGGACTTTATGTTTTTTAATGTATGATTAGCTTGAGCTTTAATAGCTAAGCTATATAGCCTATAATTACCCAGCTGGCCAGTAACCGACCCAGCTGGGTAATTATAGGCTATAATGGGACAACTATTCCCCAAAGGATACACATACGTGCAAATCACCGTGCAGGCAAGAGGATTTTATGGTGGTATTGGATGTGTGTAGATATTGATGGTAATGCTTATGTAAACCACCAGGGGTGTGGTAATATGATATGCGAGTATGACAGGTTGAGCTCACCGTGTTAGTGGCTAATGAAGAGTATACAGTACATACACAAGATATCTATACACAACATCCTAAGTATAATATATAATACAAGTTGAAATAAAAGTCCATATATTAAAAAACGTGTGACATAGGTGGTACAGGTGCTCCTATATGAATGGATGGTAGACAATATAGCCAGTGACTTTCGCAGTGGGTCCGGTGTGCCCCCTTGTGGATCCCCACTCACCAGAAGCACTCACCCCTGCTGGGGTAAAGTGCATAAAAGTAGGCGCGTTACTCCAAACTGCCGTGGATTCTTTCCTTGAGTTACTCCAATCCTTGGTAAGTCACCTGGACTCCTGCAGTGTGTCCTTAATGTATGTGCTTGATGGTATGAGGTTCAGTGGATATTCTGATTTCCTCCAAGTCAAAACAAAAAGGCTTCCATAGCGTGATAAGTTTAAAAAACACACTATTTATTGGCACTGTACACCAATAGTTAGGTACAGATGCAGTATTACAAAAAATTTATACAATAAAAAATATACAGTGAAGAATATAAAAATATAAAAATAAAAGATGACATCAAGCTGATACAGAAAAACTGCCGCAGCTAATGATGAACAATGTCACTGACAAAAATGTGCAGACTGTAGTTTGCAGCCTATGCCCAGATGGATAATGGGCTCTAAAAGTCACTGCACTAAAAGATGTCCAAATGCTGATCGCACCAGCATGGGAACGGCGTGCGTTCCAAATGCAGACAGCTGGTTAGGACCGGAAGTGCGTGAAAGTGTGCGTGTGGCCGCTTTACGTACGTTTCGTGAGCTTACGTCTTCGGAAGCGGGTACACGCATACCCTCACTTCCTGCCTTTATAGGGAACGTATCCATGGCAATATCCAGACGCTGATAGCGTCATGTATTCTAGTGGATTGACAGATCCGGTGTTCTATCGAATTGGTTTAGTATGGGGGCGTGTATACGGCCTTTATTACCCAATGAGATCAGCGATATCGGATCACGTGCCTCACGTGGGGGCGTGTCTGTGAATCCCACTCTCCGGTAGGGCGAGTTGCGCTGGTGAGAAATAAGATCAGAAACCCGGATGTATATATCAATTGCCATAGCAACGATCCCGAACATGACAGGAAGTGCAAATGATCACAATAATAATTAAAAGGAACTATATAATACGGAAGCAAAGTTTATGTACAGATCTCGTTAATAATTGCAGGGAGCTGACACCAAAAAGAGCAAAGTCAGCGGCATAGAGACCAAACACATTATATTATCTAATGTTACACATTTAGAGCATGTCCGTGACTAAGTTATATACTCCAGCTGTATGTGACTTGGTTGTGTGTCTGAGGTTATATGTCACAGAAGGGAAGTGATTATGATCACCGATGATATGGGAGAAGAAGTAGATTGGGCAATAAATATAGGGTATTGTGAATAGCATCCTAAATCTTAATATATGCCCTAACGTGAAGTGATGCCTCATCTATGATGGGGGCATGTGTAGGGTTGTCCGTCACCCTTTTAAGTGAATAAGAGAATAAGGGATAACTATATATCCAGATAGTGGGTGTAGTTTAAAGTGAGTTGAGGAAATGTGATATATGTGCACCTAAGGGAAGTAGAATAAATCGTGCTCATAGAATGATGGTGCAGCACCTATGATGAATGAGGATAATAAATGAAAATAATAGTGGGGCATATGTTCGTGATACAGTGACATATATGAATACAATATGTAATACCGTGTGAGTGCTGTGGGCATGGAACCGACACCGAATAGCAAAGGATATATATATATATATGTTGCATTTAGCAACACCTAGTGAAAATAGGTACTGTATTATTAGTAGCACTGGGTTCTATTATAAGAGCTATATATATAGCATTATGGACAGAGACTGTGGGTGGGAGAGGTCTACCAAGACCTATGTCCTTAGTGGCACATACAGATCGACCAGTGGATTCATCATGTATCGAACTGGTGATCTGTATACAACCAAGGAATGGTGTATACATATGAGATAAAAATATAAAAATATACATATGAATAATATGAGGAGATGTGGGAAAGGGGTGAATGAAATTTCCATTGGGAGATTGGGGAAGTGTGATTAGTCAAACCCCAATTAGGTGATGCTCCGTGGTAAAAATGGCTTCCACTAAAGTGTAATATAAAGTGAGACCCAATTAAGGGTTTGCCAAAAAGCAGTTAAGATCTATATCTGCATTTAACCCATGTGGCTTAAGGGACCCCAAACGGTATATCCAACTAGTTTCATTCTGTGAAATATCTGTGGTCTTATTGCCACCCCTCCTCCAATTATCTTTTATAAGATCTATGCCGTAGAATATATGAGTCCGGTTGGGTCCTGCTGGTGGTATCTATTGAAATGCCGCGACAGGTTATGTTTGGTAGATCCCTTTTTTATCCGGTTTATGTGTTCACGGATTCTCACTTTCAGGGGTCGTGTAGTACGGCCTACGTACTGTAGATGGCAGGGACATTCAATAATGTATGTTACATGTGTAGAGTGACATGTGATTAGGTCCTTAATTTTATATTCTTTGAAATCCACCCTAGACTTAAAACTCATTTTTCTTCTTGGTTGCTTCTTGCTTACTCTACAGGGTAGACATTTTTGGCATTTATAAAAGCCTTTAAGTTCAGGACACAGACTGATGGATTTGGGTGGGTCAATGACATTATGTACAAGGTGATTTCGTAGAGATGGAGCTTTTCTGTAAATAAAGGTGGGTTTCTTTTTCAAGATTTTGTTCAGAGTATGATCTTCTTGTAAGATGGGCCAATATTTTTTGACTATATGTTCGAACTCTTTATATTGTGAGTTGAACCCGGTGATAAAGGCTACATCTGATGTACTTGATGCATTCTTTTCTTTGGGTTTCAGCATGCTGTTCCTGTCCATTTTCTGTACCTCTTCTTTCAAAATGATCAGGTTGCTTTCTTTATACCCTTTCTCTTTGAATCTTTCAATAATAACATCAGCTTGGTTAGAGTAGTCTGCGATAGAATTGCAATTCCTGCGTAACCGCATGAGTTGACCTTTGGGTATGTTGGCCTTCCACTTTGGGTGGTGGCAGCTTGTGGTCGGGATGTACCCATTCCGATCTGTAGATTTGAAGAAAGTTTTTGTGTGTAGTTTGGACCCTTCTTTGAAGATCTGAAGGTCCAGGAAGTCTATACTCTGCAAATCGCACTTGCCTGTGAATGTAAGTCCATATTTGTTGGAATTAAGGTTTTGTAAGAACTCCTGAAATGACTCTATGGTTCCATCCCAGAGGATGACAAGGTCATCGATATATCTACGATATAATTTAATCTGGGGGATACAACGATTGTAGACATACTCCTCTTCCCAACAGTCCATCAGCAGGTTAGCGACACTGGGGGCATACCGTGCCCCCATCGCTACGCCTTTACTTTGAACGTAGTAGTTGTTCTTATACCAGAAGTAGTTGCAGCTCATCGCCATATGCAACCCTTCTATGATATAATTAATCTGTTCTTGTTTAAGCCTGGAGTTTTGATGGAGGGCTTTCTCTACCCCGTATAGACCATCCGCTTGTGTAATACTGGTGTACAGTGAATTAACATCAATCGTGGCGAGCAGTAGATTTTCTGCTCCATCAACATCTTTGAGTTCGTTGATTAATTGTACACTATCGCGGAGATAGGACCTCCCCTTTTTGACTAGGGGTTTGAGGAACTTGTCCAGGTATTCTCCTAGCCTGGAGAACACTGAGTTAATTCCACTTATGATGGGTCTTCCTGGAGGTTTGATGAGTCTTTTGTGGACCTTGGGTGTATAGTATATCACTGGTGTTTTGGTGGAGTTTGACACCAGATATTCTGCCTCAGGGGGGCTCAATATGCCCATGGTTTTGCCCTTACTAATATATTTAGCCAGTTTTTTGTTAAATCTGGCTTTGGGGTTACCCTTAAGCTTTAAATATTTTTTACTTGTTGCTATAATAAATATCCCATTTTTTTTTTTTTTTATATATTTTTTTTTCTCAGTTAAGGCCGATAAGTATTCTTCTACGTATTTTTGTAAAAAAAAATAAAAAAAATCACAATAAGTGACTGCTTTGCGCAAAAGTTATAGCACCTACAAAATAGGGGACATAATTATGATTTTTTTTTTTATATTTTTTTTTTACTAGTAATGGCGGCGATCTGCGATTTTTATTGGGACTGCGATATTGCGACGGACACATCGGACACTTTTGACACATTTTTGGCGCCATTCACATTTATACAGCGACCAGTGCTATAAAAATGCACTAATTACTGTATAAATGTGACTGGCATTGAAGGGGTTAACACTAGGGGGTGAGGAAGGGGTTAAATGTATTGCCTGGGTGTGTTCTAACTGTATGGGGGGAGGGGGGTGACTGGGGGAGGTGACCGATGCTGTCTCCCTATGTACAAGAGAAACAGCATCTGTCACCTCACTGACAGGACGTGAAGCTCTGTGTTTACACTCAGAGCTCCACGTCCCTGCTCTCTCACCGACGATCGCGTGTACCTGAGGGTGGCGCGCGCGGGGAATTACAAACAAATCACGTCCAAAGACGTGACCCCGGCGCCTCAGGTCCGCGCTGTTCACGTATTTTGTTAATAGCGCGGACCTGAAGTGGTTAAACTCCACACTTATGAGTATGTTATTATTTTAATAATTATATTTAAGTTTAATTGATAAAGTTCTGCCTAGCATTCCATTGGATGCTGGACTGCAAAGGAGCTGTCAGCACATTGACTATTCCATGGAAGAAACAACAGCTGCACACTGAAGGCACCACAATATTCACAGCCACAGTAATGGATCCCCACCTAGAGAAGAGAGAGTGCCCCCACTCTGAAGTATTTCACCCCATGCTTAGTGTAACGTGTTATTGTGGGCAGTTGTCAGTTTTTTCTTTTAGGCCTCGTACACACGATCAAATCTGTCTGCTGGAAACGGTCTGCTAGACCGTTTCAGCAGACAGATTCGATCGTGTGCACGGGCAAACAGACGGATTTGGCCACCCGACAGATTTCAAAGCATGCTTTAAAATCTGTCGGCTGGGAACCCGTCCGCCCGACATGTCTGCTGGTTAGTATGCTAACCAGCAGACATGTCTTCTCGCACACGCGCCGAATGATTTCGACGCATGCGCGGAAGTGTTTTACTTCCTGGTGCGGTGACGTGGCGGCGTCAACGTCACCGCCACGTCACCGACACGTCAGTGCGCTGTCTGCTGGCGGGGATTTTGGTTTGCTCGTGTGTACACGCGAGCAAACCAAAATGCCAGCAGACAGATTTGTTCAAATCGGTCGGACAGACCGTTTTGAACAAATCGATTGACTCGTGTGTACGAGGCCTTACAGTTATGAAGGCACACGTGATGAGGCAGAAGTAGCTGGACAAGTGATCTGTAGCCAAGTGACAAGCACTCCAGTGTCAGAACCAGTGTGCGGACAGCAACCCCAGAGCCTAATACCACACACCTTCTCCATGATCCAGCTACCATATTTTCAATTGCTGCCAGTGTCCTCTAGTTCCATTTGGGTGCCCCCAGTGTTCTCAGGCCTGGGATCCATCCAGTTGTTTACCTGTTTTGTCAGACCTACCTACCTTGAACTTCACTGAGAGCGATGATGTTTTTGTTTTTTTGTTGATGTTGTTTATAAAGATAATGGCAAGTAGCTAGTGATAATGGCAAGTGTTCTGAACTATTTCACTGATGTAGTAATTCTCAGCTAGACTTTCTGTTGCTATAGAGTCTTATAGAGACTATGCTATGTGACCGTGTTACTTTGAGTAAGTCACAGAGACTATTGCTGTGCAGAGTTTATGTTTGCGCAGCTTTCATCATCTGTTTTGTATCATTCTTTAGTGTATGCATGCTTATTGCCATTCTGACCCATTATACACATATAATGTCGTGGAACAGTCATCTCCCAGTTTTCATTAACTTAAATGGGTGTTCCAGCCAAAAGTTTTGTTTATTAAAAGTCAGCAGCTACAAAAAGTGTAGCCGCTGGCTTTTAATAAACAATCACTTACCTGCTCCAGCGTTCCAGCGACGTGCCGGGGGGGCTCCGCTCCTCTTCCCCCCCTCCCCGTCCGGCGTGTTCATTTCCACTGTGGGCACCGGCCGTGACAGCCTTCAGCTTCACGGCCAGGCACCCACTGCGCATGCGCAAGCCGCACAGCGCATGCGCGTGCGCCGCGGCTCGCCGCTGATTGGACAGGCGATCGTCTAGGACCTGTCAGTGTCCCAGATGATCGCCTACGGGGGGGCTGCAGTAAGGCGATTAAGCCTAACCCCCTTACCAGCCCCTCGGCGGAAGCAGGGAGTGGGACAGGAAGTCCCACTCCTCCTAAAGCCCCCACTCCCCCCCCAAAAAAATTACATGCCAAGGGGGAGGGGAGTGGATTAAGCGGAAGTTCCATTTTTGGGTGGAACTCTGCTTTAATGCAAAGTGGAAGACTTGCCTGTGCTGATTTGCTGTGCAGCAATAAACACATGTAACCTTCAAGATAAACTGTGTTTACAGACGCCTCTCAAAAACAAACAGTACAAGCTGGACAACTGCAGCCCACGTATAAAACAAACACAGTTTAAGAAAGCCTATGATATACAAAATGTTCCTTTTGAAGCTGTAATTTCCCGTACCTAAGGAAGTAAAATATCAGTTTCATAATCTTCTGTGAATTTTCGCAATTGATTTGCCAGTTTATCAAAGGATTACTACAAATTTAAAATGTGTTCATAACTTCTATAAAACTGTCAGGCGGCGTACACACGAGGGGACAGATTTGTTCAAATGTGTCGGCCCGACCGTTTCCAGCCGACGCAGCAAATCTGTCTGTTGGTCTGCTGTGCGTACACACGAGCGGATAGAAATCTCCCCGGACCAGAACGCGTGCACGTAAACCACGTACGACGTCACTATAAAGGGGAAGACCAAAGCTTACGGCGCCGCCCTCTGTTCCTCTTTTGCTAGTAACGTGTTAGCAAAGGTTTGGTTAGAGCCGATTCGCGCTTTTCGGTCTCCGCGCTTTACAGGTCGTATTCTCGGGTTCAGTGTGTGCTTGTGGGTGCGTATTTGGCAGTCAGTGCTGGCTGTCAGGTCGTTTCTGCTTTGCAGTGGCGTTCTGTCCGCGGGTATCTGTTTGTCGAGCGTATTTTGCAGGTCTTGCTGGATTAGGGGGTGCTTTCTGTGAGTGTGTTCTTGACTGACCAGCCGGCCGGTTTGAAGCCATTATGGAGCAGCAGCGTAACTTTGCTAGAGTTCGTGCTGGATATGGGCTTGCTTCTGGATGTTATAATTATTCCAGACCTTTGGCCAGGAACAGGGGGAGGAGGAGTTCCTGGGCCAAGAATTGGTTGCGCCAGCGTGACCGATTCTCTCATTTGCCTCTGCTTAGGGAAATCCAGGAGAATAATCCTGATGACTTCAGGAACTTTCTCCGTATGACGGACCCCGTTTTCAACCGTCTGCTGGATCTTCTGTCCCCCTATATCACGAGGCAGGACACTGTGATGCGCCAAGCGATCACGGCCGAGCAGAGGCTTATTGCCACGTTGCGGTACCTGGCGACTGGGAGGAGCCTGCAGGACCTCAAGTTCTCAACAGGCATCTCTCCCCAGGCGCTTGGGATCATCATACCGGAGACGTGTTCTGCTGTCATACAAGTCATGCAGGAGGAGTATCTGAAGGTATGTTTCCTCTTTTCTGAAGCTCACATTCTCTGTCTTTATAAATGTGATTATTTTTTTTGGGTTTGGCATTTGTTCCCTATAATGACCATGCTTTTAAAATGCTGAGTGTTGAATGTTGCCTTTTCTCCCCATGCATGCATGTTGTTAAGCTTTCCATGTTCTTTTTGTTGGCCTACCTACATATTTTTTCCTTGCATGACTATTAACCTGTCCAGCATGCTATCCTAGGGACAAACACACCTAGCCTTTTTTTTTTTTTGGTGTGTGTGGCATATTTTGCTTTGCTGCATTGTAGTTCAACCCCAACCCCCCCTAAAATGTTGCCCCATCAGAGGGGTGGGGAGTGTGATAATAAGTGGGTTTTTTTAGTGGCCACAACTCCACCCCAATAATAAGATAAAATTGTTAATACTGTGTGATGGTGCACAAGTATGGTTTTTGTATTGTGTTTGCAATGTTTATGTGCCTAAGTACTATTTATGTTTATTTTTTTTGTCCCCACAGTTTCCCTCCACGCCACAGGAATGGCAGACTGTGGCTTCCCAATTTGCCCTGCGTTGTGATTTTCCAAACTGCGGAGGAGCAATAGATGGGAAACACGTCCGCATAGTGCCACCAGCCCGTTCGGGGTCCTACTATTTTAACTACAAAGGTTTTCATAGTATCGTGTTGATGGCGGTGGTGTCGGCACAGTACGAATTTTTGTATGTGGACGTGGGGAAGAACGGCCGGCTGTCTGATGGGGGAGTGTTTGCGCGGACTGAATTTTACAACCGTCTACAAACTGGTGGTCTTGAACTGCCACCGGATGAAGACAATGTGGAAGGACTTCCGTTTGTTTTTTTAGCGGACGAAGCTTTCGGGCTTGGACCTCACCTCATGCGGCCTTTTCCCCAGAGGACTCTTACCCCGGAGAGGAGGGTGTTCAATTTTAGGCTAGCCAGGGCCCGGAGGGTAGTCGAGAATGCCTTTGGGATACTCGCCAGCCGGTTCCGCCTGTTCCTGACAGCGATAAATATGGCGGAATATAAATTGAACCATATTGTTTTTGCCTGTTGCATATTGCATAATTTTTTACGCAGGCATTCCCAGACGTACCTACCCAACATCGGTGCTGAGGCAGGACTACCCTCAGATACCCTTCCTGGGCTGGACACTGGTCGCGCTGGCTCGGTCACCCAATCTGCTCGTGAGGTACGCGACAAATATGTTGAGTACTTCATGGGCCGGGGGGCCATAGCTATGCCAGATCATATTTCTTTCTAATTCGGCCCCCAAAAGAAAGAAATATTACAAAATATAATAAATAATTTGACCATTGGACTCTATATACAGTTGTTTGTCATTATTGCTTTTTCTATTTATCTCTGTCTTCTTGGTTCTGAAACTAGTGCACTTCTAGTGCCAAATGTAGTTGTCATGTTTTAGTAAATAACCACAATTGGACATTACAGCCATACCCCACTTTTAAGTCCACAATAGAAGGGTCACTTCTGCACACAAACCAATGAGATACCAGCATTTATAAAATCTGGCTTAACTGAACAAGCTGGTGTTGGAAGAATATTGTTTTTTACGCAGAAGTGAGGCTGATATTGTGATTTGCAGCGGTAAGAACTAAACGCTAGTGTGTACTTAAAACCGGGTTTATGGCTGTAGTTACAAGTCACTCATCTACAAACTGGGTATTCAGCATATATAAACAACAAGCCACTCATGTTAGCGTACAAAATTTTTTATCAACAATTTTGGGTTTGCCACCATGTAACATTTTTGGAGTAAAAACATTTTTTTTTTTTTTAATTTTTTATGCAAAAATATGGATTATACCAAACATTTTTTTTAGAAAAAATATAAAATATTTTTCAAAACCACTAAAAATACTAAGTACAACAAGGTCATTACTACAACAGTCTCCCAATGTCACCCCGGAACACAACAAACTTGGAAGATGCACACATTCTTGTGTGTGAGTGAGAGGGCCCAAAAATGAGGATTATATCAAATGTCCACATGTGCTATCTGGCATCATGGGTGATCAATGCATGTGTTTTGTGGGTGCAAACCCTTCCCTCTTACCTGCTTGAGAAGGGAGGAAGGGGGTGTACCCACAAAGCAAAGACAATCCATAACCTGTGATGGCAGATAGCACATGTGGACACACTGTGTGTGCATCTTTCTATTTTTATAAAACATTTTTTTTTGTTTGCAAGACGGATGGGTGATGGGGGGGGGGGCCGGGCAGGGGGATTTAGTCTTTGATACGGCCCATCATATCAATAATATTTTTGTAATTTTGTTCAATTACAACCATTGTTTGCCTCATATTATCCATCTCTGTGCTACACTCCATAATTTGTTGGATGACAATTTGTGCACTTGCACGTGAAAAAGGTGGACTACTGGATGTGCTTGCAGCATCTTCATCCCCTATAAAAAAATAAAATAAAAATACATTAGTAATGTGCAGGCCTATCTACATCTCTTTCTCCCTGTGTGAAGCTGCGGTGACACTGACCTGTTGTGCTACTAATCTCCACCTCTCCATCATCCACAACTTCGCCTTCTTCCACAATCAATCCTTCTTCAATAACTCCTCCTTCTTCAATAACTCCTCCTTCTTCTATAACTCCTCCTTCTTCTATAACTCCTCCTTCTTCAATAACTCCTCCTTCTTCTACAACAACTCCTTCTTCAATAACTCCTCCTTCTTCTACAACAACTCCTTCAATAACTACTCCTTCTTCTTCACCAACTCCTTCTTCTTCACCAACTCCTTCTTCTTCACCAACTCCTTCTTCTTCACCAACTCCTTCTTCTTCACCAACTCCTTCTTCTTCACCAACTCCTTCTTCTTCACCAACTCCTTCTTCTTCACCAACTCCTTCTTCTTCACCAACTCCTTCTTCTTCACAACTCCTTCTTCTTCACCAACTCCTTCTTCTTCACTAAATACTCCTTCCACATTTGCGTCTTCCTCATCTCTCCCTTCCACCACTCCTTCTTCTACCTGGTCCTCCTCCTCCACATGGCTAGATTTTTTCTGATGAGAGAGTTTGGGCCTCCTTGCGTCCTCCAATTTCTGTCCTGTTCTTTCCCCTAGAAATATCAGAAAACAAAAGGTATACTTATCAGCACAGAGATATTTGAGGAGGGCATTAATAAATCATAATCATTGTGTCAAAGTGTTTTATAAACTTTGGATTATTGTCTTCCGCCACCAAACCTTAACCTTTGTTTTTCTAATGACTTCTCCCAAGCTGTGCTAATTACCCTTTTTAGCGAAGGGACACACATGGAAGCAGGGCCGGACTGACAACTCATGGGTCCCCCGGGCAATAGAATATTAGGGGCCCCCAGGCTTACAAATGCCCACTAAGCCAGGTGGCAGTATAGAGGCGGGGCAGCTACAATCTCAGTCAGTAGTTTCACATCAAAAGCATGTAGGCTTTGGACATATCAGGGACAGATGAGCTAAATTAGCAGATTTTTACATACTGTCCCTGGTTGAAATGAGCCTGGCATCTCTGATGGGGCCCCCTAGGGGCATGGGGCCCTCGGGCAGTGTCCGATTTCCTCAGTGGTCAGTCTGCCCCTGCATGGATGCCCCTCCCTAAAAATTAGGTGTCACAGACTGTTATTAAAAATGAATCTCATTATGGGGGAGACACAGGTGCTCTTGAGTCCAGATGTGAATCCAGCTGCTTATTATCACTGTGTGAATGTGAATGAATCCTGTTTGTCTTTTCACATTCAAATCAGTTAGGAAATCTACATAATTTTATCCAAAATGTGTAATAACTTTTCTCTATAAATGCCAAATAGCCATGTCCTGGTGTGCTGTTCCTTAGGACATAGTATGTGGATGAAACGAGGTGATTGACCGATGTTTCTAAAGAACGATCGTGCATAACTTCTTATTTGGTGTGTGTGTGTGTGTTTTTTTTCATATTACAGGAAATATCCAAAAATAATTCTTCCAAAGTACAACCATTCCAACAAGGCACATGCATAAATATACATATCAAACAATGATATCACACAATTGCAAAACCCCCCCCCCCCCACAAAAATAATACCTACTTTTATCCAGGATTTTCTTTATCTTCCGAAACTGGTGTGGCTCACGCAACTTCAAATCGGACCAGCGCTTGCGTAGCTGCTCTTTGGACCTGCTCACCCCAAAGATCTCAGTAAGCCTCTTCGCCACCTTGTCCATAATTTTGGCCTTACGGCGGTTCGGGGTGCTGTATGGGCCATAATCCCCATCATAATCCTTCCTGCGCAGGATGTGTACCATCTCCACCATCTCCTCCAAACTCATATTTGTGGCCTTGTACCGTTTGCTCCTTGAGCGTGACGTTCCTGGTTGTGTCCCTTCCTGATCCTCATGAGCGGGTAATGCTCGCTCGTGGGACATGGCCATCTTTTCGTTTCCCACTGATAAGGGGCGTGGAAAAGAGGAAAAGTTCCGTCATGGGCGTGGACGAAGGCGGCGTTTCACGCATGCGCGGATGAATACATCGTGTTTACGCGGAGCTTACGCGCGCGTTAAAACGATGACATACACATATGCCGGTAACTTGCAATATGAGGCCCTGGATGTTGAAATGGGGGGTTAAAAACGGGCGGAGACATTGCGAACGAAGAGGGCGGCAGTATAGCTTTGCGCGGCCTATATAAGGAGATCGACGTGATTACGTCGGTTACGCGGAGATTACTCGAGCGTACGCGAGGAGCTACAGACACGAAGGTAAATTACAACATGGGATCAGCAGAGGCGTCTCAACTTTGAAACCCCATGTGGGGGTGGGGGTTTGGAATGTTGTTAGGAGCGTTTGCGCTATTTAGGTAGCTTGGGGCCACCAATGCAAGTTTTGGACAAAAATGATTGAACACATCACTACATATATATATGACAATGCTCTACCTCTTTATTTTTGTCTTGTGGATTCACATCATGCATGTATTGTTCTGTATTGTTTGGGCAGAGGTAATTAGGTTGTGTATTAGCTCCTCAATGCTGTGTGAGGTGCATGATATCTACACAATAACTAGTGGCTTCATTTTTGGAAAAATAAAAAATTGTGGATGATTAAAGAGATGGCATGTATTTATTTTCATGTTACCAAAGGGTCTGCATGTTCCAAAAATGAATTGCACAACAATGGAGTGGAGCTGGCCAGCATTGTATCAGCAGGACACATTGGGGATTATTTACTAAAGGGAAATCCAGTTTGCACTGCAAGTGGACTTGGAAGGGCATTCTCCATAGATGTGGAGGGGAAGATCTGAAATGAAGGGAAGCTCTGCTTATTTTATCAACCAATCAGGTGGAGGCTAAAATTGAATATATATTTTTTCTTGCATGTCCCCTTCGGGGCTACAGCGATTGCATTTCCAAGTGCACTTTCAGGCAGTGTACTTTCAAGTGCTTTTGCAGTGCTAAAGTGATTTTTTCTTTAGTAAATAACCCCCAATGTGTTTGTATACTAGTTCCACAATGATTGTACACATACATATTCAGAAAATGATAAAGCTGAGCCATTTTTCTTGTGGGTTTTAATACATTTTTATTTGTATATTCTAGAGCATTAATCTGAACCTAGAAAAAAAAAGAGAGAGATGGACCAGTTGGCTATTCAAGAAAACACACTTAAATTAATAGAAATATATAGAGAAAAGGCTAATCTATGGGATACCAGGCACCCAGGCTACCCCAATAAGAACCTCAGAACAGACACTCTACAAGAGATAGCAACCTACATGCAGACGTGGGTTCCATCCTGCACAGCAAACATGGTGAAGGATAAAATGAGCAATCTCAGGAGCACCTATCGTAAGGTATATAAAGAGGTTAAAAACAAACGATCTGGATCAGCAGCAGATGCGCAAAAGGAGCCCAGGCTGTGGTACTTCCGCGAGCTTGCATTTTTGGATGATGAACTGGAGGGCCGGCCATCACTTTCCAATCTTCCTTCCAGCCTTCCTCCCACGCTTCCTTGCAGCGGAACTTCCCAGGATCCCCACGCCCCTGCAGAGCCAGAGGAGGGCCTGGCTGACATGGACCCAGATCTGGCGATCTTCAGTGAGGTATAGTAGTTTCATAAATATTTATTTGCTTCTAATTTGGGTTTGATTCTTGAGTTAGTATTGTTAAAATTGTAACGTTTGGACCAACAAAAAAAGGCGTGTGCAAAAAACTAGGGATCTCAGGGATGCCAACTGAGGGGTCTGAAGGACAGGCAGGTCTATTTAAATTAAGAAAACAAAAAGAGTCTAGAGCCAAATAATGTGTGTGTGTGCTTGATTGAGCAAAATATTACAACATGTCCCTTTTTTTGATACAGGAAGAGGCCAGCCAGGAGGTGGCAGCTCCTCAGGACCATGTCAGCCAGGGGGAAGGGGTGAGTGGCAGCCAGGAGGAGGCTGGGCCGAGTGGAAGTCAGCATGTCCCCAGGCTCAGCACCATAAGCCAGGTCCCTCCCCTCCAGATGAGGCGACCAGGCCAAAAGAGGCGGATGAGGCAGATGGAGGAGGAGAGCCTCAAAATGATGAGGGAGGCTGCTGAAATAATGCGGGCCCCCCTCAACCCCACAGAAGCCTTCAGTGCCTCTGTGGCTCATGAACTGAGCCGAGCGGAGGAGGATCAAAGGGACCTGGCTAAGGACTTAATAAATAAGGTCATCTTTTGGATGCACAGGGGCATGCTGACCCGGGACACAGACCTCAGTGACCCAGCCCAGCCTGCTCCCCATCTTTTGCCTCCTGCTGCCACATCATCAGCACCTGCAAGGGGCCATGGATGGGCCCGTGGACGTTTCGCTGCAAGGCAGCCAGGAAGGAAGGCTGGAAGTAAGAAGAGAAGGTGATTACCTGCCTTCCAGTTCATTATTCTAAAATGTAAGCTTGTTGGAGTACCACAGCTTGGGTTTCTTTTCTCATTTGCTGCTGATTCCGATTTGATTTGTTTTGTGTCTCCTGAGATTGTTCATTTTATCCTTCATCATGTTTTGTGGAATGCACAAGTCTGCATGTAGGTTGCTATCTGATCAAGTGGTGCAGATCATGTTTATTTTAATTTATTTTCTTGCCAAAATAAATGGCTTTTTGTATTTACGTTAAAACCTTGTCTATTGTGTTTTCTACTGTGGTGATTATGCCCCAAACCTACTAAAACTACAATGTGGAATTTTGGAAGGACACAAACTCCTGGGTGGGGGGGTAGGTTAGGAGTGACAACTTGGTAACCCATGGAAAAAAAAGCAACAAAAACAACAAAAAAATGCATTGAAAAAAAAGTACAACAAATCCAAAAAAATGCATTGAAAAAAATGATCAAACAAAATAAAATAAAAATGCATTGAAAAAAAGGTACAAAAAAACCAAAAAAATGCCTTACAAAAAATGATCAAACAAAATAAAATAAAAATGCATTGAAAAAAAGGTACAAAAAATCCAAAAAAATGCATTGAAAAAAATGATCAAAAAAAATAAATAAAAATGCATTGAAAAAAAGGTACAAAAAATCCAAAAAAATGCATTGAAAAAATTGTTATAAAAGAATAAAGAAAAACATTGAAAAAAAAGGTACAAAATAAACAAAAAAATGCATTTAAAAAATAGATCCAAATACAAATTATAGTCATGTGGAGGAAAGCTCAAAACAATTAGGAGATGCAGCAAAAAAATAATTATAAAAAGACAACGCGATATACTACAATCAAACTTTGCTAGATTGGGACAACTCAGTCTATATAAATGGCATCAGCAATAGAACAGCTTGATTATAGCAAGAGAACGAAGAAAGGCAATAAACGATACAATATAGATAGTTACAATGACGAATGTGCCAACTCACAAACAAACACGAGGTTTACCTGAACGAGCGCTCCCGTCCCCTCCTTTTGTCTGAGCATGCGCGCGATTTTGGTCCGATGGTTTGGTGTACTAACCAGCGGACATATCCGACGGACAGGTTTGCAGCGGACAGATTTCAAAGCATGCTTTGAAATCTGTCGGGTGGAGAAATCTGTCCGCTAGCCCATACACACGAGCGGAGATGTCTGCTGAAACGGTCCATCCGACCGGTTTCAGCGGACATATCCCCTCGTGTGTACGCCGCCTCAGTGACAATATCATAATAAATGTGGGTGTTTTCAGTAAAGTTTTTTCTATAAAGTCCACCTCCACATAAAACTATTAACCACCTAATGATCGTAAATATCCCCCCCCCCCCAGCCATTTTTTGCGATACAGCACTGTGTTGTGCTGACTGTTAACTGACAGTTGCGCGGTCATGCGACATTGTACCACAAAAAAATATGTGCCTTTTTTCCCACAAACATATCTTTCTTTTGGTGGTATTTGATCAACGCTATAAACAAAAAAAGAACGACAATTTTGAAAAAAAATTTTTTTTAGATTTTTCTATAATAAATATCCATCAAAAAAAGTTTTGGCTGATATATATTCTTCTATATATTTTTGGTAAAAAAAAAATCACAATAAGCGAAAACGTCTTAGCGTCTATAAAATAGAGAATAGATTTATGGTATTTTTATTATTATTTAATTTTTTTACTAGTAATGGCGGTGATCTGTGTGATATCCCGTCAGAACGGAGATTTGCCTTGTTTACACAGGCAGATCTCCATTCTGTCACTGCGGGGAATGATTGCGGGTAGCCGGCAGACATTGAGTCCACCACACCCGCTGATTGGCTCCCCCGCTGGCCAGTGGGAGCTTGCGCACCCACAAAATAGAGTTTTTTAGCTGACGTTCAATGACAACACTTTACCTTTTCTCAATGAATGGAAACCGCTTCATGATTAGACAAGTTGGAGATTGTGACATCACCACCCTGCCTCTTCACTTCATCCAATCGGAAAATTCCTTCACCTTTACTGAGCAAATGCAAACAATCCCAGAATGGCACCAGTGCTGAATGGGCAGCTTCCTGTGTTCTTCTTCATAGACTTTAAACAATATGTACAGGTGAAACGAACAGTTCATATTCCTGATATGTGCCTGCTGTACCATGTACAAAATGTATCCTGTTGTCTTTGTATTGCTTCCTTTCTGTGAAATCCCTGGTGTTCCTGCTATCACTCTGCTTTTCTATTATAAATTGACCACACTAGAAAAGATTTGCTTTTAAAATTTTGTTATGCACATTGATATTGAAAAAGCTGAATTCTGTGGGTACCAGATGGTTTCTGGGTTCAACATCTTACTGTATATACTCGAGTATAAGCTAAGATTTTCAGCCCTCTTTTTTGGGCCGAAAATGCCCCCCTCAGCTTATACTCGGGTCAGTGTACCTAAAATTATTGAGAGTTTAAAACTCACGGTCTCCTCCTGTTTCCTTCCGTGATAGGCGGAACTGTGTCTGCTAAAAAACGCCTATCACGAACATTCTCTCATCCTCACACATCCCCGCAGACACTGTGTTCAGTGTTCCACCAATCACGGATGCCCTTTCATCCTCGGACAAGAGGACGTCCGTGATTGGCGGAAACACTGAACAGAGTGTCTGCTGGGAAACTGAGTCCGAGGATGAAAGAACGTCCGTGATAGGTGGAACTGTGTCTGCTGAGAAACGCCTATCACGGAAGGGACGAGGAGAAGACCGCAAGTTTTAAACAATGAATGGACGCCCGCAGCCTGTCAATTTGAGGTACACTGACGATGGGCACAGTGACGATGGGCACAGTGATGATGGGCACAGTGAGGATGGGCACAGTGAGGATGGGCACAGTGAGGATTGGCACAGTGAAGATTGGCACAGTGAGGATTGGCACAGTGAGGTTTGCACAGTGGGGCTGCAATGGACACAGTGAGGTTGGCACAGTGAGGTTGCAATGGGCACAGTGAGGCGTGCAAATGGGCATTGTTGACCCTCCTACAAAATGGAAAGTTTCCCCTTGGGGCCCTAGACAGCAATATAACAAGATCAGAAATTCAAATAAAAAGGTATATTATTTGAAGAATAATCCAGTAGCATGTATAAAATACAGTGAAAATGATCTGGTCCAATGATACAATATATGTACAGTACAAATACAATTTGATGCAATGAAAAAACACAATTGTGCACATCGTTACATAGCGTGGGCTATGGGGTGTGCGAGCCCCGACGCGTTTCGATCTCTGTTCGGTCTCCTCAGGGGGACAATTAGCTCTAAAAAATATATACATGCATACATCAAATTACATTGTTTAAAGTTTGGAAAACGTCATACATGTCGTTAAATAAATCGTATATTTAGCACTCAAAGGTGAAATAGCAATTCATATGAAAAGAAATAATATCGATGAGTCCAGGGGCCGGGGTGCCACCCACATCCCCCCCCGAAACACCACCAAAGGGAAAAGGGAAACCGCCCCAAGGAGCTTGAAAGTAGCCACACATAAAACGTCCACTGAAAAGAGGAGGAGTCGGCACCTGTGAAGACCACCCAGATATTAGCCATGTGTTAGTAAGAAAATTAAAAAGGTAGACACGTGGCATATTGTGCCAGAGTATGAGTATATAAACGTTTCTAAATGTTTGTATGCCCATATAAGTGTATATAAGGACTACCGGCAAATGTATATTGCCGATATGCTAAATCCCCTAGGTATGGCTGATCAGTATTACAAGTAATTGGTTAGAGTATTATAATAGTATGATGGTACAGAAAGTAAGATGGGTGAGTGATAATGTGAATGAATATGGTGGTAGACAAATTGTGCAATGGTGTGTCAGGGAGACTGACAATATACAGTCAGACAAAGCAATATGTGCTTGAGGATTGAAAACGATATAACTGGGGGTAAGTGAAACATTTGTTCTAACATCAGGGTGTACACCAGCTGTACCCTGGTACATGACCAAAAATAGTGTTGTCAAAGACTAAAGCAAAAGTAAAAGTGTAGTGAAAGATGATAGAATTTACCTGTGCAATGGTATGGTGGTAATATAGGTTAGTTTAATCTTGTAGAGTTTCTTTGTGTTTGGAAACCTCCTTGCAGTTGTGCAGGGAAAGATTCAGATGCCACGAGGGAATAACAGCAGTAACGTCCATGCTGGCCTGCTTGGAATCATCTGAGAGTCTCAAGCATTCAGTCTTATATGGGCTAATAGGTCTAATGATAGGGATGATCACACACAGGTGCCTCGTTTACGCTTACAGTATCTGCTGCATTCTCACCCTCGGCTTATACTCGAGTCAATACGTTTTCCCAGGTTTTTGTGGTAAAATTAGGTACCTCGGCTTATACTCAGGTCGGCTTATACTCGAGTATATACGGTACATTTTAAAATTTCACAGTACTTTGTAGGTACATGTGAAACTGCACGCAAAGTATTAGATTTACTAAAACTGGTGCACACAGAATCTAGTGCAGTTGTGCATAGTAACCAACTAGCCTCGGTCATGGATGTTCAACCTGTGGCCCACAAGCCGTTGAGGAACTACATGTCCCATGAGGCATTGCAAGCTGCTGACAGTTGCAAGCATGACTCCCAGAAGCAGAGGCATGAAAGGACTTGTAGTTCTGCAGCAGCTGGAGTGTCACAGGTTGAGCACCCATGCTCTACATTTTATTGTCAAAGCTTAAAGTGTTACTAAAACCAGGACCCTGTATTCATATACACTGCTAAATACCTTTTTTCATCAGCAGTATATAACAGTCTTGTGACTTCTATCAGTGTCTGGTTAAAGATTGTAGGAGGAGATTTAATTCTCCTATGACTGTTTTATGAGGCTGCATGCTTCTGTTTGGACGGTGCTGATTGGCCTTGTGCTAATCACATGCACCCTCCTAAAAAACAAACAAAAAACAAAACAATTCTCTAGCAATACACACCCGACTGAGCATGTGCAGAGTGCCTCCAAGGCTCTGTTCTATCAGCAGATGGATTGAGGACAATAAAAGAAGGGGAGAATCGGAGAAGACATATTTAAACAGACTTTTTACACAATGCAGAGTATTACCCCCTTAGGATCCACAGTGAGTATAAAAGCATGCTTTACTGCATATGCAGACTGATTTTACCATTGTGGGTTTAGTTACACTTTAATTAAACAGGATGAAGTTAGAAGCTGATTGGTTACTATGCACAACTGCACCAGATTCTGTGTGTACACATAATAGTAAATCCCCCAAAATTTCTTATGAGATCTTTGAGATATATGCTTAACCTTCCTAGCTGTATTCCCGAGTTTGGCTGGGGGTGAATTTTCCATACCAAAAGTGGTAACCCCGAGCCACTCTCCGGATCGCATCGCAGGATCCAGGCAAAGTTACTTACCTTGTCCCCAGGATCCTACGAGGTCCTCCCACTGTGTGTGCGGGCTGTGTCCTCCGTTTGATTCATCACAGTGTCGGGGCTCCGTTCCCTGCAAACGTCACAAAGCACGGGGACAGAGCCTGGCGCCAAATTTAAAAAAATTCAAAACACAGAACACTTAGAGATTACATTACTGTATCAAATTATTTCACCTCCCTTTTGTCCCTAATATGTTGTCCAGTGCCCTGTATGTCGTTTTATATTATATATACTGTTCTTTCTGCCTGGAAACTGGAGATTGTCCATGGCAACCAAAAAGTGTCCCTTTTATATCAAAAGTGGTTTTAGACCAGCTAGAAAACAGCGATAATAATTAGTGGGAAAATTCGTCATCAAACACTGAAAGTAATGACAACGACAATTCTGCAACTGAGCAAATTTCAGTGTTTTAGACAGTGGCGGCCCGCTCGCCACCCCCCCTCCTGTAGGCAAAATATATATATATATATATTTTTGCCCCTTTAAGAAATACACTTAAAAAAAAAAAATTCTTTAATGTACTCTGAGCGCCGGCCACCATTGCCCTATGAAGCGCCGTGTCACTGCAATCTAGACACGGCGCTTCATTTGAGGGCTTCTAGGATTCCTATGGGCGCATTGGAAAGCGCTGATATGCTTCCCGTGCCTCTCCATTACTACTGTGACTTCCGGCCATTCGTCTTACAGACGAAAAACTGGAAGTGACGTCACGTGGCACGTTCTCTGAACTTCACACTGCCCGAGAGGAGCGGAGCTGGCGCTGGTAAGGTAAGCCAGCCAACTAGCCAAGTGACTAGGATTCTTCTTTGTATCATTGATCGCCCCATTAGGTCATCAGCCTTATCCCCACCTATCCACCTTGGAGCCTGTTATTGTAGTTAGACTGCTGGGACTTGTAGTTCTCCATCTTCTCCTGGGGTTCATGGAGAAGATGGAGATTGGAGAACTACAAATCCCAGCAGGTTATACATACAATAAGGCTCTGAGGTGGATGGGTGTAGATTGCATGCACCTATCAATCCAGGGGGGGGCAGGATCAGATAGGAGCCTTATATTATAACCTGCTGGGACTTGTAGTTCCCCATCTTCACCTGGGCTCAGGTGCATGCCATCCACACCCATCCACCTCAGAGCTTTATTGTATGTATAACCTGCTGGGACTTGTAGTTCTCCATCGTCTCCTGGGGCTCAGGTGCATGCAATCCACCATCTATGGGACTACAAGTCCCAGCAGTGAGAAAAACTGGACAAAGATGGTGGATTGCATTCACCTGAGCCCCTGGAGACGATGGAGAACTAAAAGTCCCAGCAGGTTATAATATAAAGCTCTGAGGTGGATGGATGTCTGGACAGTGACACAGTGGGGACAATTGGCACAGCGGCATGGATGGGCACAGTGGTGACAATTGGCACAGTGGCTGTGTTTGATGGCATGGCGCTGTTTCTGCGTTTGATGGCATGGCACAGTAGCTGCGTTTGATGGCATGGCACTGTGGCTGTGTTTGATGGCATGGCACTGTGGCTGTGTTTGATGGCATGGCACAGTGACTGCGTTTGATGGCACAGCGGCTGTGTTTAATGGCACAGTGGTGACAATTGATGGCACAGGGGCTGCGTTTGATGGCATGGCACAGGGGCTGCGTTTGATGGCATGGCACAGTGGCTGCATTTGATGGGCACAGTGAGGCTGCGATTTTTTATTTTTTTTTGCGCCCCCCCAAAAATTTTGAGCACCAGCCGCCACTGGTTTTAGATTTGATTACATTATTGAATAATTTTAAATTTTTATTATATTATTATTTGTTATAATTATTTATAGTTATTTATTAAGTTATAATTTATGATTTAGTGTTTCAAACTTTATGATACCCGGGATGTCTACTAGACTCTTGTTTGGACACATTTAAGTGAGTTATTACTAAGAATTACAGGCCTACAATATAAAACACCAAATTTCCATGCAAAACATTGTACAGTACCGCTTTCAACATCAAAAATCTGACTTAATCATACGGCAGGGAAGTTAAAGCCAAATTTCCCCTTTAATTACAAAAAATTGGCCAACTGTGCAACAAATCTCCCAAGGAATTTTTAACTTACATTTTATACAGTTCCACAAACAAACTTTCTGTATGTTCAAGTGGTCTTCTAGATTTTGGCAAAATCATAAAAAAATAAATACTGTAAATAAAATCTGATCGTCACACTAATAAATCAATGCACATGAGGACCTGCCTTACTAGTACTCTGATTCTTGTTAAAAGACCGTTTGCAGGAAACTGCCTCATCTAGCTCTTGTGTTTTTAAGATGTATATGTTGAAATCAACAATTTGTTTAAAATTGTGATATTTCATTAAAATATGTAATTTTTTACTATTTTAGTATATGCTCCTTTTCTGGCCTGTACAATCCGATACTCTTTTTTCCCCCTATTTTCTGAATAAATAAATTCAATTTAAGTAGCCTAAGTCTATATTGCTTGCATATTTGTGTAAATAATTTTGAACTATGAACTATTATGTGCGAGGACACCCACTCAATCCAATAATTATTAAAATATCCGTGTCAGCAAATCTGAAATCTGTCTGTTAAGAGTTAATACTCTTAGTATGGTGCAAATGTTCAAATGTTGGCTGCAATCTGAGTGACTAATGTCCCCAAAGGGTCATGGCCTGTGATCTCCTCCTCCCCTGCCCCTTCCTTCGACCTTTGGACAATTCTTTTTGCCTGTCTGCAATGTTAGCCCTGGGCACATAAAACAGCAGCACCTTGCAAGCTTGACTTCATTTGAGAACTGCCAACCAAGCAGGTGCAAGGACCTGCAACATGTCACGAATATACCAGCAGGGGGCTCTCTTCATTCAGATTGTACTGCTCTTCTCCGGCACTTATTGCGTGAGTAATAAACATTTTCAATAGGAGGAAAATATATAGTAAATAAATATGATTAGTAAATGAGGAAACACATTAATATAACCTAGGGTAAAACCAAATTTAAATATATAATTTGAGTAAAAAATGTTAACTCTACCATTGCTAAGAAATTTTGTAACAGATACAAAAGAAAGAAAACAAGGATAGATTACATATATTATATTTAATATATTAAAATGTAATTATTATTATATTTTTTATTACTATTTGTCTTTCTTTTATTACAGCAATACAATTTACAGCCAAACAGAGACAACTGTTGCATTTTAGATGAACGATTTGTAAGTATTTTTTACTTTGTCTTCCCTAAGAACTCTGTAGATTGGAAGAACAGTATCTTACAGATCTTTTTTTTAATTGTAGGGGGAATACTGTCCAACTACATGTGGAGTCTCAGACTTCTTAGGCAGATATCAGTCAGAGGTTGACACAGAACTGCAATACCTCGAAGGACTGTTAGGCAGAATCAATAATGACACCTCAGACACGACGGTAATCGTAGAGGACATACGGCTAATTGGGAGGAGGCCGACAACATCTTCACAAAGTAAGTATTAGTAAATTTACAGTACATTTGTGTGCATACACAAGTTCAGTTCATTTTTTTGATAAATCAATGAAAGAGTTAAGTGCGTGTTTACAAATGTCAACTTTTGTTTTTCAGACATTGAAAACCCAACTCAGAAATCCAGAAATATGTTGGACGATATTTCAAGATATGAACAGACAGTTGTGCAGAATGAACAGAGCATACAGTGAGTGTTCCTGTGTTAATGATATGTTTGTATTTTTAGTATATATATATATATATATATATATATATATATATATATATATATATATATATATTTATACATATTTACACTATATTGTCAAAAACATTGGGACACCTGCCTTTACATGCACTCAAACTTTAATGGCATCCCAGTCTTAGTCTGTAGGGTTCAATATTGAGTTGGCCCACCCTTTGACCTACAACTTTAACTCTTCTGCAAAGGCTGTCCACAACGTTTAGCAGTGTGTCTATGGGAATGTTTAATCATTTTTTCAGAAGCGCATTTGTTAGGTCAGGCACTGATGTTGGATGAGAAGGCCTGTCTCGCAGTCTCTGATATAATTCATCCCAAAGGTGTTTTATCAGGTTGAGGTCAAGACTCTGTGCACGCCAATCAAGTTCCTCCATCCCAAACTCACTCATCCATGTCTTTATTGAAATGCTTTGTGCACTGGTGCGCAGTCATATTGGAACAGGAGGGGGCCAACCCCAAACTGTTTCCACAAAGTTGGGAGCGTGAAATTGTGTCTTGGTATGCTGATGCCTTAAGAGCTCCCTTCACTGGAACTAAGGGACCAAGCCCAACCCTGAAAAACAACCACATACCATAATCCTGATTTCAACCCGATAGAACACCTTTGGGATGAATTACAGCGGGCCAGGCCTTCTTGTCCAACATCAGTGCCTGACATCACAAATACACTTAAGAAAGAATGATCAAACATTCCCACACTTCTAAACCTTGTGGACAGCCTTCCCAAAAGAGTTGAAGCTGTTATAGCTGCAAAGGGTGGGCTAACGTCATATTGAACCCTACGGACTAAGACTGAGATGCCATTAAAGTTCATGTGCAAGTGTCCCAATACATTTTGACAATATAGTGTGTGTATATACAGGCATACCCCACTTTGTACACAGTGGGGTTTATTTACTATCGCTGTAGAGTGAAAAATCAGGCTCACGTCTGCATAGAAACCAATGAGCTTCGAGTTTTTATTTCCAAAGCTTAATTGAACAAGCTGGGGTTAGAAGCTCATTGGTTTCTATGCAGAAGTGAGCCTGATTTTGCGCTTTCCAGCTTTAGTAAATAAACCCTATTGTGTACTTAAAAGTGGAATATGCATGTATATATATATATATATATATATATATATATATATAGTATATTTTAGTATTCCTAATTTTATTGTTGACCAAAACAAGAGCAAACTTTTCAGTAATATAATGTTTTATTTAGTCTAACAGTGCACTTGTAAAATAGGTTTCCAAGAGAAATATATTTCATTTTCAGGTACCATTCAGGCCTTGAAAATGTACTACTGATAGCCTAAATAAAAGAGGGTAAAAAAAATATATTGGTATGTTGCATAGTTAAACATTTCCCCTTATATTATTAAACTAATATGGAGATCTAGTTTTTCCAATTCACTTCATTTTGTCTCAAGTTTGCATCATTCTCATTCATTGGGTTGATTTATTAAAGAGAATAAAGAATAATAATGCTCACTTGGCTTAGAGTATATGGTGAAGCTGTATTTACTTTGAGCACCCAATCATGGGAGCTGAAAAAACAGAGGTTGAAGTAGATATAGATCTTTCTTATTTACTAAGCTAACTGAATATTTACTCTACAAAGTGAATATCTTTTAATTCCTTCAGTAAATCAACCGGATTTTGACCCACTGGTAGTATTGAAGTCCTTGTAGCAAAGTGAACCAGAGCTGATATTTAGGCTCCATGCACACTGGGCATTTAAAATACATCAGTTCTCTTTGGAGTAAAAAATGTCCGTATAGAGCATTTTTTGTACAAAGGTTAGACGAGTTTAGTTTTCTTTCCGCCAGTGAGCTTCAATCAAAAACGCGAATGAGAAGTTTTTTTTTTCCTGCCTCTAAATGTGGTTCTCAAAAATATGCCTGTAAACGTCCTAATGTGCATGGACACATAGGATAACATTGAGTTGCTTCTACAGGCAGAACACAAAACTCCTGTAGAAGCAACGTTTTTTATGCCTTAGGCCCCTTTCACACATGACAGTGGAGGTGCGGTGGCGGTATAGTGCCGCTAAAAATAGCGGCCCTATACCATCAGAATTGCAGCGGGATTTGGCCGCTAGCCGTGCAGTATTAACCCCCGCTAGCATCTGAAAAAGGGTTAATACCGCCCACAATGTGCCTCTGCATTGCGTGCGGTATTGACAATTGATGCAATTCATGGGATTGATATCATGGGAAAGGTCCCCTAAAGACCTAAAAGCCTTGTTGACTATCTCTGTCGTAAGGCAAGGAAGTCACCGACATCTGGTGAGTGTGGTGTGTAGCCATTACAGCACATGGTGGAATATACAAGGGACTCAATACTGCACTAAAGACTTTTTTTGCACTTTATTTCTAATTTCTTGTCCCTACTGTACAATATTCACTATGGATGTTTACAGTTTATAAATTGTAACCTATACCAGAATATTTATATGGTATATCCAGTGCTGCCTGAGATTAATATTGATTAACCCTTTGCTGGACATAATAGACAGCAGCTGCACACATTAGTACTATCCAGACGCGGGTGTGTTTTCTTCTTTTTTGCAAATCATCATTGTGTTTTATGTATTTTTTTATATACATATATTTTTAGTATAGTGTAAAGATTGTAATTAGTAATGCCTATGTTTATTAAACATTGAGACTCTGCTTCCTTCTTTAGCCTGGTGCGACTTGTCATGCAATTTGACAGGTCCAAATCGCATGACAAGTCGCACCATATTGTCGGCAATGGGACTGTTCTAATCAGCGCGACTCCGACTTTGCGGTGCTGCACCGATTTGAAAAAAGGTTCCTGCACTTCCTCACACAGATGTCAGCCAATTCACATCTGAAGTCGCACTGACCTATGGCTTTGAAATTGTGCAATTTTGAGTGAAGTCGCACAATTTCAATGTCAGATTCAGTCTGAATGGGGCATATAGTGCTACACATTAGGGTTGAGCTATTAAAGAATTAGAGGCTCCCTTAGCAAAATGAATGTTAGTGAATAAAATGATACAGTGTTTACTTTAAATATTCAATCACGTTTTTTTTTTGTTTTGTTTTTTACCATCACATGGTTGGCTATCCCTGCTGCATTCAGCCACAGCCCTCCCTGTTCTCCTAGGCTCTCCAATTCCATCTGGCCGGATTGGCAGTGCACAAAGAAGAAGGAGGAACATCAGTTTCTCCCTCTTCTCTGTGAAAACTGAGGCCTTAAGTGATGAAGATTTCATCACTTCCAGTATTGGTTCTGCATTTACCTGGCTTTGGAGGGCAGAGGAGGGATCAGGGGTCTAATAAACCCCAGATTTCTTCATAAAGAGAATATGTCACTACCCAAGGTATCACAAAGGATGATAAATATCACTAGTTTTGTTAGCTGTTTTTTTTTTGTTAAGGTTATCTGAAAGATGGGTTTCAAGTGTTTCGTCAGGGGAGCAATTTCAGTGCTTGCCGTAGGCGCTATTTTCACTAGATACGCCTCTGATGATCTCACATATGGGGTGAACCCCAGCCTTACAAATCATTTTTAGTTCAGGATAGTGTACAGAAGCATCTTTTAGCAGTCAGGATACAATCTTTATGGAAATGCTCAGACTGATGCAGCTTGTGCATCCATTAAACCTGTTGTAAATGGATATATCAGAACAATGTCATGATCACTATGAAGCTCCCTTGAGAAAAGCTCCCTTAAAAAAAGGGAGAGTATATATTAAAGTGGAGTTTCCATCCCAATTTTTTTTTTCATTATTGTGCTCATCAGACCTTAAAAAAACAAACAAACAAACATTTTACTCACCTGGAAATGCCTGTTGCTATGCGGTCCCACAAAATCTGCCTTCGGAATCACCTAGGATTCTGACATCATCTCGCTTGGCTCCTCAGCACGCTAAGGCTCCTGGGAAATGTGTGTCATCATTTCCTAGGATGCAGTGCACTACCCCATTATAACTCTCCATCCAAGACTTCCAGGAAGTAAGTGCTTGTGGGCTTCACAATGCCCACAAGCAAAATGACAACGATGTGGACATAGTTTTGTAAACCATCTTTTTTTAATAAATATGCAGAGCGGCGGTGGATTGCAAAATAGTAAGTGACCGGATTTATATTATAAAAACGCATGATGAAAGGACATACATTTAAAAAATGCAAATTGTGGTTTAAGAACATCATTGCTCTGGGCAACATGAAAATAGGATGAAACTCTGTATAAACAATACCTAAAAAAGGTAAAGCTGATGTTTTTGGGATTTTATTATAGATACCTACAAGATTTACTAACTACCAACACAGAAAAAATTGCCCTATTAAAACAGAAGATTGGAAGCTTGGAAGTACAATGCCAACAGCCATGCAAAGAGAGCGTTCAAATCCAGGAAATAACAGGAAAAGGTATGTATTCATTTTATAAAGACATGATGACACACAAGTAGCATACAAGTTTATAATTTCCTCTACATTGTTGCTTTTTAACCACTTAAAGACCCCCGCACGCACATATACGGCCACAACATGGCTCGTACAGGCACAAGGGCGTAAATTTACGTCCCCGCCTGAGTGCGGTTCGGGGGTCCCATCGGGACCCCCTCCGCGGCGTGCGGGGGTCTCCCTACCTCTGGGAGCGATCCGGGATCTGCGGGCGGATGTCCGTGATATCCGCCCCCCCGCGATCGCTCCCAGCCAATGGGAGCGCGCTCCCAGCCTGTCACTTCCTCCTCCTGTGTTTACACAGGAAGGAGGAAATGATGTATTCTCTCATCGCAGCGCTGTTTCCCAGCGCTGCTGATGAGAGAAGACATCACAAGTAAGTGTGCACCAACACAACACTGACACACACTCACATAGGCATATTAACCCCTTGTGATCGCCCCCCCCCCACCCCCCTGTCACAGTGTCACTGAATGCAGTGATTTAATCACTGCATTTAGTGTCAGTGTGACAGGCACTGTAAAAAACAGTTAGTGTTAGGTTCAGGAGGATAGCCCCCCCATCCCCCCTAATAAAGTTTTAACCCCCTGATCACCGCCCTAGTTAACCCTTTCACTCCCTATTGCCAGCGTCACTAAGCGATCATTTTTCTGATCGCTGTATTAGTGCCGCTGTTCCCGCTAGGTAGCTATTTTTTTTTATTGCGATTTTTTTTTTTTTACTAAAGACATGTGGCTAAATAAATTTTGGCCTAAATGTTTGACTAAAATTTAGTTTATTTGATTTTTTTTTTTAGCAAAAAGTAAAAAATAGTGTTTTTTTTTCAAAAATGTCGCTCTATTTTTGTATATAGCGCAAAAAATAAAAATCGCAGAGGTGATCAAATACCACCAAAAGAAAGCTCTATTTGTGGGAAGAAAAGGACGCAAATTTTGTTTGGGAGCCACGTCGCACGACCGCGCAATTGTCTGTTAAAGCGACGCAGTGCCGAATCGCAAAAACACCTTGGGTCATTTACCAGCGTATTGGTCCGGGTCTTAAGTGGTTAATGCATCTTCACTTTATGCCATGGTTAAGGTATTTAAAACTTGAAAGCAGAGAGCAGCAATTATATCATGGGAAGAAAGCTGCTCTATCCCTGATACACTAAACAAAATATATCTCTCATGGGACTTTGTTGCAGCAATGGAAATCACACAATTACTAATTGGTATATAAAAATTAGACAGTGGAGTCCATGCTGTCAACCCATGCTGGGTGGCTTTATAGGAGATTGCTCTCCTTTTTCTGCGGTTGTCTAATATCCAGCTTTACACATAGATTTTGTGGCCTCTTACTCCTCCATTAGTGAATGTGAGCAATCCACCTCTGTTGCCTTCTCCTTGATAGCCATTGATCTTCTGTGGGGACTTGAGGTCTGGGTTGGGCTGAGACCCGTGTGGTAGACATGTGCATTCGTTTTCGTTAGAATGCATTTTCGTCCGAAAATCAGGTTTTTTCGTTATCGTTTTAACAAACAATAACGAAAGTGCAAGAAACGAAAAACGAAAGATCCGACATAAAAAATGCTTTATTTTCGTTTTCATTGCGGTAAATATTCGATATAGAGAGATTTGACATTATAGGGAAAGATTCGACAATATAGAGAAAAGATTTGACATTATAGAGAAAAGATTCAACACTATAGAAATAATAGATTCGACATTACAGGGAATAGATTTTGATTTATGAGAAAATAGATTCGACATTATTACTAGTCATACAACATTAGAATTCTTGTAGGCGGAATATTCGAACGGAAATGTACGATTCGACGTAAAGATTCGACGTTACGTCGAATATTCTTTTGACCATTCAAAAGAACCCAAAAAGATTTGACGTTCCGTCGAATATTCTTTTGACCATTCGACAGAAACCAAGTATTATTGGATTTTTGGACGAAAGCTATTCCCCACCGAAAAACAAAATAAATCAAAACGATTTTCGGGAGCAACTAAATAAATTTATTTTCCAAACGAAAACGAAAAAACGAAACAAAATATTCCAGTCTGAACATGTCTACCGTGTGGTCTACACCACTGAGCCATTACCTGTCTGTCTGGACATCTAGTCACGTTCATATCTTTGATTGCTTCCACTTCCTTATCCCCCGATGAAGACTTTATATAAGTTGAAACGTGTCGGGTTGAAATGGTGGATATGCAATTTATTTTAATAATTTCATGTATCCCTGCAGTATAATATATATATATATATATATATATATTGTAGAAATGGTTTAAAGGGGTTGTAAAGGTATTTTTTTTCCCTAAATAACTTCCTTTACCATAGTGCAGTCCTCCTTCACTTTCCTTATCCTTCGATTTAGCTTTTAAATGTTCTTATTTCTTCTGAGAAATCCTCACTTCCTGTTGTTCTGTCTGTAACTACACACCGTAATGCGGGGCTTTCTCCCTGGTGTGGAGAAAGCCTCTTGAGGGGGAAGGGGGCAAGCAGGAGTGTCAGGACGCCCACTAACACACAGCTCCTTTCTCTATCTACAAAGTAGAGAGTGTCCTGACACTCCTGCTCGCCCCCTCCCCCCTCAAGAGGCTTTCTCCACACCCACACCAGGGAGAAAGCATTGCATTACTGTTTGTAGTTACAGACAGAAGAACAGGAAGTGAGAATTTCTCAGAAGAAATAAGGACATTTAAAAGCAAAATGGAAGGATAAGGTAAGTGAAGGAGGACTGCACTAAGGTAAAGGAAGCTATTTAGGAAAAAAATGTTTACCTTTACAACCCCTTTAAGATCAGGACGTGAAGTCTCTAGACCAGCCAATTTTAAACCTGTTGTTCAATAAAACTTTTTCTATTTTTCATACACCAATTTGTAATTGTGTGATTTCTATCGCTGCACCAAGGTATTTCAAACTTATGCTGGCCACACACTATTAGATTTTTTAAACTAATGTTTGAATGTCCTTCGAATTTTCTCATCACTATGGTCAAAAACGAACTTCGATTTGATCCTACTAACGATTTGGAAATGGAACAAACGTTCCTTAAACAAACATTTTTAAATGACATGTAATGAAAATGTAAATGTTTTATTTTGTGTAAAAGTTTCATGTTAATGGGGTGGGGAAGAACCAGGAGTGGCAAAATATAAATAGAATGACCTTCTGTTTTAATTCAGGCGGATGACAAGAGATAATAGGTGAATGCAATGTATTATGACTACCATCTCAGCAATATCCCAAGCTAGTGGATTTTATTGATAAAGAAATGTCTTTTGCTCCCTAGATTGCCAAGATGTTGCAAACAAAGGTGCACGTGTCAGTGGTCTCTACTACATTAAGCCTCTTAAAGCCAAACAACAATTCCTTGTTTATTGTGAAATTGATTCATCTGGCTTAGGATGGACTGTTATACAAAGGGTGAGTGAAAGCATACTGTACCATTCAGCTTGGAAACAATGTATAACAATAGGAGTCATATCACTTGAACCCCCCATTGTTCTCTTCATACTGCTCTATTTCTGGGGTCAATATGTGTTCATGTTCTTCAACTGAGAAAACACTTGTTTTTGAGAAATCCATTAAAATGGTCTACAAAAGTGTTTAAGTGAACCTAGCAACCGTCTGCTGTGGACTTATGGGCACACATTAATGAACAGATGGAACTGCCCATATTATTTTTCACGTTAAGCTTAGAATATGTAACCCTGTCATGTTTCATAACACATTTTTTTCTTGTATTCTTAGAGGCTTGATGGTAGTGTGGACTTTAACAAGAACTGGAACCAGTACAAAGAAGGATTTGGATACTTGTCTCCAACAGACACAACAGAGTTTTGGTTGGGAAATGAGAAGACACACCTTCTAAGTACACAGAGTACAATTCCATATGTTCTCCGGATAGAGTTGGAAGACTGGAGTGGTCAGACAAGGTAATGTTAGCTGACAACATATTTGTCTGGGATTTAAATCTAGATAAAAGCCATAACAAAAAGCAAATGATCTCAAATATATATATATATATATATATATATATATATATATTTATATATATATATATATATATATATATATATATTGGGGCTGTGCAAATTAACTTTTAATTAATCGATTTATCTTAAATTTTTTTGATCGATCAAAATCTTTTTGATCGATTAAATTTCTTTTGATTGGTACTCACCTCTCTGCCGGCTTCTGGGCCTTCAGGGAGTTCCGTCGGAGATCCGGTAACGTCACGGACACCGACGGGGCTTGCCGTGTCCATCTGAAGGGTTCTTTTGCTGTGCCTTCATATCTGCATACCGCCGGGACCTTACTATCTGCCACACGCAAGGGCTGGCTGTTACACTTCCCTCTATTACTTCCCTCTATCAACCTGGGATTCTACAGCCATCCACTGGGAGTTGTGATAGTTCCCTTCACAGGACATCTACATGCCGACAGAATGATGTTAACCTCTCCTCATCTGGATTCAGCAGTGGTATCGTTGTACACATTCTTATACCAGTATCATACTTAGCTACATGTTTTTATGACTGCTTTTGGTACCGTTTGGTATTACTCGCACCATTTTTACAGTTTATGTAGCTACATCGATTTTATCTCCAGTGCAATATTTTTTTTGTTACCTACTTGAAGACTATAAAAGTTTTAATGCTATTCCCATCGAGCGCTGCGCTGTGTGTTTTTTGTATCCTGCGATCCATTCTTCCAGTGGTTGGGAGCTGCACTGGGAATCGGCCTGCAAGGAGATCAGCTAAAAGTAGTTGGATCTGTATGTGCGTTATAATTAATCGAAAATTAGTCGATTCATCGATTATAAAAAAAAAAACGATTAATCGAACACAAAAATTTTGATCAGTAACTGCCCTAATATATATATATATATATATATATATATATATATATATATATATATATATATATATATATATATATATATATATATATATATATAAACTGTTATCTCTATACATGACAATAGTCTATACTGACCAATGAGAATATAGCTTTGAGCATCTAGAAAAGATAAGACTATAATTTTTCTATATAAAAATAAAACTTCCACCAGTTTAGTAATTAAAAGCCATATAAAGTAAACTATGTGATTAACTAAAATAAATGATCTATTTTGACCTTATAATTAAATAGAAAATACATTTTCAGGAATTGAAACATACTAATATGAAATTATGCTTCCTTTGTCTATCTAGCACAGCCGATTATGCCACGTTCAGACTGGGTGCTGAGAAGGACAATTACAGGCTGACCTATGCTTACTTCATTGGTGGTGAAGCTGGAGATGCTTTTGATGGATACGATTTTGGAGATGACCCCAGTGACAAGTTCTTTACTTCTCACAATGGCATGCAGTTCAGTACATATGACAAAGATAATGATAAATTTGAAGGAAACTGTGCTGAACAAGATGGCTCTGGCTGGTGGATGAACAGATGCCATGCTGGCCACCTTAACGGCAAATATTATCAAGGTAAGCAAACCTAAGAAACAGTTGTTGTGTATTGGTTGGTATACTATTCAGCTTCTTATATCTGTCTCCCTAACAAAAATGAAAATTCTGCCATAAATTCATGCTAGTAGAACTAATTGTAGGCAGTTGGAACCACCTTTGGTTGCATTGACAGAATATTAAGGTTGCTATTACTGACCTCTTCTTTCATGCTTTCTAAGTTACTGACATGAAGTAAGTATGCAGATCAGGAGTTCTAAATGAACTCTGACATTTTAATATGCATCCAGGTAAGTAACACTGAAAGTACTGTTAGGGACAGCCAAACAATTAGTATTTTTAGAAGGTGGTCAGCATTGGTAGGCCACACATTTATATTACAGTTATTCTTAAAATGGTTCTAAAGGCAGAATTGCACCCAAAAACCTTTTGGGTGCAGTTGCCCTTCTTTATACTTACCCGAGCCCCATCTTGATCCAGTGGTGTGCATGAGAGCGGTGGCTCTCCCGGGCAGAGGCAGCTCAAGGCTTTGTGAGGCCTTAAGCAAGACTTAGACACTGGGGCCCCATAATGGGTAAAAAAAATTCAAGCAAATAAAAATGTCTGCAGAAAGTTGCACGGATCTAGGACACAGTGATGGAGCAGAAGCAAATTAGGCGGCCGCAAGGCCCCTGTGAGTGTGAGGCCTCAGGTGACCGCCTATTTTGCTTAATTAAAGAGCCGCCTCTGCTCCCGGGTCTCCCTCTCCTCATTGGCTCACACAGAAGTGCGAGACATTGGCTCCTGCTGCTGTCATTCCCAGCCTGTGAGTCAAAGAGGAGGAAGTGCAGGGGGGGGGGGGCTGGGCCATGCTCTGTGCATGAATGAACAATGTCCATTCACAGGAGCATGGCTCGGAAGTGAGCCTGCTTGAGTGCAGCTATAGCAAGAGGATAGCTAATGGAGGCACTCTGTAGGGGGGAGGTGCCAGGCCCCTAAAAGAAGTGGGTCTGGGCTGCTCTGTGCCAAGCTATTGCAATGAGCAGGTAAGTATAAAAAAAACATTTTGTTTCAATTTTTAGCCTAGGTTCACATTGGAGTGATTTGTCATGCTATTTGAGAGATAAAATTGCATGACAAGTCGCAGCCTTAATGGCGGCAATGGCACTATTCCAATCAGCACGACACAGATTTTGCTGCACCACACCGATTTCCTGCACTACTTTTGCCGATTTCAGGTGCGACTTCAATAGACAACTGTGCATGAAGCCACACAGATGTCTATCAAGTAGCACCTGAGATCGATCTGCCCTTGCTACTTTGAAATTGCGCTACTTCAAGTCAAGTAGCGCAATTTCAAAGTAGAATCAATGTGAACCAGGGCTCAGAATCGCTTTAAATGCGTACCTGCACTTTTAGTGCAGTTATGCTTATTTATTTTTTAACTCCCCCCACCCCAAGCATCCCTCTTCAGTATTATCATGCTCACTTGTGCTTGATCCTGTGGGATATCAGCTGTGTGTCTTTTTTTAGTACCGCACAGCTGCTCTCCATAAATGCACTGTGCACTCCAGTTTACTGAAAACTTTTCTTCCATACCAACAAGGATTGCATAAAAGTGCAGATTGCATTAGAAGGCCTGGCTTAGAAGACAAGCAGCTGTGTGGCATGGAAAAGGGCACACAGATCAAATTTTGCTGAATTGGTGCAGTTAGACATTAAACACTGGGGATCCTGGAGGGTATATTGCCCTAGTATTACCATAGCTTGGTAAAGAGCCATTGAAGATCTGTGTGTTATAAAATCCAGTTCCCATCAGGAAACCTGAACGTTTTACAAAGTAAGGTGTCAAAGTGGTAATTGTTTGCAATTTAGTCATTTCGCCCCCAGTAAATATACAGTATGTATCCAGATTATGTACTGTATAATATTTAACTTGTTTACGTTGTTCAGTCTCAGTAGCTGTATAATATTAAACTGTTCCATAACTGTGTTTATATGGTGTTCCTCTACAGGTGGTACTTACAGTGAAGCTGACGCTCAACCTACTGGCTATGACAATGGTATCATTTGGGTAACATTTCGCACTCGCTGGTATTCAATGAAGAAAACCTCAATGAAAATCATTCCTTTTAACCGATATGGAACAGATGGTGGACAGCAGTTTGTATCTAAGGGATCTAAGGTCGGGTCTGAAGGCAGAGGAGATATATAATACTGTAAAACACTGACATTTACAACACACCACCTTGACCTTGTATCTACAGTCTATATGATTCTCCAGACTTCATGTTTTGCAGTTAACTATGTTTACAATAAAATACCCAAAGTATGGAAGATGTGCTTCATTTTGACACAACTGTGTGGATTAAGTCATGGAAAATTCAGACAAGTTTAATGTAAAATATTGTATGTTTGTGTTTGAGACAAAACCACTAAGACAAATCCATACACATTGGCATTTATTAAAAAATGAATTTCCCTTCAAGCATTTTAGAAACTATATCAATAAATGGAGTACACCCTCTTTATTTACAACAGCTGAACATATTGTTTGAATTGTTTGAATAAAGTTTCTCTACCTAAATAAAATCCAAGATGGACATCTTGCTGGCAGATGTAACACAACTTTTCCCAGTGACATTTATTTAACGTTTAACAATTAAAATGCAAAGTGTAATAATAACATAAGACCGTACTGTAATGGAATTCTCCATCATACAGGCATACCCCACTTTTAAATACACAATGGGGTTTATTTACTAAAGCTGGAAAGTGCAAAAGTCACTTCTGCATAGAAACCAATGAGCTACTAACCCCAGCTTGTTCAATTAAGTTTTGGCAATAAAATCTGGAAGCTCATTGATTTCTATGCAGAAGTGAGCCTGATTTTGCACTTTCCAGCTTTAGTAAATAAACTCCATTGTGTACCTAAAAGTGAGGTATGCCTGTATATTTTTGCTAGAAAATTAGGGAATAGGGGGGATTTACAAAGGGTTGCACTTAGCATTTTGTATAATTCCTGTGAATTTTTTTGCGTTTTTAGAAAACGACAGAATTTACAGTTATGTTTCTTCTCTTATATTCGTGGAATTTCTCATGCCTATTAGGTGGTACACGTACAGACAATTAGGCAATTTGTACATAATTTACGTAGATGACTCCTGTTTTGAATTGTAAATCTCCCCCACTTAGTGGGTGGAGATATTTTTTTCTACACAAACTATTAGCACGTTAAGACTAAAACATTTGAATCTGCCAAGCAGTCTTTTTATACTGACTATTATAACAGGGGGGCTATTTTACATCCAATATAAAGATAGGTGCCTTATACATGGCAGACAAAAACATTATTGTGGCAACTAGTTAACAGCACTTAATTGGTAACGGCTATATATCCAACACTTGGTAATTAAGGTTTGATCATACAATGATATGTTGAGGAACTACATGCAGGTGGTTTTGACCAACTGTATTATAGCTAACAAAATACTGACATTTTATGTGGCCACCTAATGCTCAAACCTTTCCTTACTTAGCTATAAGTGTAAAGCCAGTTTTTAAAGAGATATGTCTGACTGTAAATGAGAAAAAGTCAGTTTTCAAAACCATGTGCCCACTCTATTTTCTTCAGTGCATGTAGCTTCACGTATTTTTATTGAACTTGTATCTTTAGCCAGTTTTTTTAGTTTTGGATAGGGTAAGGAAGTTTTTTTTTTATATCTATATACCATTGGGGAAATGTCTCTTTACTTCCTGTCCCAGAGACACAACAGGGCATTAGGACAATAAAAGTGAATTTCCGGGTTAGACAGTTTGGCCCCTTTGGAAGATTTCCCCTTCACCTCTTGTATTTGGGACACATCTTACGTTTTGGATTTAACTTCTCTTCCTCCGTGACAGTAGTCATTGGTACAAATAGAGACGTAAACCACAACATTGGGAACACATTTTATTGCATTAATGTATCACTGCAATCAGTTGTGATACGTTATAAGATTTAGAAAGTAATTAAGCACAAACATTCAATTGAAGGGTAAAGCTAACAATACAAGAAGTTTGTAACATGTTATTGGTAGATTTTCGTATGTTACATATTATGTTTATGTGTTCCCAGAGTGGGGTTTTTGTTATTTACATGGTATGGTGTATTAATTATTATTTTCTCTCATTGTAGGCTGGAGACATATAAACTGACAAATTTAAATAAAAGCACAAGATTTATTGGAACCGGGAACATGCCAGATTTTTGCAGTCTGTAAACTTGCACTATGTTACATAGGAAAACAAAACACATTAAATAACATATTAAATTCAAAATACAGTCTCAATATTTTATTCAAAAGAAAATTATGTTTCACTATTTAACCTTTCTCTATCTTCTTTATGCTTCTTACCCACACGTTTTGACCAAAAGTCAACTTCTTCTGAAATGATCTGCCCTTGTATACACCTGTGTAGAGCATGGTAATTCCTGAACTAAGAAAGGTTTTTGTGGTGTAAGGCATACCCAGACGGACCATATCTCTAGATCATCATCTTAATTACTTAATGAGTGGGATTTCTAAGGTGCCAAATGTGTGTCAAAGACCATATATTAAAACCACACAGATATACTAAACTTCATTACAAATATATGAGTCAATAAAAGACAGGCCATTGCCATTACATACTTTAAATTTGTAAAAAAATATAGCATACACAAGTACATTTAAAGCTTGTCTCACAGCCACCACTACTGTTTATGGATGTGCTTATAACCTATACCAATATACTGTGCATCACATAATAAAATAACTATTGTTCCTTAACAAGTCTAGTCCATATGTGGTATGCAGAGTCAGTAGCTGTGTACTCGACGTATATCGCTATCTGCTTCCTCAAGAGGTTGAGGTAAACAAAATCATAACATATAATGTAAAAGTAATTCATGCAACGATCATAGTCAATCCTTAGGGTTAATCAATAATGTGAAAGCATAAAATCAAACTAGAATGTAATGTAGCCAATTGGGACCCAAGCACTGGGTCCAAACACTATTACCTGTTAGATTTCAGCCTGTCACAGTCAACGGAAGCATTTCAAATGTATTCAAAAGGCACCTCCTATAAATACAGTATCTCAAAAAAGTGAGTACACCCCTCACATTTTTGTAAATATTTAAATGTTATCTTTTCACGTGACAAAACTGAAGAAATTACACTTTGCTACAATGTAAAGTAGTGAGTGTACAGCTTGTATAACAGTGTCAATTTGATTTCCCCTCAAAATAACTCAACACACAGCCAATAATGTCTAAACCACTGGCAACAAAATTGAATACACCTCTAAGTAAAAAAATGCAAATTAGGCCCAGATAGCCATTATCCCTCCCTGGTGTCATGCGACTCGTTAGTGTTTTTAAGGTCTCAGGTGTGAATGGGGAGCAAGTGTGTAAATTTGGTGTTATCGCTCTGAGGTCTCGTACAGACGACCGAAGAACTCGTCGGAAAAGACACATCATTTTCCTCGATGAGTTCCTTGTTAGGCTTGTCAAGTTTCTTGTGGTTCTAAAACGAGGTGATGTACAACACATACGACGGCAGGGGAAGTTCGATTCCACTAGCACAACCCTTGGGGCTGCTTTTGCTAATCTCATGTCACTGCGTGTTAGTAAAAGTTTGGTAATGTGCTATCTCCATTACAAACGCTATTTTTACCGAAGGTGCGCTCCCATCTCATACTTTATTCTGAGCATACGCGAGTTTCTAAGCATACACATGAACGTGTTTCTCATCGAAAACCAGCCCGACGAGGAACACGACGAGCAAATTGAGACTCCCGATGAGGAAAAAGAGAACTTGTTCTCTTTTTTTCTCGTCGAGTTCCACGTCAGTTTTCTCGATGAAAAGCATACACACGACCGTTTTCCTTGGCAAAAAAGCTCTGCCACCAAGTTTCTTGATGGATTCTGTCGAGGAAAACGGTCATGTGTACGAGGCCTCACTCTCTTAAACTGCTCACTGGAGTTCAACATGGCACCTCATGGCAAAAAACTCTGAGGATCGGAAAAAAATTATTGTTGCTCTAAATAAAGATGCAAAAAAAGTCACTGCCCCCACCTATAGCTGGTCTTCACAACAAGAAGCACTGGAAGGGCAAACGCATGTCAAAACCAAAGAATTTCCAAGCTCAACTTACCAACCAGCATGTGACCAACCAAATTAACCTGTCTAACAGTATGCGTTAAAAACAGGGGTTTAGTTGAACACATTTGCAGATACATGCATAAGCTGCAGGCCCCGCCAAGGCACCTTGTATCCTGCAGACCCTAACTGTAAATTTGGAGAGTCTCCACAGTGGGAGCACATGTATACCAATGGATAGAAGAAGGGCAGGTGGCTGGAGGGAGCCCAACCCTCCTTAAAGATGCAGAAACACACTAGACACCCAGCACATTGCACAATGGCAGCAAAGGTGTCAGTGCATTGCCTGACCAATATGTCAACAATACAAAAAAAAAGGCGACTGCCCCCACCTATAACTGGTCTTCTTTAGTCTAAATAAAGATGGCCTAGGCCAGTGATGGCGAACTTTGGCACCCCAGATGTTTTGGAACTACATTTCCCATGATGCTTATGCACTCTGCAGTGTAGGTTAGCATCATGGGAAATGTAGTTCCAAAACATCTGGGGTGCCAAGGTTCACCATCACTGGCCTAGGCTATAAGAAGATTTTCAAGACCCGGAAACTGAGCTGCAGCGCAGTGGCTAAAACCATACAGCAGTTTAACAGGACTCCTCAGGCTCCACTCAGAACAGGCCTCACCATGGTCAACCAAAGAAGTTGAGTGCACATGCTCAGCGTCATATCCAGAGGTCGTCTTTGGGAAAAAGACATATAAGTGATGCCAGCATTGCTGCAGAGGTTGAAAGGGTGGGTCAGCCTGTCAGTGCTTAGACCATATGCTGCATCAAATTGGTCTGCATGGCTGTCATGCCAGAAGGAAACCTCTTCTAAAGATGATGCACAAGAAAGCATCAACAATTTTCTGAAAGCAAGCAGACTAAGGACATGGATTACTGAGACCATGTCCTGTTGTCTGATTAGACAAAAATGAACTTATTTGGTTCAGATGGTGTCAAGTATGTGTGGCGACAACCAGGCAAGGAGTACAAAGATAGTGTGTCTTGCCTACAACCAAGCTTTGGGGGATTGGAGTGTCATGGTCTGGGGCTGCATGAGTGCTGCCGACACTGGGGAGCTACAGTTAATTGAGGGAACTATGAATGCCAACATGTACTGTGACATACTGAAGCAGAGCATGATCCCCTTCCTTCAGAGACTGGGCCACAGGGCAGTATTCCAACACGATAATGACCCCAAACACATCTTCAAGATGACCACTGCCTTGCTAAAGAAGTTGAGGGTAAAGGTGATGGACCGGACACACATTTCTCCAGACCTAAACCCTATTAAGCATCTGTGGGGCATCCTCAAACAGAAGGTGGAGGAGTGCAAGGTAGCTAACATCCACCTGCTCCGTGATGTCCTCATGGACTCCAGTGGCAACCTGTGAAGCTCTGGTGAACTCCATGCTCAAGAGGGTTAAGGCAGTGCTGTTAAATAATGGTGGCCGCACAAAATATTGACACTTTGGGCCCAATTTGGACATTTTCACCTAGGGGATGTACTCACAGCTAGTGATGTCGCGAACATAAAATTTTCCATTCGCGAACGGCGAACGCGAACTTCCGCAAATGTTCCCGAACCGGCGAACCGGGCGAACCTATATAGACTTCAATGGGCAGGCGAATTTTTAAACCCACAGGGACTCTTTCTGGCCACAAAAGTGATGAAAAATGTGTTTCAAGGGGACTAATACCTGGACTGTGGCATGCCAGAGGGGGATCCATGGCAAAAATCCCATGGAAAATTACGTAGTTGACACAGAGTCGGGTTTTAATCCATAAAGGGCATAAATCACCTAACATTCCTAAACTGTTTGGAATAACGTGCTTTAACCACTTAAGGACCGCCTCCTGCACATTTACGCCGTCAGAATGGCACGGCTGGGCTCATGCACTTACAGGTACGTGCTGTGCTAGTACCCGGCCGAAGCTCCAGGACCGGGACCGCGGGATTCGCAGACCAGGTCCCCGGAGCTGAAGAACGGGGAGAGCCGTGTGGCGGCAGCATCGATCGCGTCATTTCTTTTATAGGGGGGCGCGATCGATGACGTCACACCTACAGCCACACTCCCTTACAGTTGTAAACACACATTAGGGAACACATAACCCCTACAGCGCCCCCTGTGGTTAACTCCCAAACTGCAACTGTCATTTCCACAGTAAACAATGCAATTTAAATGCATTCTTTGCTGTGAAAATTACAATTGTCCCAAAAATGTGTCAAAATTGTCCAAAATGTCCACCATATTGTCGCAGTCATGAAAAAAAATCACTGATCGCCGCCATTAGTAGTAAAAAAAAAAATTATAAAAATGCAATAAAACTATCCCCTATTTTGTAAAAGCTATAATTTTTGCGCAAACCAACCGTTAAACGCTTATTGCATTTTCTTCAAAATTGTCGCTCTATTTTTGTTTATAGTGCAAAAAATAAAAACCACAGAGATGATCAAATACCACCAAAAGAAAGCTCTATTTGTGGGGAAAAAAGGATGCTAATTTTGTTTGGGAGGCACGTCGCACGACCGCGCAATTGTCAGTTAAAGGGTCGCAGTGCCGAATCGCTAAAAGAGGCAAGGTCCTTTAGCTGCATTTTGGTCCGGATCTTAAGTGGTTAAAACATCAGGTATTATGTTGTATCGATCAGGTAGTGTAAGGGTTACGCCCGCTTCACAGTGACAGACCAAACTTTGACAGACCAAACTCCCCGCTTAACGCACCGCAAACAACCGCAAACAGTGCATTTGCTGATGGGGGGTGGTTTATGGGGGGCTGTACTAATGGATCTATATAATGTATTGCTGGGATTTGTTATTCCTCTATATCTGCTGGTATTCTGCCTTGCATTTTATATAATGTATTATTGCTGGGATTTGTAGTTCTCTGTAACTGCTGGTATTCTGCATTGCGTTTTATATAATGTATTGCTGGGATTTGTTGTTCCTCTATATCTGCTGGTATTCTGCATTGCGTTTTATATAATGTATTGCTGGGATTTGTTGTTCCTTTATATCTGCTGGTATTCTCCGCAATGGAGAATACCAGCAGTTACAGAGGAACAACACATCCCAGCAATAGTACATTATACAACGCAATGCAGAATAACGCCACCTATGCTATCTTTCTCTGTAAAAGATAAATAAGTTAAACGATCACTTTAAGCATCATAACCATTAAAGCTTAATTGAGCACAGATATAATGTATGGTGTGTGCGCGCCAGGGGGGGGGGGGGGGGGGGTGGTAAAATGCACCTGCGCCTTAGTTGTGAGCCTGGCTGTGAGCCTGACTGATGTACTAGCCCTAAAAAGGGCTTTTGGGGTTCTGTCAGTATATTAGGAAGAGCGGATGTAGCTAAACTCAATACAGTGTATAAATATATATATACAACACATGGGATGTATATATATCCTCTGCACACTGTAACTCTAACTGACTTGCCTGCCTGCTCTATCTACCTGCAAACAATTACACTTTCTCTCTCTCTCTATAAACCACTGCAACACACATTAGATTGCAGAGAAAAATAAAAAATCCCTAAAAAGGGCTGTGGTTACAGCAGAGATCAGATGAGTCTTTCAGGACTGGAGTGGACACTGAATACACTGGCCTAGCCACCGATTTCCCTATTAAATCAGCAGCAGCTACACTGTCCCTCCTCTCACTAAGAATGAATCTAAAATAGATGCTGTCCAGGAGGTGGTAGAGTCTGGGAGGGAGGGTATGCTGCTGATTGGCTGGAATGTGTCTGTTGACTGTGAGGTACAGGGTCAAAGTTTGCTTAATGATGACGAATAGGGGGCGGATCGAACATCGCATATGTTCGCCCGCGGCGGCGAACATGAACAAGCAAAGTTTGCCGGGAACTATTCGCCGGCAAACAGTTCTGTACATCTCTACTCACAGCGGTTTAGACATTAATAGCTGTGTGTTGAGTTATTTTAAGGGGACAGCAAATTTACACGGTTATACAAGCTGTACACTCACTACTTTACATTGAAGCAAAATGTAATTTTTTCAGCGTTGTCACATGAAAAGATATATAAAATATTTACAAAAAAGGGGTGTACTCACTCTTGAGAGATACTGTATTTGATATACTGTATATATTTAATTACATTTTTATTACAATCCATATAGCTTGTGAATCAGTTTATTAACACAAAATGCCCGATTCTGATGTTTGATTGTTGAATACATTAAGGAAGGTTTTCAGCCTACCAAGGTGCTGGCTTTGGTCCTGGTGTCGCTGAGACAGCAGGGGATTTGTTGTCTGAACAAGCTTCTCCCTCATGCCGAGTCCAATTCTGCACTGTTGAACAAAGTGCTGATAATTATACACATGCTCCATGACTTTTTATAGGCCCTGAACTTTAACAAGCCTGCTCTGACCTCAACCAGGGAGCTGGAATATCTGAATATGATCCTCAACACATGCTAAAGTGTTATTTTCGTCGGACAAGTTCTGGAAGCCCTGTAAATCTACATGCAGGTTCTGGGCCTCATGGTGTCCACCTTTGAGGTGGTCCAATTGGCACAGTTCCACACAAGGGGTCTGCAGAATTCTCTTCAAGTGGGGCAAGTCTCCACTGTCTTTGGACAATCAGAATCGGCTGACTCAGGGATCAGGGCTTCTCTGGTTTAGTGGCTCTGATCTACCTGAACTTTTGTCCAGGAAGTCCTTTCTTCTGCTGCTCTGAACGGTGGTCTTTACAGATGCCAGCCTGTCTAGCTGGGGAGGAGTCTGGTCATTGTCACTGGACACCAGAGGGGGTTCTGATTCCGATCAATGTTCTGGAGCTGCAGGCAATCCGACTTTGTCTGGAGCAGTGGATGGACCTTTTTAATGGGTGCCCGGTCAAGATTCAGTCAGACAATGCCACAGGGGTGGCCTATGTCAAGCATTCGGGAGACATGAGAAGAGCAGCAGTTGCACTGGAAGTTTCCAGAATCCTTCGGTGGGCAAAGCGTAATGTACCAGCTCTCTCCGCCATGTACATTCAATGCATAGAAAACTGGCAGATGGATTTCCTGAGTCGTCACTCGTCAGATGCTGGATCAGTGAAAGTGGTAGCTACACCCGAAAATGTTTAGTCAACTTTGTCTATGGTGGGGCACACCAGATGTAGGTCTCTTGGTCTCTCCCTTGATGGCACCATGCAGCCACTATCGCCTCATTTATACATTCCCTTCTCTCAAGCTCCTCCCTTGTCTGCTCCACAGGATAACGGATCATTCTGGTGGCCCCAGATTGGCCTCACTGACTGTGGTACGCTGACGTGATACAACTGGTCAAGGATGTCCCCTGGTGGTTGTCTATACTGGAAGATCTTCTTTCCCAAGGGCTATTCTTTCACCCTGCTTTACTGTTGCTGGCTTTGACATCATGGTTAAGGAAAGCCATGTCCTGGGAGACAGAGGGTTGTCAGACTCAATGATTCCTCACTATACTCACACTGACTGAACTATCATTAGAGTCACACTAAACTGATATTCTAAACTGACAATAGAATCACAATAGCACACTATAGCACACTAACTCTCTTGTAGTCACATGAGCCAATTCCAATAGTAAAAATGGACAAGTGGTACCCCTTACGAAACAAGAGAAACACCAAGTCCCAAACTATCTTGCCGCTGCTCCCCATGTAGTAGGACATCTGGGGTCTCCACATGAGTATCTTTTCCCTCATGAATCCGAAAATCATATGTATAGCCCGTTGCCCGCTCTTATACATTTTGACCCCAGATCTGGCACACGTACTGGGGAAATACTGTCTGAATGCAAGATGGGCATACAAATTAATGAGGGACTCATCTACACAGATGTTTTGTTGGGGCATTCAGACATCTTCAAATTTCTGGTTAAGGTGATTCACAAGGGGCCAAATTTTCTGGAGCCGATAATATTCAAGGTCACCACGAGAGAGCGTATTGTCGTTGAAAATACATAAATCACATTATGTGCTCATATCTAGCCTTGCCATGGCAGCAGAGAACATGGACAAATGATGAATTGGGTCTATGTACCAATATGTCCGTAACTCATTAGTTTTGGAAATACCTATTGTAGCGCCCCCTTTCTTTCAGAAAAGGCGCTACGCTAAAGTTAGTGAGAGAGTGGGAGAGTTATGTTGCTCCCACTCCTAATTTTTTTAATTGGGCTGCTGTCAGTCCTGAATTATTCTGTGGTTCATTCTGTGCTCCAGAGATGCAGTTCCATCTCTAGGTGGCAGGTGGCGCCAGAGGGATTCAGGCAGAGCCACTTTCCCCCAGCAGCCAATTGGAGGAGTTTTCCCTCGCGGGGCATGCTGGGGGGGGTATCTGGGGCAGACGCCATTTTTTTGGGTTCTTAGCGGGTTCCAGTTCCAGGTGCGGCACCCACCTTTAGGGTGTGCGTACCCAACAGATGCCGGCGATATGGCCTACCAGGCCAGGGTCGCATGCTACGCAGAGTTCCTTGCTGATGCTGAAAGGGGCCCTAGCGACTTGCTGGGGGCCCCATTTCTACTGAAGAGATCCTAAGCTGTGTGCTGTTCGGTGGGGGATCGGCTTGAGGAGAACCCGGAGGCAGGTGATCCAAAAGGGTTTGAACGAACCATCGGGGATCTGGTTGCCAGGAACTGACAGATAACCATAGACTGTCGACTGGTGATCCATACTGAAAAAGATCACTTTCTGGGAGGATTTGCTCTACAGTCCAACATTGGGCCTGTGGCAGGGGTCTTCATCTGAAACGCTAAATTCAGCTAGAGCCAAGACGGTGAGAGAGACTTGTTCCTCCCAGAAAACTTAAATGACATTCCGGCTGCCAGGCTTGTGTCAGAAGTCTGTCCGGGGGCACTTTAGCCACTCTGGCTAGAGTGGCGACGAATTGTTCTACTACGGAGAGCAGGACTGCTCTCTTTTTCATCCAAAGCCTGATACCGCATCTCTCCTTTCATCAACCTTTTCTCTCTACCTCATGTTGATGTTGGTCGTGTTGGACCGGGAAATAAAGCATTCAGAAAACTTCAGCGGCAGTTTTGGACATTCTCTTATTGCTCTGCTCACTGCAATCACCCCTAGACAACATATAAGGGTAACTTAATACGCCAATCCTTAATCAATCCTGAGGGGGTATCGCTCCACGATGTTAAAGCGGGGGTTTACCCTGAAAAAAAAATTCTAACATTACATTGAGCAAACTCCTGAGAGTGAGAGTATTTTTTTTTTCCGTACATACTATTTTAGCGATATTTTCACCCCCCGCTTCCGGGTAGTGAATCCCGCGGGAGTGGGCGTTCCTATTAACAGTGATTGACGTGCTTCCGACCAGCGCATACAGCGCGTCACGACTTGCCGAAAGAAGCCGAACGTCGGTGCGCAGGCAACCGTATAGAGCCGACTCGACGTTCGGCTTCTTCGGCAAGTCGTGACGCGCTGTATGCGCCGGTCGGAAGCACATCAATCACTTAGGCTGTTAATAGGAACACCCACTCCCGCAGGATTCACTAACCGGAAGCCGGGGTGAAAATATCGCTAAAATGGTATGTACGGAAAAAAAAAAGAGCAGCATACTCTCACTCTCAGGAGTCTGCTCAATGTAATGTTAGAAATGTCTTTTAGGGTGAACCCCCGTTTTAACCCCCCTGGTGGTATTCCTGAGTCTGACTCGGGGTTAGATTTTTATGCTGCGATCGGTAACCCCGAGTCAGACTCTGGCTCACCTCGCAGAGTGCACAGACAGGGTTTACTTACCTTGTTCCTGGATCCAGCGATGCATCGGCGCTGTGTGAGTGCGCGGTGCTCGCTCGATTCACACAGTGCCTCTGTGTGCCGGCGATCTCCGTTCCCTTTGACGTTACGACGCACAGGACGGAGAACGGCGCCATATTCAAAAAAGTAAACAAATACATTACATACAGTACACTGTAATCTCATAGATTACAGTACTATATGTAAAAAATACACACCCCCCTTGTCCCTAGTGGTCTGCCCAGTGCCCTACATGTTCTTTTACATAATAAAAACTGTTCTTTCTGCCTGCAAACTGTAGATTGTCCATAGCAACCAAAAGTGTCCCTTTATGTCAAAAATGGTTTTAGAGCAGCTAGAAAACAGCGATAATAAATTATAATCACTTGCAGAATTGAGCGATAGCGATTTGTGGGGGAATTAGTCATAAAAAAATAAAATAATGACAGCGACAATTCTGCAAGTGAGCACATTTCAGGGATTTTGAGTTAATTACATTATTGAATAATTTGTATTATGATTATATTATTATTTGTTATAATTATTTATTAGATTATAATTTATCATTTTGTTATTTAAAAAAAATTCATACCTGGGATGCCTATTAGACTTGTTTGGTCAGATTTAAGTGAGTTATTCCTAAGAATTACAGGCCTACAGTATAAAATGCCAAATTTCCTTGCAAATAATGGTACCGCTTTCAGCACCTAAAATCTGAAAGAATCATACCACCAGGGAGGTTAAGGGTTAGGCCAAAAAAAAATATTAAACTTCGAAACCATGATAAGTTTCCATGCAAATAGTCTGGCAAGGTTTGAATTTGGGTTGGTTGCGATGTACTACTAGGCATATAATTTGCTTTGGTCCACAATCAGTTGATACATATCTTCTGTGAAAAACAGCTCAACAAAATCAAGGGGTGTAGTTACATTTGCTGTTTCTACCTGAATTCTGGGTTGGGCAGTGAATGGGGGAAGTATGGGTGCTGTAGGATCTGTGGGCTACCAATCAGGATTTGCAAGCATATCCAGAAGGACACTATGGGCTCTATGGGCCTGTATTCAAATTCTTAGTGGCTGCAATACACTACTTGTGATAATCACTGCACCAGCTTGGACTGCACTAATGGGACTCATCACATCACTATCTTAGTGCTGGTGTGTATAAGCCCCGAATGTACTAGACCACTGGTTAGCATCCCCTCTTTTTACAGGAACTTCACAGATTTGGAACCTTTGGCAACTTAAAGTTAAATATATCTAAAACTGAAGCACTGAATGTTTCGCTTCCCAAACACATTCTGGCTACTCTTCAACACAATTCCCCTGTTATTGGAGATCCCCCACCAATTACAGGATCTCTATCCCCTTAGCTATAGCCCTTTATTGATCAAATTTAGGAGATCACTGTAGTCATGACATGACTTGACACTTAAAAATTCCCTGGTTTGGCTGTATAAACATCCTAAAGATAGACATATTACCTAAACTATTGTATCTTTTCCAAGCCATACCTATTAATCTCCTTGTAGCATTGTTCCACACTTGACGTTCTTCGACGCTTTGGTTTTTATGGCAGCGACGCAAAAACATAAACACTTATGTGCTTATAATTCTGTTGGGGGCGCCGGCCTTCCCTACTTTGAGATATGTCACACCTCAGATTTTTTTCCCACTTGCTTGTTTTCTCGCCTGTTTACAAAATCTTCTACTGTGGTAGAACAAGATATGTCCCCAGTAGACCTTCGTGGTTTTGTGGGTTTGGTATAATCACTGGGGGGGAAGGGGCCTATTCTCTTACCACGGAACCAAGCCCACTGATTCCTCTATTTGACAACCCAGCGTTACTGGATGGAAGTCACACTTTAACTTTTGCCACTTATGAAAGATCTTCATGGCTCATGGCTTGTACTTTTATACATACATCCCACTTCTGGTCTTTTTTAGGACCGTCTGACATCATCGCTCCCATACACTGGTTAACCACATCACACACTTCCAGACAAAATCATAGACCCTTGATGGCCTTTGAGAGACTGTGTACTCTACAAAAATTGCCTCGCCATACTTTCTAGAGATACACCTTCGTAAGTACAAATGTGCGCCGTCATATTGTTACGCCGATTCGCAAAGCTAGATACGTCGTAAAACAAGGTTTCAGCCGCCCGACGTAACTTGCCTACGCCGGCGTATCGTGGCCGCATAGTTACGCTGGACGTATTCGGCGTACCCATGTTAAATATGCAAATTAGTAAGATACGCCGATTCACGAACATAATTGCGCCCGGCGCATTAATATACGCGGTTTACGTAAGTCATACGTCCGGCATAAACTTACTCAACATAAAGCAGGGGTAAGTCATGCAAAGGTATGGACGAGGGAACAGCCGTCATATTGTACATCGTTTACGTAGTACTACGTGAATAGGGCTGTGCGTAGGTTACGTTCAGTGATTCGAAGTATCTTAGGCGTTTGTCCCGACGTGATTCTGCGCATGTGTACTGGGAAGCATCCACGGGATGGCACATGCTCTGTTCGTTCGGCCCTTCATTTACATGGGGTCACGCTTCATTATAATAAATCACGCCCACTTCAACCTAATTTGACTAACGTCATCTTTAGCCGACAACTATACGCTACGCCACCGCAACGTTGCGCGTATTTTCTTTGTGAATACCAGGCTTGCCTCTCAATGTTGCGGGGGCGTAGCATAAACAAGATACGCTACACCAGAATAAAGATGCGCCCAGGTACGTGAATCCGGGCCTATATCTCATACACATTGTGCACTACCTACCTATACAAAGGGGTGGGCAAGGGAACTAGAGACAGAGATATCCCCTGAGAAATGGCATACCGCTTTTATGAACTACACATAAGTCCTCGGTCTGATGCTACGTTCAGGAAAATAAATTCAAAATATTGTCCGGATGGTACCGTGATCTGGCTACCCTTAATATAATTTTTCCTAATTCGTCTGACTTTTGCTGGTGCTGGTGCTGGCACATATTTACATGTCTCGTGGGAGTGTAACTGAATCAGCAGGTCTACCAAGTGTATAACGAAATATACATTTAGTCCCTTATCCCTTCTCCTAAGATTGCACTTTTATCTATTCTTCCGGATTCGGCTTGGTCTCAAAAATCGAATCTCATCTGATTTTTCATTATCAGCAGCTAGACAGCTTATCCACAGATTTGGAAGGCCACCACTTCCCCTCCCCTAAATGAATGGGTAGATCTCATATATGACATCACGCTCATGGAGCAAATGCAAACTATGGAAGTGGACACATGGGAAAAACATAATAAATTGTGGTACATCTGGATACATTACTCAACCTCAGACAAAGTTTTGTCGAAAGTTTACAAATAGGTAGCTACCACACTGTTTCCCCTTATACCTGTTTTTGACATCTTAGGTCACTTTTACTCAGACTGGATATCTAGGAATTATATGACTTGTGATCCACATTGTATCAATTTAATTTATCTTTAACCTACTTTTTCTTTACTCTTTTCTCAACCCTTCCCTCATTTCTCTTATGTACCATTTTTTTTTTTTCCACAAAAAGGTTTTATTAGATGAAAAGTAACACATAGTATATCATATACTCACAGAAGTACAATAGCTGTGGAGAATTGTATACAGCAAAAGATATACAACTGAGAAAAATCAGAGCAATCATATAAAAATTTCAAACAGAAATTTTCATGTAAGCATACATGTAACAACACTTATTTCATTTTAAAAATAGAGGAAAAGAATAGTGTCGGTGCTTGAACAATTCTTTTCGGGTAGGGAGAGATGGGGAGGGGAAAGGAAGGGGGGAAGGGAGGAGAAAGAGAGTGAGAAAAAAAAATAAGGGGGGGGGGGGTGACAGGAATTCTAAACGAAAGTTGAATTTTAGATCCTGTCTTTAGTTTCATTTTATAATAGATTTGTATTGCTGAGATTCTTTAAATGTTGTCCAATTGTACCAGGTAGCATAGAACTTAGTAATCCTTTCTTGGGAAATACTAATGAGTTCTTCGACTCTTTCCATGCAGTTTATTCTTCTAAACCATTCTGCTTTAATTGGGGTTTTCAGAGACTGCCAGTGAGAGGAAATACAATGCCTTGCTGCGTTAACCATAATCATGGGAAGTGACTTTAAAGGGGTGTTCCAGCCAAAAATTGTGTTTATTAAAAGTCAGCAGCTACAAAAAATGTAGCTGCTGGCTTTTAATAAACACTTCACTTACTGGGCTGTAAACCCCCTCCTGCCAGTTCCAGCGACGTGCCGACCGGGGCTCCGCTCCTCTCCCCCCTCCCCAGCCGGCGTCTCCATCCCGAGAGATTTCTGTGGTGGTATTTGGTCACCCAGCCGTGATTTTTAGCCTTTTTTGCGGCTTAAACACGGCCAGGCACCCACAATTTTGAAAAAAAATACAATATTTTTTACTTGCATGCGCGAGCCGCTGATTGGAGAGGCGATCGCATGGGACCTGTCATGTGTCAAGATTAATCGCCTAACCAGCCCCTCTGCGAAAGTTATAGCGCCTAGGAAGTAAGGGACAGGAATTGTTATTTTTTATTTACTTTTTTTTACTGAAGCCCCCACTCCCCCCCCAAAAAAAATTGCGGCGACATGCCAAATGCGACTGGCATGTAAGGGGGAGGGGATTAAACAAAAGTTTTGACACATTTTTTAGGGTGGAACTCCTCTTTAAGTATTGATTTTTGGGCAGACCACTAAAATGTAATAAGTACTGTGCCGGGGGTGAACACTTAGGGTTTGGATGGGGTTATGTAACTGTTTCCTGCATTGTGTTTCGTAGGGGGAGGGGGGGGTACCGATCTGTGTCCCTATGTACTAGGAACACAGATCGGTATGCTCTCTCTATGAGGGCTGTCATTGTGAGTAAGGGGCAGGACCACCAAATGAGAGATGATCTCATATGTTTACATATGAGCCCTCATCTCGTTTACATCTGGCCCAACATCTGTCAGATCGCACCGCATTAACGATGCCACATTTTATGAAGAGTTGTGGGGGTCCTATACCGGTGATCTGGTAATGATTGGCTGTGTCCGAGGGACACGGCCAGTACCACTAGTTCCCCGCTGCGCGCTCTGGAGCGCGAGCTGGGAACGAGGAAAGGGGCTGCCGTGAAAACACGGCAGCCCGGAGATTTAGAGCCACCCTGCGGCCGTATATACTCGTACGGCCGTAGGGAAGTGGTTAATAAACACTCACTTACCTGCTCCTGCGTTCCAGCGACGCGCCGACCGGGGCTCCGCTCCTCTCCCCCCCTCCCCAGCCGGCGTCTCCATCCCGACTGTGGGCACCCAGCCGTGACAGCCTTCGGCTTCACGGCCAGGCACCCACTGCGCATGCGCGAGCCGCTGATTGGAGAGGCGATCGCATGGGACCTGTCATGTGTCAAGCTTAATCGCCTAACCAGCCCCTCTGCGAAAGCAGGAAGTGGGACAGGAAGTCCCACTCCTACTGAAGCCCCCACTCCCCCCCCAAAAAAAATTACATGCCAAATGTGGCATACATCTAGATCTGGAGTAAGGGGCAGGACCACCAAATGTGTAACATAGAGCCCTCATCTCGTTTACCATCTCCAACATCTGTCAGAGGCATTTAGATGACATTTTATGAAGAGTTGTGGGGGTCCTAACCATCTGGTAATGAGAGAATCCACTTTCTTGCATGGACATTTAGTGACCCTTTGTGCGCGTAGAGATAAATAGTTTCAGTATCATCTTCAAAGAGCGAATTGTATACAGTCGAGATGATATGTCTGCGTGGGGACGTTTTTGTACATAGGGTTTCTAGTGAAGTAAGGGGTCTTGTCCAGTGGTGGACATTGTCTTTGTTGGATAGAAAGTGTCTGATCTGAATGTAGTTCCAATGAGACAGTAGAAATGGTTCTATGTCCTTTAGTATGTCCTCTCTGGGGAGAAATTTACCCTTTTTAAAGAATTGTTTTAATAGCATGTCTTTAGATGGCCATTGATGTGTTGGGAACGATTTTTCCATACCTGGAGGGAAGTCAGGGTTATGTTGCAGCGGGGTGAGAGGGCTAAGCCATGGAGAAGAATTTTTGAGTCTAAAAGAGTTACGGAAGCTTTCAAGTGTAGGTCCAATAAGGGGGTGCGTTTTAATGAAATTTGAATGAAATTTAGGATTGATCCAAGGTAAACTTTTTAGCTTGTGGGGATATTGCGCTTTTTCAAGGGTGAACCCAGTCTTTCACTGTTTGGTGAATATTCCAGTCCACAATTCTCGTCAATAGAGCAGCTTGGTGATATTTTCTAAGGTCAGGTAAGGCTATACCTCCTCTACTCTTGGGTAATGTTAGTCTTGAAAATTTGATTCTAGGGGATTTACCTCTCCAAATAAATGAGGAGCAAGTCTTTCTGAACGCGGCAAAGAACGATAAGGGAATTTTGATTGGAATGGTCTGCATAATATAGAGAAACCTTGGCAAGATGGTCATTTTAATTAGAGCGGCTCGGCCGAACCAAGACACATTTATGGCGTTCCATCTTTTCAAGTCCTCCAGTGTTTCTCTCAGAATGGGTTTGAAGTTGATCTGAAAAAGATCATTCAGGTTTGATGAGATTTCAATACCCAAATAAGTGATGCTGTGGTTAGCCCATTTAAATGAGAAGTTTTTCTTGCACAACTCTACCGTGTCAGAGGGCAGGGAGATGTTGAGGGCATTGGATTTGGAGTGGTTAATTTTTAGATTGGATAATAAATTAAAGTGATCTAAGTCTTTAAGGAGGTTAGGAATAGAGATCAGGGGGTTTGAAAGGAAGAGGAGCATGTCGTCAGCAAAGGCTGCTATTTTATATGTTTTGTCGTGAATCTCGATTCCAGTGATATCTTTATTTGATTTAATTTTATTAAGCAGGGGTTCAAGTGTAAGGACGAATAAAAGTGGAGATAAGGGGCATCCCTGTCTTGTTCCATTGCGAAGGTTGAAGGCGTTCGATAGGTGGCCGTTGACCCTAACTCTTGCTGTTGGATCAGAATATAGGACCTTGATATATGATCTCATTTGAGACAAGAAGCCAATGTGCTTCATTACTGCATCAATGAAGTCCCAGGCCACTCTATCGAACGCCTTTTCAGCGTCCAGGGACAAGAAGAAGCCCTGTTTTTGTTAGTTGGGCCTGGGGCTTTTTCTATCTTCATTTCTTTGAGGGCTCTATCGAATTCTGCGCCTGAGATGGGTTTTTCTAGTTCTTTTGCAGTATTCCCAGATATTCGGGGCGGGCCATATTGTTCTAGGAATTCCTGTATGAGTTTCGCTCTCTCACTTGAATTTTGTAGGCATTTAGGGTTGGAGGGAATGTTATAGAGATTTTGGTAGTAGAGCTCAAATTGTTTTGCAATCTCATCACTTGAAGAACACATACCGCCTTGTTTGTCACCTATCTGATGGATTATCTGGGCGGTTTTCTTGTTTTCGACTGCTTTCGCAAGCAGCCTGCCACACTTATTCCCTTGCTCATAGTATATTTTGTGTCTTAATATGTATTGGCTTTGATTTTCATGTTTAACTCGTCAGATAGGAGTGTTCTGGTGCGCATTAGTTCCTCAAGTGATGAGACCGCTAGCGTTCGCTTGTGAGTACGTTCTAGCTGGTGGATGCGTTCTGTACCATTTATGTGATGGTTATTAGATATGTTCTTTTAGTTGGGACTTATTGTATTTTTTAAATCATCTTGTTTTTGATAGCATTTAGTGCAGCTGTCCGAATATAATAGGATAATATAATAGGATTTCCCCATTTACCTCATCTGTATGGATGGAAGAATCTGTTAATTTTTATACATACACTAACATATGACCAGCCTAAAAAAGTTGTCACATGAATAGGTGTCCCCATTTAAAGATTTACTTAAATCTTTTGCTCTATTGACATTTGTAAAATTTTCGATATTCCATAACTTTCTGTTTTGACAGGAGTTCTATTTCTTCTCTACTTTTTCCCAGGGGCGGACTGACCATTAGGGCACTCGGGCACTGACCGAGGGCCCCATGGCCAGTAGTGGGTCCTATGAGCAGAGACATACTCTTTAAGAAGGTGTTCCATTACAACTCAATTGTGGGTTTTGTCAGTAGCAGTGTCATTGCTTCTAAATACATACACTGCCTGGCGGTTTATGTATTTAGACGTTCCGAGTCTTCGTTCTGTCTCACCCCTCATTGGCAGGTGTTTTTTCACCTTAATGCAGCATAAGATGCATTAAGGTGAAAAAACACAAACCTTTAGGCCCGGTTCACACTGCTGTGTCTTCAAAATCACGTGATCTTACCGCAATTTCACGGCCGATTTTTTGCCGCGATTCTCGGCCGCAATTTCAGGGAATGCCAGTCTATAGAGCTGAATTTGCATCGCACACGGATCAAACTCGCACAGGACAGGACCCTTTTTTAAAGCAGCTTAGATACGCAACGCACTGATGTGAACGGCACTCATGGAAAACTGTGTTAGTAAAATGACTTGCGAATTTGAGCAATCGCAACGGATCAAATTCGCAATAGAATTCGCAGCAGTATGAACCAACCCTTAAAGTCTTATGCTTTTTACACATTAGCCTCTGGCCTGTAATAGTGCCACCACCAAAGTACACTGAGTACATTTTATTTTCATCCCGATCTGCTGTACTTGTATTTTTTAAAGCTGTGATCGTTTTTAACAATTATTTGACAATTAAGTTTGGCTTAATAGTATAAATTGCTCAATATTGTAATCTGTTGTTTATTTCATCATTTGTACAAGGTACATGACTACATTTCTTTACCAGAAGTGCCGTGAATCTGAAATATTTAGAACACGGTATTCTGTGGGAAGATTTTACGGTAAAATGTTACGTTACAACAAGGTACCCTGGACATTAATGTTCTTGTCTTCCCACTTGTTTGTCTCTGTCCTCCCACACAGCAAATCTTAGTGTTTTCATCATGGGGTCTAAGTACATCAGGTCATCTCAAAGAACCTTGGATAAATTTGTTCAATGACTTGAGCAATACTGACCTGGACGGTGACATCAGGCCGGTGCAAAGGTCTTATTAGCTCTTTAAACAAAACGCGGTCTAATGATTGACCAGGTACCCAGGCTTAAAAAGCACATCTAGTGACTTTAGCCTCACTATAGTTTTCACTCAGCCAAAGAAAAAAAGATGCTGAGAGCAACACTTGTGACCGTGTTGCTCTGCCTCGCAAGCACCGCATGGGTATGAAACATTCCATTATGTGCTATCTGCAATTCTTTTCCAGCCTGTATTTTCTTAAAGTTTCTTCACTGTATGTTTAACTTAGTTTAAAAATGTATATTGCTGCATAAGGTAATATAGGTATTTACTTTTATTGGTAGTTACAATTATATTATATTTACATTATATATTAGGTAAAATGTTCCCTCTCCTCTTGTCTATACTGCATATCATATATAGAAAAAAAAAATCTGTGTACTTGCCAACTACCAACAGAAAAAGGCATGAGGATGCCATTTTTAATCCGGTCCGGTCTGGTCACATGATCCTGCAGCTCCGGCTCCTCTGTGTCAGTAAGTGGCTGCTACAGGGTATCAGGCTTTATTAAAAGAAAAAAAAAAGGGGGGGGGGGATTTTGTCATAATAATAACTACTTGAAATGGTTTTACACTTTCCTATGCAGACTTCAATATCTCATAGTAGGTCCAAACCATAGCAAGGCTTTGTCTAAGTTTGTATTCTTAGATGACAGTTCTGGCCTGGGGTATGCTATGGCACTGTTCACAGGCAAGGTCTGTCTACATATGGGGAGTAGAGAAGAAACTGAAAGGGAAGTGAACTGTTGAGTACCTCAATTTTCCACGCTTCATAGAACACTTAAAGGGGATGTAAAGGTTTTTTTATTTTTAAATGGGTTCCTTTAAGCTAGTGCATTGTTCGTTCGGCTCGGATGATGGGGGCAAGTTTACTGAGGAGAAACAGGAAGTAAGAAATTCAGACAAAGAAAAAGAAATTTAGAAGGGAAATCAAAGGAAAAGGTAAGTGAACCAACAATGCACTACCTTAAAGGAACGTATTTAGAAAATAAAAAACAAACGTTTACAACCCCTTTAATGCCAATGAATGTCACTGACTTGGATACACACGTTACAATCTTCTTTGGATTAACCACTTGTGTAGTGTGGGGGCCTTCTAAAAGAATACATTTCGTATAAATTCAGTCAGATGATTTCAACCCATACATATGTTAGTAAATCTAGATAGGTTGTACATTGAGATTGGAAAGTGTGAGGCCAGCCTAAGGTGTAAGAGATGTGTACAAATTTGGTCGGTCATTAAGATTGCCAAACCTGTTGAATGATTACTATGGGTTGGCCAACAAAAATAGACACGTCAAATTAGCCAGCACCTATATGACTACATTGTGCGTTTCGATCATTTCATATGAGCAGATATCAGTCATCCTAAAAAGTCAGGGTCGGTCCATACACAGGCCAACTACCAACAGAAAAGTGCATAAGGATACTTCTTGGGTGGATTGGTAAGGGTGCTTGTTTGATAATTGGGTAACCTTTACTAGATTTAAGACGTAAAGTAGAACTAAAGGAAAAACGCGTTTTAATTTTGGATAGATTAAGCAAGGGTTATAAAACCTGTCAATTTTTTGGACATTTTTTTTCTCACTTGATAGGAATCTCTATGATAGAACACAGACAGTAAAATGTAAACTTACAAGTGTTTTAAGTCTTCCTTTCTCTATCCAAAACTGAAAATGTTTTTGCAATACATACTATGCTATGTATACCGTACATCATAAAAAGGTCCAATTACTATTGGGTTTGTGTAAGAATTGGAATTATGACTGTGCAGTCTTAATCTTGTAAAAAGTCTTAAATCACTCGATTTATATTTGTGTCCTTATTGAGCTTTTTTTTTTTAGTCTGGATATGTTTTTAATGGCAACGTAACTTTATATGTTAGCACACAAAAAAAAACATAGTAATAAACATGGTAATTTACTTTTTAGCCACTCATTACTTTATCACATTGCTACTAAACTGATGCCCACCATATTTATCAGAGTTATCTTAGATAAGCTTGGTCTCATCTGGTCATCTTTAGATTCTCCAAAGCTTATAAAATATAGCATTTCTAAAGGAAAGAATATTTTAGAATTTCGGTTAATGTAGGAAAGAGTTAAAAATGATGTCAGGTTTTTTTTTTACTATCTGTTTCTCATTGGAGATATTTCCCTTCACTTCTTGCCTTGTATACTCAACAGGAAGTAAGAGGATATCTTTGAAATATGAGGAAAATCCCCTCTTAGATAGTTGCCATGGAAACATGTGTCCCACTTTGAGATATTTCCCCTCTATTCCTGTTCTGTTGCAACTCAAAATTTTGCATTGACCTTTTCTTTCATTCCCAGTTTCAGCGATAATCAGGACAGTGAATCACCCTAATCAGGACACAGGCAGCAATAAATAACTTGACAGGGGTTCTAACTACATACCACTCTATCCAATAGGTTTTGCCTTCAGCGTTATACTTTAAATAATTAAATGAATTATACATTCTTATTAGTAGATAACACATACTTGTCTCTCATAAAATAGGTGCTTAAAGTGATACTAAAGTCTAATTTTTTTCTTAAAAAATAAATGAACATGTTATACTTACCTGCCCTGTGAAATGGTTTTGCACAGAGCAGCCTCCTCTGCTTGGGTCCCTCTTCAGTGCTCCTGGCCCTTGCTCCTGTCCAGTGCCCCCACAGCAAGCAGCTTGCTATGGGGGCACCCGAGTTGAGCCGCAGCTCCCTGTGTCCATTCAGACACGGAGCCGTGGTTTGGCCCCACCCCCTCTATCTCCTGATTGGCTAACTGACTTTGATTAACAGCAAATGTCCCCATTGCAGTGTCTCAGACAATCAGGAGGAAGAGTCCCGGAAGGCCGAGGTATTCATGCACATCGTTGAATAGAGATTGGCTCAGGAAAGTATTAGGGGGGCTGTGGGGGACTGTTACACACAGAGAGTTTTTTTATCTTAATGCATAGCATGCAGTAAAATAAAAAAAGACTTCTGCTTTTACAATTACTTTAAAGGAACCCTTACTTTATACTACAGTTTTCAGGGCAAGCTGTACTTGTAAGATAAAGGGATGGAATACTTACCTCCTCTGCTTTCCTGCACTACTGAAGTCTGATCAGTTTTCCACTGGGAACTCCTTGGTTCCCCACAACCCTCAGACCGCGTACACACGACCGTTTTCCTAGGCAGAATTCATCAAGAAACTTGGTGGGAGAGCTTTTTTCCAGTGGAAAACGGTCGTGTGTATGCTTTTCATCGAGTAAACTGTTGAGGAACTCGACGAGGAAAAAAGAGAGCAAGTTCTCTTTTTCCTCGACGGAAGTCGTCGTGTTCCTCGTCGGGCTGGTTTTCCACAAGAAACACGTTGGTGTGTATGCTTAGAAACCCGCGCACCTTCGGTAAAAGTTGCATTTGTAATGGAAATAGCACATTTGTTACGCTGTAACAGACTGAAAAGTGCAAATGTCTCTTACCAAACTTTTTCCTAACACGCAGTAACATGAGATTAGCAAAAGCAGCCCCTGCTGTTGTATGTGTTGAAGTCACCGAGTTTGAGAACAAGGAGATTTGGTCTTGACAGTGTGTACGCAAAGACAGCTTGTCGAGTTTCTCAACAAGCCTAACAAGGAACAAGACGAGGATAACGCTGTGTCTGAAACGACGAGTTCCTCGGTCGTGTGTACGAGGCCTCAATGGTTCCTTCTGCTGACCCCATAACACTGCAGGAGACGGTGGTGACATGAAGGTCAACAGAAGGAACCAATGAGAGCTTCAGGGGAACCAAAGTGATTGACACTCCTGAAAGTACTGGTTTCCCAGCAAGCTTTGGGGGATAAATATTCAGAAACTGAACAGCTTTCAACATTGGAAGCAGCCGAGTTGTTTGTTTTTTCTCTTTTTTACAGGTACAAATTGCCTTGAAAACTCTAGAATAGCAACAGCATTCGTTTGAAGGAAACTTGTGTTGGGAAAAAAATGTAGGCTGACCTTTCTCTGTTAATTGCCTGGCTGTCACTGACCTCCAAAAAGCATGCAGCTATTAAAGTTAGAGGGAAGTCAAATTTCTTTTGGGTCAGTGACTCAAAAGGGTTGGTTTACTAAAACTGAAGAATGCTAAATCTGGTGCAGCTCTCCTTAGAAACAAATCAGCCTCCATTTTTTTTCTTGGCCAAAGATTTATTGAACAAGCTGAAGTTAGAAGCTGATTGGCTACCATGCACAGCTGCACCAGATTTTGCACTCTCCAGTTTTGCTAAATCAACCCCACAGTGTTGATGCCTTCGGATAAATCAGACAGTACTCTTTAAATATAAATACAGCTAATACCGCTGCCATGGTTATGAAGGGTTTTAAGATTACTTCAAATATGTTTAATTATCTTTATATTTGTTCAATAAATAGACAGCGGAGGATTTTGAAGATGCGGGTGCTACTGGTCGTGGTCCCAGAATTTTAGAACAAAAAGCTGCTGCTGGCTGCAAGCAAGAGAAAAACTGGCCAGTGTGTTCAGATGAGGATTGGGTAAGTAAACACAGTTTTATTGGCATAGCCTTTGTCCCAGCAGTTACTATATTCTTACATACACCACATATTGCACCTTACTTCTAAATATACTCCTTAATCTTGGGCCCCTTTTACACTGGGGCGTTTTTCAGACGTTTTTCAGACATCGCACAAAATTCCACGGATTTGTCCGATGGAAACCCGATCGTGTGCACGAGGCTTAAGAGTTTCAATTTGTATGCAATCAGGCAGGCCCTACGTGGTTTTGGTAAATCTAAAGGAAATCAGGCAACAAAAGTTGTATAGTGTGTCTGAGTCAGCCCTAGAACCACAAAATAGCAATGCCCAAGGTGGGCACATAATTACTTTTTATGAGACAAGGCCAACAGCCCTCCAAGAATCTAGTGTAGAATAAGGCCCCATACACACTATTAGATTTAGGCCGGGTTCACACTGGTACAACAAACGCTCCGACATTAGTAGCTCATGTTGCATGACGTGTGAAAATCAAGGTTTCCCTATGAGAGCCGTCTTAACTTAAGTTCCTGCACTACTTTGGTCCGACTTTGATCCTACTTCAACCCATTGAATATTATTAAAGTAGGATCAAAGTAGGATCCTTGTCCTTACCATCCGACTTGTGGCATCCGACATGGTGATTACAGCAGCAGTAAAAGGAATTCATCTCACTCTGGGATTGTTTTAAATGGTCAAAGAACAAGTCACAGACTGTCACAAAGTCAGACCAAAGTAGTATCCTGTTCATGAACGTCAGATGGATGTAGGACCAATGTAGGACTGATGTTGCAGAGCAAAGTAGGATGAAAGTTGTATCACTGTAGTATCAGTGTGAACCCAGCCTTTCTGCTGATTTTTGTCTTCAAATCCATGTAGTGCAAGGGCCTGTCTGATTGCATACAAATTGAAACACAAGGGCCTGCCTGATTGCATACAAATTGAAACACAAGGGCCTGCCTGATTGCATACAAATTTAAACTCTTAAGGTTTGACCTCATATTATATGTTTTTTGTAAACCTGAAGACAAAAATCTGCAAAAGATGTAATAGCTTGTATGGGGTCTTAGAGGCAAAATCACATTCAGGAGACCAATAACTAGTTAGCTGTAACTAAGAAAATATTTTAGCACATCCTTTTTCTATTGAGTGCTCTTTTTTAATTTTAAGATTTGTTTTTTTGTTTTTTTTATGAAAAGAGGTAGTACTGAGATACAAACAGTATATTACAATAGTACAAATACAGTGAGCTATGAGTTGTAATGAACTCCCTTTCTTTGTTTCGGGCTTTAACATTTGCATGTGAATATCTGCAGTATGCTGACATCCATCCTGTATTAAAATGTCAGTTTTACTAGTCATAAATTGCCCATTTGATGAATCGAAATTCAGCCAATACAGCAGTGATCGATTTCTGTCATACAGGACTGTTGGAAGACTTTTGTCAACCAGTGGCTTGCAGCCAATGGACTGCATCCATTGATCATCATGTTCTGACAGGAGGAGTCCCACTGCCAGAATACAATTTCACAGCAGGAAGGATTTCTCTATCCACTTTGTATCTGTGGATGGGGGAATCCGTTTTTTTTTTTTTTTTTTATCGATCAGCCTGCTGGCTGATAGAAAAAAAGGATTGTCTATCAGGAATCAAACAGGCAGTCTAACTGTATTACTGGATATTCTATAACGTTAATATTTCATACATTACCTGTAGGGCCCCAAATGTCCTTCTGGATGCAGGGTTCAAGGCCTAACTACACAAACTGACAAAGAATTTAGCAAGAGAATTGATGCCATTAAACAGAAGCTAAAGGATGGAGAAAGCAACTATAAAAGCATTGACGTCAGAACCAAGGAAACATATGAGCTTGTCAAAGGAAATCTGGTGGCAGCACAACGTACGTATTAATCTCACATATTTAGCAGCATTCGGCTTATTGCATGCATTGTAGTATATCATTTCAGGCAATGTTTTGTCAATGTAGTTTTTAACACATAATATGCGTTTTTTATGAGTATGTTTTATTTAAAGCTTTGTGAACCATAAAAAAATCCATTAGTGGGAACAGATTACAATACATAATTTTTTTAATCTCAGGTGCAGTTGCCATTAGCAGTGATTAGGGAAAGTTCAGTACGATATTTATCTTCTCCTCCGCAATATCTCTAAAATCCGCTCCTTTTATCCTTTTAAAGTGGGAGTTCACCCAAAAATCAACTTTCTGCAGTTAGATCCAGCATTCTGCTGACATCTGCAGTATGCTGGTCTTTTTTTTGGTACTTATCGTTTTAGCAGTATTTCTTCTATGGCTCCGAGCGGGGAATCCTGCGGGGAATGGGCATTCCCGAAGGCAAGCAAGTTGATTGACGGCCTTCGATAGCGCGTCACGGCTTCCGAAAATAGCCGAGGTGACACTCGGCTGTTTACGGCGCCTGCGCCTGCCGTGTAGAGCTGACTGCGCAGGCGCCGTAAATTGCTGAGTGTCACTTTGGCTATATTCGGAAGCCGTGACGCGCTATCGAAGGCCGTCAATCAACTTGCTTGTCTTCGGGAACACCTATACCAGGAAGTAATCCCCACTCGGAGCCATAGAAGAAATACTGCTAAAACGATAAGTACCAAAAAAAAGAAAAAGAAAAGACCAGCATACTGCAGATGTCAGCAGTATGGTGGATCTAACTGCAGAAAGTAGATTTTTGGCAGAACTCCTGCTTTAAAGTAATAATACCACCACGCTACTCATTCACTCCCTTGTTATCTCTCGCCCTTGACTATTGCAACTCGATTCTCATAGGCCTACCTCTCCATAGGCTATCCCCTCTTCAGTTTGCCTGACCCATCTACTTTACCAACCACTGAGTGTCTGCTACCCCTCTCCGCCAATCCCTACACTGGTTTCCAATCAAAATAAATTCAAAATACTAACCACAACATACAAACCCATTCACAATTCTGCCCCGAGCTACATCACTAATCTTGTCTCCAAATATCACCCAAACCATCTTCTTCGCTCCTCTCAAGCCCTCCTGCTCTCAAGCTCCCTCATCTCCTCCTCTCATACTCATCTTCAGGACTTTAGGCGATTCCTGAAAACTAATCTCTTCAGGAAACCTACCACGCTTCCATATAATCTTTTATTACTTCCATTAGCTCATTCCCCACAGTTATAATCTTTTTTACCACTTACCCCACCCTCTTAGGTTATAAGCTTTCATGAGCAGGGCCCTCTTAATCCTCTTGTATTTTATTGTATTGTAACTGTACTGTCTCCCTTTTATACTGTAAAGTGCTTCCTGTTAGTGCTATATAATTCCTATAGAATAATAATGAAAATATCTATCTATCTATCTTTCTAGCTTTCCTTTCAGTTGACCACAATATATATATACTTTTTTTTCTTTTACTTTTTTTACATTTATTTAAAAAAATCTAATTCCTGTCGACAAGAACAATCTTTTAATACTGTACACAAATAACAGTGATGTTTTATTCTAGCTGATATACAGCATGCCTGATGTAAAACTATTATAAGTATAATAGTATTCATTTGAGCAGACAGAAAACAAAGATAGCCATATCTACAATAACCAGGCATTAAAGTGATTGTAAGACTTCAGTTTTTTTTTTTTAATAACAAACATGTCATACTTACCTCCACTATGCAGCTTGTTTTGCACAGTGTGGCCCCCGATCCTCGACTTCTGGGGTCCCTCAGCGGCTCCTCCTCTTATTAGATAGCCCCCTAGGAGATGTGCTCTCCCAGGGGGTTACCTTGCAGGTGCGCTCCCGAGTCCAGCATTTGTGTCCATAGACACAAATGCCTGACTCGGCCCCGCCCCCGGCGCCTATGTTATTGGATTCGCTTGACAGTGGGAGCCAATAGCTGCGCTGCTATCAATCTATCCACTCAAGAACTGGGACCCCGTGCAGAGAGGGAGAGCACATCTCCAACGAGAGAATGAAGGGGCTCAGGTAAGTAAAATGGGGGTGCTGGGGGGCCGGTCACTGCCAGAAGTTTTTCAAATTAATGCATTGGATGCATTAAGGTGAGAAAACATGAGGGTTTACAACCCCTTTAACAGATTTTTTTTTTTAAATGTGATCTGTTACAAAAAGGAAACAGCTTCCACATCATTGAAAGCTTCATTGTAAGCTGGCATCTTTTTACTCACAGGTTGTGTACTATTTCAGAAAAGTGAAGCTGAGCATATTCAGCTTCCATTCCCTGGAACAGCGTGAGAGTGAGGCCTCGTACACACAACCGTTTTCCTCGACAGAATCCATCAAGAAACTTGGTGGCAGAGCTTTTTGCCGAGGAAACCGGTCGTGTGTATGCTTTTCATCGAGAAAACTGACGTGGAACTCGACGAGGAAAAAAGAGAGCAAGTTCTCTTTTTCCTCATCGGGAGTCTCAATTTCCTCGTCGTGTTCCTCGTCGGGCTCGTTTTTGACGAGAAACACGTTCATGTGTATGCTTAGAAACCCGCGCATGCTCAGAATAAAGTATGAGACGGGAGCGCACCTTCGGTAAAAGTAGCGTTTGGAATGGAGATAGCACTTTCGTCACACTGTAACAGACTGAAAAGTGCAAATCATCTCTCACCAAACTTTTACCTAACACGCAGTAACATGAGATTAGCAAAAGCAGCCCCAAGGGTTGTGCCAGTGGAATCGAACTTTCCATGCCGTCTTATGTGTTGAACATCCCGCGTTTGAGAACAAGGAGATTTGGTCTTGACAGTGTGTACGCAAAGAAAGCTTTTCGAGTTTCTCGACAAGCCTAACAAGGAACTCGTCGAGGAAAATGATGTGTCTTTTCCGACGAGTTCCTCGGTTGTGTGTATAAGGCTGGGTTCACACTTGCGCGATCACAGATATCACATGTGATTCGCACTGCATTGCTATGCAGATCACATGCGATGTCTGTGCGATTCATATTCAGCTATACAAACTGTATGGCTGAAATCGTGTTGCATTTGCACCAAAATGGTGCAGGACCCTTTTTTTGGTCAGCACTAGAATCGGATCTAATGTGATCTGATTTCTGCACCATTTGACAGTTCGCACTGCACTGTCAAATCTGGGGGTGTAATTAACTTTACATTGACACCCCAAGCAGTTTGCAGATGTCAGTGTGAACCAGTGTTGCGATTCAGTTGCGATACGACGTCTGGAACTGAATCGTAGGGTTTCCCCACATTGCACCAGTGTGCTTGTTATTTTAGCTTAGGAAGGGGGAATAGCTAAAAGCATGTTCGAGGTAGAAACTGCTACCAGGAACAAGGGCCTGGGTGGGCCAGAGTCTAAAACTGATTTAAGCTTCTTTCCTAGTACACTACTTGAAGCATTATCTTTGTATATTTTTTGCTATGTTTATACTGTCTGAAACAGTGAGTTTGTCATTTATTTTTTTTAGCTTGACATTTAAAGGGGTTGTAAAGGTTCATGTTCTTTCACCGTAATGCATCCTATGCATTAAGGTGAAAAAACATCCCACAATTACTGGCCCCCCAGCCCCCCATTTTACTTACCTGAGCCCTGGAAAGTTCCACGTCGAGAATGCGCTCTTTCTTTGCCCGGGGTTCTTGGCTCTTCATTGGATAGATTGATAGCAGCACAGCAATTAATTTCTGTTCAATCAAATCCAATGACACAGGCTTCGGGGGGCAGGGCCGAGTCCTGCAATCAGCGTCTATTTATGCTGAATGCAGGACTCGGGAGCGCAGCCCGCATGGTAACCTCCTTGAGGGAGCGCATCCCAGAGGGGGTTATCTGAAGAAGGGAGGAGCCGAGAGAGCCACTAAGGGACCCCAGAAAATGCAGTTCGGTGCCATTCTGTTATTTAAAAAAAAAAATGTAACCTTTACAACCACTTTAATGTAATACTAACAGGAATTTAACTATATCCATCACTAAAGACCTGATTAAAAAAAAGCCTTTTGTATGTTCTGTTGAGGATTTTGACAAATTACAGTAACAATACATTTTCTGTTTGACATCTTTAGAGACTGATGGCGCATATAACCAGGTGACTGAAAACCTCAGGAGAAAGATTGAGTTCTTGAAAACGAAAGTTACCATTCAGATTGACAGAATCAAATTGCTGCAAAAAAATATCAGAAACCAGGTGGTGGAAATGAAGCGCCTTGAGGTAAGGGAGCAGCTGTGTATTAAGGACCCACAAGCAGGTTTATTTAATGTGCATCATTTAAGACACGGGGCACTCTCTAATCGATTGCTCTTTTCCAGGTTGATATTGACATTAAACTCCGTTCTTGCAAAGGATCCTGTGCAAAGGGCGTTGACTATAATGTGGATTATGACAGCTATGAAAATATCCAGAAACAGCTCTTGCAAGCCGAATCTACTGATCTGAGACCAAATGTCAATGCTATACCTGTGATGAAGATGAGACCAATTAAAGATGAAGCTGTGACTGATTCACGTTACAAGACACTTGCCCAGCAGAAAGAACAATATCCCATATTCTCTGATATTAAACAATATGCATTTGTACTAGAAGGGAAAACTAAAGAGGTAAGTGGACAACCAGTGTCCACTTCGAGTGTCTCTGGTAGCACAAAAGAGCAACCCATCCAAACGTTTGTTATTTATGGGGATAAAGGTACACAACCAGTGAAAGTATCTGGGGGAGATAAGACATCTGTCACAACTGAAAGTCGAGTCATTACATGCACAAAAACCATTACCAAGAAAATAGTTCGTGGGCCAGATGGACCTAGGGAAGAGGTTTTTGAAACAACAAGTGGAGATGAGTGTGAGAAATTAGAAGCACTAAAGAAAGAAGGAAAGGGTGAGTTTGACGCTGATGGCACATACACTCTGAAAGTAACTGGAAGTGGCAGTGCAGGAGGTGTCCACATCCCAAGTTGGGATGACTTTCTTAGTGGTAAACAGGTCAGTGGTAGCAGCTCTTCTACTGGCAGTTCAACCTCTAAAACTCAGAGTTCATCATCAAAAACTCAGACTTCATTCACCAACGGAGAAGATGAATTTGATGATTTTAGCCATATGGACCTTGGTGCTCCCAGTTTCCAGCCAATTAAAACACAAAGCTCTTCTGGATCCACTACATATTCCAAGACAGTAGTAAGCAGCAGCAGTGGGACCACAAAGGATGGAACCGAGTGGGGAACAAAATACAAGAGCGGGCCAGTATTTGAAGATCTTGGTCCAATACTAGAAGGCAACAGCGAAGAAGACGTGCCAGATTTTAGTGCCCGCAGTGTGAGACCAGGAGTGAAAAAAACATCATCTAACACTGGAAGTGGTAAATAAAAGAAAAAGCTACGGTTCTGGGGTCTATCCTAATTAGGCCAAAAAAACACATAATTCAGATTTCCAAACTACAAAACAATGCCACCAGGATAGTTGTGGGGGACACAAAAAAATAGACACAAATTATCTGTGAATCAGGCCCCTAACTCTAGATTATATAAGGCAAAGAGCATAGTTTATTACATATCACTTAAAAGTTACACTATCTTGCCCGGTATTATCACAATGTAATTTAAAACATGAACCATAATATAGTAGCTTTTACATTTTGTCTTTGCCAATTACATTGTAAAATAAGGTTTAGGAGAACATAATTTCTTTAATTTTCCATCATCCTGGCAAACTTAGCAATGTGCAATAATAATCAAATTATGAATCCTAGCAAACAAGATAAAACTGCGTTTCTTTTTAGACTGTGCCGATATCCTCCAGAAACACAGTTCTGGTGGCAAAAGTGGCATTTTCAAAATCAAGCCAGAGGGATCCCAAACAGAGCTGTCAGTGTATTGTGACCAAGACACCCAGATAGGAGGATGGCTTTTGATTCAACAGAGAGAAGATGGATCTGTGAATTTTAACAGGACTTGGCAAGACTACAAGCATGGATTTGGATCTGTGGATGCAAATGGCAAAGGAGAACTTTGGTTGGGAAATAAATACATACACATGCTGAGCCAGAATGAGACAATTCTCAGGGTTGAGTTAGAGGACTGGTCTGGCAAGCAGGCTTTTGCGGAATATATCTTTCGTTTAGGGTCAGAATCAGAGGGTTTTGCTCTTCATGCTAGTAGTTATGAAGGTTTGGCAGGGGATGCTCTCACAGAAGGCACTAAAGAAGACAGTGAAAACACCTCTCATGATAAAATGAAATTTAGCACATACGATAGGGACAATGACAAATGGGAGGAGAATTGTGCAGAAATGTATGGAGGGGGGTGGTGGTACAATAACTGTCAAGCTGCCAATCTGAATGGGATTTACTATACTGGAGGTCAATATGATCCTAGGAATAATGTTCCCTATGAGATTGAGAATGGAATTGTTTGGTTGTCTTTCAAGCCAGATGATTATTCTCTAAAAACTGTGAAAATGAAAATACGGCCTGTGGAAACTGCATAATAATAATTTTGTATATTACTGCACTCCCCAAAATATTACTGTATTATGTGTTTTTTTTTATATACTTGGCTTAATGTATAGACACTTGTAACAGAGAAGAAAACTAAATGAATTACATTGACTCACCGTTGTTGTGTTTTTGTTATTACACTATGTCACACTGGTTCTTTTTCATGTAAGTAGTGCTTGACAAGTTCAAATAGTCAATTGTACAGCACAATAAAGTCAATACATTGGGGGTTATTTGCTAAAACTGAAAAGCGCACGATCTGGTACCACTCTGCATAGAAACCAATCAGCTTCCAGGTTTTACTGCCAAAGCTCAATTGAACGAGCTGAAGTTAGAAACTGATTGGCTACCATGCAGAGCTGCAACGAATTCTGAGTGCACCAGTTGTAGTAAATCCACCCCACTCTCTCATACAAGGTCAGCACTAGATCATTCATGGTATAACAATTACAAATGAACTTATTTATCACTGTCTGAAGAAAACTTGTTCTTGTTTCTCATAGACCATCCTATCCTATAAGCCTTCAATTAATCTTATCAGGTTCTATGGTTGGCGAGAATCACACTTTTTTCAGATACATTGATAAACAAAGTTTAGTTGGGATTGAATATGAAAAGCACCAGATACAATAATTTGATGCTGTTTATAGCGAAAGGTCGAATTATTATATTATTTTCCTATATTTAAAATAATTTTTTTCTAACCCATTTTCTTACTGGTATAAATAATGCCAGTATTTTCATTACTTTAAACTAATCTTTATTTACATGCTACATCCGTAAGTCTTACTTACAGCCAAAGTGCATTACCCAGTTAACCTGTAAGGTATCACTTCACTGTAGATAAATCACTGCATGGTCAGTGTTGATTGGTTGCTTTGCAATACGTTTTAATGTACAGAGTAACCCTACATACGTGTTAGTACCTAGATATCTTTTTATCCTTCACAAACCACCAATAAACAATTAATAACGAAATAGTAAAAGAACAGCAGACAGTTGGACCAGTACATACATATCTATACATGTATTTATAAGCACATTCTGAAAAAGGCAGAAAAGTGACCCAAACTCCTCTTATTAGCAGGTTACCAACTGCCCAAATGGGTGTAGGGTACAAGGCCTGATTACCAAATTTGAAAAAGAGTTTGTCATTCGAACGGAAACTGCAAAACAATCCTGGGTGACAAGTAACCCCCAACACATTTTAATCTTTTCTGAAATAAAACATCTCCATGAAGTTGTACAGAGAAACATGCTTAAGGATCAAGGCAAGTACACTGTTAATCTGACTTCACAGAGATTACATTGCTTCTAAATAGCTAACCCCTTATAAACATAAGCCATTAACATGGTCACAAATGTTACAACCTGGTTGTACTACAATCTTTGTACAAACTTTATATGGATTTACCAACAACTATCAAGTGCCAGGCCCTACCTAAACAATCCAATCAGTTTATTTTCAATCAGTTAGGTCCTCATACTACATAGTTATTGGTAAATCTAATAGAGATTGTATAGATTAAATAATAGCCTGATGAGATATACAATTGCAGGTGGTAGTTTTATTAACTGAGTCAGTTTTAAGAGGAATTATAAAATTCATGAATTATGTTTTAGTCCACACAATGAAAACCTCCTACAGTTATAAGGGAAAGTTCAAAAAGCATATGCAGGTCTGCACTTGAGGAAAGTCCACAAAGGCTAAGTCCTAGGTCTGCAAAATGTAATGGAGTTGCTTATTAGCATTGTTGTTGCAAGGAAAAAAAAAAAAAAAACATATACAGTATATCACTGCAATAGATGCATATTTAGCTGTGTACAGATCCTGGCAGAGATGCATTCAGCCCCTAACTTCTGTTGTGTGCCTGAAGAAGCAAGTAATGGTGTCAGCCCTGACCAGTTGTCTTTTGATGAACTACAAAACACTCCCCCTTCTCTTCCTCTCAACAGCATTTGAAGAACTCTTTTATAGTACACTGAACTTTTTCTCTTCCAGCTTTTGCTGGTATTGCTCTCCAGGCTGCTAGACAGATCCCAGGGGAAGTGCACTTGGTATCACTCCTCCTGGGACAGCAGCCGGGGCTACAGAGAAAGCAATGTTATATATGGCTCGTGTTCCCTCCAGGGCCGCCTGCTTCCTCTGCTGCTGGTGCCAGCTTCTTGTACTCTGATGCTCTGGGATGGCGGGTCGGAAACCTGTTGATTTCAGTCTGGGTTTGCTGATCTACTATCCCAAAGCATGGGCATGCGTTTTCCTGATTTGAGGTTACGGGCCACATCAGAAGGCACACAGGCTATGGGTTGAGCAACGCTGATTTATTGTATCCCTACAGCTAACTGATATAGAATGGATGCTAAAAGTTCCTGCACTTGCACATAATAATACCTTATTTGGTATCCTATCAAGTGGGCTCAATAGTTTTCAATATAAAAATACAACCTTAAAGTGGAAGTAAACCCTTCTATCATTTTCAGCCAAGGAAGCTGCCATCTTGGCCTTAATCTTCAACTGCCGTGGTGCTGCACATGTGATCAGTTATGACACCAGCCATTGGATGGTTTGACAGTTTGGTTGAGAGCACAACCAATGTGACAGTTGGCAATCCCGGCATGCCGGAAATTTAACTGCTTTTTGAAACTGTGAAATCGATGGGTTTACTTCCGCTTTAAGATTAGTATGTCATCCACTCTAATAATGCCAAACTGAGTAACAGGAAACCTGCCAAAATGGAAATGTGGCAGTTGTGCAGGCCCAGGATGTCTTGTCTTTACTGCCCAGTGAGTCACTTATTTGGAAGAAAGATACAATTCTCAAACCTTATCAGACCAAACTGGCTGCAGGCTTGTTCCAGGCAGCTCCTATATTTCTATATTCACTTTAAATTGGTAAGTGTTCTCCTGCATTGCTGGCTTGAAGTACTTAAAGTACTGGTGTCCCTGGGATAGAGCTACTACAAAAATATATATCTCCCCCACTAGAAAGTGATTTTAAATGCCACTTGGACATTAGCTAAGCCAAACCTTGCAATGCACATTTCTTTCCAATTACACTTTTTTAATGGGGTTAGACTTAATCAAAATATCAATAGGACTTTAAAGCTACAAAACATGTTTAAGTTTTTATACTTGACAAATGTTTAAAACGTTGTATAAAAGTATTGTATAGGTCAGTGCCGACACATAATTGCATATTACCATACAACAGTTAGAATTTCCTCTTGAAATGCTCACAACATCGATTCATACTTCCATACTGTAGATAATATAGCCAATATGGATATACTGTACGTATCGATATGTTAATGGAATTAATTTGCTTCATTGGAAGATTCATAAAGGAAGATATGTAGCATGGTAGGTGGGAATATGCATACAGTACATATGTTACAGAGGGTTGAATTTCCCCTTTCTATGCTGGAGGGGTGCTGCAGATTGGAATAAGCTGATACGCTGGTAGTTAAGGTGTGTACATATTTTCTACTGTTCTACATGTCTATGTCTTACAAAATCTCCTAATGAAACAAACTAATTGTCTGAGAATTTCATGGAGAATTCTCCTCATTGCCCTTCAAGGACCAGGTTAAAATAACATTAAAGTTAACATAAACAGTTACAACAATGTATTGACATTTATATTGATATAGCTACCTGCTCCCCTTTCAGATTTGCAACCATATCCAGGGTTATGGTTATGGTATGCCCGAGCCTCCCGACTATTCTCATTCTCAAGTCCCCTGGTCAGCCTGTCCTTCGGGCTTGGGAGCAGAGCTGTTGCTCGTATCTTGAGAGGTATTCTCCCTCCTGGGCTATCGGTGCTATTGGTGCTTGCTTGCCGCCCTTGCTGCTTCTCTTCCCGCGACCTCCGTCTCTGGGGTCACCTGCTTGCACTGTGGAGATGGTACCTGGAGTCGTGTACTGTCATCCTGCCCACACCTTGAGGCCTTCAGTGCCCCACGCCTCTCACCTGCTGACACTGGGCCCTCCTATACACCCCCCCATTCAGCACACCTATGTCTCCTATACATCTCCCCCATCCAGAACACCTTTGCCTCCTAATTCTATACACCCCCTCATCCAGCACACCTATTTCTCCTATACATTCCCCTCCATCCAGCACATCTTTGCCTCCTATACACCCCCCCATCCAGCACACCTATGCCTCCTATACATTCCCCCCGTCCAGCACACCTTTGCCTCCTTTACACCCCCATCCAGCATGCCAATGCTTCCTATACACTCCCCCCCCCCCCCCCAATCCAGCACACCTATGCCTTCTATACACACCCATTCCCCCATCCAGCACACCTATGCCTCCTATGCAACCCCCCCCCCCCCCACCCAGCACACCTTTGTCTCCTATACACTCCTCCAACCTCCCCCCATCCAGCCAGCACACCTATGCTTCCTATACACCACCCCCCTATCCAGCATGCCTATGCTTCCAATACACCACCCCCTTTCGAGCACGCCTATGCTTCCAATACACCACCCCCCTATCCAGCACGCCTATGCTTCCAATACACCACCCCCCTATTCAGCACGCCTATGCTTCCAATACACCCCCCCCCATCCAGCACACCTTTGCCTCCTATACAATCCACCCTCCCCATTCAGCACACCTTTGCCTTCTATACACACCCATTCCCCCATCCAGCACACCTATGCCTCCTATGCAACCCCCCCCACCCAGCACACCTTTGTCTCCTATACACTCCTCCAACCTCCCCCCATCCAGCACACCTATGCTTCCTATACACCACCCCCCTATCCAGCATGCCTATGCTTCCAATACACCACCCCCTTTCTAGCACGCCTATACTTCCAATACACCACCCCCCAATCCAGCACGCCTATGCTTCCAATACACCACCCCCCTATCCAGCACGCCTATGCTTCCAATACACCACCCCCCTATTCAGCACGCTTATGCTTCCAATACACCCCCCCATCCAGCACACCTTTGCCTCCTATACAATCCACCCTCCCCATTCAGCGCACTTTTGCCTCCTATACACTCCTCCAACCCCCCCCCCCTCCCATCCAGCACACCTATTCTTCCTATACACCACCCCCTATCCAGTATGCCTATGCTTCCAATACACCACCCCCTTTCTAGCACGCCTATGCTTTCAATACACCACCCCCAAATCCAGAACGCCTATGCTTCCAATACACCACCCCCCCATCCAGCACGCCCATGCTTCCAATACACCACCCCCCTATCCAGCACTCCTATGCTTCCAATACACCCCCCCATCCAGCATACCTTTGCCTCCTATACAATCCACCCTCCCCATTCAGGACACCTTTGCCTCCAATACACCCCCTCCATTCAGCATACATTTGCCTCCTATACACCCCCCCCCCATCTAGCACAATTTGCTTCCAATACCCCCCCTCCATTACATAAAAGGTTATGAACTCCTCTATCCAGCACATCTTTGCCTCCTATACACCCCCCCATCCAGCACAACTTTGCCTCCAATACACCCCCTCAAAACAGCAAACCTTTGCCTCCTATACATTCCCCCCCATACAGCACACCAATGCTTCCACACTCCCCCTCTGTTCAGCACACCCAATCCCCCCTCCCCCATCCAGCACAGCTATGCTTCCAATACAACCCCCATCCAGCACAGCTATGCTTCATATACACTCCCCCAAATCCAGTATCTTCCCCATCTTTTTTACGTTCTAATGTGTGCCGAGCCTGGCTTCGGTGCACACTGAGGGCAAACTTGGAGAGTTTGAGCCCATCCACATGTTACTGGCTTGCGTAGTCACTCCTTGCCGCCTATGCAAAAGCCAAGGAGTGCCCCACAAACCTTCCCCCGCCCCACTCCCTAGCTATACTGCAGGATGGAGGTGGAGAGGGGAGGTCCTAGGTGGCTAACCATATGTGTCACGCCGTTCATTCCCAGGACACAGCTTGGTGGCTGGGGATTCAGAATTCACTGCCCCCGCCATCATGTGACAACACTGAAGAAATGACACTTTGCTACAATGTAAAGGGGTGCATGTACAGCTTGTATAAGTGTATATTTGCTGTCCTCTCAAAATAACTCAACACACAGCCATTAATATATAAACTGCTGGCAACAAAAGTGAGTACACCCCTAAGTGAAAATGTCCAAATTGGACCCAATTAGCCATTTTCCCTTCCCAGTGTCATGTGACTGGTTAGTATTACAAGGTCTCAGGTGTGAATGGGGAGCAGGTCTGTTCTATTTTATGTACTTGCTCTCACTCTCTCATACTAGTCACTGGAAGTTCAATATGACACCTCATGGCAAAGAACTTTCTGAGGATCTAAAAAAAAGGAATTGTTGCTCTACATGAAGATAGCCTAGGCTATAAGAAGATTGCCAAGACCCTGAAACTGAGCTGCAGCACGGTGGCCAAGACAAAAGAGCAGTTTAACAGGACAGGTTCCACTCAGAACTCGGCATGATCGACCAAAGAAATTGAGTGCACATGCTCAGCATTATATCCAGAGGTTGTCTTTGGGAAATAGATGTATGAATACTACCAGCATTGCTGCAGGGGTTAAAGGGGTGGAGGGTCAGCCTGTCAGTGTTCAGACCATTCGCCGCACCCTGCATCAAATTGGTCTGCATGTCCAAGATAAACTAATTTGGTTCAGATTGTATCAAGCGTGTGTGGTGGCAACCAGGTTGAGGAGTTAAGTATGGTGGTGGGAGTGTCATGATCTGGGGCTGCATGAGTGCTGCTGACACTGGGGAGCTAGAGTTCATTGAGGAAACCATAAATGCCAACATGTACTGTGACATACTGGAGCCCAGAATTATATCCCTGTATATAAACAAACATTTTAAAATGTATTACATTTCTTTTAGTAAATAGACACTTATCAATGTAAACAAACACTTAAATTTTTTTAAACTATCAAAAATGCGTTAAGGACAGTCAATCAGTGAGCAGTGGGGTGAGGACAGAAAGTCATTGAGGCCGCGTACAGACGACCGGTTTCCTCTGCAGAATTCAGCAAGAAACTCGATGGGAGACGTATTCTGCCGAGGAAGCCGGTCGTGTGTACACTTTTCGCCGAGAAACCTGTCGAGGAACTCTTCGAGCCAAAAAGAGAGCATGTTCTCTATTCCCTCGATGGGCAATGGGAAAATTTGGCTCGACGAGTTTTTTGACTGCCGAACAAGGAACTTGACGAGGAAAGCGATGTGTTTTGCCCGACGAGTTTCTCGGTCGTGTGTACGTGGCCTGAGAAGTGTGCAGTGAGGCCAGCCAATTAGTGAGCAGTGTGCAGTGAGACCAGCCAGTCAGTAGGCAGTATGTAGTGGGAGGGTTGAGAGAAGTTCTCCAGTTCTTTATATGCATTGTAAGGCTTCAAGATGCACAGATGGGGAAAAGAGGGAATTCCTGCAGTGATAAAGTTAGACCTCCCCTTCAGCCACTTCAGCTATTACTGGAAGTAGAAGACTTCCAGGCTGCCATCTCTGCTTCACCTCCTTCACAGTTTCAGCTGCTCGATCAGCCAGAGCAGTCACATGTGAGTGTGTAGAGGGAGAGTTTGGCAACACCCTCACCCCGCCCACCGCCAGCTGAGAGTCCTCTGCTAGTTGCAAGCCCAGCCTGCTGTTTGCCAGGCACTAGAGGAACACTGAAGCCAAGGTAGAAAGTCAAAGACAGAACTTGCTGACCCGGTGACAAAGATGGTTTCAAAGATGGGGGCAAACCCAAACTTCCTCTTGAATTAGGCACCCCGGACACACCCTCTGTGCATGCCTATGCCTTCAAAGAAAATTGATGCTGGAAGATGTGAAGATTAAAGCCCCCTACACACGTTTGGTTTTCTTGGCAAGAACCAGCAAGAAAACTGCTGGCAGAGCAGAGTAAACGGAGCGTGTGTACGAGGCTTTCAGGTTTCTCGTCGAGAAATCTGACCAGAATCTCGACGAGAAAAATAGAGATCCTGCGCTCTATTTTCTCGTCGGGATTCTTGTCGGCCTGTTTGCCGATGAGAAACCCGAGAGTGTGTATACTTACCTGTCGCCATGGAAACCCGCACATGCTCGAAATGACCTTGACGCATGCACGGTAGCTTCCGCGGCATAGGTAGAGTGAAGCACGATGGCGGTGACGGCATCGAATGTGACGAGCACATGATCGTTGTACGCGATGACGTCACCACGTTCTTGCCTTTCAAAAGAACCGCAGTTCTTTTGAAAGGTCTGTATGTACACTCGGGAGGCAAGAGATTCTTGCCAAGAATCTTGTCGAGAAAAAAAAAAAATTCCTGACGAGATTCTGGCCCGTGTGTACGAGGCCGTAGTCTTAAAATTTTTTCTTTAGGAACAACTTTCACCAAGGCCATCAGAAAGTTTTTTTGTTATGGTTCACATACAGTATCATTTCAGGATCAAGACACTGCTGTTAAACATTAGTGGAATATAACATATTGTAAGCAATACTGTATATACTGTATACATGGGGGTCCGCTAAATATTTTTTCAAGGGGTGGCGCTTCGGCAGCGGCGATACAGAGTCGCATTTGACCCTTTCTTCAAACGCTAGCGGGGGTTAAAAGCTCCCCGCTAGTGGCCGAATAGCGCAGCTAAAACGATGGTATAGCGATGCTTTTTAGCGGCGCTTTACTGATAACGTGGCCAGCTGGCAGTGTGAAATAGCTCTTGAGATAATTCAGCTATACTCCATGGCCATATAAATGTAGGCTAGAGAATGTACAGACCCCCCTTCAGCACAGATGGACCTCCCTTCAGCACAGATGGACCCCCCCTTCAGAACAGATGGACCCCCCCTTCAGAACAGATGGACCCCCCTTCAGCACAGATGCACCCCCCCTTCAGCACAGACCCCTCCATACAGCACAGCAGGAACCCCCATTCTGCACAGACCCCAAATTATGCACAGACCCCCTCCATTCAGCACAGATGGACCCCTCTTCAGTACAGACCCGCCATTTCGCACAGACCCTCCCATTCAGCACAGACCCCACCTTCAGCACAGATGGACCCCTTTTAAGCACAGATCCCCCTTCAGCACAGATGTACCCCCACTTCAGCACATACCTTCCTTCAGTACAGACCCCTCCTTCAGCACGGACCCCCTTCTGTACAGACCCCCCTTCAGCATAGATGGACCCCCTATCCAGCACAAACCCCCCTTTCAGCACAGACGGACCCCCCTCCTCCATCCCATTCAGTACCTCAGATCAGCCATCAGCGTAGCACAGGCAGCCGGTTCCCTCCTCCTGTGTACACATAAACACTGGAGGGGGAGGCGGCTTCACTCTGCTCGCTGTGACTGTCTGACATCTGGCTCGGGACTGCTCAGACAGCCCGTGGCCGCGAGACTCTTCAACACCTTTTTGATTTTCCAGTGGGTGTCAATTGCCCCCCCCCCCTTGCCCTATGGAGCGGACGCCCATGACAGTATATACAGTAAAGATGCCTGGAGGTTATTTACAGACCAGTAAAACTAACTGTAACACCATACTCATAATTACCAATGTTTTGTCACATACTGTACCTTTGCTTCCTGGGATTAAATATTTCTATATATTATATAACATACACAACAGCTGTATTTTAGTAGTTTCTATTCATTTTAGATGCACTGAAAACATTCGCTCATGATGAAAATAAGTTCAGGAGGAGACTGATGCCACTAAAACTAAAGGTGAAGGAGCAAGCAATAAAAATCGAACAATTACTCGGTGAGCTTCAGGATCAGCTTACAGAGATGAAGAGGCTGGAAGTAAGTGTTTTCATTTCTAAAAAATACATATTATTAAGCCCTTAAACATACTGTAATTATGCAGCTCTAATACGAAGGCTTTTTATATGAGATACATAGTTATATACAATGTGACAAGAATGATAGGATAGTGTATAACTTGTGCTATCCGATTGCAATCAATCAGCCTTTATATTACTCTGATTAGGTAAAATGTATTCTGATTGGTTTTTAAAGGGTTGTACACTTTGTACAAATTAATCCTAATTTTAAGGGATCAACAAAAGAAAAAAAATAATGTAAGTGGATACGAAATGTAATGATAGATTTTTTTACACACCTTTTTTTTATAATTTTTTTTTAAGTTCCATCAATATTAAAGGTCAGACCATCAATGGTTTATGCGTAAAGGAAAATGTTCCCTTCATGATTGAAACAAGCATTAAATGAAATAACATTTACTAAAAGGCACCAGTGACATAAGCCCAGTGTTAATTTTGTAGACTAAAATATTTTCATTGACTAACTTAACACTATTTTAGTCGATTAATATACCACTAAAACAACTGGAATGACTAAAGTATGGCTAAAACTAGAATGGCATTTTAGTCAAAACTATGACTAAAACTAAATTGAAATTAGACTTAAAAATTAGCATTGCACTATTTTTTTATTTTTTATGGCTGAACTGGATTGACTTGTGTATTTTTTCAACCTGACTAACTATGTACCACATAAGAATAAGTAAGGGCATCTACTAAGCTGCTAAAAGAAAAAAAATAGGAAAGAGGCTTAATTTTTTTGTCTTAAAGCGGAGCTCCAGCCGCGGGAAAAATTTATTTTAAAGTCAGCAGCTACTAACAGTGTAGCTGCTGACTTTAAATAAGGACACTTACCTGTCCTAGGCGCCCGCGCTGACGGCCCCCCCCGATGCCGGTCCCACGATCGCTCCGGGTCCCGCGCCGCCATTCACACTATGGGAAACAGGCAGTGAAGCCGTACGGCTTCACTGCCCATTCCTAGTGCGCCTGCGTGAGTCTCACGCTGGCTTGCGAATGGGCGCGCTGCTCTCTGAGAACACACACAGTTCCCAGGAAGCAGCGCGCCCCATTCACAAGGAGAAGAACAAGAAGAAAACACACCGCGGTTCAGGAAGAGGCAGATTACGGACTTCCACATAGCAACAGCTATTTCGGGTGAGTATTTTTTTTTTTTTTTCATGTTTTTTTTTTTTTTTTTTTTTCAAACAACATTGTAAAATGTTGTTATCCTGGGTGGAGCTCCGCTTTAATATTTAATGTTGGTAATACATTCAGATAATATGTGCAATGGCATTACAGCCAAAAGGGTTTACAATTTTATTAAATAATTTAAAGTTGCACTTCTGTTTGTCAAAAAGCAATATTTTTGTTTGATTTCGAAACTTGGTTTTATTTATAAAGACGTAATATATACAGCTAAATCTGTGTCTGTGTGCATGCTCAAACCTTAGTACCATAAAAAATAACATGTATTTAGATTTTTTTCTCCAGGAGTATATAATGAGTTTGGCTAGAGAAATGCTTAAAGGGTAATTCCACTTTCGTGGGGAAAAAAAATGTCAAATAAAGAAAAAATAATATATCGTATACAATTGCGATACAAGTCATATTGTAAATTGAAGGTTATTAAAAATGACCTTTCCTTTTCAATCTGCAGCCACTGTAATTTTCTGAAAATGCAATGCAATATGACTATCTGAAGTTGTTCTGTACACAGAATGTGTACTGACCACTCCCCAAAAACATAATTTGCTTGTGTGATTGGCTCACCAATTTTCCCAGAAATCTGCCTAAGATACAAGTCAGATTTCAGGCACCCCCTGCAACAAAAATGTATATTTTGAAGAGATACTCGCAATATGCCTCCTACACACACGATTGGGTTTCCCAGTGGACTTTTTACCGGCGTGAAACCCCAGGGGAAAGCCGAGAACAGGATTGGCAGCTTTTCCTCTCGACACATGGCCGGTTTTCCTGTCATGAGAGCTTTGGCCGGGAAACCCGACCGTGTGTATGCTCCACTGCAGTGTTTCCCATAGGAAAACTGCCAGGAAAAAGACCGCCGGGAATCGCAGCAGGAAAAAAGCAAACATGTTCTAATTTTTCCGACCGGGATTCTTGCTGGTTTTCTTGTCGGGAAAACTGCCATGGAGCATACACACGGCCAGTTTTCCTGGCCAAAAGCTGTCACGGCAGTTTTCCCGAAGGAAAAACTTGTCGTGTGTACGAGGCAATAGAAACACATCTAAAGGGATGCAAGCCCAGCAGATTTCCTCATTAGTGTTCTGCAAGTGCCACGGCTGATTGATTATTATGAAACCACTCCCATTAGACCCACTCAGAACAGAGGCACAGAGGAACAAACAGTGATTTCTTCAGAATAACAAAAGGTAGGAATCTGCAACAAAGGTTGTTATAATCCTTGCAATGTACATAGATCACCCAGGGGGGAATGTTTTTTTCTCAACAAAAGTGGAGTTACACTTTAAATAATGCATTACAATTTAACTAAACCCATTAGATTTTAGTTGATTAAAATGTACTGGACATTTTAGTTGACTACAATACGACTAAAATGAAAACAATTTAGATGACTAAAATACAACTAAAACTAAATCGAAATTTTGATATCAAAATTAACACTTCATAAGACGGTAGTTGCGTTTGTAGACGATCCAACCACCATTGGCAAGACTGTCTGCTTGTTGCGCTATAAACCTTGTATATTTTTGGACCTGCCCATATATAGCCAATTTTTGGGTGGAGCTGGTGGATTTATTAAACTCTGTCACCTCTGCTCCTTTACTGGTTTTAATGTCTGTTTGTTTGTTGGGTTTGGTAGAGGCTATCACCCCTACAGTGACTGAGCGAATATTTATTAATACAACATTATTCTATGCAAGAAAAATCATTGCTCTGCATTGGAAAAAAACTTTTCCTCCTACACTTTACAACTGATAAATAATAATCTTAAATTGTATAGAGACACCTATAGGAATAGGCAGGGCTGCTGTTAGAAATCACGGGGGCCCAATACAGCCTACCTGGCAGGGCCCCTCCCCCGAATATATCAAGACCATATTTTCACAAAAAATACACTAAAATTATTAGTGGACACAAACATAACAGAGAACCCGTGTGAATTAGCCCTTTTATACTTGTCATCACATTGACAGGGGGGCACATGGGGGGGGGGGGGGCGGATCAGAAGCAGGCAGAAAAAGGAGGGGGTTCTTTGTCCAGCAAGCAATTACCCTGTGTCTGTGTCCCGTGCCCCGTGTCTGTGTCTCTCCCTGCAGCAGCTGAAAATTGTCAGGATTGGGAGAAACTGGCTTCCAGCTGCTGCAGAGAGCCACTCAGGGCATCCTTCTGTAATTGCCCCTCTGCCCCAACCGCACTGATTCCCCCTGCTGTCAGGCCCCTCTGTGTGCCTGGGCCCCCTGCAGGAGGACTGGTGCCCCCCCATCAGCGGCCCTGGGAATATGGGGGGGGCCAAAGCAAGTATGATACAGTCTGGGCAAAGTGGCTGGACAAATCGTACACAGCATCTAAAATAGATGGGGGTAATGAATCATAGTCTGGGTGTTCCCTATAGGGGATACCTGGGGCTATTTGTGATAGAAGGAACTAATGTTTGCTTCCTCCTTCTTTCGTAGTATATGGGGTAATGCTCGACATTTGAATGGATACATGGGATGGCCTGGATAAAATATCCTCTTGGTTAATTACTATATTTCTTTATTTATATTTTTGCTATGCAATGTGAGGGGATCTTGATACTCCATTAATATATATTGGGTTTAATGTGTATGATGTGTTGTTGTGTTTTGATTGTTTAACCACTTAAGGACCGCCGCATGTACATTTACGTCGGCAGAATGGCACCGACAGGCACATCAACGTATATATACGTTGGTGCCTTGGGGGGGATCGGGGGTCCGATCGGACCCCCCCCCGTACATGCGGCGGTCCGCGCGGCTGCAGGAGCGATCCGACAAGTGGGGGCGGCTATCCGTTTTCACCAGCCCCCTCCGGATCGCTCCCAGCCAATGCGCGCGCCCGCCCGCCCTGTCACTTCCTCCTCCTGTGTAAACACAGGAAGGAGGAAGCGACGTGATCTCTCCCTCGGCGTTTGTTTCAAGCGCCGCTGAGGAGAGATCACAACACTACAAGTAAGTCTGCACCAACAGCACACTTACACACAGACACAAACACATTTAACCCCCGCGATCGCCCCCCCCCCCCTCCCCCCTGTCACAGTGTCACTGAATGCAGTAATCATACATGTATTATTACTGTATTTAGTGTCAGTGTGACAGACAGTGTGACAGTCAGTCAGTGTTAGTGTCAGGGTAGCCCCCCCCACCCCCCCCAATAAAGTTTTAACCCCTTGATCACTGCCCTAGTTAACCCTTTCACTCCCTATTGCCAGCATCACTAAGCAATCATTTTTCTGATCGCTGTATTAGTGTCGCTGTTCCCGCTAGGTAGCTAATTTTTTTTTAATGCGATTTTTTTTTTACTAAAGACATGTGGCTAAATAAATTTTGGCCTAAATGTTTGACTAAAATTTAGTTTATTGGTTTTTTATTATAACAAAAAGTAAAAAATATTGATTTTTTTTCAAAAATGTCGCTCTATTTTTGTATATAGCGCAAAAAATAAAAATCGCAGAGGCGATCAAATACCACCAAAAGAAAGCTCTATTTGTGGGAAAAAAAGGACGCGAATTTTGTTTGGGAGCCACGTCGCACGACCGCGCAATTGTCTGTTAAAGCGACGCAGTGCCGAATCGCAAAAACCCCTTGGGTCATTTGCCAGCGTATTGGTCCGGGTCTTAAGTGGTTAAGAAATTAAATAAAAAGATTTATAAAAAAAAAAAAAAAAAACTTGTACATGATTGGGTCTACAGAAAGGAGCAGGCAGGGATGGGAATATTAAGAGGAATAACTGTAACTGGATGAGGTCTTTAACGCTGTTTGATTTATCTTTCCACCACACTAACCACAGGTTAGTTTGGGCTGTTTGTTGATATCGTGGACATTAGATAGTTGTCTAACCCAGTTGTTTTAGGATGTCTCATGCAACCGTTCCTCATTTAGAAGGACTATCCTACCTTTGCAACCAAATTGTCTGGCCTTCGTTCCTTCTCAGTTATCCCATTTTTTGTATAAATCCCTATAAAAATTCACTATGGAATGACCCAAAGCCATTTAATCAACCAATAAACTATTCAATGTGTCATTTTGAAAGGTAAGTATAAAGGAAAAGGAGTGGTAGAAAAATGAACACGTGGGTTTAACCAGTCATTTATTTCTGTATTAATGCTCCATAATCTGTAAAATCGTGGGACTAAATGTCCAAAACAGACATGCTTCAGATATGAAAATCCCGAGATTGTAGCTGCCCCGCCTCTGCACTGCCTCCTGGCGTGGTGGCCATCTGTAAGCCATGAGTTCTCAGTCCGCCCCTGAACCCCACCCCCTTTCCCCCCGAATTCTCCAAATAATTTTTTTCTAAGTTTATGATTTTTTTTTTATCATTATTTTTTTTTTCTCATGGCCTTGCCCCGCCTAGGCCAAAATTACGTGTCCCTGGTCCTATAGCCTCATGTCACACCACCTAGAAGGCTGCAGGACCAGGCACAGAGAGGGTTCGCCAGCAGGGAGGCTCAACACATCATTCGGAGCTGGCTGCCTGCACAGGACCCAAGCTATGTCATGTGACCCAAACAGCGTAGTACTGAGACAACGCAGGATTCACTGTACAGTTGAGTATTCGTTTTGAAGATAACCAAACAATACAGTAAAGAGGGGATAAGAAAAAGCCTGTGGGGGGTTAAGTATGACTTAATGTAATTATACAAATCTAAATATCAGACAATAAAAAAAAACTGATACAAAATTATCTGGGTACAAAAAAAAATGTCTCCCCAAATGAGGGATATTTAGAAAGTTGAAAAGTAACTCATTTGATTTTGTAATCTTAAAGAAGTTTAATTGTAAAGGGTAAGGGTTGGAAGGACTATAACTTGATGTTTGCAAGAGAAAAATCTTTGTTCTTCTTTAAAGTGATTGTGAGGCCACGTACACACGATCAAATCTATCTGCTGGAAACGGTCTGACAGACCGTTTCAGCAGACAGATTTGATCGTGTATACGGGCGGACAGATTTTGCCAGCAGACAGGTTTTAAAACATGCTTTAAAATTTGTCTGCTGGGAATCCGTTCGTCCGACATGTCTGCTGGTTAGTACGCTAACCAGCAGACATATCTGCCCGCACATGCGTCGAATGGATTTGACGCATGCGCGGAAGTGTTTTACTTCCTGGTGCGGTGACGTGGCGGCGTCAACGTCATCGCCACGTCACCGCGCTGTCGGCGGGGATTTTGGTTTGATCGTGTGTACAGCGATCAAACCAAAACAGCCCAGCAGACAAATCTGATCAAATCGGTCTGTCAGACCGATTTGAACAGATCTGTCTGCTGGCCGTTTTGGTTTGATCGCTGTACACACGATCAAACCGAAATCCCCATCAGCAGACAGCGCGGTGACGTGGTGGTGACGTTGACGCCGCCACGTCACCGCACCAGGAAGTAAATTACGAGAAGATATGTCTGCTGGTTAGCGTACTAACCTGCAGACATGTCGGGCGGACGGATTCCCAGCCGACACATTTTAAGGCATGTTTTAAAATCTGTCTGCTGGCAAAATCTGTCTGTCTGCCCATACACACGATCGAATCTGTCTGCTGAAACGGTCTGTCAGACCGTTTCCAGCAGATAGATTTGATCGTGTGTACGCGGCCTCACAAACACTTTAAAGAAGAACAAAGATTTTTCTCTTGCAAACATGAAGTTATAGTCCTTCCAACCCTTACCCTTTACAATAAAACTTCTTTAAGATTACAAAATCAAATGAGTTACTTTTCAACTTACTAAATATCCCTCATTTGGAGAGACATTTTTTTTTGTACCCAGATAATTTTGTATCAGTTTTTTTTATTGCTTTAATATCTGTCGGCTGGCCAAATCCGTCTGCTCGCCCGTACACACGATCGAATCTGTCTGCTGGGACAGTCTGGCAGACCGTTTCCAGCAGATAGATTTGATCGTATGTACGTGGCCTTAGAGATCTCTTGGTAAAACAAGCCATTCAGTTTAATGAAAGGCAAAACATTTGAGTATATATATCTCATTATAAATACCTTTTTTCCATTTTATATAATTGATCACATTCCCTCTGTTCTTAGAGCTGCATAAGAGCTGGGTGGGGAGAAGCAACAGCACTCTGGTCTTACCAGTAAAAGGCTGTGCAGGGGGAGGTGTCAGGTAGGGTGACCAGACATCCCCAGTTTCAGGGGACAGTCCCCTGATTGAGGACACTGTCCCCGGACCAAGTCTGTCCCCGGTTTTGTCCCCAGATTGGATAAAATAGGGGGCAATTTGAAAGACAGTCAGTGCAGAATTAAAATAAAAAAAATAGAATTACACCCCCCCCCTCCGCTCCGCCGTGCCTACTAGTATAGGGTAATTGTATTTTTTCCATTACCTGTGCCACTTTCTGATGATCATGTGCTGGTCGGAGTGGGGGGAGTATTTCTTCAGCTTTGCTCGCATGTTCTTCTGCCTTGGCTCAAATCCTGGCCAGCCGCTGCCTGCCTATCTCCTTGCCTTCCCTGGCGGAGTGATCTTCCTCCGCTCCCCATCCAGTAGTAGCCGGGGCCCGAAGAGTAAGACTTGAGAGGCTGTGAGGCGGGCGGAGACGGGCAGAGAGCCGCTAATTGCTGCCATCACTAGTAAAGAAAAAATATTTAATATTTAATATTTAATTTTAAAAATCTGGTCAACTTAGTGTCAGGACAAGTCTGATCTTTGGAGGAGAGCAGGCTGAGTTCCCAGCATAGCTAGAGAACTGACCATGTGTGTTCTCCTGATTATTGTGGTCATTATTTTTTAATTATATGAAAGCATTGGTATTGGCAGGAACACCAGGGAAGCAATACAAAGAGAACAGGATACGTTTTCATTAGGGCTGTGCAAATTAACTTTTAATTAATCGATTAATCTTTAATTTTTTTGATCGATCAAATTTTTTTTGATCGATTTAAAATTCTTTTGATTGGTACTCACCTCTCCGCCGGCTTCTGGGCCTTCAGGGAGTTCAGTCGGAGATCCGGCAACATCACAGACACCGGCAGGGCTTGCCGTGTCCATCTGAAGGGCTCCTTTGCTGTTCCTTCATATCTGCATGCCGGCGGGACTTTACTATCTGCCACACGCATGAGCTGTTACACTTCCCTCTATCACTTCCCTCTATCAACCTGGGATTCTACAGCCATCCACTGGGAGTTGTGATAGTTCCCTTCATGGAAAATCTACATGCCAACGGCATGATTTTAACCTCTCCTCATCTGGATTCAGCAGTGGCATCGTTGTACCTATTTTTATACCAGTATCATACTTAGCTACATGTTTTTATGACTGCTTTTGCTACCATTTGGTATTTTTACAGTTTATGTAGCTACATCGATTTTATCTCCAGTGCAATATTTATTTGGTTACCTACTTGAAGACTATAAAAGTTTTAATGCTATTCCCATCGAGCGCTGCCTTTGTGTGTTTTTTGTATCCTGCTATCCGTTTTCCAGTGGTTGGGAGCTGCACTGGGAATCAGCCTGCAAGGAGATCAGCTAAAAGTAGTTGGATCTGTATGTGTGTTATAATTAATCATAATTAGTTGATTAATCGATTAAAAAATAAAACAATTAATCGAACACAAAAATTTTGATCAGTGAGGCCCCGTACACACGGCCGAGGTTCTCGCTGAAAATCAGCGAGAACCTCGCTGGAATGCACATTCCAGCGAGGACCTCGGCCGTGTGTACGGTCTCGGCGAGCTTCCCGTCGGGAAGCCCGTCGAGCCGAAATAGAGAGCACGCTCTCTATTTTCTCGACGGCCCGCCTGGAAGAATGGCTGGTTGCCATTCCCGACGGGCGGGTCGCCGAATCCGACGGCCGGGAGAGAACCTCGACGGGCGGAACGATGTGTTCTGCCCGTCGAGGTTCTCTGCCGTGTGTACGGCACCTAACAGTCCTAGTTTTCATACAAGCACATGGTACAACAGGCACATATCAGGAATATGAAATGCTGGGGTAACAAACACTTTAATTACTTTGCTTTCAGGTTTCACCATAGAGGTCAGTAAAGGGTCAATATTGGCACAAGGGCACATTGCTACCATGTGTTCATGCCACTTAGCAGAGGAGCTTTTGCTCCCTCTTCTTACACAAACGGTACTGGGACAAAGTATTTGGTGGCTTTTTGGAGTGTCTCCTAATGGATGGGCAAGAGCGGAGTTACCAAATAGTAGCAGGGCATACCCACCTTTTGGGAAACCTCTTCAGAGAATTATTACAGGGAGATACAAGCCTTACATAGAGCTTTTAAGAGTTAATCCAGTGACTACTGATCAGTTACCATGAGATCTTACTAAAACTGAAAAGTCCACTTTAACTGCTTATGGACCGCCGCATGTACATTTACGTCGGCAGAATGCCACAGGTAGGCACATCAACGTATATATACGTTGCTGTCTTGACGTGGGTCGGGGGTCCGGTCGGGACCCCCCCGGTACATGCGGCGGTCCCCACAGCTGTACGAGCGATCCGGGGCGAGGGGGCGGCTATTCGTTTTTGTCTGCCCCCTCCGGATTGCTCCCAGCCAATGCGCGCGCTCCCCTGCTCTGCACTTCCTCCTCCTGTGTAAGTAAACACAGGAAGGGGGAAGTGATGTGATCTCTGCTCTCGGCGTTTTTTTCAACCACCGCTGAGGAGAGATCACATCGCACAGTAAGTCTGCACAACACTACACTGACACACACTACACATAGGCACATTAACCCCTTGCGATCACCCCCCCTCCCCCGTGTCACAGTGTCACTAAATGCAGTAATCATACATGTATGATTACTGTATTTAGTGTCAGTGTGACAGTCAGTTAGTGTTAGGTTAAGGGTAGCCCCCGTACCCCCCCTAATAAAGTTTTAACCCCTTGATCACCACCCTAGTTAACCCTTTCACTCCCTATTGCCAGCGTCACTAAGCGATCATTTTTCTGATCGCTGTATTATTGTCGCTGTTCCCGCTAGGTAGCTATTTTTTTTTTATTGCAATTTTTTCTTACTAAAGACATGTGGCTAAATAAATTTTGGCCTAAATGTTTGACTAAAATTTAGTTTATTGACTTTTCTTATAACAAAGTAAAAAATATTGATTTTTTTTCAAAAATGTCGCTCTATTTTTGTATATAGCGCAACAAATAAAAATCGCAGAGGCGATCAATTACCACCAAAAGAAAACTCTATTTGTGGGAAGAAAAGGACGCAAATTTTGTTTGGGAGCCACGTCGCACGACCGCGCAATTGTCAGTTAAAGCGACGCAGTGCCGAATCGCAAAAAGGTGCCTGCATTTTGGTCCGGGTCTGGTTAATGTGTAGTGAAATGTATTTAGGATTGTAACTTTAGTTGCCTTCTGACTTCTTACTACAAAATATCCCATGGCCAGAAAGACTGTAAACCATACACAAATGCATGCTAGCTCTGAAGACAACACATTGCGTAGACTTATTATGATTATGCCTACTGCAAACCTGGTAAAAAACGATTGCCACATTAATTAGAGAAAAAATGTTGTTCTCTATTTATACAGAGATGGGGGCACGGTCAAGGTGGGTTCGGTTTCCAAACAGATCACTTTCTTTATTTTACAAATGCCACATTAATTAGTTCTGTGCCATTATATTTTAGGTAGACATTGACATCAAGGTGCGTTCCTGCAAAGGATCATGTAGAGATGTTCAAATGAATATTATAAACCTGGAAAACTATGAGAACTGGAACCAACTTTTGAATACAGTGAAGAATTGTCATCTAGCTGAAGATAAAGGCATGCGTTTTGTTAATCTAACTTTAGCAAATGTTACTGTTACCAGCTTCAATGAACTGTTTCCTTTAATGCAAGGAAAAGGTTTGAGCCTCTTTGAAGATATACCCCAGTATATGCTCAAATTAGAGGATGATTATAAAGAGAATGAGAATGCATTGTAGCAAATTGAATCTTTCTATGTATTTACTTTAAAGGGAACCTGTACTTTTCCCACTAGTAGTAAGAGATTTTCTTTACAGAAGCGAGTGTTAACTGCCTTAACGTATTTTCCATTCACTTCTCCACTGGTCCTATCTAGTGCCCTGCCCAATTAAGTTCTCTCTGAGTTTCTACTGAGACCAATTCTATTGTGCTTACACCTTCCGCTCCCATATAACTACACTGGACATGACGATTGAGCACTGAAGCACCTAGGATTGCATTGAGGGGAGGCAGATGGAGTGACAGGTGTTCCCATCCACCCAAAAGTGGTGGGTATTTTCTGGGCTGTGATGGTGAAATTGGGCAGGGGAGAAAGTGAGAGGCAAGTAAAAGCTTCCAACAAAGCCCTCTACAAAGTAAAACTGTAATTTTACCTAGTATGCGCAAAGTACAGGTTCACTTTTAATATCTATTTTATTTCAATACAAATTTAAAGTGCAACTAAAGGCTATTGTATGACAGTCTAAATAAGTACCAAATCCAGTTACTTCAGTAAATTTCCTTTACCGTTCCTGATTGAGCCAGTCACTACAGCAGCCTACAGGCTCCCTGAGAGTGGCAACTCCACTTTTAATTCAGGAACAATGCAGCATTGTTGCCACATCATCACAGGAAGTTGGATTAGATGGCTTTACTGACATGCTCAACAGGAACTAAGTGCAGACACACGTAAAATTAAGTGCTGCAGCACATATATTCTTAAATGAGAGGCCATAGTTTTACGTTAAGTTTGTGCGACTTGATTCTTGAAACATATATATATATATATATATATATATATATATATATATACAGTGTATACTGTGTTTTCTCTATTTCTAATTACCATATACACACCAAATGTTTGCTAATGAAGGGTCTCAGGGTCTATAGTCATAGAGATTCCCAAGGACCACTACGAAATGGGGTTCACCGCTCCAGGAAGGTCCCGAATGCAACCACGGATAGGCCCAGGTAAATATGGGTGCTGGCAATGCACTAGGCAATGGAAAATAGCAGGAAACGGCTGGACGGCCACACACCAAAGAACTCTTAAGTTGTCTTTATTGAAGAAACATGAGCAAACACCGCAAATACACAGCAAGAATCATATACAGCCAACGCGTTTCACACTTGGTCAGTGCTTTATATGATTCTTGCTGTGTATTTGTGGTGTTTCTCATGTTTCTTCAATAAAGACAACTCAAGAGTTCTTTGGTGTGCGGCCGTCCATCCGTTTCCTGCTATTTTCCATTCCCAAGGACCACTAGGCTGCACCTGTGTATTTGTCTGGCAGTCACACATCTGTCAGAGGTATAATACATCTTACTTAGAACAGGGTTAGTTAGAACAGGGTTGTCTGGGCTGTGATAACACTGACATGTTACTCTTTTGCTGTTAATATCTGAGTTGCCTTCACTGATAGTTGTCAATGAAAATTAACATTTGCAATGCCCCAGAGCGATATATATTGGTGGTTATTTACTAAAGGAAAATTCACTTTTCACTAAAAATGCAAATTACAAGTGCAAAGTGCATCGCTATAGATCCCGGGGGGATATGCAAGGAAAATAAAAAACAGCATTTTAGCTTGCACATGATTGGCTAATAAAATCAGCCGAGCTTCCCCTCATTTCAGATCTACCCCTCAGATTTACAGCGACTGCATTTCCAAGTGCACTTTCAGTGCAATTTCAAGTGCAATTTGCACTTGTAGTACAAAGTGGATTTGCCTTTCGTAAATAACCCCCATTGGATCACTGTAGGATGTGTAGGGACCCTGTCTTCATCACCTTTGACTGCGCACTTTTTCAGGCGTCCATGGATTCTGCTGAAAATATCCATGATCACAGCACTACAGTGGCAGTCATTTCTGAAATGAGGTCCAACATCAACAAAAAAAATCTCTTCTGCGCTGTACGGAGGGCCTAGGTAAAAATGTAGTACTTTCGTGATGTTCTTAATGGGTGGATTCTGCATGCCCCGCTGCCTTAGCCAACTAGGGGGCATTCAAAGAACTAAAGCAAGGAAAGAAAAAAATCAGGTGGCCCAGTGCATTATCCTTGGTGAAAAATTGTATTACAAAGCAAACGTAAGTGGAGTATGATGTTTCTGGGGGGGGGGGGGGGGGGCAGTATACATGCGAGTACTCCACTAACTTTTGCTTTGTAATAAAACCTTTCGCCAAGAATAATGCACTTAGGCCACACGTCTTGCTTTCTTTCCTTGCTTTATTTCTGAAATGGGATGTGGAAGAAAATTGTTCTAAAGTGGTACCCGCTAGGGCTGAAATGCTACAAAATTCTCATGTTGCGCCACGTTTCCTCAATATATATTTTAGCAACCAAACGAAAACCCAAATTTTTGTCAGGAAGTGAAGCTTGTTGGGGTCTGGATTATGAAGAAGATTTGGGGCAAGCATATCAAACAGGTGTGTTTTTAGGCCACATGCAACTCCTGAGCTTTGTTTTTGCAGCCCTCAGTCAGTGTCAAGATTTAAATTGATAGATACCCTAACTGATCTCTGGTTACTAAAAGCTACATTTACTTACCTTATCTGTAAAAACCTGAAAGTTTTGGCTTTGGGTTATATTTTATGGACATGCCAGTGTTGCAGCACTCCTATGTTAACACTCGTTTTGACTTAGCACCACCCCTTTAACTCCTACACAAAGCACTGCCTTGCAATAATAAACATATAGGTCAAGCATAGAAAATGGCATTCCTACTTTCTTTTGGCCTCCTTTGAACTGGATGCCCTGACACACAACATATTGTGAATTTAGTTAATCAAACAACTATAATGAACACATTTTCAAAGCAATACCTCAAAGGAAACAATATATCCAGGGATAATACTTTTGAAAATATAAAGCTATCTGCTGCTCCACACCTATGGACCAAATCCAGATACTTTGATAAATGAGGATCACTTTATTAACTTTTGACAGACTTCTAAATACTGTTTTAAGCGTTTTACGTTATTATATCTGTTTACAAAGTGATGCTGTTATTCTCTCTCTCTAGTGATGGCACAGTCTGTTTGCCATCCCATGGTGCTGACTATTTATTCTTCAAAAATATGCAATAAAAATATTTTAAATGGTTTATAATTGTGTCTTTTCATTTGTAAAAAGAAATTCCATTAACAAGTTCTAAGTAAATGTTCAATACAAATAAAGACACATGAAAATAAAGAGAAATTTGCAAAATAGCCAAGTGTGGTAAGATACAGTGGAATGCAGTTAGAGTACACTGGAAAGAAAAAACAAACATACACACATATGTACATCTACACCAAATAGTACCATTGACATTATGCATAATATCAGAACAAATGCAAAGAATGGGATCTTAGGTAACCAATGCAATCGTGTATGCTCATGGGATAAGTAAACAAAGGAAAGATCAAATCCTGGTCACTAAATAGAGATGGTTTGTTATTCTGTTCTCTTGAGGTCTAAATGTCTACATCGTTATTTACCAAAGAGTTCAATGGACTATGCGTTGGCTGAATCTGCTGAAAAGTGTCCTTGAAACAAGATGGTTTATCTGATGTGATTGTGTAAGGAACATGGTATAACAACATCGCCACTGAAATGCAGAGCGGCTAGATGAAATGGAAAATGTGGGGGTAATAAATGATCACATGCACCTTTACAGACCAAATGATACTGCTGGAAAGAAACATTTTACAACATGATTTTTTTTAAAGTTGTATTAAAAGAGAAGTATGGGCTTTGCAAAAAAAATAAAAAACGTATACCCACCTAGGTAGATGCAGGTAGATGTCCCCCACCGGCAATGCAGTAGGAGCTGAGCCATCAAACACCACTGATTGCTCAGTTCTCCCCTCCACTATGAGTTGGGACTGTCAGACTCCAACTTTCTGCTCTCCCCTCCAGCGCTCACTGGAGTACTGGGATGTGGAGGGGTGGGAGGGGCTGGCTCAGGCTCTTGGAGCATTGCTGCGGTGGGTCAGGCTCCTTTCAAGGCTTTTAGGTGGATCTCAAACCTATGGTCAAGATAATTTCAGATACCGTTCTAGTTCCTGCATGGGTGGCTCCAGCAGCTCCCTTGCTCACTGACTGCAGTGTCACTCCTGTCAACTGGGCTTGTTTTCATCTGAGGTGTGGCAGCACTCTGTACAGACACGAGGGGCACCTTGTTAATTAGGGGTGCCCAGGTGCCGCCCCCTCTCTTTCTGCCACCCCCATATATGCAATGGATAGATTCATTCTCCCAACATGACAGTTCAGCCCCCCCAGAGCCACTCTTCCTGCACTGGGTAAGTAGCTGGGGCTGGGGTGGGTGGAAAAGCTCTGTATTAGGGGAGGTAGAGCTCTGTGGTGGAGGAGAGAGATGGAGGGTTGGGAGGAGAGCGTTGTACTGGGGGAGGCAAGGGCTTTGTAGTGGATGGGAGTTTAATACCACTTTAAAGCGGATGGTTCAGCAAAAAAACAATATTAAAAGCCAGCAGCAACAAATACTGCAGCTGCTGACTTTTAATATTAGGACACTTACCTGTCCTGGAGTCCAGCGGCGTCCGCAGCAGAGGACGAGCGATCGCTCGTCACCCTGCTGCTCCCCCCTCCATCCACAGTGAGGGAACCAGGAAGTGAAGCACTGCGGCTTCACTGCCCGGTTCCCTACGGCGCATGCGCGAGTCGCGCTGCGCCCGGCGATTGGCTCCCGCTGTGTGCTGGGAGCTGAGAGTTCCCAGCACACAACGGGGGGGCGACGGGATGTCGCCAAAAAACCCATCTTTTGCCCGAGACTGCGGGCCGGAAGTGGTTGCAGATACCTGTCTTTAGACAGGTATTTGCACCCCCCTCCCCCCTGAAAGGTGTCAATTGTGACACCGGAGGGGGGGAGGGTTCCGATCAGCGAATCTTCACTTTAGGGTGGAGATCCGCTTTAATATAGATTTTGACTCCTGTTACTGATGATTACTTTTAATACCATTCTAACCACTAAAGCCCCAGAAGGATTTGTCCCATTCATGACCAGGCCATTTTTTTGCAATACGGCACTGCATTGTTTAAACTGACATGCGATGCTTTACCCAAACAAAATGTATGTCCTTTTTACCCCACAAATAGTGCTTTCTTTTGATGGTATTTGATAAGCTCTGCAGTTTTATTTTTTTGTGCTATAATAAAAAAAATTAAAAAAAATAGACCGATATATATTCCTCTACATATTTTTAGTAAAAAAAATTGCAATAGGCATATATTGATTGGTTTGCGCAGGGTGGGCGTCTAAAAACGATGGGATAGATTTAGGGACTTTTTTTATTGTTTGTACTGGTAATGTTGGTGATCTGTAATTTTTTTGCGGGACTGCGACATTGTGGCAGACAAATCTGACTCTAAATGACCAGTGTCATTATTACAATGATCAGTGCTAGAAAAATGCACTGATCAATGTAAAAATGACACTGGCAGGGAAGGGGTAAACACTAGGGGCAATCAAGGGGTTAAGTGTGTTCCCTAGGTGTATTCTAACTGTAGGGGGGGATGGGCTGCCAAGAACACGACAGAGATCACTAGGAACAGTAGATCTCTGTCATGTCACTAGGCAGAACAGGGAATAGCCTTGTTTAGAAAGGCAGTTCCCCGTTCTGCCTCTCCTCACCGCCAGCACAGGCTGTTGCAAAGATCCGACGTACAGGTACGTTGATTCGCGCAGGAGAGCCATCCTGCTGCAGTATATCTGTGTGAGCTGGTCGGCTAGTGGTTAATACATATGTAGCGCCCCGGTACTTCCAAGTACGGACGCTGTTGAAATTGAGTGGGAAAAGATCAGAGTGTAACTTACTCTGATCTTAATTGTGATTGTTTGGGCTCTCTGTTTCAGCTCGGCTGTGCTGTGGGCTCACTCTGCTGTGTTTGGGGTGTTGTTACACCCCGAGGCGGCAGGTGGCAGCAGTGGAAGCTGAGGTTCGGGTGCTCTTTTCCAGCAGCCAATCGGGAGGCCTGGGCCTGGCTGGGCATGCTGGGAGAGGGTACTTATGGGAAAGATGCCATTTTGTGTGGTTCTTCTTCGTTTCCCGGTTCCTAAAGTGACACCCACCTTTAGGGTGACCGCACATCACTGCTCCCTGTGCGTTATGGCCTACCTGGCTGGAGCGTGGATGCAACGCGGAGTTCCTGGTTTCCGGAGCCATGCTGGTCCGGAACACTTCGAACACAATGGGGACCCAGTGACTTACTGGGTTCCCACCATCGGAGATCCCAAGCGAGTCGTGCTGTTCGGTGGGGAGTCAGTCTGAGGAGAGCCCGGAGGAAAGCGATCCAACAGGGCCTGGACAATCCATCGGGGATCGAGGTACTGTACACTGAGGGATTATTTCCTCTCTCAGTCAGTACTCTGGCGACATTAAGGGAAGACTCAAGAGAACCTTTACTCAGGAGAAATACCTCCGTATTACACTCAGGGAAGGCCGGTGGCGGAGGGACTTTCCTGACGGTCATTCAGAAGAGCCTGTGGCAGAGGCATCCTTCTCAGGTTCGAGCGATATTCTGGCTGCCAGGTCTGTGAGAGAGAGCTGTCCAGGTACGCTATACCCATTCAAGTTGGAATGGCGCAGAAAGACTGATTACTGTCGGAAGCGGGATTGCTTCAATATCCAAAGCCTGAGTCTGCTATCTCCCTCAACATTTGTCTATCCTTCCCATCACCTGTTTGACTGTTTTTATCCGGCTGGGTAATAAAGAGCACTTATAAAGAGACTTCCTATTTTGCGGACATTCCTTCATTGCCACTGTATTCCCCATTCACCCTAGACACTTCGCCAGAGCCATGAGGTAACATGCCATCCCAAATCTAACCAGCGGCTCTTGCAGGGGTGAGCGCTACACATATTTTAACTCCTGTTACTGATCATTTCTTCCCCTTTCATACCTCACATTACACAATAACACTTCACATATTTAATGTGTATCTATGGTGAAAATGTAAAATCATATTTTCATTTTTTCACATTATATTTCATTTATCTCTAGCTCCATTGTGTAAAACTCATGGTCTCCTCCTGGTCCCTTCCGGAACTGTGTCTGCTGAGAAACGCCTATCACGAACATTCTCTGATCCTCCGGTTTTCCAGCAGACACTGTGTTCAGTGTTCTGCCAATCACAGACTCCTTTTCATCCTTGGACAAGAGGACGCCTGTGATTGGCGGAACACTGAACACAGTGTCTACTGGGAAACCCGAGGATGAGAGACCGGCCGTGATAGGCGGAACTGTGTCTGCTCAGAAACGCCTATCATGGAAGGGACCAGCAGGAGACCGCAAGTTTTAAACAATGAATGGACACCCGTAGCATGTCAATTTTAGATACACTGACAATGGGCACAATGAGGATGGGCACAGTGAGGATGGGCACAGTGAGGGTGGGCACAGTGACGATGCAACGGGCACAGTAAGGTTGGCACAGTGAGGTTGCCTTCTGCAACACTAACGGCGGATTCCCTGGAGGGATTTAAACAGCACGAGATGCCACCGAAGTGCAGGCAATCCCCGCAGCCTCAGTGGACACCGCGGGGACGTTCCAGATCGCTGGATGCCTTCTTTGGAGCCCACAATGCCCCGGCAAGTTTAGCCAAGATGGCGCCCGGCTCCCTGCTAGGCCTTCCTCACCCATCAGCTCCCCACATGTGCCTGTCTCTGCCCAGCCTCACTCCCTATCCCCATCCAGCTCTGAAAGCCTGGAGCTGGGGATGATCCATGGATGGATAAGGACATCCGCTCCCATATACTTTCCCTCCCCACTAAAGCTGACCTGGAGCGGTTCGCTCAGACTGTAGAGAAGGCCCTGAGGCAGGACATTGAGAACCTGCAGGTTGATACAGCTCACCTTGGAGGCAGAGTGGAGACCCTAGAGACACAGTGGGAAGAAACTACCCCTGCTTTTCAGGCTCTTACCGAACATTGTGAGAGACAGGACCGCAGGATTAAGGCCCTGCTCGACCAGATGGACGATTTCGAGAACAGGAGCCGCAGGGTTAATATCCGCATCAGAGGCCTTCCTGAAGCGACAGGGGGTCTTTAAGCAAATCCTGGGTTGTCATGCACCTAAATACATTGAAATTGACTAGGCGCACCGTGCTCTACGCCCTCCCTCTGATGACCCTGATAAGCCTCGGGACATTATTTGTAAGCTACACAAGTATTCCCTCAAGGAACACATTATGAATCAGGTCAGAGGGGTCAGGCATGTGGACTTTGATGGTGTGCAGTTATCGTTCTTCCCGGATCTGTCCAGGCGTACGTTGATGCAATGCCGTGCTCTCAGGCCCCTTTTAGGGGTCCTGCAGGAGGCCGATGGGGATTTCCATTTAGCCTTTCTGCTACTAAAGATGGTCAGACGCATACGCTCCGCAACAAGGGTGATCTACCCCGGTTCTTGGAATCCCTGGGACTTCTTCAAGTGGACATTCCGGACTGGAGATCGTCGCCGGCTATACCCCTGCCTAACCGCCCTGAACAGTGACTACCGGCTCGACGCCGCAAGCGCCCCAGGAGGGGCCCGCCTGGTCACACTCCGCTTCCCCATTCCCCACATGGAGAAGCGTGACCTGTTGCTTCTGATGAATTGGGTCTTTGAATTGCTCTTCGGCATTATTTGTCGACATCCCCCCCAGCCACCGTTGCATTAGTCTCCCCTGGGCTCAGGGGTAGATTTAAATATTTTTGTTGGGTCGCATGATGGACTCGCACTTTGTGCCTCGTCACTAATCCCCCAATAGGTCAACTCCCTTGGAGTTATGCTCCCTTTTTTGGGATTACCTCTGTGTGGCAGGCGCAGCACTATGAAGTGCCTCATGCGCTGTGGCATTAGAAGAATTGTTATATCTCTGACTTTTAAGTCCAACAAGACTGTGTATTACTCTGAAATTCCTCTAGCGCCGTTCTATGGAAGCAGTAGGTTTAAAGAGCACACCAAATGCTTAAAATAACTTCTTTATTAACTTCACTTTTCTTCATATATAATGCTGCTGCTTTGCAGCAGACAGCCCATGTACAAAAACACGTGATGAATAAAGTATAACAGAAAGTGGTGGTTCAAATATTCAATCTTGTCATTTAACATAAGATGGTGGATATATTTCTTTCTTCAGTATTTACTCTCTCTCTCTCTCTCTCTCTCTCTCTCTCTCTCTCTCTCTCTCTCTCTCTCTCTGTAAGTTATCAAAGCATTCTCTGATTTCTCTGAAAGGTATAACTGTGGTTTGCAGCTTGGTTTGCAGGGTTGCTTTTGCAGGGTTAGCTTAGTTGGGTTTGGTTTGAAGGTATGAAGGTATGATATGGTATGGCATGGTTCGGTATGAAGGTTTTCTTCGGTTAGGAGGTATGTTATGGTGGAACTACAAGTGAACACACAACTAGATCAGATTTAAGAAAGAGATTCAAGGTACACACACCATAGGATGGACTATGGGTGACCTATGGTACTGCAGTGCCACGTCCTGAGAAGTTGGGTAGAAAGATTTGTTGTTTGAAAAAATGTGTCACATACCTATTTCTAGCCCCTGGCTTCCATAAAACAAGACTCTGGCCTTGTGTGTCTGCTCTCTGTCTCTGTCTCCATGTGGCTCTCTGTCTCTGTGGTGGAATAATCTAGCAGCACATGGAGTATTAGGAACCTCCCAGACAGAGATGGATGCAAAAGAGGCTGTGATAGGTCAAGACTCTGCTCAATGTGAGATTAGCTGTGATTGGGCAAGGCTACCAATGAGTCACAAAAGCTTAACTCTATGCTTGCTGGCATGAATTCAACTGTGTTATTCCTTACCTCCTGCTGCCATACAAACAAATGACTCTTAGGCCGCGTACACACAAGCAAATAAATCTGATCAAATCGGTCTGACAGACCGTTTTGATCGGATTTGTCTGCTGGGGTATATTGGTTTGATTGTGTGTACACGATCAAACCAATATACCTCAGCAGACAAATCCCCGCCGGCAGACAGCGCGGTGACGTGGCGGTGACGTTGACGCCGCCACGTCACCGTCACCAGGAAGTAAAACACTTCCGCAGACATGTCGGACGGACGTCAGACATGTCGGACGGACGGGTTCCCAGCAGACAGATTTTAAAGCATGCTTTAAAATCTGTCTGCTGGAAAAACCCGTCTGTCCGCCTGGACACACGATCGAATTTGTCTGCTGAAACGGTCCGTCAGACCGTTTCCAGCAGATAGATTCAATCGTGTGTACGCGGTCTTAAAGGCATATTTTTCTTTTCCTTCTGTGACCACAACATACAACTGTTATATGACATCCAAGCACAAAATCACAGTGAATAATCTTTGTCTCTTACATATAAACCTGTGCACTACATTAGGTTCTTAGCAGGCATAGCTGTATATACATGTAGGTTATATTAGCTACCTAGGACAGGTTCTAGCTGGCCAGCTACACTCTGCTCGCTGGCCGTCGCCATCTTTCAGCTCCTGAGAGGCGGGGCGGCACCCGACCGGTGGTACTATTGCACATGTTGTGCCCTTTTGGGCTTGTTGTTTTATCTTGTTCATGTTCTTATGTTTCCTATTTTTTTTATCTTTATGTTTATCTACCTGACTCCCCACTAGAGTCCTTGCTCCACTTCCCCACTGTTCCGGTTAGTCAATACCGTAAGTCCCCGCTGCCTCATCTGCTCAATGCGGCCCGTAGGCTGATCCCGATTTATTGGAAGACTCCACAGGTACCAACCCGTTCTGAATGGGTGGCCTTGGTGAATAAAATTATGGCTGCTGAGCAATGGATGGCGCAGTGCAAGGACAAATGTGATACATTTTACTCTATATGGGCTACTTGGATCCACTATGCTGGACCAGTTGCGTTACTTGCCCCAAGACCTTCTGCGGAGGCAACTTCCTCTGGTGATTAGAATTGTTGGGAGAGTTGATATCAGGGTTTCCGATACCGATGGATGTTAAAGCCTAGTTACTATTTCTTTTCCTATTTTTTTTTTTTTAATAATACTGTTCTACAGCAGATGTTCCCCGCTCCCTCTGTTTTCTGTTTTGTCTTGTCCATTTCGTGCCTTTCTGTCTGTTTTTCTTCCCCTATTGTTTCCCTCCCTCGTTCCCCTCCCCCGTTCCTGTGCTGCATGTGGATCATTTACTAGGGGTATGCTCCGTTTGCTAAAAAACTACGTAGGGGTGTTTTCTCCTGCAGGGGTGTGCCAAGGTGGGGAGGCGGGGGTGTTTCATGATGGAGTGAGGTTATATTGTATTTCATATATTGTTTATCTTTCCTCCCGCTATGCTCCCAGGTATAGGCGCTCCCTTGGAATGTATTCCGTTGTACCTGTACAGGATCTGTAATCTCATGCACTGTCTTTGTCTCCCTTCTTTTTCTGAGATCATTTTGGCTGCCTGTCTGTACGTTACTTCTTCTGAAAATTTTCAAAATAAAGATTATATAAAATAAAAAAAGATGGATTCCCTTAATTTGAATAGATTTCGTCTGATTTCCTGATTGGCTATGGGGCAGGAAGTGAAGGGAAATCTCTGCAATGGGACAGGGATATCTATATCCAAAATGAAAAAAAAAGTGTTGCCTATAGTTCTACTTTAAGCACAAATTTATAATAATTTTAAGGAGAGGACTAGGAAGATATAACCATTCCAATGGTGCAGCAGAAAACATATAGGACAGTGAGGAAGGTTTGTGGTCCAGGATGATAAGACAGTCAAAACAGCCTCCCCGCAGTTACGGAATGAAGGCCGCCCGCATTCCGAAAGCAGTGTGGCTGCTTTATGGGGGCACTAGAGTAATTTGCCCAGTCCGCCCCATAAGACTGGCACTACGCTAACAGTGTAGCGCAAGCCGACAAGGACTCTTTACATGCTGCCCCTGGCAAAGTGCTACCCTAGGATTGGGCCTTGTTAGCCTAGGCCAGGATACAGTGTTGCATGTAACCCTGTGTCATGTCCAATTAATTAAATGGATCTAAAGCTGAACATTTTAATTTAGCTTTTTTATAGAGTGGTAAGGAGTTTATATTCCTATCAGATTTTCATTGCTGTCCATTGCTTCATTTTTTTTTTTTTTTTGGTGTCTACCATCACTGGGTGTTGCCACCAAAACCAGAATAGAGGGTAAATCTTCCAGTACCGATACTGTTGATAACTCTCTCATTCTCACTTCCTGTTGTCTCTACAAGTCAGGAAGTGAAGGTTAGATGCAGATAGAAAGAAAACTGACAAGGATTTCGCCATTTCATGCTCCACTCAAAATAAAACACAACTTTTGCTTTTAGGTGTACTTTAATACTACTACGTGTTATCACATTGCCTTCTTTTTGCATGGCAGCTTACACAGTACATACAATTAATATATGTTTTCTTTGCTTTTGAGTTTTAACTCCTAACATAGACCAATGGTCTCAAAACTACTGTGGCCCATGGGCCAGATGCAGCCCTTTGCTTGCCTTTATCCAGCCCTTAGAGCACTATTCTTGCCCTGATACGAGGCACTATTTCTCCTCCCATAAACATCAATGATGGGTCGCTATTTCTCCCATTAATACCAAGTCTGAGGCATTGGTCACTCCCACTGATGGTGGGGAATTTTCCACTCCCATTGGGCACAGTCCTGGCCCCTAAAAACTCAAGGGGCCAGATTCAGCAAGACTTGCGCTGGAGTAATTCGATATGTGCCGCGTAACTGTGATTATGCGCCGTCGTTTCTATGTGGCCGTACCCACCAAACTAGATGCGACAGAAAACGGGCCATTTCCGATCGGCTTAACTTTCCGACGCCAGAGTATCGTCAGCGCATAATTTCGCTTGGCGCATCAGTCGCGCCTATTGATTTCCCCTGCAAATATGCAAATGAGGGATATTACCCGATTCGCGAACGGATTAGCACCATACGCTGGCTACATGCGCCGCGCGTATCTCGTCCGTCCGACGCAAAGTTATTTCTACAAATAGCTGCTTTATCTTTACTCCAGACGGCCACAGGTCAGCAGGAGAGCAGCTACAGCAGCGTTACCGACGATAAGAGCTAGCTGAGCACCCCCACTTGCAGGACAACACCTCTGTCCATGCTTGTCTGTCAACTTTTACAGCCATGGAGGAAGACATCATAGGTCTCCATAGCCGAGATGACGGCTGACAGCTCCTGGCCTTTATAGTTCAGCTTTCTCCTGTGTGTTTGCGGGGAACGGGAGCAGCCATCTCAGAACAAATGTAACTTCACTGCGGGGAGGGGGAACAGGATATACTTTAGTGCCGGAATGGCGCATCTACGGGCGCATTTAAATGCCCAACGGAACGCATTGCGCTGACGTTTCCCGTGATGTGGTGCCGACGGAAGTTGTGAGCATGCGCACAAGGGGGCGAGTGAAGCCTCACTTACTGCGCATGCTCCGTGGATGATGCGCAGAACGTAAGCCTCTGCGCTGGGCTCCGCCCATCATTTACATATGATCACACCCACTTCCACTTGCGTCGGGTTACGCCAGCGCATTATCGTTACTCTGGCGCAAGTTTACGCGCAACTGCTATGTGAATAACAGTACTTGCGCCGAAAGTGTCGGCGGAGTAACGTAAATGAGAAACGTTACTCCAAAGTAAAGAAGCGCCCATCTACCTGAATCTGGCCCAAGGACTTTAAAGTGGCCCTTTTGATTAGAAAGTTTGGTGACCCCTCATAGACCCATCATTTCTCTCTTTTTTTATCTCTCTTTTCTATTTCAAACACAAACACTTGTGCGAATTGGCGTTTGTTGATGTGACATTTCTTGTGACCATTCATTTTAGGTTTTAGGTTCTAGTTTTAGCTTAGGATTTGCTAAGCAAAAACCCCACAAAGAATATGCACATAGAAAACCCGACAAAAAAAAAACACTTGGGGCATATTTTCTCCACCATCCAGGTCACCCCAAAGTTCTCCCCCCTCCCCACTGCACACCCAGAGAAACCCATCCACTCTGATTGCCCTGAAGCTACCCCTCTCCAAAAGATGCCCTTCCTCCTCCACCCAGTTAAAACTTTGTTCCCCCCTCGATAAAGTAGTGGTCTGGTCTGTATAGGTTCTCTATGTGTAAATTTGTATAGCCTGTAATACATTTTTCCCTTCAACTAAGAGCCAAGTGTCGGTGTAAGATGTACCTAATGATATTGCTGTGGTCTAATTGCTTGCCTTAATATTTGAACAGCTACATAAATAGGGCAAATAGGACATGTGCCATATAAATAAATTAAATATAAAGGCTTGTTTAAAAAAAAATATGTTATACTTACCTCCTATATGCAGTTGGCTTTGCACAGAGCAGCCCCGATCCTCCTCTTCTCAGGTCCCTCTTTGCTGCTCCTGGCCCCTCCCTCCTATCAAGTGCCCGCACAGTCACCAGCTTTCTATGGGGGCACTGAAGCCGAGTCACAGCTCCATATGTTTATTCAGACACGGAACCCTGACCCATCCCCATCCCCTCTTTCCCCTGATTGGCTGACTGATTTTGATTGACAGCCATGGGAGCCAATGGCACTGCTACTGTGTCTCAGGTAGGTAATTAGGGGGTGCTGGGGAGGCTGCTACACACAAAAGGTGTTTTATCTTAATGCATAGAATGCATTAAAATAAAAAATATTCTGCCTTTACAACTCCTTTAAGTTAAAGGATAAGTTCACTTTTGTAAAAAAAAAATAAGAAATGCACTTGTTTTCAGGTTAAAAAATGTGCATTTATTATCTTTTTTACTAGGAGTCTGGAAAACATTGCAACAGATCATTAGTTCAATGCCTGAATCCTGCAGACTGTCAGTGTAGCTGTCTGCTAGTATCTCAGATGGACAGGCAGTTGCACAATGACAGGAGGCATCTATGAACTATATATAGCACTCACCAGTGTCCAATAGTTGATAATTGAGAACTTCAAGCCATCAGCAGTACTTTTTGGAGTTGTCCCATTCACAGAACTCTGTGAATGAATGATGTGGCCAGGTGGAAAGAGCCCTGCATGGCTGAGGTTTTTTTTTATGTGACAGCGGGTGTGGGGAGAGGATCCCCGGGCTGATGTTCCAATGGGGAATCAGGAGGCAGAAGGGGCTTCTGCAACTTATCCTTTAAAGAACTATGTATGTATTAATAGAAGCTTGGATGTTACAGAGTAAAGATTCCATATTCTGCTTCTGGAGGTGTTGAAATATGGTTAAGACAATTTTAAAATGGTATCTTCACTCATCCTATAGTTGTAAAACCTTTGGTTCTTTCTACAGCTGGGTTTATTCTCTAACTGAAAGCATGGGCATCTTTGACGAGCCAAAGAGTATAATTCACAAGAAGGGCAAGGAGCTTTGATGCTGGTGTTGAAAAGCATACTGGGAAGAAGAACATACCAGAAGTGGTCCGTTAGGGGTTCACGATGTTTGCAGGGAGGTAGTGTTTCCACAATGTGATCGGAACCCAATGTATTTGTATACATGCTTACAAAAGTGAAGTAGCAACTTTCTGTCAAGCCTATATGTTAATTTTCTAAACTGCATTGAGAAACCATAGTTGAAATGCGGATTGGTGTTGTCATGAAACACAGATAATTATCCTAGAACTTATGAAAAATAAAAACACCAAATAATGTATATGTATGTAACGAGCACAAAAAGACTTAAGATATTTTTGAGATACATGCTTTTGCAAATAGCTGCTTTTCATAAAAATAAAATAAAAAACTTTACTAGATAATACATTTTATAAAATGTAGACGAATTTAACGGATTCAAATAATTCTTCAGTGGTTTTATTGTTATGAAGTTCATTATCAACATCAACTTAACAGTATTGTTTATAAAGTTTAGTCACAATGATGGATTTAGCATAGAGGGTGTTATTTCATTTTGACTGAATACTCAAGAGACAGATTAACAGAAATGAGCAAAAAGTGGAGCAGCCGTGGTGCAGCAACTAGCCAGGTTTCAACTTTCAGATGAAGCAAGACTTGGCGTGATCGTAGCCTTATTAGTGCAATGCAATTGTGACAGAGAAAATTGAGTACTGTCCGTGATACTTTTTTTATTTGCACTAACATACAATTTTTCAGGACAAGCTTTTGGGGTGTTTCCCCTTCTTCAAGGTCCAAGCAGTAGATGAAGCAAGGAAATTGACTGGTCATTGTAAATGATTACGCCAAGATTGCACAGCTTTCCACTTTTTTTTAATTGTCCCTATAGTATCTTAAACAGACTATTGCACTTTCATAAATATATACCGTAGTGACTTGCTATGCATGTCTCTTGGAGTTAACAGTCGTATCTTGTGTTCATTTTAGGTTTCCACATCAATGCTGTGTATATTATTAACAACAATATAAGCCACTTGAAGTTGATTGTGTTTTTGAAGCCCATTGGTATTGCTTAGACTATTGGTTTACTGCTTGGGCACAGCTCTATTTCTTCTCAGTTATTAACTGAAGTTTGGTCTGATCTTTATGCTCATCTTCTTCATTGAGTACCAAGAACCCTTAAAGTTCATCCATACCACACCATCATCTGTTCCATGCCTTGTCATATCAAATGTGTAATGACCAAGCCAGTAATATCTGCCATTGGGGTTAGCGGAGTGGCATCTATTGTACCACCATCCACCACCATCTTCTTTAGAGCACTGTTTGTTGGGATCTGCAGTCAACCTAGAGATAAAACAAATAGTATAGATTATCACCATATAAATAAAACGATCTGCGCAATATTTAAATATATTTCAGGTGCCATAGAGGCCAATACTGTTTATCATTGTGGCCTTGCAATATTTTTTGTTGCTAGTTTTTTTTCACATCATTGGTTCTCTATGTAGTGCTGTTCTATTTCAATATCATATCCCCAAAAAAATCATGTACATTTTTTGCCTGACCAGTCTGGCCCTAGAGTGTATGTGGTTCTGCTTACATTTGGGTGCTAAAGGAACATCATTTATGCAACACTCCTAGTGACTATGAGAAATAATCTGTTCACCCACTATATTATTCTGCCTTGAATTACAATAATGTTGATTAACATACATTGTATTTCTCTAAATCTATGATATAATGCTTTTTACCATCACTTTGTACTCAATAAACTCCCGTCTGCCGGCGGGGATCAAATCAAAATCCCCGCCGGCAGACGGCGCGCTGACGTGTCGGTGACGTGGCGGTGACGTTGACGCCGCCACGTCACCGCACCAGGAAGTGAATTACTTTCGCGCATGCGTCAAATCCATTCGACGCATGTGCGAGAAGATATGTCTGCTGGTTAGCGTACTAACCAGCAGACATATCGGTCTGACGGGTTCCCAGCCGACAGATTTCAAAGCATGCTTTGAAATCTGTCGGGTGGCCAAATCAGTCGGCTCGCCTGTAGACACGATCGAATCTGTCTGCTGGGATGGTCGGGCTGACCGTTTCCAGCAGATAGATTTGATCGTGTGTACGCGGCCTTTCACTCACTCAATAAAAAAGTTTGTAAACAAAAAAAAATAAAAATTGTAAGCTCAAGGTAAAAGCTAATATGATTGGTCCAATGTAGTCTGTAAAGCAATGCATTACATCTCTGTGCTATATAAATATACACAATTTAGAAAAGAAAAAGATGAACTTCATACATACCATCCATCGTTGTCTCTGTCGTATGTGCTGAAGTACATGCCATTGTGTATTGTCATGGTTTTGTTTTCTCCTTTCAGTTGTGATGCCCCTTCTAGAAGTGCATTGCCTGCATTTCCTTTGTAGCCACTGACAGAAAGCTGATATTTATTTGCCTCATTTTGTACAGTAAAAGCGGTGTACTGAGCAGATACTTTTTGGCCACTCCAGTCTTCCATTTCAATCAAAGCTTCAGTGGGTCCCAGATTTGTAAGTTGGCTAATCTTGTCATTACCCACCCAGAATTCACCTAAGAAAGCAATAAAGGCTTAGTATGAATATAGAAACTTCTCTATGCAGCGTTCTGGTGTAGCTTAAAAAAATAAACTTAACCTTAAAGTGGTTTAGACATATGTGTCACTCATGCCGCATACACACGATAGTTTTTCAGCATGTAGAAAAAACCACGTTTTTCCAACTTCATCATTAAAAAACGATGTTGCCCACACACCATCGTTTTTAAAAAATGATGAGTAAAGCGCAGTGACGTACAACACGTATGACGGCACTCTAAAGGGGAAGTTCCATTCAAGCTCCCGTCTCATAACTTGCTTCTGAGCATGCGCAGGTTTAAAACGTCGTTTTAGCCCACACGATCATTTTTACAACCCAAAAAACGACATTTTTTAAAACAACGTTAAAAAATGAAGCGAGCTCGAATTTCTTGTAGTTTTTCAGAAGATGAAAAATTATGTGAAGCCCACACACGATAATTTTAATTCTTTTTTTTTAAAACGTCGTTTTTTTTAATGCCGAAAAACGATCATGTGTACGCGGCATCATAGCTCTGAAAAGTTCTATAGCAGGCAGGAAGCTGACAGTTCATAAAAAAAAAAATACTCAGTTAAGATTCTCAGCTTTAGTACATCAGCCTTATTTCATCTCAATATTTATTTGTGAATAACTGGGGCATGCTTAAAGCTTTTATTTTTGTGTGTGTATATATATATATATATATATATATATATATATATATATATATATATATATATATTTATTTTTATATATATATATATATATATATATATATATATATATATATATATCCTTGTATTTTACAGCATTCACTAATGTGCAACTTATTATTTATCACATAAAAGAGAGTATGCTAAATAGGGTAAAAGGGTAAAAACCTTCCGTGTGCACCATCCCCTTAGTCCCTCCTAATACTTACCTAAGCCTCACCCCGATCCAGTAATGTGCACGAGAGCAAAAGCTGTCCTGGGTCTCTTCCTCTTAATTGGCTGAGATGCAGCAGCAGGAGGCATAGGCTTCCACTGCTGTCAATCACAGCCAGTGTGGTAGGAGCGGGGGCTGGGGCCAAGCCGCGCTCTCAGTGTCTGGACACAGAGAGCTGGCTCGGGAACAAGCATGCACGAGTGACCCAATAACAAGAGGCTTGCTATGGGGGCACTCAGCAAGGGGAGGGGCCCAGAGAGTGGGTGGGGGACCCAAAAAGAGGAGGATCAGGGCTGCTCTGTGCAAAACCACTGCCAAGACTTCTTTTATTTTATTTCCTTTACAATCAATCAATCAATTGCTTCTTAAAAAAAAAAAATTGAAACTATGTGTCCGGTGCTCTGCATTTAGATTAGGGGCAGGGCGCATGGATAGGGGGGGTTTCCCTATGCCTCTAATTGATGGGTCGTCACCGCTAATGATCTATTTAGTAAGATGCCAAGGTGCATTGCTTTCTAGGTGTGCTCTGCCATCATTGGCATAAAAGCCCATAATTGGACCTATATTAAGCCCTTATTTGGGCAGCAGTCCAAATATTCAAATGACATCACAAGTAGAATACAAAATATAAACATTTTCACTAATTGTTGTCTCCATCAAATCCGCGTGTTCATTTGCGATTCCCAGTTTGGGCAGATTGACTTACTCATCCCATGTGGTGTGTATTTAGAATAACATTCCGTTTTCACCCCTAAAATATACTGTTTTAAAAACATGAAATATATATAAATAAAGCATACCTGGCATGTCACAGATTTTTTTGCCGCCATCACGAGCAATATTTCCAAATCCATTCTTGTAGGAATCCCATGCTCTACCAAAGCCAACACTGCCATCTTGTCTGTTCTGGATCAGAGTCCACCCTGAGAGATTGCATACATTAAAGGTATTGAGGATACAGTATATGAAACACTTCTGTCTTTTCTACATGCTTCCAAAAGCCCTAATCAACTAAACATGTGTAGAGATATACAAGGAGAAGGATAAAAACTGATATTAGGCAGTAGTCTGATATAAGCAAGAAATCCAATTGATTTAAAGTGAACCCATGCATTGTCTATACATTGCAAGACAACGGGTTCAGTTATCTTTCCCCCCTGCCCAGCAGCACATAATCCCTTCTCGGTACTCCCTTGGTTCTTTATTCAGCCACTCGGAGGGAAGAGACAAAACCTTGTGTAGGTTCAAGATGACATTATACAGGGCTGAGGAAGTGGATGGAGAGTATGTGCTACTGGGAAAGCGCAATTTACCATGTGCCAAAATCCCAAAGTTAAACGTAATACATGCATGCCTCTCTTATACTAAAAGTTTTGATGTCCTCCTTTTTTAAAGCAAGTCTTTTATGTTTTCAAACTTTATCTAGTGGTTCTTCCAGGCAAAAAAAACACATCAGCACTTTCTCTTGAGTATCTCACTGCAGAAGGGGTGTTGTTTTGTTTTTTCCCGACAACAAAAATTAGAGAGCTGGTTCTCAAATTTTCCGACAACAAGTTTTGCTGTCAGAAATTCCAATCGTGTGTACACAATTCCGACTCCCAAAATTCCACACATGCTCGTAATCAAGCAGAAAAGCCGCACTGCCTACTGAACTTAATTATTCTCGGCTCGTCGTACGCCTTGTACGTCACCGCTTTCTTGACGTACGGAATTTCCGACAACATTTGTGTGACCGTGTGTATGCAACACAAGTTTGAGCCAACATCCATCGGAAAAAAATCCATGGTTTTGTTGTCGGAATGACCGATCGTCTGTATGCGGCAAAAGGCTTTACATGTACTTAATCTGTTGGTTTTCCTTGTGATCTGTTGCAGCCAGAGGAGGGCTGGCAGCCTTAGGCCTGGGGGGCAGGTTCAGTCAATTGGCCTATTGAACTGCCGAATCAGCTCGCCATCCATGGCCCATCTGGTTTTTCAATGCAGCCTTGTCAGTTCAGCCAACTCCAGTGCCCATCAATGCAGCCTGATCAGTGGGGCAGGTTACATGGGGTGTATGGGGGGGTCAGCTATGGGTGTCAGGGTCTCTCACCACAATGATCTTAGCAGGTCCTTGCATGCCACAGCCTCCTGGGGGGGGGGGGTGTAATGCTCCTGGTCCTGGGGTCAAGTTGCAGCCAGCACCCAGCCCTGAGTCCAAGAATCCGGTCTCCGGGAGTTGTAGTTTCCTCTGCGCTGCTCTGTTTTCCACCCACCGGGAGCTTGAGCATGGACTACAACTCCCGGGATGCAACAGCTAGTGGTCGGCCGCCGAGGCCATACCCCAAGCCCAACTTCCTAGACTAGAATTTAAAAAAATGGTAGCTGGCAGCGGCTGCCGGCCATAAGTCAGGGAGGCCTGGGAGGCAATTGCCACCCTGCCCCCCGGCCCGGCCCTCCCCTGGTTGCAGCTATATGTGCATAGTAACTATCTACAAACTTTCTATTAAATATGTTCTACTATAGTACAATCAATGCACTTTTAGCTTCTTACCTCCATCTTGTGTGGTCATGTCACAATAAACCTTGAATGGTCGGAAGAATCCATCTGGTTGAATCATGTACATCTCTGATGTCTCTCCACCCTTCCTGAAGATTTCTTCGCACTCTGCAATAATACATGTACATTTAGTTTTAGCGATTGACGGCAGAACAGCAAAGGAAGATGATTATTTACTTAAAGGGCACCTCTTCTTTTGTTGTCAATTGTGGAGAAGATGGGCACTACCACATGCATTTTATTCTTTTTTTTATTAAGCTAGGGTAATCAATTAGTACCATTGAGCTTCTATTGAAGCCAGAAGTCAGTTTACAGGGTTGTACTGCCAAGGACATACTACTAATGTCTATGGCAGTGAAAGGGTTGATATACCATTGGAAATATTTTGTCATATTTGTTTGATAAGTGCAAAAAAAAGTGTCAGTACTTCAGAGCTGTCCTGTATCTTTTCCACATGTCCTATGTTATCTCAAAGAGCCCTCCTAGTGATCTTGGACTACAGAATAATTAGTCTTTGTGTTGTGGAGAGGTGACAACACTCAGTCCACAAAAAAAGCTGTATGCTGCCAGTCTAAAACAGGACTTAGGTAGGCCATAGACCAGTGGTCTCCAGACTGCAGCCCGGGGGCCCTTTGCTTGCTTTTATCCGGCCCTTGGGGTACTATTTCATCCACTGATACCAACAATGTGGCATCATTTCTCCTACTGACAATAACAATGGGGCACGGTGTCTCTCAATTACACCAACCATGAGGCATCATTTCTCCTACTGACACCAACAATGGGGCCCAATGACACCACGATGGAACACAAATACTCATAATGACACCAAAAACGGGGCACAACACCTTAAAATGACAACAATGAAAGGGGACAATTCCTCTCAATGACTTCTGGACCTTTTCGACTTCCACTGACTACTGACTACTGTCCAGCCCTCGTAAACTATGAAGGACAGTAAACTGGCCCTTTGCTTATAAAGTTTGGAGACCCCTGCCATAGACGATTAGATTTTCTTTCCTGCAACCATAATTGCATCAACGCAGTCAGTGTTAAATGGAGGAATGGCTCCTGCAGTGGTATTGTGTGTGTTCTGCTGGTAGGAGGGGGTTTGGCGCAGGAACACAATGGGGAGTGCAAAATCTGGTGGAACTGTGCATGTTAGCCAATCAGCTTCTAACTTTAGCTTGTTCGGTTAACAAAAAAAAAATGGAAGCTGATTGGTTTCTATGCAGAGCTGCACCAGATTTTGCACTCTCTAGTTTTAGCAAACCAACACCACTGATGGCAGCTATAGCCTCAAGCAGTAATCAAATTAATCGATGCTCATACATGGATTGAATCTTGGCCTGTCCCTGCTCTGTTGAATCGGCAGAGATTCAATCCATGTATTTCCGGCTGAGTAGGAGCTGAATGCATGTCTGGCAGACCAAATGGCATCTTTACACTAAACATGGGAAAATAAGTATGCATTGCAGACATGTACTGCCAAAAGAAGTTGTTTGCCTTGATATGTGCTTTAACAGCATATCAGTATGTGTATGACTTGCAGTTATGCTTTAAAACCTTTAGGAAAAAGAATAACTGGTTTATACATCTAAAACTTAAAAATGAAAAAAATGTTGTTACTTCTACATTATCCTAACTGATCTGGCTAGATTATCTTCAGTAGGATAACATTACATGAAGAAATAGGATGAAGAGTACCTTTGCCAGATACCACTGGAACATTGCATGATGAAACACATGGAGACTTGCAGTTCTCGACCTGGGTGGATATGGTGGCTTCCAGTTTCTGGATTTTGGATCGAATGTTTTCCAACACCTGGCGGAGAATACGGAGGTTGGATGGGATGTTGTTGTCCAGATTTTCTTTGATATAAGTATACTGCTCCTCCAGATCTTCACTGTATTCATTTACAACATTCTGATTATCTGATAAAGAAAGATGTCACAGTTAAACTATCACATATAGCCATGTGATCATGATTCATTTTCAAGGTAATTACCAAAAAAATGGCAACACAATCTCAAATGTTAGTGCAGTAGTGTATTTGGGTTTTGTGCTGCCCTAGGCCTAAATAAACTTGTGCACCCCCTAATTTAAATATGACCCATCCCTTCCTGTCAAGGCCACACCCCTTGCTGTTTAAGATCCGCCCTGAAATTTTGTACTCGTTTTCTACTCGTTTTCGACACTAGTTCTGAGGGCCTAAGGGGGGGGGGGGAATTCCCGTAATTTACATAGATTTCCTCTCACTTCCTGTTTGGCTATGGGGCAGGAAGTGAAGGAAAATATCTGCATTGGGACAGGGATGGTAAAAAATAAACTGACAGGAGCTATAACCTTCCCTTACTCTATCCAAAATGAAGTAAAAAAGTGTTGCCTTTAGTTTTACTTTAAGCACAAATTTCTGATAACTTTATGGAGAGGACTAAGAAGATATAACCATGCCAATGGTGCAGCAGAAAACATATAGCACAGTGAGCAAGGTTTGTGGTTTAGGATGATAGGACAGTCAAAATTAGAAGCAGTACTGCCCCCCACCTACACAGTTTGTGGAATGCTGGCCGCCTGGATACCGGAAGCAGTGTGGCCGCTTTATGGGGGCCCTAGACTAATTTTCCTCTCAACCCAGTCCGCCCCATAAAACTGGCGCTACACCATGGGCATAAGGGGTTGCAGGGGTCACAATTGCAACCCTGCCCCTAGATCAAGGGGGCCCCAGCAGCCTCCCTGTCATATTATCAAATCCTCCACAAAGTCCAGCTCCGATCTGCCATAGGGCCCCACAACCACACTCCAGTAATGGGCTTTTTTTTTGCCTTCCCACAGTCCACATCCCTCCATTCTCATTGGCTGGGGAGAAGCTGTGAGGCATTTCCTGAATGGAGAGGAGCACTAGGTGAGAACAGCCCAGGATGGGGAAGTGCCTGTGCTGTGTGCTGGCAACATGGAATGGTAACCAAGCTTCGCGAGGCAAGAGCAGGGCTGTCTTAATGAGAGGGCACACCTGGGCACTGCCCAGGGGCCCCAGCTGCATGGGGGGCCCCTGAACTTTCCCCAAAGCAGTTCATCCTTGAGCCCACGCTGACCCAAAATTGGGGGCCCCATGGTGGCACTGAGAGTGATAGATACACAGGGGAGGCAGTCTGCCTCCTACCTACTTGATGTCTGTTTACCTGCACTGTCATCGTTATAGGGGCCCCAGACCATTTCTGTGCCCAGGGGCCCATGATGCTATTAAGACAGCCCTGGGCAAGAGGAGGAGGGTGCTGTCCTATAGCCACTATGTATACAGTGCTGAGAATACGAAAAGAGCTCTGCCAATTGACCTGCCAGGGGTCCCTGTCCTTTGATTCTCCAGCGGTGATCCCTGTCCTCTGATGTAAAGAGGAACTCTGGGAACTCAAATCTCCTAAGCCACTTTGAGTATCTTGGCGTGGGGGGGATGTATCTCCACGCACGGTGGAAGTAGTGGGTGGTAATGGTAATGGGGGGCCCAGGTCAACTTTTGCATCGGGACCCACAAGTTTCAAGCCGACGGGGACTCTTTTCATGCTGACCCCCTGCAAAGTGCTGCCCTAGGCCTGGGCCTTGTTGGCCTAGGCCAGGATACAGCGTTATGTACTGTTTGTGGTTTTCTATTTTATTTCCCATTGACTTGTGTAAAAAATACTAAGATTTATATGTAAAGATTTTTAAGCATTTTGTAAGCATTGTTGTATTTCTCATATTTTTCAAAGCATATTTGTGGATTTAAGATAATTGGGACACAAGCATGTAGAAAAAATCTACAATGCAATACAATGCAAGAAAGGTGAACTACAAAACATACATACAGATTTACTTTGTGTTTAAATCTTACAATATAATTAACAAAGAATTACGTGTAATGTGAGTTACCTTGAGTTTGCTGCTGTCTTTCCTTCACCTTGTCTCCAAGCAGGGAAGCATACTTGTAGATATTGGTTGATGAGTGTGAAAGTGACTCTACTCTAGGACGTATTGAACTCAGGCCATCTTTCACAGTCTTCTCTTGTTTAAGAACTGCCTTCTTCAGTTCACAACCAGTTGGACATAATTCTCCCTATAAAACAATGATGTAACAGACCATTAAATATAAAGGAAAAGCTGCCAAGACACTTAAATACAGGCTCCCCCATGGTGGATCATTCTGTAGAACTGTTGTATTGTTATGATGGTTAGGGTGGTTTACCAAGAAATTGTGTTTTGTTTGTGGTTACTGTTTGACTCATATGCAGTATTGTGAACATTCCATTTATGTGCTATTTTTATCTTTTATCACTATGTACCGTATATACTCGAGTATAAGCCGACCCGAATATAAGCCGAGGCACCTAATTTTACCACAAAAAAATGGGAAAACGTATTGACTTGAGTATAAGCCTAGGATGTCTATCTGCATGCCTCACTGTGCCTCACTTTGTCCATGTGCATGCCTCACTGTGTCCATGCCTCACTGTGTCCATGCCTCACTGTGTCCATGCCTCACTGTGTCCATGCCTCACTGTGTCCATGACTAGACTGATGTTTAACATTGGGAGTCTATAGAAGGGGTGCCCGGCGGTGCTCCCCAGCCATAGATCCCCCAGACAAAAAACTTTGCACGCTTATAGATGAGAAATGGGGCTACATGTGTGCCAAGTTTCGGGCCTAGAGGACCTACGGCCGGATGGTACTGGGTCCCCAAATCACTGGAGAAATTACTGTTTAACATGGGAATCTATGGAAGTTGAAAAGTGAAAAATGAAAAGTTTGGGGTCCAGGGGACTTAGGGCCAGCCGGTACCGGGTCCTCAAAATCCAGGAGATCAGTTGCAAAAAGATTACTCGAGTATAAGCCGAGGGGGGCATTTTCAGCACAAAAAATGTGTTTAAAAACTCGACTTTTACTCGATTATATACGGTATGTACTTTAATAATAAATAATACTTTTCTACAAATGTTCAAATTTAAGTGCCTTAAAAATCCAGTCAGGGGATACAGTGTCTCTTTGTTGTTTTGTTATCAGACATAGTTCCCTATTCCCAACTTAAAGATAAAGATTGTTGTCTCATTCAGGATCCTATAACGGTTTGCTTTTCATCTTTACATTTCCCTGTAAATATAACGCTGAAGCTTAACCACTTATAGTCTTCACCATCGGGGGTCCGATTACATGCGGCGGTCATACGAGTGCGGCTATCCGTTTTCATCAGCTCTGCGCTTGTCGTGTAAACGGAAGGATGATACGCCGCTGAGGAGAGATCGTAAGTCTGCACTCACTTACACTTCACATGCGATCCTTGTCACAGTGTCTGGCAGGCTGTATTTAGTGTCAGTGTGACAGACAGTGTGACTCACTCAGTAGCCACTTCCACTTACAGCCAGCGTCAGCGATGGGGGGGTTCCCGCTAGGTCGCGGACATGTGGCTAGGCCTAAATGTTTGACTAAAATTTAGTTTATTGCCCGCTCTAGGTTGAAGTGGGCGATGTCCTCTGGCATCGACTTCTGATTCTGACACCACCTAAAATGTGCAAATATATATTAAATCTGTTAAATTCTAAAATCCTTCTAAACTTTGTCTCCACTCCCTCACACAATGTAGAATATGCACTGTGCTTGAAACAGAGATATCATGATAAATGTATTTCCTTTTCTAGTCTTATTTAAACAAAAAAAAATCAATGATGAGCAGTATTCTTTTTATCACCTTTCCTAATTGAGAGCCCGATTCTCAATTCACTTTTTTTTTCTTGACTATGACTCAAACAATCATGAATCATCTCCTAAAGAGGAACTTTACCCTTTGCATAAAAATTACAACACAGCCAGCCATACATGGAAAAAAGTTTGGTCAGTTCAACAGGGACTGGCCAAATTTCAATACATGTATGGGCACCCTGGTTGTAAACAAGTTGATCTATCGATCGACTTGTGTACAAACAGCCTGTTTGGCTTTTCCTGAAAGATTAGTGCCACCGGCTATAACTGGCAACACCAATCATGGGGCCAGATTCAGGTAGAGTTAGGCTGGAGTATCAGTGATACTCCAGCCTAACTGTCACTTTAAGCCGGCGTTTCTGTTTTCTGTAACCAGAAAACAAGAAACGCCGGGTTGGTGTTCCGATGCGATCGGCGCAATTGAATTTCGCCATCGCATCACAAATTTAATTTAAAAATGGCGCCGGGGGGCGTTCCCGCTGATTAACGCTGAAAAAATATGTTAATCAGCGGGAATCGGAAATTCACGATCGTTTTCGGGCGCGACGCAGTGACTTTCCGACGTTTCCGTAAGCGATACGCGACGTAAAGATAAAGCAGCCCCCTAGTGGAGTATCCTATGTTAAGTATAGCCGTCGTCATCGCGTCGGAAAAAAAAAATTTGCGTCGCTTGCGTAAAACGTTCATGAATGGGGATGTGACGTCATTGACGTTCACTGACAGAATTTGGAGCATGCGCACTGGGATGTATTGACACTCGACGCATGCGCAGTACGTTCGCCGCGGGATCGCACTTAGTTTAAATAATACACGCCCCGTACCCGCCCAATTTGAATTCCGCCGGCTCATTTGCGATGCGCTGCCGCAACTTTAGGAGCAAGTGCTTCATGAATAACAGCACTTGCTCCTAAAATTTCGGCAGAGTACTGTAAATGAGAAGCGTTACTCCAGAGCAAAGATGCTCCCATCTACCTGAATCTGGCCCATTGTGTTCTGCCGGCAGAGAAGTTTCCCCGCCAGCAGAACACAGTAGCACTGTTGAAGTGATTCCCCCATTGACACTGATTAGGGAATCAAGCATTTTTCTCTTTCTCTTTCCACTTGTGGTAGAAGGAAAGAAAACTACAAAATGTTTGGCCTGTCTTAGGAATGTTTAGTAATGGCAATCTAGAAACAGCTTTTAATTCTTTGCATACCTTATTTTTCTTCTCGTTTTTTCTTAGGGACCATTTTTACTAAGGGAAGATGAATCTGTCTCCCTTTACTTTCTGGAAATCTGTCCAGAACAGTGGCGGTGCTCCATACGGGGCATCGCCCCCCTAATCTATGCGGCCAACTAATCGACTGCGGGTCGGGTCACCCGCAAAAAATATACCACCAGCCGCCACTGGTCCAGAACCTAGTTTCCTCCTGGAATATCTAGTTTCCTCTCTCTGATAGAGGACTGGATGACAAAGAGTTATCTCAAACTCAACGGAGCGAAAACAGAACTTCTTCTGTTTCACGCTAAGCGTAGGAACCAATTAGCAACAACCTGGTTCCCCCCGCCCATTCTGGGCAAAATCATCTCCCCTAGCGCCAAAGTCAAAAGTCTTGGGGTCACTTTGACTCCGACTGACAATGAACGCACAAATAGGGTCAGTAGTCAGGATCTCAATCTGCTGCGCCTAAGCAACTTATTCCTTTCATTCCCAAGAAAGATTAGCGGTCGTGGTGGGAGCAATTGTAAACTCCAGATTGGACAGAAATGCCCTTTACCTCGGACTCCCTAAGTACCTTGCTCGCTTCAAGTCGTTCAGCGATGTGACTGGGAAAAAACCCTGGGAATCAATCTCACCTTCACTGAGATCCTTCACTGGCTACCAGTTAAAGACAGAATCCCTTTAAAGCTCTCTGTCTAACATAGATGTATTCATGGGAATGCCCCCATTATCTATGCGAAAAGTTAAAAATTCAGAATCCCAATCGTATTCTACATCCACCAATCAAAATCGGCTTAGATACGAAAGCCAGATCAAGTCCCAAGGGGACAGAAGATTCGCTGTCCAAGGTCCAAGGCTATGGAACGCCCTACCAGAGCATTCGGCTGGAGGAGAACTACTGGTCTTCAGGAGAAAGATTAAGACTCATCTCTTTTGATTCCAAAGGAGATAGGAACACAAGCGCCCAGAGGCGATTTACTTCGCATGTGCTGCGCTATATAAGTTTTCATTCATTCATTCATTCAATATGAGACAGGGACTACCCAGAATGCAGCTGCGAGGCCAGAGTCACATCACTAGTGACTCACTCAACCAGGAAGTGGAAAAAGCAAAACATTTTTTTAAAGCAGAACTATATCCACCTTGGCTCCAGCGATGCAGTGTCCTGAAGCTCCCTAACAGCCCTTGACATCTTACAGTTATCGATCACCAGCCACTTTGATTGGCTGGCCTGATATGACGTCACTCCTGCACATGTGCGGTGGTGCAGTCAACTTTCAGAATTTCTACAGTGAGTTGCGCATACACAACTCACTGCACAGGGGCGGACAGGCAGGTAGGCAACTTGAATGCATTAAAATCCTGCCTGTTCGCCCATTTTATTTTTTTAAAGCCTAAAGGTTATGTGCAGCAGAATCCTTCTCTGCCCCCCTTATATTTACCTAAACCTATTCATGATCCAGCGCTGTGCTTGAGAGAGACAAGGCTCTTCGGGCTCTGCCCCTCCTCTCTGCTCAAATTGGCTCCTGCTGCTGTCATTAAAATGCTGTGAGGAGGAGTGGGGGGTTGGGCCAAGCTGTGCTGTCTGTGTCAATGGACGCAGGCAAAGTGGCTCAGGAGTGGTGCCCTCACAGGAAAATGGCTTCCTATGGGGGCACTTGCCAAAGAGGAGGAGCCAGGAGCGCCGCGGAGGACCTCAGAAGAGGGGCATTGGGGCCACACAGCAGGTTAAGTATAACATGTTTATTATTTTACTTAAAAAAAAAAAGGACCTTTAATGTTACTGTAGCTATAGAATATAAGATAATTTCATATCAGCATGCAGAGTGGTATGCTTATGTGATTTTTTAGTGAAAGAAGAGAAAGGTACACTTTAATTGACTACAGGTAACACAAATATGATTGATTGTTTGGAAATTTTGCACTGTTTTAAATAGGTTTGACAATAACCATATGGATATTGTACGTCACTGTCTAGTTTATCTGATGAAATATATAAGTACCAGTGATGATATATACTGTATATCTCTACACACATATATGCGGATCCGGTTTAGTTGCAGATTCCAGTTCGGTTTCCGTTCTACAGTACAGATGCGATTCAGATGCAAAATTGACACTGAAATCGGACCTAAACCGGACTAAAAAATGCACAGGGCCCTTTTCAAATTTGCACTGCAACCGGTCTGCATATATGTGAACCACTTCTATTGAAAGCCAGTCTGGTTCACATGCTATGGGAATCAGATGCGGTTCAAAATGCATCAAAATCTATAATATGTGTGAACTGAGCCTAAAGGAGAATAGAATGCTCGCTTTGTAAAGAAAAAAACAACTTTGAAAAAACACATTTTCACTGAGCTTATTGAATGAGTTGAAGCTAAGAAAAATTTGACTTGCAAAGTATACCCAATCATGTACAAGGAAAATTTCAAAAGGAGGATTTTTGCTTCCACATGATGAGGATTGAAGTGAGTACTGCTTCACTTCAATCAATGAAATAAGTGAAATTTCACTTTGCAAAGTGAACATGCCTGTTTAGTAAATCAATCCCACTGTCTCCCATAAGTCTGAACTTCTGAACTGTCGGTCAGGGCCACAACTACCCCTCACTCTCCAGCTAATTTCAGGCTCAAATATAGTAAATAAAGCTAAATATGCTTGAACATTTTGTTTCCTGTCAGGCCTCGTACACACGACCGTTTTCCTTGGCAGAATCCATCAAGAAACTTGGTGGGAGAGCTTTATTGCCGAGGAAACCGGTCCTGTGTACATTTTTCATCGAGGAAACTTTTGAGGAACTCGGCGAGCAAAAAAGAGAGCAAGTTCTCTTTTTCCTCGACGGGAGTCCGAATTGGCTCGTCGTGTTCCTCGTCGGGCTGCTTTTCGACGAGAAACTCGAGCGTGTGTATGCTAAGAAACCCGTGCACCCTCGGAAAAAGTAGTATTTGTAATGGAAATAGCACATTTGTCACGCTGTAACTGACTGAAGAGTGCAAATGTCTCTTACCAAACTTTTTCATAACACGCAGTAACATGAGATTAGCAAAAGCAGTCCCTGCCGTTGTATGTGTTGAAGTCACAGCGTTTGAGAACGAGGAGATTTGGTCTTTAACGTGTGTATGCAAAGCAAGCTTGTCGAGTCCCTCGACAAGCCTAACAAGGAACTCGACGAGGAAAACTATGTGTTTCGCCCAACGAGTTCCTCGGTCGTGTGTACGAGGCCTCATAGTTACAGTCATGCTCGGTTAATTTTATGATTCTCCATCTTCTCAACATGAAGAAAATATGGGAACTCATAACTTCATTTATCCCCTGCCAAAAAATATATCTCTAGCCATAACTTTATTTTTATTTTTAATTGTTTTGGATAGAGTCGGATGGTTTAGGACAGGGGTGTCAAACTCAATTTCAACGTGGGCCGCATCAACATTATGATTGCCCTCAAAAGGTCCAGTTGTATCTGTAAGGTTAATGTCCAGGGCATCCCCTGGCCATATGTTAGATGTCAAGAGCCACCCCACTATCAGAAGTTGAGTCCCCCACTCTCCCTTACATCACAGTGCACCCCCTTTCCTTATGCAGCTGCTGGGAAGAAGCTGGATGCATTGAAAGCAGAAAGTAAGGGTCTGGAGGAGGACCAGAGGAGGGCTGGAGGAGAGGTGCGAGGGCCACATGAAATGGCCTGAAGGGCAGGATTCAGCCCGTGAGCCTTGTTTTTGACACCTGTGGTTTAGGACCTCTGTCAGGTTTGTATACCCTTTAGGGAGCTATCGCTCTATTTTCTGTCCCCAGAGGGTGAATTTCTCACAAATATGAGGGACATTCTGAACTCTGACAGCTATCACTGTAACAAGAACTCACATTGGAGGATATCTCCTCTGCCCCTATCCTCGTGACAACCATAACTTGTTGGTATCTCCCTTAAGACCCCTTTCACACTGAGGCGTATTGCAGGCGATACAGTGCTAAAAATAAAGACACTCAATTCACACTGGAGCGGTGCGCTGGCAGGACTCTAAAAAAAGTCCTGCTAGCAGCATCTTTGGAGCGATGAAGTAGCGGTGTCCAACGCTGCTGCCCATTGAAATTAATGGGCAGCGCAGCCAAACCGCCGGCAAAGCGCCACTGCAGCGGCACTTTGCCAGCGGTTTTAGCCCTTTTTAGGCAGCTAGAGGGGGTTAAAAGCACCCCGCTAGCAGCCGAATAGCGCCACAAAAACGGTGGTAAAGCTTCGCTAAAAATGGCGGCGCTTTACCGCCAAAGCCCTCACCGCCCCAGTGTGAAAGGGCTCTTAAAATTATGTTACAGTTTCCAGATAGGATAACAGACAACACTAAAAACCTGATAGGGGTTCTAATCTTTCCCCACTAAATCCTAAAATAGCAAAAGTTTTGCCTAAAGTTATCCTTCAAGTAGAAACAGTTCTATGTAGGCAAACAGCTACCATTCTGGAACCCAAAAATTACAGTTGAAGAATAAATTTTGAATTAGTATATTAATAGTGTGGACTGGATACACATGTGGGCTTTAATTAGGCATTACAAGTTAAATGACGATGATCATCACAGTAACTAATCAGATTTCACCTTTTCTGCATCTTTATGTTAGATTGCTGATTAATAATTACTACAGGTTAGTGGCATTCCACCTTATGCGTTTCCACCTACTCACACTGGCAGGGCTGCCATCAGAGGGGTACAGGCAGTACACCTGTAAGGGGCCCAGAGGTCCCCAGGGGCCCAGATAGCAAACCCCCTTTTTTTGTAAGGGGCCCAGAGGTCCCAGGGCCCCGGATGGCAACCCCCCTTTATTTTTATTTATTTTTAATGTAAGGGGCACAGAGGTCCTTTTTATTTTTTATAATAAAACATTATTTATTTATTTATTTATTTATATATTTTTGTTTTTATTAAAGGGCCCAGAGGTCCCCAGCCCCCCCCCCCCCGGATGGCAACCCCCCATTTTTTTAATAAAAATATTGTTATTTTTTATATATTTTACATTTTTTTTATTAAAGGGCCAAGAGGTCACCAGGGGCCCGGTGGTCCCCAGGGCCCCGGATGGCAATCTCCCCCTTGTTTTTATAAAAAAAATAAAAAAAATCATATATATTTTTTTATTTCTTTTTTTCATTTTATTAAAGGGTCCAGAGGTTCCCAGGGCCCCGGGTGGCTATCCCACTTTTTTTTATAATTTTTATATATATATTTTTTTTATTTAATTTTTTTTGTAAGGGGCCCAGAGGTACCCAGGACAAACCCCCCCCCCCCCCCAATTCATGGCCCCCTGGCTCCTCAATTTATGGCGGCAGCACCCCCGCTGCTCCAGGGGGCCCATGCCTGAAGCTGTGTAAGGGGCCACATAATTCCTGATGGCGGCCCTGCACACTGGATTTGATTTACTAAAACTGGAAGGTGTAAAATCTGGTGCAGCTGTGCATGGTAGCCAATCAGCTTTCAGGTTTTATTGTTGAAGCTTAATTGAACAAGCTAAAGTTAGAAGCTGATTGGTTACCATGCACAGCTGCACTAGATTTTGCACTCTCCAGTTTTAGTAAATTAACTCCACTGTGCACTAGATGCCTTTAAAGGGCAGATGAGGAAAGAGCTGACAGACTTTCTCAAACTATATTATACATAGAACTCAAACTACAGAGCTTACTTTAACTGCAACCCACCCTACAGTATACTTACAATTAAAACATTGGCTCAATATGAAATTATAATTCTTCAAATACAAACTCACTAATTTATTTAAATAATGTTGCTGCCATATTGTTAATGTGTTACATAAATGTTATAATTAGAGATAAATGTAAGTACAATGTATGGTAGGGAGGGGGTGTTGCACTTAAATAAAAAATAAATGCAGTATATGAATTGTATTGAAACTGCCAGGTGCCAGGGGATCAAGTGCAATACACATTGTATTTTGTAAGTGCAGTATATGTTTATATCTTTATGCAATTTTAATTAGTTGATGCTGCTGACTTTTTAACTACAGCTGCTAGGTTTGTATAACTAATTACTGTATATTTAGATTTGGTTCATGTCATGCAACTTAAGTCAATTTACTAAAATCATAATTAATTATCCTTCCATAATTTCAAGAATTAATTATTATTATTTTTACTATTTTTATGAAACACAAGCTAGAGTGAAAATTACTTCTTTTTTTTTTTTATCAAATGACAGCCTATATTTATAATTTAGATAATAAAACAAAAGCATTAGCAGTAAAATAATTGTTGCATAATTACCGTTTTTGCTGGGGCTTCCTGCAAGAGAACAAATAAAAAAAAGAAGAATTAAAGGATAAACCATTAGATATTGTTTTGGATTACAATATTGGTCATTATCTTTAACAAAAAAACACTATATTTTATCATTATACAATTACCCCTTCGTCCTCATCGTAATCGCTAAGGCACCACACTGCGGAGGCACAGAGGACTAGTAACACGACCACCCTCAATAATTTAGCCATGCTTAGTTGTAATAGTCACTTAGAATCTGAACTTTTCCTCTTATAGCTCAATAGCCATATCATGTGATGTCTGTCTGTTTTATGATAGGATGACCATTGCACAAAAATCTGTTAATAGATAATCTGTTCTCTTGCACTGTTTACTGGAATTCTGAGGTTAGAAGCGGAGGTGGATTGAGCCAGTGGAACTGAATCATTGCTTAAGAAAAAGTTTATGGACATTACGTTCTGAAACATAATATCTTTTAAAGATGGAGACACAAAATCATATCTATCTATCTATCTATCTATCTATCTATCTATCTATCTATCTATATCTATCTATCTATCTATCTATATATATATCTATATATATATATATCTATATATATATATATATATATATATATATATATATATATATATATATATATATATATATATATATAAAAATAGTCATAATATTGTGCAATAGTTTTAGACAGATATGATCAAATGCTGTAAATTAATAATGTTTTCAGAAATAGGAGTGTTTTTCATTTATTTTTATTTTTTCAATTATTAAAATGGAAAGCAAATATACAGAAATCCAAATCAATATCTGGTCTGGCCACTCTTAGCCTTCAACACCGCATTAATCCTTCTAGGTACACTTGCACACAGTTTTTTAGGAACTCGGCAGGTAGGTTGTTCAAAACATCTTGGAGAACTTACCACATATCTTCTGTAGATGCAGGCTGCCTCATATCTTTCTGTCTCTTCATGTAATCCCAGACTGACTCAATGATGTTGAGATCAGGGCTCTATGGGGGCCAAACCAGCACTTCCAAGACTCCATGTTCTTCTTTACGCTGAAGATAGTTCTGTATGTTTGGGATGCTGTATGTTTGGGGTCGTTGACCTGCTGAAAAAATATACGAGTCAAATCACATGCCTTGCTGATGGTATGGAATGATGGTTCTGCCTGTATTTCTCAGCATGGAGGACAGCATTGGTCCTGACCAAATCTCCAACTCCATTTGCAGAAATGCAACCCCAAACTTGAAAGGAACCTACACCATGCTTCACGGTTGCCTGCAGACACTCATTATAGTACAGCTCTCCAGCCCTTCGCCAAACAAACTGCCTCCTGCTACTTCATATTTTGGCTCATCAGTCCAGAGCACCTGCTGTCATTTTTATGAACCCCATTTACTACATTTTCATGCATAGTTGAGTCTCTTAAAGGAAACAACGTTTTTTTCCTGACGAGATTCTGGCCTGTGTGTACGAGGCTTCCGCCTTGTTTCCATGTTGGAGGTATAGCTTTTTGGCAGCAATTCATCCATGAAGACCAATTATGGCCAGACTTCTCTGGACAGTAGATGTGTGTACCTGGGTCCTACTGGTTTCCACCAGTTCTCTGCTGATGGTACTGCTGAACATCTTCCCATGTGGAAGGGAAGCATGATGTGTCTTTCATCTGCTGCATTAAACTTCCTTGGCCGACCACTGCGTCTACGGTCCTCAACATTGTCTGAGCAATGGTGAACTCAATTCTGAGAAATATAGGCAGATACGTATACATCGTGCCATACCATCAGGGAGGCGTGTGATTGTTCCCAAATGTATTCTGCAGCAGGACAAACGACCACAAACATACAGCTTATGTTAGCCTAAATATGAACAAGGAGCCCTGAAAGTAATGGTTTGACCCCCAAAGAGCCCTGATACCAACATCATCGATTCGGTTTGGGATTACATAAAGAGACAGAAGGACTCGAGGAAGCCTACATCCACAGAAGATCTATGGTTTGTTCTCCAAGATGTTTGGCACAACCTACCTGCCAAGTTCCTTTAAAAATAGTGGGCCAGATTCAGGTACAATTGCCCTGGCGCAGAGTATCAGAGATACACTACGCCGCCGTATTTTACCTGGCTCTAAGAAGAATTAAGGTAGATTTCGGCCCGTAAGGTACGGCGGCGTAGTGTATTTCTCGCGGCAGAATCAAAATACACGATTAGGGGGCGTGAAGCATTTAAATTAGGCGCGCCCCTGCGGCGATCGAACTGTGCATGCTCCGTTCAGAAATTTCCCGCCATGCATTGCGCGAAATTACGTCGTTACGTCATTTTTTTTTTTGAGTAGCGTCGTTTACGTACATTCCTATTCCCGGACGACTTACGCAAAAACAAAAAAAAAATTGAAATTCGACGCGGGAACGACGGCCATACTTTACATGGGCTGTCTAACTATAGACCAGATTTTTGCTTCACTAACTTTACGCAGCAAAAAGATGACTACAGATGCCGTAAGAGAATGCGACGGACGATCGTAACTTCGTAGATCGCCGGAAAAAGCTAATTTGCATACCCCGATGAGGTAAAACGATGCAAACCCCACCCAGCGGGCGGAAAAAGATTGCAGCGTAGATCTGACGGCGTACGGAGACGTAAGCCTGTCGGATCGAAGCCTGAAGCCATCGTATCATGGTTTGAGGATTCAAACTAATGATACGACGCGGGTAATTTGAAATTACTCCGGTCTAACAGGAGATAGACCGGAGTATTGGCTCTGTGAATCTGGCCCAGTGTACCTAGAAGAATTGATGCTGGTTTGAAGCCAAAGGGGGCAGTCACACCAAATATTGATTTGATTTGGATTTTTTTTCCCTTTCACTCACTTTTGAATATATCCCTGCAGTGATATGGAGACAGACGGGGGCCAATGAGTATGGCTGAATTTGCATCGTAAAGACATTGCATGTAATCTGCACAGCAGTGTGGTGCGAATCACATGCGATGCCTCAGTATTACAAAAGTGTGAACCAGCACTTAGGCATTTTGCGTTTTTCAATACACGTTTTGGAACCATTGAAGTCTATGGAACCAAAAACCAGAACAAAATCCCTGGCCCTTTCCATAAAATTCACAGATGTGAACTACATCCATAGGAAACCATGTTAAATGGACTGTAGTGTGTCTCTGCAAAACTGAAAATGTGCTAAAAAATGCATTGGTGTGAACCAGGCCTTAGACTAGCCATACACCTATAGATTATCTGCAGATTTTCTATGGTCAGATGGAAAAAGTGGGTGATTCCTCCATCCACACGGTTAAGCGTACATGGAGAAATCTGTTGCACTTTTTCCATCTAACCATAGAAAATCTGCGGATAATCTATAGGTGTATGGCCAGCTTTAGGGCCCTTTCAAACCAGCGGACAGTATGTCCGTATTTCATCCAACCGTTTTTGGATGAAATACGGACATACATGTATCCCTATGGAAAATCCTATTTTTCCATTTGTCTGCGGATCGGGTGAACACGGACAGACGGTCCATGTTCATCCAATCTCCCCATAGAGGAGAGCGGAGATCTGACAGGGCGGTCCCTGCACACTGTGATCTGCCAGCTCAGCGGGGATCAACGGAGCGATCCCCGCTGAGCAAGCGGATGAGACATGTACGGATCCTCATGGGATCCGTACATGTGAAAGGGGCGCTAGGGTGGATTTTTACTTTAGCCCCCTTTCACACTTGTACGACTTCAAAGTCGCGCAATTTTACCTCGACTTCGCGGCCGCGATTTTACCACGATTTACGGCCGCGATTTCAATGAATGCCTGTGTAAGTGCCATCAAAATCGGACCAAAGTAGTGCAAGGACTACTTTGAAGTAGGCACAACTTAAAGTCGTGCCAGTATGAATGGTAGTCATTGAAAATAATGAATGACTTGTCATACGATTTTGCAGTCCAAAATCGTGGGACAAGTCGTATAAGTGTGAAAGGGGACTAATTGAACAAGCTGAAGTTAGAAGCTGATTGGTTACCATGCACAGCTGCACTCGATTCTGAGTGCACTGGTTTTAGTAAATGTCCCCCCACTGTGAAAAGTGTCTGATGGGCCAGAGGATGCTCTTGCTTACGCATACCTTCCAACATTTTGAAATGGGAATGAGGGACACCTACATGTAAACATGTGTAGGCATAGGACACGCCCCTTGCCAGACCCCCTTAAAGGGGAAATTACCAAAAAAAGTTAATTAAATCCCTAAGTGCTTTTTTTTTACCACTACTATTCTTTTATATTTAAAAAAAAAAAAAAAAATTGAAAAATGCAGCAATTTAGAATTGGGGTGAAATGTTTAGCACTGGGAAACACTTTCTGAAAGAATAAAAGTGCATTTTATATTCAATTATATAGATCAGACCAAAATGAGGGACAAATGAGGAGGATAGAGGGACAGAGGGATGTTGTTCCAAATCAGGGACAGTTGGGAGCTATGCTTACATTGACAATAAAGCTTGGTATAGCCAAGTGATAAAAGCAGAGTGCTATACGACTGATCGATTCAGAACGTTTGGATGTTAGGTGATATATCATTTTCGATATATCATTTTTGCTGTCTAATCCAAGTTTTTAAAACCTGTGGTGCTTGCCCTCTCATAGGTCTTTATATCTTTATTTATTGTTAACCACTTAAGGACCGCTTAACGCCAATATACGTTGGCAGAATGGCACGGCTGGGCACAGGCATGTACAGGTATGTTGCCCTTTAAGTGCCGCCGGCTGCGCGCTCGTGACACGGTCCGAAGCTCCGTGCCCGTGAGACCCGCGGACCCGATCACCGCTGGTGTCCCGCGATCGGGTCACAGGAGCTGAAGAACGGGGAGAGGTGAGTGTAAACACACCTTCTCCGTTCTTCTCTGTGGCAGTGTCACTGATAGTCTGTTCCCTGTTATAGGCAATGACGATCAGTGACGTCACACGTCCAGCCCTGCCCCCCTACAGTAAGAATCACTTCCTTAGGGCACACTTAACCCCTTAGCGTCCCCCTAGTAATTAACCCCTTTACTGTCATTGTCATATTCACAGTAATCAGTGTGTTTTTATAGCACTTTTTGCTGTGAAAATTACAATGGTCCCAAAAATGTGTCAAAAGTGTCCGCCATAATGTCGCAGTCAGGAAAAAAATTGCTGATCGCCGCCATTACTAGTAAAAAAAATATTAATAAAAATGCCATAAAACTGACCCCTATTTTGTAAACGCTATAAATTTTGCGCAAACCAATCAATAAACGCTTATTGCAATTTTTTTTACCAAAAATATGTAGAAGAATGCATATCGGCCTAAACTGAGGAAAACTGAGGAAAAATATATATTTTTTATATATATTTTGGGGTATATTTATTGCAATTTTTTTCAAAATTGTCGCCCTTTTTTTTGTTTATAGAGCAAAAAATAAAATACGCAGAGGCGATCAAATACCACCAAAAGAAAGCTCTATTTGTGGGAAAGGACGCCAAATTTGTTTGGGAGCCATGTCGCATGACCTAGCAATTGTCAGTTAAAGCTACGCAGTGCCAAATCGTAAAAAGGGGCCATGTCCTTAACCTGCATAATGGTCTGGGTCTTAAGTGGTTAATCTCTGCAACCCGTCATTGTGAATGGGTACTAAAGTTCACATTCTGACAACACCTGTGAAGATAACAGGAAACACAAAGGTGCCCCTAGAAGTCTGTCGCCTACTCAGGGGCAAAAAGTCATAAACCTTTAGTGCCATGTGGATACGAGAAATGAACATCTTGGCCAACAACCAAGCAAAGGAAAACAGACACTGATACACAAATACACAGGATATCAGGTAGAGGATTATCTTATATCTAGAACAGAGACTGTTACGCCAACTATTATTTACCAAAGCAAATTTACTAACCAAACTGAGCCGGTGTAAAGGTCCTTAGGGGGTTTGGAAATAACAAGCTGATAACATTTGAACCCATGGACATAAATATATTCTGATGTCTCAGTTTGCATAGTAACAAGACTCAGAAAAAGAACATTTAAGCATATATATATATTTTTTTTAAAGAAATCTTTTTCCCAGAGAAACGTGGAGGCCTTCTTATTCTGCAAATGCTAGTTTTCTGACTGTCATGTTACATAGCTAGTAGGTGAGGTTGAAAAAAGACACAAGTCCATCAAGTCCAACCTGTGTGTGCGATTATATGTCAGTATTACATCGTATATCCCTGTATGTTGTGGTCGTCCAGGTGCTTATCTAATAGTTTATTGAAACCATTGATGCTCCCCGATCAGACCACCGCCTGTTGAAGGGTATTCCACATCCTTGCCACTCTTACAGTAATCTGCCCATATATATGCACTGTGATTTTAGTAATTAACTGACCTTTAATAATCTGCATACTTGTTCTAGGCCAGTCACCATGGGGTTGATTTACTAGAACCAGAGTGCAAAATCAGGTGCAGCTATGTATAAAGTCCAATCAGCTTCCAGGTTTTTTTTTTCCTCAAAGCTTAAAGTGATTCTAAAGTCTATTTTTTTTTTTAAATAAGCAGCCCAGATCCTCCGTTTATCAGGTCCCTATTTGGCACTTCTGCCCCTCCCCCTTTCAGAGTGACCCCATAGTAAGCAGCTTGCTATGGGGGCAAGCGGAGCTGCTGCTCTGTGTGTCCATTCAGACATGGAGCTGTGGCTTGTCACTGACCCCTCTCTGTCCTTATTGGCTCACTGACTTTGATTGACAGCAGCAGGAGCCAATGACAGGTGGAAGAGTCCTGGCCAGCCGAGTCTCGTGCAACATCGCTAGATAGAGATGAGCTCAGGTAAGTATTAGGGTGGCTGAGAGGTCTACTCCACACAGCAGTTTTTTTAATCTTAATGCATACAATGCATTAAGATAAAAAACCTTCTGCCTTTACAACCACTTTAATTAACCACTTGACCACTGGGCACTTAAATCCCCTTCCTAACCAGACCAAGTTTTAGCTTTCGGTGCTCTCACATTTTGAATGACAATTACTCAGTCATACAACATTGTACCCATATTACATTTTTGTCCTTTTTTTCACACAAGTAGAGCTTTCTTTTTGTGGTATTTAATTATTATTATTTTTTTTGCGCTATACAAGAAAAAAGACTGAAAATTCTGTAAAAAAATGAATTTTGTGATAAAATTTAGCAAATTAGTAATTTTTCTTCATAAATTTTGGCCAAAATTTATACTGCTACATATCTTTGGTAAAAATAAGTACAAATTGGTGCATTTTATTTGGTCTTTGTAAAAGTTAAAGAGTCCACAAGCTATGGTGCCAATATCTGAAAATTGATCACACCTGAAGTACTGACGGCCTATCTCATATCTTGAGACCCTAACATGCCAGAAAAGTACAAATACCCCCCAAATGACCCCTTTTTGGAAAGAAGACATTCCAATGTATTTAGAAAGAGGCATGGTGAGTTTTTTAAAGTTGTAATTTTTTCCCACAATTCTTTGCAAAATCAAGATTTTTTATTCTTTATTTATTTTTTACTAAATTGTCATATTAGCAGGTTATTTATCACACACAGCATATGCATACCACAAATTACACCCCAAAACACATTCTACTATTCCTCTCGAGTATGGCGATACACATGTGTGAGTCTTTTACACAGTGTGGCCACATAGAGAGGCCCAACATGCAGGGAGCACCATCAGGCGTTCTGGAGCACCAAGGCCAATTCTGACATTTCTCTCCTACATGGAAAAATCATCATTTATTTGCTAGAAAATTACATAGAACCCCAAAACATTATATATTTTTTTAGCAAAGACCCTAGAGAATACAATGATGGTTATTGCAACTTTTTATCTCGCACTGTATTTGTGCAGCAATTTTTCTAAAGCGTTTTTTGGGGGAAAAAATGTTCTGTGCTTTAAAAAAAAACAGTAAAGTTAGCCCAATGTTTTTGCATAATGTAAAAGATGAAGTTACGCCGAGTAAATAGATACCTAACATGTCACCCTTTAAAATTGCACACGCTCGTGGAATGGCGCCAAACTTCGCTACTTAAAAATTCCCATAGGTGACGCTTTAACTTTTTTTTACTGGTTACATGTTTTGAGTTACAGAGGAGGTCTAGGGCCAAAATTATTGCTCTAGCTCTAACGTTTGCAGCGATACCTCACATGTGTGGTTTGAACACCGTTTTCATATGTGGACGGGACTTACGTATGTGTTCGCTTCTGCATGCGAACACACGGGGACAGGGGCACTTAAATAAAAATTAATAATAATTTATTGTTCATTTTACTTTATTTTAGTTTGACACTTTTTTTTCTATGACAAGGAATGTAAACATCCCTTGCAATAGGAATATGGCATGACAGGTCCTCTTTACAGTGAGATATGGGGTCAATTCTGGATTCGATCGTAGCAGTGAGTCGGTAGACGCACCGGAGGGCGGCAGAAGGGGGCGTCTCGTCTCGCCTCCCGTAAGAACGATTAAGCGGTGGAACAGCAGCTATGATCATTCTTATGGTGTAGGGAATCGCTGGCTAAAAAAGATGATATCGGAATGATGCCTGTAGCTGCATGCATCATTCAGATATCCCCGCACAAACGTCATATGAAGGCCAGCGGGCAGGAAGTGGTTAAAATGCTTTTTTTTTTAACACAAAGTTATGGCTTTGGGTATGGCCGAACATGGCTGAGCATGGCTGGGTATGGCCGAGTGTGGCTGGGTATGGCTGAGTATCGCTGGGTATTGCAGGGTATTGCGGAGTACTGCAGGGTATTGTGGAGTATGGCAGGGTATTGCAGATTATTGCAGAGTATTGCAGGGTATTACGGAGTATGGCAGGGTATGGCAGAGTATGGGCAGGGTATTGCAGAGTATGGGCAGGGTATTGCAGAGTATTGCAGGGAATTGCAGAGTATTTCAGGGTATTGCAGAGTATTGCAGGGTATTGCGGAGTAATGCAGGGTATTGCGGCATATGGCAGTGTATGGGCAGGGTATTGCGGAGTATGGGCAGGGTATTGCAGAGTATGGGCAGGGTATGGGCAGGGTATTGCAAGGTATGGGCAGGGTATTTCAGAATATGGGAATGGTATTGCAGGGTATGGGTAGGGTATTGCAGAGTATGGGTATTGCAGAGTATAGGCAGGGTATGAGCATGGATGGCTGAGCAGGGATGGATGCATCTGTGACTTCAATTGTCACAGAGCATCTCTGCTGCCATCCGCTCTCTCATCACATGACGCCGGTTTGTTTACAAGTCATCGCTCTGTCATTTGACGGAGCGATCACATGGTAAACAAGCAAGATTAGTGGGGGCGCGCGGGAGTAAGTTCTGAGAGGACGTTCCTGGGACATCCTGCCAGAATAACTCGACCGCGCTGTAGCAGTCTTTCGGCTGTGGCCCGGTCGGCAAGTGGTTAAACAAGCAAAAGTTAGAAGCAGATTGGCTACCATGCACAGCTGCACCAGATTTTGCACTCTCCAGTTTTAGTAAATCAACCCCAGAAAGTATTAGGGATTAGTCACATTTTCACATTCCTATACTTTGTGTTAGGCCTCGTACACACGACCGTTTTCCTCGACAGAATCCATCAAGAAACTTGGTGGCAGAGCTTTTTTGCCGAGGAAAACGGTCATGTGTATGTTTTTCATCGAGAAAACTGTCGTGGAACTCAATGAGTAAAAAAGAGAACAAGTTCTCTTTTTCCTCGTCAGGAGTCTCAATTTCCTCGTCGTGTTTCTCGTCGGGCTGGTTTTCGATGAGAAACACGTTCCTGTGTATGCTTAGAAACCCGCACATGCTCAGAAGGGTGGCGCCAGTGGAATCAAACTTCCCCTTTATAGTGCCATCATACGTGTTTTACATCACTGCATTTGAGAACGATGAGATTTTGTCTTGATAGTGTGTACGCAATGAAAGCTTGTCATGATTCTCGACAAGCCTAACAAGGAACTCGTTGAGGAAAACAATGTTTCATTTACGACGGGTTCCTCGGTCGTGTGTACGAGGCATTAGGTTGCACATTGACATGCACTGCACTAAGGCAGCACATTTATCTGAACAGATCCCCAATGCACCAGCAGATTGCACATAGGCACAATTTTTGTGACATGATGCAAAACAATGTATAGTGCCGCAATGTAGGTACGGTGGTGGGCATTAGAGAGTTACTGCAACGCAATGATGTAAAGGGGCCTTGGGGCCCAGAGGCTGAGCAGAACAGCTAGGCATATAACACTTATGAGTGTAGCGCCTGTGTACTTTATGGTACCGGTGATAGTTAAATTTAGAGGGAGATCAGAGTGTAGTTAGACTCTGATCCAGATTGTTAATTGCAAAACAGGGTCTCTGTCTAAGCTTGGCTGTGTTGCGGGCTTATTCTGTTGTGCTGGGGTGTTCTTCCAGCCCCGGTGCTGCAGATGGCAGCAGTGGAGTCAAGGTTTGGGTGCTCTTTCCTAGCAGCCATCCAGGAGGGTTTGACCTCGCTGTGCATGCTGGGGAGGGGTATTTATGAGGCAGACGCCATTAGTTCTGTTTCATCCAGTGTGGCACCCACATTTAGGGTGGCCACATCACAGTGCCCCGGCGTTATAGCCTACCTGGCCAGGGCGTGTGTCCCACGCAGTGTTCCTGGTTCCAGGGCCATGCTGGCCCGGAGCATCTGAACAGCGACGGGGACCCAGTGAGTGACTGGGTTTCCACCTTTGAGGATCCCAAGCCGTACTGCTGTTCGGTGGGGAGTCAGTCTGAGGAGCGCCATTGAGAGGCTGGCGGTCCAAAAGGGCCTGGACAAACCACCGGGAATCGAGGTAGCCGGACACTGAGGTATTGATCGCTTGTCAGTCGGTACCTGGGCGACAAGTTGAAGGAGATCCAGGCATAACTCATCCAAGGAGGTATATCTCCAAGAATTCAATCCAGAGAGGGCCTGTGGCAGAGGTGTTATTCTGATGCTCACCGAGGAGGGTCTGTGGCAGAGACTTTTCCTCAAGTTCAAGTTCACCAAGGAGGGTCTGTCCTATTATTGTCCGAGTGATACTCCGGCTGCCAGGTCAGTGAGAGAGGCCTGTTCGGGTACACTAAACCCACTCCGGCAGGAGTGGCGCAGAGAAGTGTTACGCTTGGGAGCAGGACTGTTTCCCCATCATCACGCCTCAATCTGCTCTTCTCCCTTTTTCAACTTTACTTTCCTCACCACATGTTTACTGTTTTTACCCGGCTGGGTAATAAAGAGCACAGCAAAGAGCACCTGTCGTGGACATTCCTTTACTACTACTATATGCAATACGCATCATTCACCCCTAGGAATTCAGAGGAGCCATGAGGTAATGTGCCGCCCAAACATCCAGCAGCTCCACTGGGGTAATGCTACATGAGGTTATCAATGGCAGCCCTCATATTTTTATAGGACGGGTTTACTTTAATAATATGGTGCACAGGGCAAAGGAGCAATATAAGTAATGGCTACCAAGTGGGCATTCGATTTTCTGCAACTTACTGAGTTAAAGCAACTTTGGCAGAGATGAAGAATGTTTCTATTCAACACGTTGGATGTGTTGGATGCCTCTACCATGCACTGTGGCTCCATCCACTGACCCCCAAAATAATAGAGGGTGCTATAATGGTGTAGGAACTAGCCAGAGAAACCCAAGCATGCTTAAAGGGGTTGTAAAGGTAAATGTTTTTTCACCTTACTGCATCCTATGCAGTAAGGTGAAAAAACATCCGACGGTACAGCCCCCCCCCCCCCCCCCGACCCCCCGTTTTACTTACCTGACCCCTCGAAAGTCCTGCGCGCATCCACGTGACTGGCACGTTGATTTGCTAGGCTGGACGGATTGATAGCAGTGCAGCCATTGGCTGGCGCTGCTGTCAATCACATCCAATGACGCGGCGCGCCAGGGGGCGGTGCCAAGTGATACAGTCGGCAGCAATGCCCGCCGCTGTATCACGGGAGCACGCCCGCAAAAGCTTTTTACCATGCGAGCTCGCATGAAGGTGGAAATCTTTTACGAGGAGGAGCCGACACAGCCGCCGAGGGACCCCAGAAGACAGGATTTGGGGACACTGTGCAAAACAAGCTGCACAGTGGAGGTAAGTATAACATGTTTGTTATTTAAAAAAAAATTTTTTGCCTTTAGTGTTCCTTTAAAGGGATGCAGGCATCCAAAACACCCAGAAGTGTCAGATGTGTAGATCCATAGCCAAACCTCCCAACATTTTGAGATGGGAATGAGGGACACCTACTAAAAAACGTATGTAGGCATAGGATACACCCCCTGCCACACCCCCTTAAAGGGCAATTAATCCCAAAAAAGGTTAATTAAATCCAGGACTTTTTTTTACCACTACTATTCCTTTATATTGGCTTTTGAAGTTTACAAATGCAGCAATTTAGAAATTGGATGAAAGGTTTAGCACTGGGAAACTGCATTTTATATACAACTATATGGATCAGACCAAAATGAGGGACATCTGAGGGGGACAGAGGGACATTGCTCTAAATCAGGGACAGTCCCTCGAAATCAGGGACAGTTGGGAGCTATGCATAGCTCTGATACTAGGAATGGGAAGTGGGACAGACGAATATAAACACTGAGGCCTCGTACACACGGGCAAGAATCTCGTCAGGAAAAAAACATTGTTTTTCCCGACAAGATTCTTGGCAAGAACCTCTTGCCGCCCGAGTGTACACACCGACCTTTCAAAAGAACTGCGGTTCTCTTAAAAGGCAAGAACGCGATGATGTCATTGCGTACAATGAGAATGCGCCCGTCACCGCCATCTTGCTTCACCCTACCTATGCTGTGGAAGCTACCGCGCATGCGTCAAAGTCATTTCGAGCATGCGCGGGTTTCCACGGCGTAAGGTAAGTATACACACTCTTGGGTTCTCGTCAGGAAACAGGCCAATAAGAATCTCGACGAGAAAATAGAGCTTCTGGCCAGATTTCCCGACGAGAAACCTGAATGCCTCATACACACGAATGGTTTTCTCGGCAAGAAAGCTCTGCCAGCAGTTTTCTTGCTGGTTTTTGCCGAGAAAACCGGTCGTGTGTACGAGGCCTCGGTGGTGCTTTTGAAAAACGTTTAAATTAGAGAAAGAGTTAATTTAATATGAACAATTTCTATTGATAAGTGCCTACGATAACTCTCAAAACTATGTAAATCCATAAAAGCTTACATCTGCTTCCTATCTGTCCGGGAAGGCAGGGGTAGGAATCCCAAGGACCATAAGCCTGTGAAAGAAGAAAGTATTACCTGTGCCATAGCTGGTGTGCTCCAACCAGGACACAGTAGTATTCCACAGATTTAGAAGTGCAGAATAGTATTTGTGGGCATAAATCTGCAAGAGAGTAAAGCGTCTGTAAACTGATGGAAAGGTAAGTGTTGTAGGCAGGTTAAACAATTTTTGGTTGTGGTGGGTTGGGCAGGCCATGGGCTAATAGTTAATTACTGCAAGCTCAGCTCCCGGGCTTTTTGTCCTTGCCAGCCCACCTGTGCTATAAAAAGGGGGAAGGCTGAAGTCCAGTAGGTCCCACAAGGTGAATTGATTAGTGCTGTTCGGACTGCTGCAGTAGGTACACACATACTAGTGTCAATTAACCTACCAGAATGCCTTTGGAGTGTGGGAGGAAGCCAGAATACATGGAGGAACCCCACATAGGTACAGGGAGAACATGCAAACTTCCAAGCAGGTGATGTTGTGTTTGGGATTTGAACCAGCACCCTAGTGCTGCTAGGCAGAAGTGCTAACCACTTAGCCCCTGTGTTTGTTATTTTGTTCTTTTAGGTTTGGTTTCCTATTTTTGGGATATATATATATAAATATATATATATATATATATATATATATATAATTGTATTCTTTTACACTGCAGATGGTTACGTAGCTTTAGTGCCAGAGCAACCAGTACTTACAGTTAATTATGTGAAGCAATTACCTTGCTAACTCCAGGACATATAAGTAATTTCCCAAGTGTTGTGTAACAGTCACAGAAGCCACCTTATGAAGGTTATTTGTTATGACATTTGTGCATTTTATTAACCACATCAATACCGGACACTTTTACGCCCCTCCTGCCCAGAAAGAGACAGGGAGTAATTTTTTAAGTTGTATTTGTTTTGTAATTTTTTGAAAATGATGGAAAAAAACTTTTTTTCTCACTTCTTTTTTTAATCTTTTACATTAGTGCAGTACAGAGTCTTCATATAACTGGTTTGGAGGTGACCAGGGACACTGACAGTATGCCAAAAAATATTATTTTTTTCTTTTATTTTTCTTCAATTTTATTTTTTTACATACTGTGACCAGAGCAATACACAGACTGGATGTTGCTGTTTTTTGTATGATGAGCCTTTGATGCATTTGTTTGTGAGTATAATACTTACCACTTTTAGGCTGGGTTCACACTATTGCAAATTGGATGCAGATTTCTCCACATCCAATTCCCATGTCAGGAGATTGTGGCCGGCTCTCTCAGGAGCTCCAGTCTGATTTGCACAGAGTCCTGTGTGTCTTTTGGTCTGTTTCATGGTGTCACCCCCCTCCACCAACTATTGTCCCCCCTCAGTACAGACCCCCCTCTATCAGTAAAGCCCCCCTCCACTAAGTATAGACCCCCACTAAGTACAGATCCCACTCCCTAAGTATAGACCCCTCGCTAAGTACAGACTCCCTTCCTGCAGTAAAGACCCTACTCAGTACAGACCCATCCCATCAGTACAGACCCCCTCCTGCAGTACAGACCCCGTTCATAAGTACAGACTCCCCTCCTCAGTATAGACACCCCCCTCCCTTAGTACATACCCCTCTCCTTCAGTGCAGACCCCCTTCAGTACAGACCCCCCTTCAGTACAGACCTCCCTTCAGTGCAGACCCCATTTAGTGCAGACCCCCCCCTCAGTGCAGACCCCCCTTTCCGTACAGACCCCCCTCTTCAGTGCATACCTCACATTTTGAAACATCCTCAGCAGTGTCCCTCCTCCTGTGAGAATGTAAACAGAGAGGAGGTGGCTTTGCTCCGCTTGGCTGTGTGAGACAGCATCAGTGGTCAGCAGGGATGGCTCAGGCAACCCGTGAGAGATGCGGATCAGTGCAGTGGGGTTGCCCTGGGTCCTGCCAATGGGTGTTACCCCTCTGGCGGTTGTCATGTGGGTGTGGCCCACTCCCCCCACCCGCCACTCCTATGAGGGCATGAAGTGAGACTTATCCAATAAAGCCAGGATGAGATAATGAGCAACTGTGTCTGTGGCCTGTGGCTATTAGATATATATCTGAACTTAAAAAGACAATAGCAGATTCGAAGTTTGAAATGGAGGTTTAAACTAGAATTAAGCTGGGTACACACAGAACGTTTTATTTTCATTCGACCCAGTGGGCTGAATGAAAAAAATTGAGTGGTCACAGTACTAAGCAATGTTAGAGCGGAGATCCCCCTGCCAGAACACATTGATCAGCGTAAGCAGCCATTGGTATTCCAGCATGCTCTTTCAACAGAAGACGGTAGTAAAACCAGCTTCTGTCAGACAGGGAGCTGTACAAGGAGGCTGAAAAATGTCCCAATTCCTGCCAAACAGACTGCTTTTGGATGATTTTTGGCCCATGTGTACCCAGCCTTAAACTGGCCATAGATAGAGTGATTTTCTTTCCTGCAAATTTGGGTTTAGTGTGCAGGGGACTCTGCTGATGAGGTATTTATTTAATATGCCAAGGTGGGGACTTTCAGCTATTGAATTGCTATTATCCTGTGAGTGATGTTGGTTTGGTGGTAACTGATGGAGATAGAAATATACATATGCACCCTCTGCTTTCTCCTCTATAGGTGACACCCTAAATGTTCTGAGTATTTTCAAATGTTGGATACTTTTGTGTCATGGTCTTTACCCTCCTAAACTTTGGAAATACCTTGTGCTTGACTCTACGTCCGTGCTTGGCCGGTATTAATACTAAACTTTTTTGACAAGATATCAAGCATTGTTATCATATATGCCATGCTGTGGCTACATCCTACTTTTTTTTGGGCCTTTTGTTTATGCTTCTATCAACCACCTCCTGGGTAAGATATATACAAGTCTGGGATATTAGTACATGGTTGATCTACCTATATTTAGCCTTTACTAAGCAGTACAACATGTCCCCCTTTCTTCTAGAGCAGAGATATTCAATTAGTGGACGTCCCTATGTGTCCACCCCCATGATTGGCGATTGCTCACATCTCAAGGTTGATCAGGCAAGCACAACTTTTTTAATTGTCTATGAATAGAATGCATATATATGGGTACAGAAAATATAAATGTATAGTCAATGAAAAATACACTTTTCAATAAGATATGATACTTATGGAATATCTTTTGTATATTTTGAATCCAATAACAGCACCCACCCAATCAGTCCTGAAGAAGCAAGCAAATCTTGCGAAACACGTTGACTAAGTATGGAGAAACTGTGAATTTGATCTGTGACATCCATGCTGACATCATACATATATTATATACTCTCCATTGATGGACTTCTATTCATCATATTTACTGCTCGGCTGGATCTGGATCTCCAGGCTTTGAAATTTCATATAGGTTGACCTACTGACTGTAGAGGGTACTGTAATGATTTTATGTCTACTCATTTTTTAAATAAAGTTTTGTTATATATTTTAAATAAATTGCCTCATGTTGTGCCTACAGAGTCCTCCTCTGCAATTCGCCCTGGCATGCTGTCAATCAACATTTGGGCCACATTCTGACCGATGGCAGCCCATTCTTGCATAATGAATGCTTGGAATTTCTCAGAATTTCCTCTTGAGGATTGGCCAAAAGTTTTCAATGGGATAAAGGTTTGGGGAGTTTCCTGGCCATGGACCCAAAATTCCAATGTTTTGTTCCCCAAGCCACTTAGTTATCACTTTTGCCTTATGGTAAGGTGCTCTATCATGCTGGAAAATGCAATGTTTCTCACCAAACTTGGATGCATGGGAGAAGTTGCTCCCGGAGGATATTTTTGTACCATTCTTTATTCATGCCTGTGTTCTTAGCAACGGCGGATCCAGGGGGGGGGGGGGGGCAACAGGGCAATCCCCCCCCCCCCCCGAGGCAATCATGTCACATATTTTTTTTTTTACCATTTTTTTTAAAACTGCTTTGCGGTGCCTGCAGCCAGGCCCGGACTGGCCATAGAGCAAACCTAGCAAATGCCTGTGGGCCGCGGGCCGTCTTCGGCCCGCGAACAGCCCTCGGCGGCCAGCGGGCCGTATGTCACGTCTCCCCAGGGGTATACACCACCAACACAGCGCCAGATAGAGAGAGATCAGCTGGGGTATCATAGCCAGCTCTGACACTTCTCCCCTCCCCTTGCTGCCCCCTCGGCCAGTTAGAGGAGATGAGCTGCTTCTACTCCTCCCCCTCCTCTATTCTACTCCTCCCGTGTCTGCCCCACCCACTCTCCCGACGGACACTGTTCTGCTGCCTAAGGGATGTGGGCGGGAAGATTCAAGCCCAGCAATCAGAAAGGAAAGATGGAGTCTGATATCCATCCATCCATCCAGGAAGTCCCTCCTGCCTCTGAGTGAGTACTGAGAGTACTGTACACTGATGTATGGGGTGCCCTTCATTCCCTTCTCTCTCGCTCTCTCTTCAACTTTCTTTCTTTCTCTCTCTCTCTCTTTTTTCTCTTTTTTTTTTTTTCGTTTGCACCCCCCCACCAGCTGCCACTGTAGATAGATAGATAATAATCTATCTAGCTATCTATCTACAGTGGCGGCTGGTGCTCAAAATCTTTGGTGGGCGCAAATGAAAAAAAAAACAATTGCAGCCTCACTGTGCCCATCAAACGCAGCCACTGGGCCCATCAATTGTCACCACTGTGCAATGCCATCAAACGCAGCCACTGTGCCATCAAACGCAGCCACTGTGCCATCAATTGTCACCACTGTGCCATGCCATCAAACACAGCAACTGTGCCATCAATTGTCCCCTCTGTGCCATGCCATCAAACACAGCCACTGTGCCATCAATTGTCACCACTGTGCCATGCCATCAAACACAGCCACTGTGCCATGCCATCAAACACAACCACTGTGCCATCAATTGTCACCTCTGTGCCATGCCATCAAACACAGCCACTGTGCCATCAATTGTCACCACTGTGCCATGCCATCAAACACAGCCACTGTGCCATTAATTGTCACCACTGTGCCATGCCATCAAACACAGCCACTGTGCCATGCCATCAAACACAGCCACTGTGCCATCAAGTGTCACCACTGTGCCATGCCATTAAACGCAGCCACTGTGCCCTTCAATTGTCGCCACTGTGCCAATTGATGCCCATGTGGCCTTTAATTGTCGCCACTGTGCCCATTGTCGCCACTGTGCCCATAGTCGCCACTGTGCCCATTGTCGCCACTGTGCCCATTGTCGCGGCTGAGCCAGAGGGGGCGGCGCCCAATTTAGACGTCTATCTATATCTATCTATCTATCTATTTACCTTTATCTATCTTCCTTCCTTCTCTTCTTTCTTTCTATCTTTATCTATCTTTCTTTCTTTATCTATCTTCCTTCCTTCCTTTCTTTATCTATCTATCTATCTATCTATCTATCTATCTATCTATCTATCTATCTATCTATCTATCTATCTATCTTCTCTTATTTCTTTATCTATATTTCTTTCTTTATCTATCTTCCTTCCTTCCCTTCTTGCTTTCTATCTTTATCTATCTTTCTTGTTTATCTATCTATCTTTCTTGTTTATCTATCTATCTATCTATCTATCTATCTATCTATCTATCTATCTATCTATCTTCCCTTCTTTCTTTATATATATGTCTTTCTTTATCTATCTTCCTTCCTTCCCTTCTTGCTTTCTATCTGTATCTATCTTTCTTGTTAATCTATCTATCTTTCTTGTTTATCTATCTATCTTTCTTGTTTATTTATCTATCTATCTATCTATCTATCTATCTATCTATCTATCTATCTATCTATCTATCTATCTATCTATCTATCTATCTATATTCCCTTATTGCTTTCTATCTATCTATCAATCTATCTTCCTTCCTCCCCTTCTTTCTTTTTATCTTTATCTATCTATCTTCCTTTCTCCCCCCCCCCCGGGCTGCTCAGTCTAAAATGCCCAGGCCTATTTTTTGTCCCAGTCCGGGCCTGCCTGCAGCTGCCGCTGCCGAGTCTCTCACTCTCTCTCTCTCATCACCAGGGCCGGTAGGCTGCCTGTCCTGATGCTGCTTTGAGCTGTAGCTGACTGCAGCGCTCCCCTCTCTCCTGCGTGTATGACATTGGGCATCTCTGGCTGTGTGTGAGAGCTGGATCTGTGTTCGGCTGTGCTGCCTGTGCTAGACCTGCTCGTGTGATAGTAGATGGAGATGAAACACTGATTGAATCAGTGTTTTGTCTATCACACAAGCCCTTGCTAGAGCACACTGCCCTGCCGAACACAGACCTACAGCTCCTGTTTGTTCCATGACACACGTTGGGAGAGGAGATACCTGCTGTGTGTGATCGAGGTAATGCCATGGTGAGTGCCATGCACAGTGTGGCTGCATTAATAGTCATTAATAGACAAAAGTGGGACTGCATTAATAGACAAAAGTGGGTATGCATTTATATACAAAAGTGGGACTGGATTCATAGACAAAAGTGGGACTGGATTCATAGACAAAAGTGGGACTGGATTCATAGACAAAAGTGGGACTAGATTCATAGACAAAAGTGGGACTGGATTTATATACAAAGGTGGGACTGCATTCATATACAAAGGTGGGACTGCATTCATATACAAAGGTGGGACTGCATTCATATACAAAGGTGGGGATGCATTCATATACAAAAGTGGGACTGCATAAATATACAAAAGTGGTAGTGCATTAATAAACAAAAGTGGGACTGCATTAATATACAAAAGTGGGACTGAATTTTTATACAAAGGTGGGGCTGCGTTCATATGCACAGTGAGGCTGTAATGATGGGCACTGATGAGGCTGCATTGATCTCTTGTACCATGTCTTCAGTCTCTAAACATCCCTTGTACCATGCCTGCAGTCTCTGACCATCCCTTGTACCATGCCTGCAGTCTCTGACCATCCCTTGTACCATGACTGCAGTCTCTGACCATCCCTTGTACCATGCCTGCAGTCTCTGACCATCCCTTGTATCACGCCTGCAGTCTCTGACCATCTCCTGTACCACGTCTACAGTCTCTGACCATCCGTTGTACCACGTCTGCAGTCTCTGACCATCTCTTGTACCATGTCTGCAGTCTCTGAACATCTCTTGTACCATGTCTGCAGTCTCTGACCATCTCTTGTACCATGTCTGCAGACTCTGACCATCTCTTGCACCATGTCTGCATTCTCTGACAATCTATTGTACCATGTCTGCATTCTCTGACCATCTCTTGTACTATATCTGCAGTCTCTGACCATCTCTTGTACCATGTCTGCATTCTCTGACCATCTCTTGTACCATGTCTGCATTCTCTGACCTTCTCTTGTACTATCTCTGCAGTCTCTGACCATCTCTTGTACCATGTCTGCAATCCCTGACAATCGTCTAGAAACTATGGGATAGATTTATGGCAGTTATGCTTAATATTTTTTACTAGTAATGGCGGCAATCATTGATTTTTTAGCGGTACTGCAACATTGCAGCGGACACATCACACACCTAATTGATTTCTGTAAGCAACACCTTATTTTCTGGCAGTGCCCCTCCCGCGACTAGACTCTGGATCCGCCCTTGGTTCTTAGGCTGAGAAGCGACCCCACACATGAATGGTCTCAGGATGCTTTACCGTTGGCGCTCACTTATTCTTCTCCGGACAAGGCTTTTTCCAGATGCCCCAAACAATTGGAAAGGGGATTCATCAAAGAAAATTACTTTACCCCGATCCTCAGCAGTCCAATCTCTGTACCGTTTGCAGAATATCAGTCTGTCCCTGATGTTTTTCCTGAAGAGAAGTGGCATCTTTGCTGCCCTTCGTGACACCGGGCCATACTTCAAAAGTCTTTGCCTCACTGTGCATGCAGATGCACTCACACCTCCCTGCTGCCATTCCTGAGCAAGCTCTGCACTGGTGGTGCCCTGTTCCCGCAGCTAAATCAACTGTTGGAGATGGTCCTGAAGCTTGCTGGACTTTCTTTGACACCCTGAAGACTTTCCTTCACAAATGCAGTGTAAATGTTTTTTTATGGTATTAAGTTCATGTTCAAGGCAAAGAAGGACTTTTCAATTAATTGCAATTCACCTGATCATTCTTCAGATCATTCTGTAGTATATGCAAATTTCCATCATAAAAACTGAGGCAGCAGACTTTGTTTAATTCTCAAAACTTTTGTCCAGGGCTGTATAATAACAGTTTAAGTAAAATAGCATTATGTATTCTGTCCATTTAATTATTTTAAATTTACTGACTAAATGGGTGCAATAAATACACATTTTTTTTTATTTTTATAAATGGGTACAATAAATACACATTTATTTTTATTTTTATAAATGGGTACAATAAATACACATTTTTTTTTTATAAATGGGTACAATATTTGGTTTTATCCTTCTGTTTGGTCACCAGGTCGATGCACTTTGCTAGGTTGACAATCATATGAAGGACACATGTTGGTACAAAGATTACTTCTGCAAACACTATCTAAGTTCGTAACCCTAGAAGAAGTGGCAGATTGACCGGAAAAAGGCAGCAAAAATCAAATTTGGATTTGTGTAAAACAGAATAATAAGCAACCCATTTCCCAAATATGAATATTCACTTTGCATTGTGAATGTTTGTAAATAGAGTGAACTTCTATACCCAATCATGTGTAAGGGAAATTAAAAACACAGACTTTCTGCTAGCACAGGATTGGATATTCAACGTTGCACTCTCACTGTATTTACTAACATTTAATTGGCAAAGTAAACAGCCTTTGCCCTAGTAAGTCATTTCGAGGGAGTGAAACAAACATAAACTCAATAAAATAAGGTTACACTTCTAGTTAGAATAATAAATCAATGAACCAACCAAACAAAATTGTAACTGTGAACTAGACAGGTGAACAATTGTGAACTGGAGCACAAATACTTTTGCAATGGCAATAAAGAACCCTTTTGTCATGCGTAATTCCAACATATCTATTGCAATATAAGCTTCAACATGGAGGCTCTTAATTAGAGAGGTAGGACTACACTTAACAGGCTGAGGTGGCTCTACTCTTTGTGAGGTCTTAGGCAAAACATAGACATGGGGCCCCACTAACGCCCATAATGTGAAAAATAATTAAAGCGATTAAAAAAAAAAAAAAAAATACTGACCAGGGACATTCCCTCTCATTTTATCACATACATAAGGCAAACTAGGCATCCTGAAATCTCGAGGCCTTAGACGACCGTCTTCTTTGGCCGCGTACACACGACCAAATAAATCCGATCAAATCGGTCTGACAGACCGTTTTGATCGGATTTGTCTGCTGGGGTATATTGGTTTGATCGTGTACACACGTTCAAACCAAAATCCCCGCCGGCAGACAGCGCGGTGACGTGGCGGTGACATTGACGCCGCCACGTCACCGTCACCAGGAAGTAAAACACTTCCGCGCATGCGTCAAATCCATTCGGCGCATGCGCGGGCAGATATGCTTAAAAATCTATACAACAAGTGATATTGTTTGCGCTGTGGTGGTGATGCCTAAAGGGTGATGGGAAAGGGGAAGTGAAGTAGTAAACTAGGTGAATACAATAAGTGACAAAAATGTATAAATATATAGAAAAAATTCTATAAAACACAATGTGAACAAAGTAACAGTAAATAACAGTGACCGTGTCATCTATAAAGATGTGTGGTGGACATAATAGAATGCATGGTCAAACTCAGTCCTGCAGACAAAACCAAATAAAAGAAGAGAGTCCAACTTAATCATGCAACCTGGTGCAGCAAGTGAAATCTGGTGTGAAGTCAAAAGGAGATGTTCCAGCAGCCAAATGAGTGAAGGTGCAATGGAGGATTCCAAAACGTGCAGCCCACACCTCTAGTGATCCTATCAGCTTACCTCAAGGCTATCTGATATAGCCAGAAAGATAGGGCATCAGACTCTTGATGAATGGAAGCCTCAAATCCGATGGTGCATGGAAGGGGAAAGTACAAAAAAACAAACATAGAGTAGTCCTGTCACCACTGGAGGGATTCCTGCTAGCAGTCAAAAGATGTGCACTTACACAGAGTGGTGAAAGGGGGTGCCTATCTCCACGAGCAGCGAGCTCGTCAGGTGCTGCTCTGCTGCCGCTGTTTGGCTAGATGTTGATCCGCCGATACTCAAACGATGGTGTTTGAAACAAAAATAGGAGGGCACATCGCATAATACCGCAAAATAAAGATTTAATAAACAAAGCACAAAATAAAAACTCACATAAAGTCAGCTGAGGCGGTCATACATCCACGAGCAGCGAGCTCGTCTACCGTCCGTCAGGTGTAAAGGGTCCCTTTACACCTGACGGACGGTAGACGAGCTCGCTGCTCGTGGATGTATGACCGCCTCAGCTGACTTTATGTGAGTTTTTAAGAGAAGGAGTTTCAGGAGGCAGAGTCAGCACAGGAATCACTGTTTGCAGGCAGTAGGGTACCCTGGGATATGTAGTCCTTGAAAATAAATAGCAAAGGAGAATCTGCAAGGCATGCAGGGAATCCAGGAAGCTGTGGAAAGAGATGACCAGATGACAGGCAGTAATCACAATACAAAAGGAGATTTTCCAAGCAGGTTTATATTGGATTGTCAAAGATAACTATTGTTTACGATGCTATTACAATGCCGATGTTATAAAATGAAAGTGTACAGTATGCTGTCACTATAGATCTCCTCTATCTGATATCCTATTAGGCTAAGTTAGTTCAATAAAGATGCAAGGTTGTGGGATAACTTAGATCCCTTTACCATGCTGTATACATTTCTTTAATAATTTAATTTAGCCAATAAAAGGTAACATTTAAATTCCAAACTTTCCATATTAATTGATGATGAACACGGTACATTACTTTAAATTTAATAATAATAATAATAATAATAATTATAATAATACAAAATAATGTAATACATTACAGGCAAACACATATTCATCCTTATTCGATAAATATTTACTAATCGGTAATGCTCGTTTCTAACTGCAATAATGCATCTATCATGTACTGATTGATCTGACTTTAGCAAAGTGAATTCTAATTAGTTGGTATGGGTTACTGAACTAAATTCAAACTATTTATTGAATAAGGCTGCTCACTGTTTACCAGTAGTGATTAATGTTTTTCCCATCACCTCAAATGTATATAACCCTGCAAAGTAACAGGAAAAACAAACAGCATAACGGTACATAAAGGTGCTGTAACCCTATTTTGTTCTTTCCATTATTTATGTCATAATGCAATGATTATAGAATTAGTCATCTCTAGAAAATATGCAGTCAGCTTTTAGCTTGTATTTGCAATGAATTGTGCTCATGTAGGTAACTAGTGCCACCTAGTGCTGAACTATATCATTTCAGCTGAACAATAAATGGTGTAAATGTAAATGAACTTTCCAGTATAGAGAGAGATTTGTAAAAACAGTCAAATTCGGGCACATTTACATGCAGGTCATTTGTCAGTATTTACCTGATCTTTTACATAGTTTATGCTGTTTTCTGTAATTTCAAAGATTTAAGGCTAATTATTATAGACCAACAGAACAAAATATTTAAAAAGTAGTAAGGGACTCATCCACAGACCATTTACATTTTATTATTCTGTGTTGTTGCCAGTGAAGGATTTATTGCATTTGTCTTGCACAATGGTCTCCAAACTTTCGAAACAAAGGGCCAGTGTACTGTCCTTCAGACTTGTGTGCCAGTGGGAGGATTAATGCCCAATCATTGGTGTCAGTGCGAAGAATAGTACCCCATTATTGGTAGTGGAAGGAATCATACCCCATCATTGGTGTCAATAGGAGGAATCGTGCCCCATCATTGGTGTCATGGGTGTCAGTGGGAGGATCAGTGCCCCTATCATTGGTGTCAGTGGGAGGAATAGCGCCCCCATCATTGGTGTCAGTGGGATAAATAGTGCCCCCATCATTGGTGTCAGTGGGAGGAATAATGCCCCCATCATTGGTGTTAGTAGAAAGGAATAGTGCAATATCATTTGGTGTCAGTGGGAGGAATAGTGCCCCATCATTGCGGTACCCCCTATCATTGGTGTCAGTGGGAGGAATAGTGCCCCCATCATTTATGTCAGTGGGAGAAATAGTGCCCCCATCATTGGTGTCAGTGGGAGGAATAATGCCCCCATCATTGGTGTCAGTGGAAGGAATAGTGCCCTATCATCTGTGTCAGTGGGAGGAATCGTGCCCCATCATTGGGGTGAAAAAAAGTGTACAAAAAATGCGCCAAGTAAAAATGTGAATGAGCTGCTAACACCACAACTGACAAATTGACAAGTAAATATATGAATAATAAAGTGTAGTGCTGTAATGTTGAATAGGATGACCACATTTCCAAACTGCCATTCAGGGACACCCCCCCCCCCTCCTTCACCAAAATTTGCCAATTTTAACGTTTTTCAGGAGCAGTGATTCTAATTATGCTTAAAGTGCAACAATAAAAATGAACAATTCCTCTAAATATAGTGCCTGGGGGGTCCCCTTAGTCTGCCTGTAAAGTGGGACATGTGTACCATGTATAGAACATGCTGCAGCAAAAAATCTATTTCTAAAGAAAAAAAAAAGTCAAATCACCTTTACATTGACTCACGGTTGCAATGACTGGCATCCGGCTATTGAAAAAAATAAAAAGCAAAAAAAAAACGTAATGCCCCCCCCAGTCCATACCAGCACCCACGGGCTCTACCCCCACCCCAAAGCATCACGTCCCCATCTTACCCTGTCTGGTGGTTGTGGTGGCATGCAGGCAGGGGGGTTATCAGAATCTGGAAGCCCCCAAAGGACCCAAAGTGTTTGGATTAGGGGGGGTTTGGACTGGGGGAGGGGGACCTCACGCCGTGTTTTTTTTTTTTAGCTGTCAGTGGGAAAGCCCATTGACAGCTGAAGACTCATAAGTTGTTAGGGACACCGGCTTCCCAGCCCCGCTCTCTCATCGGGTGGCTGTGTCAGTTTCATTCGGGGACACTGTAATGTCCTGGGATGAAGGTGCCCGGGACACATGGTCACCCTACTCTATTAGTGTCTCAGCTTACACATATATAGTAACACATACTGTACTGAGAAATAACATCTAGCCATTCGGGAACATGCACCTACGCGGATGTCGAATTGGAAGCAGCCTATGTGTCCGTGTAGCCGTTGCATCCCAATTGACAACAATGTGACTGCCTGCACAAGGTTGCATGGAACACCTGCGTGCCGCCCCCTATTTAGGTAAACACGTCTCCCGATGGGCTTACGCTTTTAGTACGACCTGTGCAAACAAGGCTAAAATGTTAATTACACCAAAAACCTTGCTGAGAAGTACTGCCCTAGGCCATACCTCCTAACTGTCCCGTATTTCGCGGGAATACATCGGTCCCGCGATTCCCCCCCGCTCAACAACTCTGATCTGTGAAACCCCCCCGCTCCCCAACTCTGGTCGGCGAAACCCCCCCCCGCTCAACAACTCCGAACCCCCCCCCCCCCGCACAACAACTCAGAGCCGTGGTGGAACACCCTCCCCCTTTTCAACAACTCAGATCCGCGGAACCCCCCCCCCCCCTCAACAACACATGGCATACTTTTTCTGACAGGTGTCCCTCATTCCCATCTCAATAGGTTGGGAGGTATGCCCTAGGCAAAGGCCAAAAAAAGGATGAAATAGTAGGATGGTGATGTGCTCCCTGTATATAAAGGTTACAATTTCAATGCATTGTAGCGAACCTATATATTAAACAACATTGCATTTTTTTTAAACTGGATAAGATTAGAGGTTTACTGATAGAGTTGACTCAGGTTCACCTTCAACTTACTTTCCATGTGTTCTAGCTTCAAGGTTATAATAACTTCACACAGACAAATACAGTAAAAAAGATGCTGTCTATAGCACTTTGTAAAACTTGCAGGTTTTCATAAAAACATGTTTGCTGTTGTCAGCCTTTATTCTGTCCTTCGTATATTTTGTGGGTTATAACACATTAGCAATGCAGAAACATGAGGTTATTATTGTTGGGATAAATTGCTGGACCATGTGAGCTTATGTATACACTCACACAGGGCAGCCATCACAAATTTTGGGGCCCCTTACGCAGCTTTAGGCAGGGCCCCCCTGGAGCAGAGAACTGGGGGGGGGGGGCTTCCTCTCTCCTGCCGCAAGATGATAAGCGGGCGGGTTGTGGTAACGAAAGTGGCATCTCTTCTCTTCTCTCTCCTTCTGCGAGATGATAAGCGGGCCGGGGGGGGAGGGGGGGGTTGTTGGTGCTGACGAACAAAACATAGTCAACTCAAGTCTTCTCTTCTCTCTCCTGTCACGATTAGCTAAAGTCAGACATGCCCTTATAGGTGTAATGCCAAAACCAGGATAGCGGGCACACGCGTGTGGGACTTGATGTCTGCCGGCAGCCTGCGATCGCGGCAAGGAGAGGCAGAACAGGGAACGATCTATGTAAACAATGCAGTTCCCTGTTCTGCCTAGTGACATGACAGAGATCTTCTGTTCCCTGTCATCAGGAGCAGTGATCTCCCATCCACCCTACAGTTAGAACACACTGAGGGAACACACTTAACCCCTTGATCGCCCCTAGTGTTTAACCCTTTCCCTGCCTGTTTTATACATCATATAAAACAGGATCAATCAACGCGTTTCAGCTATTACAGCTATGAGGAAGGTTATAATAGCCGAAACACATTAACAATGATCCTGTTTTACATGATGTAGCCAATAAAGAAAATTAAAAGGCGTTTTTGAGTTGCAGGCTTAAATCTTTATTTTGGATGTCTACCAGGGGAGTCGGACAACCCCAGCCTGAGCACCAACTATCAGCAAGTATTTCCTACTCTTGCGGTTAAGCTTGGGTATCTGTTGCTTGTAAGTTACCAACATATCCTTAAAGTGGATGTAAACCCCCAATTATTTTTATTTTTTTTGATGTCACAATGTAGAGTATAATATTTCCTATCATCTGTGCCCAGTCTTACCACACAGAGTTAATCCAGAGTTATGTTCAGTGAAAATTAACAGACTTCCAGATAAAAACCTGTCTAAATAAAAAGTCCTTTCCTCTCTCCTTGCTTTGAGTGACAGGTTATTTACATATCTAGCTTGGACATGTTTATCTATCATATGTTATGTTATGTTTATCATAATATGAGGCGATCCACAGTATAAAAAGTGAGAAATCCACCCCTCCCCCACATAACACATCCCGGTAATATACATATTATGATAAACATTGTGACATAAAAAAAAAAAAAATAAGGGCCTTATAATGAATGAATGAATGAAAACTTATATAGCGCAGCACATGCGAAGTAAATCGCCTCTGGGCGCTAGATGTTCCTGTCTCCTTTGAGATCAAAAGAGATGCGTCTTAATCTTTCTCCTGAAGACTAGATAGTTCTCCTCCAGCCGAATGCTGGCTGGTAAGGCGTTCCATAGTCTGGGACCTTGGACAGCGAATCTCCTGTCTCCTTTGGACTTGAATCTGGCTTTTGGTATCTGAAGCCGATTTTGATTGGTGGATCGTAGAATACGATTGGGATTGTGAACTTGTAATTTTTCGCAAAGATAATGGGGAGCATTCCCATGGATACATCTATGCGTTAGACAGAGAGCTTTAAAGGAGATTCTGTCTCTAACTGGTAGCCAGTGAAGGGATCTCAGTGAAGGTGAGATTGATTCCCAGGGTTTTTTCCCAGTCACAAGTCTGGCGGCCGTGTTTTGAACGACTTGAAGACGAGCGATCTGGTACTTGGGGAGTCCGAGGTAAAGGGCATTTGCATAGTCCAGTCTGGAATTTACAATCGCTCCCACCACGACCGCTATGTCTTTCTTGGGAATAAAAGGCGTGAGTCTGCGTAGTAGGCGCAGCAGATGGTGAGATCCGCTGACTACTGACCCTATTTGTGCGTTCATTGTCATGTCGGAGTCAAAGATGACCCCAAGACTTTTGACTTTGGCGCTAGGGGTGATAATTTTGCCCAGAATGGGCGGCGGGATCCAAGTTGGTGTCGATAGATTCCTACGCTTGGCGTGAAACAGAAGAAGTTCTGTTTTTGCTCCGTTGAGTTTTAGATAACTCTTTGTCATCCAGTCCTCTATCAAAGAGAGGCATGTCTCTAGATTGAGGTGGTGATCCTTTTTATTGCAAATGCGGAAGTACAGTTGCGTGTCGTCTGCATAGGAGTGATATAGCAGTTTTTGGCTGCTGATGATTTCGAAAAGAGGACGCACATAGATGTTGAATAACATCGGCGACAGGGGAGATCCTTGAGGGACCCCGCACGATAATGTGCGTTGTTCAGAAGTGAAGGGTCCTAGCTTCACTATTTGCGATCTATTTTCCAAAAAAGAGGAGAACCAGGATAGATCGCGTTCTGCGACTTTAGCTACTTTAGCCAGCCGAGTCAGCAACAGCTTGTGATCTACTGTATCAAAGGCTGCGCTTAGGTCCAGCAGAACCAGAAGAGAAGATTCTCCTTCGTCTGCGGCCTCGAGAACGTCGTCCCATATCTTAAGCAATGCAGTTTCCGTCCCGTGTCCGGGACGGAATCCTGATTGAAATGGGTCGAGTAAGTTGTGGGTGTCTAGATGCTGTTGCAGCTGCTGCACCACTGTTTCTCCATTACCTTGGAGAGAACATTTAGGCCTGTTATGGGTCACCAGTTGAGTGGATCCTTAGGATCCAGGGTGGCTTTCTTCAGGATGGGTTGAATGAAGCCCTCCTTCAACTGGGAGGGCATTATGCCCTCCTTGAAGGATTGGTTGACAAGCTGCGTGACAGGAGGTGCCAAGATGTCGGCGCATTCCTTCAGCAGTTTGGTGGGGATAATATCATTTGGCGCAGTGCTGTTGCGCAGAGTGCCGATGATATTTTTAGTGGTCTGAATGGAGATGGGTTCCAGCGTGAACTCACCTAACTGTGGTGACTTACTGCCGGTGCAGTGTAATCGACTCCGGGGGGGGCTGGAAGAGCGATTGTTTTGCTGAATGCCTTGCCGGATTGCCTCAATTTTGGTAATGAAGCAATCCGCTAACTCATCGCAAAATTCTTGTGAGTCCAAGTTGGGGGCCACAAGACATCCTGGATTCATGGTCTGAGTGACCAGCTTGAAGAGTTCGCGGGGGCGATTTAGGGCACCGTTGATAGCCTCAGAAAAATAATTTTTCTTGGCTTCAAAGATTTGTTTGTAGTATTTTCTAGTTATTACCTTGTAGATCAAGAGGTTCTCATCTGAAGAGTTTCTTTTCCAGGCTGCCTCTGCCCTTCTGCGCTCTTGCTTCAGTAACGCCAGCTGGTTGTTGAACCAGCCGGAGTTATTTTTCCTGATCTGGGTCTTTCGTTTAGGCGCTATCAAGTCAGCTGACTGCAATAGTGCTGTGTTTATGGCCACCAATGTTTCTTCCGCTGTTTGGTGCGGCTGAATTGTATTTATTTTTTCCCCTAATGTGGCTTTGAAAAGCTCAGAGTGGAGCTTCTTCTGACATCTAGTCCAGTGTGTTGTCACTGGATTTGATGTTTTTGTTAAGGGGGGGAAATCGGAAATAATGAATTTAATTGCATGGTGATCTGTCCATGGCAATGGTTCATTTTCCAAGATTTTTATTTCCAGATCTTGTCTGAAAATAAGATCGAGCGTATGACCTGAAGCATGTGTGGGCCCACATACTAGTTGCTGAAGCCCTAATCCTTCTAGGTGGTCGATGCAGGCGTCGGCAATGGGGTCCTGCGGGGAGTTGGCCCAGAGATTGAAGTCCCCGAGCAGCAAAAGGTGTCTGCTATTCAGGGTGTAGGTGGAGACAAAATCCGTCAAGGATGGGAGCAGCTGCGACTTGGGGCCAGGTGGCCTATAGCAGAGTAGAATCCGGACGGTCTCCTTGCCGTTTACTTGCAGTTGGAGAGTAAGGGTTTCCATGAATGGAAGAGGGTTTTGGAGGCTTGGTTTTGTGATCGCAAGACGTGTCTTATGAATCACCGCCAATCCTCCTCCTCTTTGCCCTATTCTATTTTCCGTTATAATACGGTAGTTTTCTGGCACCAATTCTCCAAGAATGGTGTTACAGTCGGCTGTGAGCCAGCTCTCTGTGATAAAGAGGCAGTCTAAGTCATGTTGCAATAAGAAATCGTGGATTTCTAATCGGTGTTTTACTGCCGATCTAGTGTTAATCAAAGCACATGATATGTGCTTTGGCTGTGGTAACTGCCTGCGATTTTTTGAAGTCGATCGTCGCTCGATCCTCAAAAGTCGCAGATTTCCTAGGGTCTTTTTGGTAGCGGCCGACAGAATTGCGGCAAATCGCTCCAGATCCCAAATGTTCTCCGCCGAGTATTGCCGATTAACCATGGCAGGAGTGGGGGGGTGGATTCTCAAGGATAACCGAATCCTCAGATCCTGGCTTGGTCCAGAGGAAGGCAAAAAACCCTGACCACGCTGTGCCAATATGCTGTGGTAGGGAAAAAATTCCTTCCTGACCCCTAAATAGGCGATCGGGTTTTAGCCCTGGATCAAGTTATAAACGAGTATGAGCAGGGGGAGATAGGGCTGGATGGAGCAAGCTGGCCACCAACCTGACAGCAGGATCCAGGCTGGGGGGGTACCAGGCTAAGGAGATCACTGTCTGTGCCGCCAGGGGGGCTGAGAAGGATGATCGGGGGCGAGGGGACTCTGCAAGGGTGGGGGGGGGCTTCCTGGCCCGATTGGGGGAAAAGTACCAATAGTTGGAGGTGGGGAGCGGCACGCCGCTAGGCCGCGGATGAAGCCGCGGCCTTTCCTGAGTCGCGGCTGCCGCTGCTGCCACGATCGAAGGCTAGTAGGGCTGCATGGCGCAAAGGACGCCCGAGCAGTGATAGTGATGTGGAGATGCTTCTGGGGTGAGGTGGGGGATTTCTGGCCTGTAGCAGCGTGTGGGGATCGGCGCGGCGGTAGGCCGCAAGTGAAGCCGCGGTCTTTCCTAGATTGCGGCGCCCGCGATTCCCCACAGGCTGGCGCGGTTCTCGGGAAAAAGCACCCGGGGGAGCAACCGTGGAAGGGAAGAAGGAGCAGGGGAGCAGGGGAGAGCCGTGGGGCATGGATATTTGTGGCGGCTGTCCTCAAAAGGACGGCCGTCAGTGGTCCCAGCGAGGCTCTTACCTGGAGTGAAGAGAATCCAGGGGAGGGCTGGATCACTGAACCGGAGGTACCCAGGGAGAGGTAAATTGTAAGTAGTGGCAGCCAAGACAGGGAGACAGGGAGGTGGAAGCCCTGCTTGCCTGCGAGGCCTGGAGCCGCACAGTGGGAGGACCCTGCCTGGCTGAGCTATCCCTGAGAGAGAGACTCGTTGGAGAGCGTCCTTACTCTCTCAATAACTGACACTGATCACCCAGATCAATGTATTTCTGGGGCAGGTGCATCCTGGTGTTTTTGATCAGCCATGGACAGAAAGCCTGTACAGACATACACATTAACACCCCATTGACACTTGTGCGACTTTTCATATGACTTTGGACATCAAAGTCGCATGACAAGTTGTACCCCTTGTTTTCCAATGAAAACCATTCTTATATTTAGCTGGTGAGGTTGAATAAAGACACCAGTCCATCCATATATATGTGACTTAAAGTCGTAGCGACTTCAAAGTAGTTCATGTCCTACTTTGGTCCAACTTTAATGCTACTTGAGGGCCATAGATTTTAATGTGAAAGTTGTACCTGAATGTTTTACATGCAACAGTGGGTCTGAATTTGCAGAGGGACAAGTTGTACAAGTGTGAATGGAGCCTAATTGTTTACCTGTGGTCAGGGATAGATGTGCTCCTGGAGGAGAACTGTCAGTGCCCATGGGAGAACATATGTCCCTAAGCACAGGTTAGTGTCAGCCTGTTATTGATTTGTACAGACTCCTTGTTTGCATCTGATAGCAAACACCTGACCTTTCACAGAAATACGTTGATCTGGATGGTATATGGCTCTAAAAGACCAGGGTACATGCATTGCCTAGCAGTACACCATGGCGCAGCACACCTTTGTTGGCACAGTACATTGGTGTACATTCATGGCACCATTGCTGTAGTAGTGCACTGTTCCAGTGTTCTGTCAAAAAAGCCAACTTGTCAAAAATCTCCAACCACATCACTTCCCGTGACTCTCCAGCAGCTGTAATTGGAGATTTTGACAAATTGGCTGTTTTGACAGAACACAACAGCTTATAAACTACAGTTCACAACAACTTGTTTTGACAGAACACTGGGTAAAGAGGAAAAAATATTGTTGCCGTCTTGGCCATTTTCTTGGTTATTAGCATGGTTGTGTGCTAACAATATTTACAATTTATATTGTCTACCGTAGTGTATACGCTGACGGTGTCATGTTAGACTGCCAAGTTGTGGACATCTGCAATTAGTGTACTGGAGAGTCAGTGGAAGTTACCTAATTAGAGATTTAGATGAGTTGGCTCTTTTGACAGAACACCGGCTGCTGTAGTAATGTGCAAAGGAATGTATATGTTTCCACAATGCCTTACAGCGAATTGCAGTCAAAGAATGGATTCATCTGAACAGTTTGGGTCCGGAATCATGCGTCTGGGTTTTAGACTGTCTGAAACCCGGACACATTATTCACACTGGACTATGTCTTCCCAGTAGGGTTGCTAGCTGCAGTTGTCTAAGCCGGAAGAGTCTGTTACACTCTCTTTCACACTGCCCATCACTAACCCTCCCCCACATACAGATGGGAGAGGGTTCGATCTGCACCTCTTCCTCCCACCCCTACCCATCTGTTTCTGCCCACACTCCCATCTCTGGCGCTGTGCCTCAGAAAAGGAAAGTGGGGGCTGGAAATTTGAAGCCCAGCAACCACAGATACATCTAGATGAGAGGTGCTGACTGCCAAGGTGTGAGTGAGTTTACCATCTATCCCTGTCTGTGAAGTCTCCCTCCCCATTCTCTCTCCTGCCTCTGAGTGAGTATACACTAAGGTAAATCAGGGTTCTCCGAGCACCCCTTACATCAGAGTTCCTCTTTACACCAGAGGCAGCAATTTTTCCCCCTTACATCAGAGTCCTCTCCATACATTAGAGTTATCAGTGTTCCCCCTTAAATTAGGGTTTCCAGAGCATCCCTTATGTCAGAGTCCCCAGAGTTCTCCCTTACATCATCTACAGTGTAAGGGAAATTTGCAAGTTCAGATGTAAAGGCATACCTCCCAGCATTTTGAGATGGGAATGAGGGACACCATAGGTGCACTTGAAGTGTCCTTTGAAATAATATAAAGTCCACAGGAGTCAATACAGTGACTTGAGTGAGAATAATCCACCACCATAGGATAAGTTGGAGAGGCTTACCAGATAAATAGTGACCACATTAGGTGTACACCTATTGGTCAACTATAGCTTGAGGTTAGACGCTGTTCTCAAAGGTGACCGATCGTTTTGAAGAATCAGACTTAAGTCTGATTCTTCAAAACGATCGGTCACCTTTGATATTCACCTTTTCTGAGTCCTTGTGAGAACAGCGTCTAACCTCAAGCTATAGTTGACCAATAGGTGTACACCTAATGTGGTCACTATTTATCTGGTAAGCCTCTCCAACTTATCCTATGGTGGTGGATTATTCTCACTCAAGTCACTGTATTGACTCCTGTGGACTTTATATTATTTCAAAGGACACTTCAAGTGCACCTATGGTGTTTTAACCCACACTATTGTTTTTGTTTTCGTTTTTGTTTTGTTTTGTTTTCTTTTGGTTTATATATGTGTTAAGCGCTACATATTTTCTTTGTTTATATTGTGTTTTGCTAAATTGATCACTTAGTTATGTTGGCTGCTTTAGTGTTTTAGTAGCGCGGTGAGTGTACATACTCAGGTATTTACCAATTTTTTCTAATGAGGGACACCTACTAGAAAATGTATGTAGTCATAAGACAGGCCCCCTGCCACACCCCCTTAAAGGAGAATAAACACCAAAAAAGGTTAAAGCGGAATTCCACCCAAAAGTTGAACTTCCGCTTAATCCACTCCTCGCCCCCTTACATGCCACATTTGGCATGTAATTTTTTTTGGGGGGGGGGGAGTGGGGGCTTCAGTAGGAGTGGGACTTCCTGTCCTACTTCCTCCTTCCGCCCAGGGACCGCTAAGGCGATACGTCAAATTGGCTTTTATCGGCCCCTCCCTGTAGGCGATCACCTGGGACACGTGACAGGTCCCAGGCGATCGCCTGTCCACTCAGTTCGTGCATGCGCAGTGAGTGCCCGGCCGTGAAGCCAAAAGCTGTCACGGCCAGGTGCCCACAGTTTCAATGGAGACGCCGGTGGAGAAGGGGGGGAGAGAAACAAAGCTCCGGGCGGCACGTCGCTGGACCGCGGAACAGGTAAGTGTATGTTTATTAAAAGCCAGCAGCTATACTTTTTGTAGCTGCTACTTTTAATAAACATAAAAAAAAGTTTGAAACTCCCCTTTAATTATATCCACAAGGGCTTTTTTTTAACCACTACTATTTATTATCCATCTTATCTTATTTATTATCTATTTATATTGGCTTTTAAAATTTACAAATGCAGCAATTTAGAATTTGGATGAAAGGTTTAGCGCTGGGAAACACTTTTTTTGAAAGATAAATAGTGCATTTTATATAAAACTATATAGATCAGACCAAAATGAGGAACAAATGAGGAAGAATGAGGGACAGAGGGACATTGCTCCAAATCAGGGACAGCCCCTCGAAATCAGAGACAGTTGGGAGCTATGTAAAGAGTAAAGGGGGACTTTGTGGATTCAGATGTAAAATGGGGACTTTGATGTAAAGGGGGACTCTGTGGATTCAGGTGTAAAAGGGGGGCTCTGTGGATTCAGTTGTAAAAGAGGGGCTCTGTGGATACAGATGTAAAAGGGGGACTTTGATGTAAAGGGGGATCTCTGTCGACTCTGATGTAACGGGGGAACTCTGTGGACTCTGATGTAAAGGGGGAACTCTGTGGACTCTGATGTAAAGGGGGAACTCTGTGGACTCTGATGTAAAGGGGGAACTCTGTGGACTATGATGTAAAGGGAAAACTCTGTGGACTATGATGTAAAGGGAAAACTCTGTGGATACTGATGTAAAGGAGGAACTATGTGGACTCTGATATAAAGGGGGAACTCTGTGGACTCTGATGTGAATGGGGATCACTGTGAACTGTAATGTGAAGGGGGAACTCTGATGTGAAGGGGGAACTCTGTGGACTCTGATGTAAAGGGGGAACTCTGTGGACTCTGATGTAAAGGGAAAACTCTGTGGACTATGATGTAAAGGGAAAACTCTGTGGATTCTGATGTAAAGGGAAAATTCTGTGGATTCTGATGTAAAGGGGGAACTCTGTGGACTCTGATGTAAATGGGAACTCTGTGGACTCTGATGTAAATGGGAACTCTGTGGAGTCTGATGTAAAGGGGGACTCTGTGGACTCTGATGTAAATGGGAACTCTGTGGACTCTGATGTAAATGGGAACTCTGTGGACTCTGATGTAAATGGGAACTCTGTGGACTCTGATGTAAAGGGGAACTCTGTGGACTCTGATGTAAAGGGGGACTCTGTGGACTCTGATGTAAAGGGGGACTCTGTGGACTCTGATGTAAATGGGAACTCTGTGGCCTCTGATGTAAAGGGGGACTCTGATGTAAATGGGGACTCTGATGTAAATGGGGACTCTGTGGACTCTGATGTAAAGGGGGAACTCTGTGGACTCTGATGTAAAGGGGGAACTCTGTGGACTATGATGTAAAGGGAAAACTCTGTGGATTCTGATGTAAAGGGAAAATTCAGTGGATTCTGATGTAAAGGGGGAACTCTGTGGACTCTGATGTAAATGGGAACTCTGTGGACTCTGATGTAAATGGGAACTCTGTGGACTCTGATGTAAATGGGAACTCTGTGGACTCTGATGTAAATGGGAACTCTGTGGAGTCTGATGTAAAGGGGGACTCTGTGGAGTCTGATGTAAAGGGGGACTCTGTGGACTCTGATGTAAATGGGAACTCTGTGGACTCTGATGTAAAGGGGGACTCTGTGGACTCTGATGTAAAGGGGGACTCTGTGGACTCTGATGTAAATGGGAACTCTGTGGACTCTGATGTAAAGGGGGACTCTGATGTAAAGGGGGACTCTGATGTAAAGGGGGACTCTGTGGACTCTGATGTAAAGGGGGACTCTTGTGATTAACTTCATATGATTAGAAATGTTATTTATTCGCAAAGTATATCTATAGTTTATTCTATTTAAAAAATTGCTGTGCGCCGCTAAAGTGTTTGGGTTTGACTTGAAGAAAAGGTGGCAACCCTAGTCCCACCGGGAGACCTGAGCCACCAGCCGGATCGTCTGCCGCCTAGGCTGAGACCCGAACAAACCTGGATTTGGTTTTGATCGTAGGCAGCGTCACAAACTCACTTCTGGTTTACTCCGCTGCTAATGGCGCTGATTTGAAAAAAAAATACATTATTCAGAATTGCTGATTTTGTCGATCTGAATACTAGTGCAAAGGAGGGATTTGGGGTCTTTTAGACCCTGATCCCTCCATAAAGAGTACCTGTCACTACCTATTACTGTGACAAGGGATGTTGACATTCCTTGTGACAGCAATAAAGGGAATATGTTAAAGGGGTAGTTCCCCCAAAAACCTTTTTTTTAACATTGATTGAGGCTTGTTTTGTCAAGGGGAATCGGGTGTTTTTCTTTTAGAATCTAAGCAGTACTTACCGTTTTAGAGATGCATCGTCTCCGACGCTTCCAGGTATGGTCATCGGGGAAGGGCGTTCCTATTTGATTGACAGGCTTCCGACGTTCGGATACATCGCGTCACGATTTTCCGAAAGTAGCCGAACGACGGTGCGCAGGCGAAGTATAGAGCCGCACCGGCGCTCGGCTTCTTTCGGCTACTCGTGACGCGATGTATGCGACCGTCGGAAGCCTGTCAATCAAATAGGCACGCCCAGACCAGACGATCATACCCGGAAGCGACGGAGACGATGCATCTCTAAAACGGTAAGTACTGCTTAGATTCTAAAAGAAAAACACCCGATTCCCCTTGACATAACGAGCCTCAATCAATGTTAAAAAAAGTTTTTGGGGGGAATTACCCCTTTAAAACAATAAAAAAAATGTAAATAAAATAAATACAAATAAAAAAAGAATATTTAAAGCTCCCCCGTCACTGCGTGCTCTTGCAGCAAAGAAAATACATACGTAAGTCGCGCCAGCAAATGTAAAGAGTGTTCAAATCACACATGTGAGGTATCACCATGATCGTCAGAATGAGAGAAATAATTCTAGCAAAAGACCTCTGTAACTCTAACCTGGTAGCTGTCAATTTTTTTAAAGCGTCGCCTATGGAGATTTTTAGGTACTGTAGTTTGTCGCCATTCCACAAGTGTGTGCAATTTAAAAGCGTGACATGCTTGGTATCTATTTACTCGGCGTAACATCATCTTTCACATTATGCAAACAAAAAAAAATGGGCTAACTTTACTGCTTTTTTTTTTTAATTCATGAAAGTGTGTTTTTCCCAAAATATTGCATTATAAAGCCAGCTGCGCAAATACCTTGTGACAAAAAATATTGCAAGTATCGCCATTTTATTCTCTAGGGTCTCTGCTAAAACAATATATAAATATAATGTTTAAGGGTTCTAAGTCATTTTCTAGTAAAGAAATACGGATTTTAACTTGTAAGCAACAAACGTCAGCAATAGGCTTAGGCATAAAGGGGTGAATATTTATGTAATATATCTTTGTATAGGGGGGGGGGGGCTTCTGGCAGGGGGGCAGTTTCGCCTTTTGCTCCCCTAAAAAAACTGGCACTGCACACACAAACATATATTGTATTAGTATGACAGACAGGAAACTATTTTCACAAGCAGACGCCGTTTTTTTATAGCACATGTATTTCCTTTGGCTGATCTCTTATATCTGAACACCAGTGACTACTACGGCTACTCTCCAAAAACACAAGTCCCTGGCATACAGCGTGTCGCACATGTACATTCGCCTCCGAGCCATAGAGGTCGCTGTAGAGAAGCCTCTATGGCCAACTCTATTGTTTTTTCTTCCATTTTCCGGTTTGGAAACGTCACATCCGGTCTGGTTTGTGTTGGTACGGCGGTGCAGCTTCCTCTCGTTGCTCCTGTAGTGTTTGGCCAGGATGTCTCAGCGGGAATGGGGCGTAGTGGAGGTGAGTGGCAGAGCGCTGTGTCTGGGTGTCTGTCAGCATTGCTCTGCTATCATGTCCCTGTGTGATAAATGAGGTGATATGTTCAGAGGGATGGGAGGGGGTACCACTTCCCACGTGTGTTGTGTGACAGAGGTAAACACACACGTTCTGCATTAGGTGAGGTTCGTGGATTGTATGAATGGTAAATAATAATTTCCAAATAGGAAAGTATCAAAACTGGAGCAGCCGAGCATGGCAACCAGTCAGCTTCTAGCTTTCATTTTCAGAGCATAAGGAATTCAAGTCCGCAATACTTCTCATTCAGTGGTGTGTCTGGTGCAGTAATCTCTGGATCAGGACAGCTCAGTGTACATTTAAAGGAAGACTGTCAGCAGGCAGGTCAGTGTGTTGTATTGCAGAGGAGACATAGGCCCGGATTCACAGAGAGTGGGCGCACATTTACGCTGGTGTATCGCAAACACATACGCTATGTCGGCGCAGCGCGGAGAGGCATGCACTGTATTCAGCAAGCTATTGCTCACCAAGATACGCCAGCGTATCGTATTTTCGAAGGCGCAGGCCGGCATATGTGGGAGTGACCCCATGCAAATGATGGTCTGAGCATGGTGCAGTGTTTTACGCCCGGCATATCACGAACGCGCATGCGCCGCGTGATGTTGTGACGTGGACGCATGAAACAGCACCCTTATACACATCCTCGCAACTACGCCGGCACAACTGCCTAAGCTACTCTGGATCACTACGTACGCCGTGAACGTAACGTACGTCCAATACGCTGGCCCGTGTTCTCTGGGGGCAGACCTTTGCATGTCTATTGCTGGGTTGCGCCTCATCTATGGGGAATAACTTTACGCCGGACATACAACTTACGCAAACATCGCATAGATGCGTCGGGCTCAAGTACGTTTGTGAATTGCTGTATTTCCCTCATTTGCATATTTGAATGCCTAATCAATGGGAGAAGCAACATGCGTCCAAACCATATTTGCGCCCACGCTACATCGGCGTAAACAAGATACTTCGGGGTAGGATGGCCTGTTTTTGGATGTATGTTGGTTTGTTACTCGCACACATACGCCGGGCGCACATTTGCACTGTCGGCGTGAAGTGATTTATGTCGGCGTAAGTGCTTTGTGAATCCGGGCCATAGCATATTCCTTGTGCAGTAAAGAACCTGCCGGATTACTTTTTTTTATTGACCACTTACCGACTGCCTCATAGAAGACTTACTGCTACAGGACGATGGCACTGTGCATAATCACCTACAGTGTGTATATATAAGGGATTCTGGATAGTGGGTTTGCCGCTTCTGCTGTGATTTGTCAGAGCAGAAGCCAATCGGCGGGTTTCCGGCCAATGGATGTCCAGCTTCATCCTGACGTGGGACTTGATGGAATTCTGTGTTCCTCCAAAGCACTTAATTAGATCACTTTTCTTAGTAAAAGCATCACACATAGTACACACAAACACCGGCTAGGCACACATTTAACCCTTTGATTGCATTGATGGTAACTCCTTCCCAGCCAGTGTCATTAGTACAGTGACAGTGCTAAAAATATACACCGATCACTGTATTAGTGTCATTTGTTACCCCCCAAGTGTCAGAATGTCCGCTGAATATCGCAGTCCCGCTATAAGTCACCGGTGGAGGGTCAGTTCACACCAGATGCAGTTCTGTGCGTGTTTTTTTCTGTACTAAAAATGCATGCACAGTAGAGCTGCACAATTAATTGTTAAAAAATCGTGATCTCGATTCAACCCCCCTGACGATCTCCAATGCAGAGTGTGCTGATTCTTTCATATAACAAGTGGAAAGACTTTATTGGCTCACTCAGCTGTCAAAAGAAAAAATCTGGGCAGTCTGCCAAGTTTAGATCAAGGGGATAAACTTCTGTGTGTGTAGTTTCAAGCACCTACAGGCAGTTTGTTTGTAACTAACTTCCTTCTTAGATCAAACGTCTGTATGTAAGGGCCGGTTCACACTACTGCGACTTCAAAATCCCCCGATTTTGTGTCCGCAATTTCAGGGAATGCCAGACTATAGAGCTAAATTTGCATCGCACATGGATCAAACTCGCACAGGACCCTTTTTTTAACGCAGCTTAGATTCGCAATGCATTGATATGAACAGCACTCATGGAAAATTATCTTAGTAAAATGACTTGAGAATTTGAGCAATCGCGACGGATCAAATTTGCAATAGAATTCGCAGCAGTGTCAACTGGCCCTAAATGCAGGAAGTTTAAACATTTAAAGTCCAAATCTTTTTCTGACACTTGTTTCTTAAATTTAAATCAATATTTTTTGCTAGAAAATTACTTGGAACCCCAAAACATTACATATATATATACAGTGCGGAAAATAAGTATTTGAACACCCTGCTATTTTGCAAGTTCTCCCACTTGGAAATCATGGAGGGGTCTGAAATTGTCATCGTAGGTGCATGTCCACTGTGAGAGACCTAATCCAAAAAAAAAAATCCAGAAATCACAATTTATGATTTTTTAACTATTTATTTGTATGATACAGCTGCAAAGAAGTATTTGAACACCTGTCTATCAGCTAGAATTCTGACCCTCAAAGACCTGTTAGTCTGCCTTTAAAATGTCCACCTCCACTCCATTTATTATCCTAAATTAGATGCACCTGTTTGAGGTCATTAGCTGCATAAAGACACCTGTCCTCCCCATACAATCAGTAAGAATCCAACTACTAACATGGCCAAGACCAAAGAGCTGTCCAAAGACACTAGAGACAAAATTGTACACCTCCACAAGGCTGGAAAGGGCTACGGGGAAATTGCCAAGCAGCTTGGTGAAAAAAGGTCCACTGTTGGAGCAATCATTAGAAAATGGAAGAAGCTAAACATGACTGTCAATCTCCCTCGGACTGGGGCTCCATGCAAAATCTCACCTCGTGGGGTCTCAATGATCCTAAGAAAGGTGAGAAATCAGTCCAGGACTACACGGGAGGAGCTGGTCAATGACCTGAAAAGAGCTGGGACCACCGTTTCCAAGGTTACTGTTGGTAATACACTAAGACGTCATGGTTTGAAATCATGCATGGCACGGAAGGTTCCCCTGCTTAAACCAGCACATGTCAAGGCCCGTCTTAATTTTGCCAATGACCATTTGGATGATCCAGAGGAGTCATGGGAGAAAGTCATGTGGTCAGATGAGACCAAAATAGAACTTTTTGGTCATAATTCCACTAACCGTGTTTGGAGGAAGAAGAATGATGAGTACCATCCCAAGAACACTATCCCTACTGTGAAGCATGGGGGTGGTAGCATCATGCTTTGGGGGTGTTTTTCTGCACATGGGACAGGGCGACTGCACTGTATTAAGGAGAGGATGACCGGGGCCATGTATTGCGAGATTTTGGGCAACAACCTCCTTCCCTCAGTTAGAGCTTTTGAAGATGGGTCGAGGCTGGGTTTTCCAACATGACAATGACCCGAAGCACACAGCCAGGATAACCAAGGAGTGGCTCTGTAAGAAGCATATCAAGGTCCTGGCGTGGCCTAGCCAGTCTCCAGACCTAAACCCAATAGATAATCTTTGGAGGGAGCTCAAACTCCGTGTTTCTCAGCGACAGCCCAGAAACCTGACTGATCTAGTGAAGATCTGATTGGAGGAGTGGGCCAAAATCCCTCCTCCAGTGTGTGCAAACCTGGTGAAAAACTACAAGAAACGTTTGACCTCTGTAATTGCAAACAAAGGCTACTGTACCAAATATTAACATTGATTTTCTCAGGTGTTCAAATACTTATTTGCAGCTGTATAATACAAATAAATAGTTAAAAAAATCATACATTGTGATTTCTGGAATTTTTTTTTTTTGATTATGTCTCTCACAGTGGACATGCACCTACGATGACAATTTCAGACCCCTCCATGATTTCCAAGTGGGAGAACTTGCAAAATAGCAGGGTGTTCAAATACTTATTTTACGCACTGTATGTATATATAATATATATATAAAATTTTCGCAGAGACCCTAGGGCAGTGATGGCGAACCTTGGCACCCCAGATGTTTTGGAACTACATTTCCCAAGATGCTCATGGACTCTGCAGTGTTGTTGAGCATCATGGGAAATGTAGTTCCAAAACATCTGGGGTGCCAAGGTTCGCCATCACTTCCCTAGGGAATAAAATGGCAATTGTTGCATAATTTTATGTCACACTGTATTTGCTCAGTGGTCTTTCAAATGCTATTTTCTCCAGTCGTCTTCCAGGACAGCCTCTGAGACCTTGGGCTCCTCCCTCCGGGACAGGAAACACACACCCCCAATCTTTAAAGTCCTGCCTTCAGGCCTCCTTCTCCAGTTATTTTGTGTTTCCCACCGGAAGGGAAGGAGCACGCAAAGGAACAGAGGCTGCCTGGATGACACCCTAGACGGTTTCTTTCCCTGGTCTGGGCACCCCCCTGTCCTATTGGGAAGGGAGGGCTGCTACTCCCCGGATGCTGCCATCAAGCTCATAGGAGCCGGACCTCCGGTTGACGGCAGTCCCAGCTCCCCTCTCCACGGTACCTTAGCCTGGGGACTTTTCCGGGGCGAGAGACGCCATTCGGGTCCTTCATTCGGCGGGGAGCCGTGCGGGGCGTGGCGGCGGTGAGAGACGCTGGCTGGCCAAGAGCGGTCGCACTTCCGCATTGAGGGGCGGTCCTGCGTTCCAAAGGCAGGAAGTGACACGAACTTCCGGCAGAACGGCGTCATCGGAGGGCGCCGTGGGGACAGTTCCGGTCTTCAGTTAAACGGCGCAGAGCGGGGAGAATCGGACACCGGAGCCAGGTTCAGAGCTCGGCGAGGCCGTTAGCAGAACCAGCGGCATGGAGGAGGCGACACAGGCTTCAGACGCCAGTGCGACAGGCTCCGGGGCCTCCCAGGTAAGGGGCGAGGGCAGGCCTTTTCTTACCAGGGGGGGCTAGTTACCCGTTTTTTAGTGGGGTACAGTATGTCCCTCCCGGGGTGGAGAACTTCTGGAGAGGGTCGGGGCACTTCCTCTACTGAGCCAGCACAGTGGTGTGTGTGGGTGGTCAGTGGGTCTTATTATTAAATGTCTGCTTTTTTGGTCCTTGTTTTTTGCTGCTAGGTTAAAACCCAGGAAAGGACTCAGACGCCCAAGAGGAAGTGTGCCGTGTGCGGGACAAAATTGAGTTTAAATTGGAAAAAAACATTATGTCCTGAGTGTGTCAGTAATCTTGTAAAAGATGATCCCATGTCAGAATGTCAGAAACTTTTTTCTACGGTTAAGACCGAGCTGTCTTCCACTTTCCAGTCCTTTAGGGGAATGATGGATAGGCTCCAGGGACCCCCTCCCCTTACCAGGGCAGATAGTGCTCCCTCACTGTCAGAAGCCGTAGAGACGGAGGCAGTACGGCATAGGGAAGATCGTAGTTTTCCCGGCTCAGGGTCCCCTTCTCAGTTGGACTCAGAATCAGGCTCTGACATGGAAGAATCCTCCAGGGGGGCTAGATATAAGTTGTCCTTGGAGGACGTAGGTGATGTGTTAAAAGCCATCTATGACACACTGGAAATCAGGGAGGAACCAGTAGTGCTTTCTAAACACGATCAGATGTATCAGGGTGGTGTACAAAAGGCCAGGGTATTCCCCGTACACAAGTCTTTAATAGATACTATCTTGCTGGAGTGGGAACAACCAGAAAAGCGGCCATTTTTTTTCAGGTAGTCTTAAAAGGAGGTTTCCTTTTGAGACTAGTGAGGAGCATCCTTTGAATAAAGTTCCAAGGTTGGATGCTCCTTGCAAATGCGTGCGGACAAAACCCCTGTTTTTAACGCACACTGTTAGACAGGTTAATTGGTTGTTCTGCTAGCTGGTCGGTAAGTAGGCTTGGTTATTCCCTGGGCATTCCCCAGGTTCTTGTTGTTATCTGCTTTAGCCTTCCATTGCTACTTACTGTGATTGCCAGCCATAGATGGGGGCGGTGGATACGTTTTGTTTCACCTGTGGTGTTTATTTTGGTCCAGCAGTGCACCAACACCTTTGCAGCCATTGTGCTATATGCTGGGTGCTTGGTGTGCTTCTGTACCTTTAAGGAGGGGTGGCTCCCCTTCAGTCCACCTGCCCCTATCTATCCATTAAAATGCATGTGCCTCCATTGTGAGCACACTCACTGTTAGTGTTAGGACCACAGAATTATGGGGTGCCTTGGCGCGGCTCTGTGGCTCACGCATGCGTTTGCAAATGCGTGCGGACAAAACCCCTGTTTTTAACGCACATTGTTAGACAGGTTAATTGGTTGTTCTGCTAGCTGGTCGGTAAGTAGGCTTGGTTATTCCCTGGGCATTCCCCAGGTTCTTGTTGTTATTTGCTCCTTTAGCTAGACTGTCCAAAAAGACAGACTTAGCATTTGACGACATGGGGTCATTCAAAGATCCCATGGATAAGAGAGGAGATGTGTTACTTAAGAGAGCATGGGACACTGCCTCCATAAGTTTAAAGCCAGCCTTAGCAGCCACCTGTGTGGCTAGAAACCTCGAATGCTGGCTGACTCAACTTCAGTCTCATATTTCTGCCGGTACCTCTAGGCAGCAGATCCTGAGATCCTTTCCACTTCTTTTCAAGGCTGTGGGTTTTTTGGCCGACGCCTCTTCTGAGTCTGTCAGAGCAGCCTCTAAACTCAGGCTATGTGGACTCCCTTTTTCGGGTGATCATCTTTTTGGATCTGGCCTCCAGGAGGCGTTGGAAAGATCCCAGGACAGGAAGAAGTCCTTTCCAGAAAAGAAAAAGAAGCCCGAAACGAAGCATTTTTTTCGGGGCTTCAGACAGCAAAGCGAAAAAGGCGTTCGTCCCAAGAAGCACTGGGCAGGCCATAAGGGGCGAGGTAGAGGAGGAATTTTATTCAATCCTCAGCCCCCCCCTAAGACCCAGTGACGTCTTGATCCCTGAGGGAGGAAGACTGGGGGGCTTCCTACCACAGTGGAAAAAAGCCACAAAAAGTCCGTTCGTGCTAGACTTAGTGGAGAACGGTTACAGGCTCGAGTTCAGTACTCTTCCCCCGTCAATGTTTTTGCTTACCCAGCTTCCCAGAGACCGGGAAAAGGCGGAGGCTCTGGGATTGCTTTTAGGGGAACTGCTGGACCAGAGGGTCTTAACACCAGTGCCCAAGGAAGAGGAAGGCCTGGGGGTGTACTCACATGTGTTCGTTGTGAGAAAACCCTCGGGAAAATTCCGACTTATCCTAAACCTTCGTCCCCTAAACAAGTACGTAAAGTACAAACGGTTCAGGATGGAATCCATCTATTCGGTGACCAACTTTCTGTTCCAGGGTTGCTTTATGGCAACAATGGATCTCAGAGATGCGTATCTGCACATACCGATACATGCTCAGTTTCAAAAATTCCTGAGACTGGCGGTAAAAAGGGGTCCGTTGATGACCCATTTTCAATTCAGGGCCCTTCCGTTTGGCCTGTCTTCCTCCCCCAGAGTATTTACCAAGGTCTTGGCGGAGGCTTTGGCCCCACTGAGAATCAGGGGCGTTCTGGTGATACCCTATCTGGACGACCTCCTGTTCATCGCTCCCACCAGGCAACAGCTGAGAGAGGACCTACAAGAGGCTCAGGTCTTCCTTCAGTCCCTGGGTTGGCTAATCAATCGGGAAAAATCCCAGTTATCCCCCTCTCAGGAAGTGGTGTATCTGGGGTACAGGATCTCCTCCGTAGAGAGAAAGATTTTCCTTCCTGGGGAGAAGATCCTAAAAGTACAGCAAGCAGTGGCCCGACTTCCGACCAATCTGACAGTCCGGGTCAGGGAAGTCATGAGGGTTCTCGGGCTTATGTCGAGCTGCTTCCCGGCAGTCCCATGGGCAAGGCACCATCAGCGGCGGTTGCAGAACCATATGCTGAGACATTGGGACGGGGCGAGGGAAAGTCTGGATCTCCCCTTGTTCATCCCAGTCAGCGTGAAAAGAACGCTATGGTGGTGGCGGTGTCAGGCGAGCCTGGAAAAAGGTCTGCCTTGGATAGTACCTGCTACCTTGATTATAACTACGGACGCCAGCGTATCAGGTTGGGGGGCCCACTTAGAAGGGGAGTTGGCCCAGGGGTCCTGGTCCATAGTGGAAGCCCGTCAGTCTTCCAACCAGAGGGAGCTCCGGGCGGTTCTAAGGGCCCTAGAAGCCTTTCACCTACGGATATTGGGTCGCCATCTCCAAATAAGGTCGGACAACGCGACAACTGTTGCTTATATAAACAAGCAGGGAGGTACAAAGAGTCCGCCTCTTCAGGCCATATCAGACAGTCTGTTTGCATGGGCCGAAAGAAACCTAGCCTCAGTGTCCGCAGTCCACCTAAAGGGAACCCTAAACACCCTAGCCGACTTTCTCAGCCGGCAAGTGGTGAACCAGGACGAGTGGTCACTCAATGGGGAGGTATTCAGGAAGATCTCGGCACAGTGGGGAATACCGGAAGTGGATCTTTTTTGCTTCGGGGAAGAACAGGAAGACAACAGCGTTCTTCTCCGTCCACCCTCAGGATCAGGCCCTGGGGATAGACGCCTTTTCCCATCCTTGGCACTTCAGTCTGGCATATGCCTTTCCCCCGATCAGGCTAATACCCAGGGTTCTTCAGAAATTTCTCTCGGAACCCACCAATGCAGTCAGTTTCCGGACAGTTGCTGCACCAGAAACTAACTGGAACTGACTGCAGTGGTGTGAACTAGAGCCATTGGAATACATGGAAAATACTGTGCATGCATTTTCAGGGCCAGTTCACACCACAAAAATGTACTCTGGATCAGTTTTTGCTTACAGTTCACACCACACACAGTTCCAGTGTTTTTGATAGTTTGCTAGGTTCTAGTACAGGTCTGCGCTGGAAACACTGCATGCATTTTTAGTGCAGAAAAAAAGCACACAAAACGCCATCTGGTAGAGCTGCATGATTCTGGCTAAAATGAGAATCACAATTTTTTTTTTTTCTTAGATTGATCAAGATTCTCTCGGCGTAACATCATCTTTCACATTAATACCCAAAATATTGGACTAACTTTACTGTTTCTTTTTTTAATATTTTTTTTATTCTGTGAAGTGTATTTTTTCCCAAAAAATTGCATTTGAAAGACCGCTGGGCAAATACAGTTTGACATAAAATATTGCAGCAGTTGCCATTTCATTCCCTGGGGTCTCTGCTAAAATATATATAAAGTTTGGGGGTTCCAAGTAATTTTCTAGCAAAAAATAGATTTTAACTTAAACAAGTGTCAGAAAAAGATTTGGACTTTAAGTTAGGGGTGCAACGGATCAAAAAACTCACGGTTCGGATCGTTCCTCGGATCAGGAGTCACGCATCGGATCATTTTTCGGATCGGCAAAAATAAATAAAAAGTTCTCCCCCACTGTAATATCCACACCCCCCTACTGAAATATCCACATCTCCCCCACTGCAGTGGCGTCACTAAGGGTGGCGTCACCCGGTGCAGAAAAAAATTGTCACCCCCCCCCCCTCAGTAAAGAACCCCCTCGGTGCAGACACCCCCTTCCTCTCAGTACAGGCACCCCCCCCAGGCGTTCAAGTTCCTCCGCTCGCCATGACCACGCTGTGTGTGGACTGAACTGCGCACCAACTTTTTTTTTCAGAAATCAATCCTCGGATCATGTGTGTGCGGTTCGGATCAATGTTTTTCGGTTCGGATCAATGTTTTTCGGTTCGGATCACGGATCAATGCCGATCTTTGCACCACTACTTTAAGTGGTTAAACTTCCTGCATTTACACACAGACGTTTGCTCTAAGAAGGAAGTTAAAGTGGTTGTAAACCCTTTACAACCACTTTAGCCTACGGGTAAGCCTAGATTAAAGCTTACCTGTAGGTGCTTGAAATATCTCCCAGACCTTCACGGTCTAGAGGATATTTGCAAATCGCCGTAGGGCAATTTCTCTTGCGCAACCCCCGGAGTTAGAAAGGGCACGCTGTGCCGTTTCTATCTCGGGTCATGCAGTTAAAGTGGTTGTAAACTCTCTGTGACATAATGTTATCCTGTAGTGCATAACACAGGCAGCTGATCATTCACATTTTTCTTCCTGATACTCCCCCTACAGGGCTACGGCGCATGCGCGAAATTTACAACAGGGAAACAGGGCGGAAGTGACGTATGAAAAGGAATCACTAAACAGCAGTCGGAATGGCACTTTCAGTACCCCGACCAATACTGTACCAATACAAAAATAGAAAAATTTGGCAGGGATTTACTTCCTCTTTAAAGGCGGCTCCTGCGCATGCGCTGGAGTGAACCAGGCAGCGAATCCGCAACGCTTTTTTTCCCGATTCTCTAACAGAAGATGGCGGCATGTGCAGCCGAGGAACGAGCGATTGCTCATCCTCGGCTGATGACATCGCGGGCGTGCTGGACAGGTAAGTGTCCATTTTTTACAAGTCAGCAGCTGCAGTATTTGTAGCTGCTGGCTTTTAAAAAAATAAATAAAAATTAATTAGTGTTTCATGTTTTTAAAAACTTGGCAGACTGCGCAGATTTGAATCGAGATCACGATTTTTTAATGATTAATTGTGCAGCTCTACCATCTGGTGTGAACTGGCACTCAGGCCACTGCAATGTACAGTGGATTTGAAAGGAGCAGCCCTGATCCTCCTCCTCTTGGGTCACTCTTCGGCTCTCTTGGCCCCTGCCGGGTCCCCCCACAGCAAGCAGCTTGCTATGGAGGCAGCTGAGCTGCTGCTCTGTGTGTCCATTCAGACATGGAAGTTCTGGAACTGCAGCTCAACTCGCCCCCCTTCTTTCTTATTGGCTCACTGACTTTGACTGCAGTGGGAGCACATGCTGCTGTCTCAGCCAATGAGGAGTAGAGTCCCGGATAGCTGAGTCCCTTGTGCAACATCGCTGGATCAAGATGGGGCTCAGGTAAGTTTTAGGGGGGATGAGGGGGGTGGTGCACAAAGAAGTTCATCCAACCCCTGGGCACCACCATTATGGCACACGTGTTAATGCATTTACAGGCTCTGCCTAGCCTTTGTGTCCTGAGTTTGTTCCATCAGACCATTTGTGCCATGGAAATGCAGCGCGCACAAAGGGAAGATGTCTCCTGCACTAGACTTCAGTCACAGGAACTCCTCTGCTGCTTGTCATTAAGAGGCCTTTGTATGTGTTCTATAAAGTTGTGATCCAGCTGTGAATTTCTACTGCCTACTTTGCACAACATTCTGATCTATAAATGGAACAGGAAGACCTTTCATTCACCTACCTGTCCTCCCATTCATAGCGTGCTTTTCATTCATAGAAGCTACAACTTTTATGAATGGAGTAGGGGGTGGAAAGGTTGGACACTTTTGATTGAGTGTCTGTCACAGCTCGGGTGAGTCTATTAAAGTGGTAGTAAAGGCTTTTATTTTAATTTATACCTACAGGTAAGCCTATAATAAGACATACCTGTAGGTACAGTAAATATCGCACCATAAATGTGCACCATTAGGGTATATTTACTTTAGTAGCGCCAGTTATGTCACCAGCGTATGCGCACTCCGCTCTCCATGGGTGGCGTGTTATATAATAGCACATTATGACCGACTTGCCTAAGGCTGCATTCACATCTATGCGGCAAGTAACGCCGCGCTTCGATTCATTTTTTTTTTTTTTTTTTTACAAATCTCCCTATTGATGTCTATGGCCGAACGCCAATGTCGCTTGAAAAAAAGGGTCCGGGACTTTTTTTCAGGCGACAGGCGTTCGGCGTTTCAGAGATGTGAACCATCTCTATAGACATCAATGGGATTTTTCCCCTCCAGCGGCACGAGGGTCGCGCGACAGGCGTTTTGTCGCCTAGATGTGAATGGAGCCACAAACACAGATCCCACCAGCAAAGCATTTTCACCGCTGACAGAGAATCTATCTTCACCCAGTCTTCCTTGCGGGTTTGAATGGCTGAGACGCTACACATGTAAATATGATGCATTTTTAGAAAATGTTTACTGTACCTACAGGTAAGCCTTTTTTAAAGGCTTACCTGTGGATGTAAGATAAATAGCGGCGTTTGCTACCGCTTTAAGACCCCTTTCACACTGAAGCGTTTTTACAGCGTTTTAGCGATAAAAATAGCGCTCTTAAAACGCTCATAAAACGCTCTCCATGCATCTTAATGGACCTTTTCACACTTGAGTCCTGCAAGCGCTGTAAAAACGCCTTACCCTTTCACACTGAGGCGTTGAGAGAAGTCCTGCAAGCAGCAGCTTTTGGGCGCTAAAAAAACGCTCCAAATAGCCCTTCTCCATTGAAATGAATTGAAAGTGCTGTAAAAACGCCTTACCCTTTCACACTGAGGCGTTGCACTGGTGGGGCGTTGAGAAAAGTCCTGCAAGCAGCATCTTTGGAGCAGCTTTTGGGCGATGAAAAAAACGATCTAAAAACGCCCCCCTTCATTTAAATCAATTGAAAAGCACTGTAAAAACGCCTTACCCTTTCACACTGAGGCGTTGAGAAAAGTCCTGCAAGCTGCATCTTTGGAGCGCTGAAAAAAACGCTCCAAAAACGCCTCTCTCCATTTAAATTAATTGAAAAGCGCTGTAAAAACGCCTTACCCTTTCACACTGAGGCGCTGCTAAAACGCCCTTAAACTTTAGAGTCTTAGCGGTGCTTTGCTAGCACATTGGAATTGCAGATGAGGTTTCGCTCGAATAACGCTCAAAAAACGCTGTAAAAACGCCCCAGTGTGAAAGGGGCCTAACTCAAAGCACTTTCTTTTGCCTCTTCCAAATGTCTTCATGGTCCCACTGTATGTAGCAATGTTGCCACCCTCTCTTGCTTGTTCTCAGCATTGACTATAGACTATGGGATTTCTAATGTGCATAGAGCAGTTCACATGAGCGCTACTAACCTGCAGTGCTTGTTGCAAACAAACGGAAATAAGAGAAAAAAGAGGTTTCTGAGCTTATGGAGGATGTTACAAGGAGACAGAAATACAGTAAGAAACAATTCAAATTTACAGGGCCAATCTTAGCCCAGTTTGGGTGGCTCCTTCCACCCCTCCAGTGCAGTCATTATGGCGAATGCACAGATATGCCAAAGGGCTCTGCCCAGCTATTGGGTCCTGACAGAGCCCTTTGACACGCATGTTCATAATATTTCCCACCCATGTAAAAGGTGGCAAATTGTGGACTTCTGTAATACCCATCTTTGTGCATGTGTGGGGGGTAAGATACACATGCGCAGATGTGCCTCAGGGTTCTCATTAACCGACTCTGTAGCACATCTGCACATGCACAGAATCTGGGAGGGGGTGGGGCAGCAGAGGTCATTCTTGCCCAGGGGAGAAGTGCTGCTTTGCAGTGTGATAAATCTTTAACAATATGAATGAAGAAACGTTTTATTCAGTTGGAAGAAAGGAGAGTGGGGCAGGGCAAGATGAGATTAGTTTTGGGTGAGGTTCTTTAAAGTCTCGTGTTTTTTTTCCCCTATAAAAATAATAAAAAATTAAGTTATATTTACCTGCTCTGTTGCAGTGGATTTGCACAGAGCAGACAGGATCCTTCTCTTCTTGGGTCCCTCTTCGATTATCCTGGCCCCTCCCTCCTGTTCAGTGCCCCAACAGCAGGCAGCTTACTATGGGGGCACCCAAGCCTGAGTCGCAGCTCCCTGTGTCCATTCAGACATGGAGCCCCTCCCTATCCCCTGATTGGCTTGCTGACTTTGACAGCAGCAGCAACCGCCAACTGTGCTGTTGCTGTGCCAATCAGGAGGGAGACTCTTGGACGGCTGAGACACTTGACATTGCTGCACAGAGAGAGGGACCTTAGCTACGTGTTAGGGGGGGCTGCTGCACACAGAAGGCTTTTTAGCTTAGTACATAGAATGCATTAAGATAAATCTTCTGCCTTTATGATCTCTTTAAAGCGGAGTTCCACCCAAAATTGGAACTTCCGCTAATCCCACTCCACACCCCCTTACATGCCACATTTGGCATGTATTTTTTTTTTGGGGGGGGGTGGGGGCTTCAGGAGGAGTGGGACTTCCTGTCCCACTTCCTCCTTCTGCCGAGGGGCTGGTTAGGCGATTAAGCTTAATCGCCTACAGCAGTTCCTCCCTGTAGGCGATCGCATGGGGCACATGACAGGTCCCATGCGAGCGCCTGTCCAATCAGCGGCGGGCCGAGCCGCATGCGCAGTGCCGCTCGCGCATGCGCAGTGGGTGCCCGGCCGTGAAGCCGAAGGCTGTCACGGCCGGGTGCCCACAGTTGCGATGAGGACGCCGGCCAGGGAGGGGGGGAGAGGAGCGGAAACCCCGGTCGGCACGTCGCTGAAACGCTGGAGCAGGTAAGTGAGTGTTTATTAAAAGCCAGCAGCTACACTTTTTGTAGCTGCTGACTTTTAATAAACACAAATATTGGCTGGAACACCCCTTTAAGTAGTGGATGTGCATGGATTACTTTTTGGAGAATAAGAAAATCATAATCTCTAATATGTTTTTAAAGGACACGTTCACCTTTAAAAAAAAAACTGATGGGTCACAGTGGCTGCGCTTGCTGATATATTTTTTTTGGTTTGTTTGCGCCCCCCACCAATATATTGAGCACCAGCCACCACTGAATTTAGGCTAAAATTAGGATTGAACCCCTCCTCCCCTTCCATGCAGCAGCATTTTGAGAGTCCTTTCTGTGGTTTTATTTTCTGTCATGTTACCTGTGATATATATCCAACTTCTATCAATCTTCTATTCCCTGGGCTTGCATCATTTTATTCTACTGCATTACTGGCAGTTTGTCATGATTTTATTCTGTACATGATGTGAACCTTCTTAGTGGATTGATCAATTGGTGAATGCTGCCCTAGGAAAGAAGATAACTGTAGTTTGCTGTGTATTTGGTATGCATAGTAAGCCTTCACATAATGCATAGTAATTCAGATCATGTTCCTATCTGACTGTCTGGAGGAGCTGAATACTTACAAATAGCTGGCTAGAAATCATACTGTTGTAATAAATGCATACCTTGTGAATGTAGGCACATATGTTTTTCCTTGCAGCATTTCTTATTTCCAAATGTATTATGTTCTGAGTGTGAATGTAGTAAATTTGTTATAAGAAAAACAAATGCAGAAAATGCTAGTTGCATATAATTAGGTTGAACCATTAGCTTTAAAGTGTATGTAAACCCTAAAGCTTACCATACATTTAGAGAGGTTTTATTGCAAAGCTTTAAGCTGAGTTCACACCTAATGGTGATGTGGCTCCCAGCAGGGGTTCTGTGCATCCTGGTTCACCGTTTCAGGTCGAATTTCAGGCTAAAACAGACCAAAAGACGCACATGGCTCCTGTGCAAATTTGAAACGGCGCCACATCGGAGATATGTAAATCGGCTCCATAGAGAGCCAGTCACAATCTCCTGCTATTGCAAGTTGGATGTGGAGATCCTGCATCCAATTCGCAATAGTGTGAACCCGGCCTCAACGAAGAAGCTGAGTACTCTCGTTTAAGTAAACTCACCCCATTATTCACATTTTGGGAGGTCATAGTTCGCTTAGCAGGTGACTTTGCTGGCCCCCTTCCACCCAACATCCTCCATTTGAATATTTAAAGGAGTTGCTTAGAAATTTGTCAGCCAAACTGCTCTATCAATCAGATGCAGCTGCTGTTCAGATTAATTTGACAGCAGATGTCAAAATATGATAACCCAGCAGGGGGATTCATCCATATGATCTGCATTTATTTAGCTCACAGGCTGAATGAAAAAAAAATCTAACGGTATATGGTAGAGCTGCACAATTAAACATTAAATCAGATCGCGATTCTACCCCCTCGTGATCTTAAAGCATTTTCCCGATTTCAGTGGCGAGTTGCGATGCGTTGTGGAGGGGGGGGGGGGGGGTGGATGGATGGATGGTGCTGGCCGTGGGTGGGGAATGTGTTCTGGAGGGGGATGAAGATGATGGAGTTGCATTGTCAAAATGGATGAGAGGTACATTGTACAGGGGCTCATATCCACCCAGAGTCATCCTTATCCATTTTCACAATGCAACTCAATGCCGGCTTGTCAGTCTCAGTCAGGTCTCCCATCAAAGGAGATTAAAGTCTACAGGGGGCACAGCAGCACACATTACATCTTTGACTTGCCCTCCATCCATGCAGGGAAGGAAGTGGAGGTAGAGCTGGCCACGATCACCTGTCTGAGTTACTAGTCAGACAGGCAGCAGTGGCGGCAGCTGCTCTGCCTTGTGACATGTTTGATCGTCATGATGCTTTCTTCCTCTGCTACAGCCCTTGAGGTAGGGGGCGGGGCTGGGCGGTGCTACTGAAACTTGTTTCTCTTCTCCTCTATAGGGGCCGGCGCAGGCTATCAGGGACGCGGGTGAATGATTTCTCGTGCGGTTGTAGGTGGAGTGGGGCACTGGAAAGCAGGGTTTAGTGTAGCAGCCGAAAATCGAGCTAATTTTCACAATAATCGGCCGATGCCGATTTCTTAAAAACTGAAAAAAATTGATCAAAGAGATTTGCCAAAACCTACTTGAGGAAGCCAAAATTATTTTGTGAGAATGTGCTGTGGACAGACGAAACAAAATTACAGCTTTTTGGTAAAGCCTATTATTATACTGTTTTCAGAAAAAGAAAATTGGTTATTTAATCACTTCACTACCAGGCCATTGTCATATGACGTCCACAAAGGGGATCTTCCATCCCAGGTGGATGCCATATGACGTCCTGGACTTTGGGGGGGGGGGGGGGGGTATCTGATGCCAGCAGCGAGAGGAATCATCCAGATATCCATCTTTTCTGCAGGCGATTCTGAACAACATAAGAACGATCATAGCCGCGGTTCCGCCGCTTGATCGTTCTTATAGGCGGCGGGAGGGGACATCCCCCACCCTCCGGTGCTTCTCCAGGCTCTCCCGTGCCATCGGGGGCCCGGCGAATGAATCGTCCGGCTCTTGCAGGAAGCATAGAGATGACTGGTGACCAGATGTCTGACCGTCGGAGGACCCGGGCGCGATGTGATGACGTCACGCCTGGGTCCCGTAAGTAAACAAAGCCGCGATTGCGGCTACTAAGCAATAGTATTCATGAGATCGGTGAATTTTTTTCACCGATCTCATGGTTTCCAGCCTGGAGGAGAGATGTGGGGTCTTATTGACCCCGCATCTCTCCATAAAGAGGACCTGTCACACACATTTCCCATTACAAGGGATGTTTACATTCCTTGTAATAGGAATAAAAGTGATAAAAAAAAATAAAAAGTAAATAAAAAAGTGTAAAAAAATAAATAAATATGTAAAAAAAAAAAAATTAAAACGCCCCTGTCCCCGGTAGCTCGCGCACAGAAGCGAACACACACGCAAATCCCACCGACATATGTAAACGCCATTTAAACCACATATGTGAGGTATCGCCGTGTGCGTTAGAGTGCCAGCAACAATTATAGCACTAAATCTCATCTGTAAATCTAAACTGGTAACCTGTAAAAAATGTCAAAGCGTTGCCTATGGAGATTTTTAAGTACTGCCATTCCATGAGTGTGCGCAATTTTAAAGCGTGACATGTTAGGCTGCGTACACACGATGAGATATGTCCGCTCAAACTTGTCCGACGGACAGTTTAGAGCGGACATGTCTCATCGGATTTTGGTCCGATGGCGTGTACACACCATCGGATCAAAATCCCCGCCGGCAGACAGCGCGGTGACGTTGACGCCGCCACGTCACCGCACCAGGAAGTAAAAAACTTCCACGCATGCGTCCCATCCATACGATGCTTGTGCGGACAGATATGTCCGCTGGTTAGTGTACTAACCAGCGGACATATCCGACGGACATGTCGCCGGCGGACAAATTTTAAAGCATGCTTTAAAATTTGTCCGCTGGTCAGACATGTCCGCTAACCCATACACACAATCGGATTTGTCTGCTGAACTGGTCCGTCGGACCAGTTTCAGCGGACAAATTTGATCGCGTGTTTACGTGGCCTTAGGTATCTATTTACTCGGTGTAACATAATCTTTCATATTTTACCCAAAAAATGGGCTAACTTTACTGTTTTTTTTTTTTTTTAATTCATTAAACAATTTATTTCCCCAAAAAAGGCGTTTGAAAAATTATTGCGCAAATACCGTGCCAGATAAAACGTTGCAATGACCGTTGTTTTATTCCCTAGGGCAGTGATGGCGAACCTCGGCACTCCAGATGTTTTGGAACTACATTTCCCATGATGCTCATGCACTCTGCAGTGTAGTGAAGCATCATGGGAAATGTAGTTCCAAAACATCTGGGGTGCCGAGGTTCGCCATCACTGCCCTAGGGTGTCTGTTAAAAAAAAACATATATAATGTTTGGGGGTACTGCGTAATTTTCTAGCAAAAAAATTATGATTTGTACATGTAGGAGAGAAGTGCCAGAATAGGCCCGGTATGGAGGTGTGTATAAAAAACTGGTATTGAAGGGGTTAAAGAAAAGAATACAGTCCTACAGTAAAACATGGTGAAGGTTCACTGATGTTTTCAGGCTGTTTTGCTACTTCAGGCACTGGATGTCTTGACCATGTGCATGGCATTATGAAATCTGAAGACTACCAAAGAATTCTGTGATGCAAAGTAGGACCCAGTGTCAGAAAGTTGGGTCTCCGTCAGAAGTCGTGTGTGTAACAGCAGGACCATGGCCCAAAGCACACGTCAAAAACTAAAAGCACCCAAAAATGGTTTACGACAAACGCTGGAGCGTACCGATCTAGTCCAGATTTTAATCCCGTTGAGCACCTTTGGAGAGATCTTCAAAGCAGCAGTTGGGAAAGGAACCCTTCCAATCTGAGAGACCTGGAGCAGTTGGTAAAAAAGTGGTCCAAAATTGCAGTAGCGGCACATAAGAAACTAGTTGATGGTTACAGGAAGCAATTTGATTTCAGTTATTTTTTTCGAAGAGATGTGCTACAAATATTAAATTGAGGGTGCCAATAATTTTGTGCAGTACATTTTTTGAGTTTTTCGTGGAATGTATCAGATTTGGCTTTTTGTTTCCACACTTTTTTGTGTCCTACCATCCCCCCACCCCCTTTAGATCAGTATTCATCCTTAACAACTTCCTGTCCACTGTACTTGTGTGTATATACAGTATCTCACAAAAGTGAGTACACCCCTCACATTTTTGTAAATATTTTATTCTATCTTTTCATGTGACGACACTAAAGAAATTACACTTTGCTACAATGTATAGCGGTGAGTGTACAGCTTGTATAACAGTGTACATTTTGCTGTTCCCTCAAAATAACTCGACACAGCCATTATTGTCGCCTCTAAGTAAAAATGTCCAAATTGGGCCCAAAAGGTCAATATTTTGTGTGGCCACTATTATTTTCCAACACTGCCTTAACCCTCTTGGTAGGGTTGTCCAGATACCGATACTAGTATCGGTATCGGGACCGATACCAAGTATTTTTGGGAGTACTTGTACTCGCGCAAATGCTCCCGATACCTAAATAGAATACTTTTTTTGTATTTATCAACATGTTCTGTGAAAACTCTGAGTTGTTACTACTGCGTGACAAGCAAATAAAACATTTTTATGAATTTTTACTCCTTTTTATTCTTTTATAATGTCTTGAGTTAGAGTTCTTCATAATTCTAAAGAAAATATCCTTAGTCTGTATTGTGGTTTGAAAACTGTCACATGACATTTAAAAAAAGTATCGGTATTCGGTATCGGCAAGTACATGAAAAAAAGTATCGGTACTTGTACTCTGTCCTAAAAAAGTGGTATCGGGACAACCCTACCTCTTGGGCATGGAGTTCACCAGAGCTTCACAGGTTGCCACTGGAGTCCTCTTCCACTCCTCAATGATGACATCACAGTGCTGGTGGATGTTGGAGGCCTTGCGCTCCTCCACTTTCCGTTTGAGGATGCCCCACAGATGCTCAGATGCTCAATAGGGTTTAGGTCTGGAGACAGGTTGCCCCAGCACCCTTATATGGAAGTAGGATTGGGTTCCTGTGTTTGACAGGTATCCACTCCCCCCTCCCCCCCAAATGTGCCAAATGTGCCACTGGAGGGGGGAGGAAGTAGATAGGCGGAGCTTACACTTTTTGGTGGAACGCTGCTTTAATCTACAGTAGATTGTTGGCATTCCACAGGCATGTGCAATTTTAAAGTGTGACATGTTGGGCATCTATTTGCGCAATGTTACATATTTTATGTTACCCAAAAATTGGATATTATACTCACTAAAATCTACATTTGGTAAACCACTGCACAAATATTGTGCGACATAAAAAAATGTAAAAACCTACCATTTATTATCCTGGGACTTTTGCAAATACTCTCTAGAATAAAATCAATACTAAAATGTGCATAAGAGCTTCAAACAGCAATCACCTTCACGCATGTAAATGTCCATACATAGACCATGCAAAAGTGAATAAATTCCCAATTAATTTACACTGTATATAAATTCTAAATTGTTCATGCACACACAGACTTTTATCAGTGATTTTTGGCAGGGCTGTTGTCAGCTGGGGAAAAAAACAAAACAAACGGAACTACTACATTTTGAAGGAGTTTTTCAGCTGTAAAAGTGTTTGTGGTAAAAACGTGGCAAAACTTGCGTTTTTCATGCGACATTCTACAGCTAAAGCTACTGGCGTTTTTCGAACGTCCAATGTACATGGGGCTTAAATAATGTTGAGTTTGAAACATTAAGATTTTATTATTTTTCATCCTTTTTGTTTTTTAGTTGGCTTATTTCAATGAAAAAGATTTGTAGACGTAACAAGATTAATTTAAGATGATTAGTGATCACTCGCACAGCATGTTTAAAGATAATACATAATCTGAGGCTGAGAGCATTGCATAACAGAATATTCATCATCCGATTAAATATTACCTCAATTCTTTTGTTCAAATCCCAGTACTGTCTGCTTTGGAAAGCCTACAGCAGTTTGGTAAAAGACATTTCTGAGTACGAGCAATATTTGCACAGCGGAGCTGCTATACTATACACATCAATATCCAGTATCATTGTTCTATGCGAATCATGGCTTAAGGCATTTCTTTTGCATATTTTCCAGGGGAACATGATTTATAGTTTCTGATAAGATTTATATCTGCTAATTTGTTATATTTATTGCACTTTACTTGTTGGTTGTAGATTCCGTGTACGCAGTGTTTATTTTTGTGTAGGGCATAAAAAGGAGCGTGTGTTTTTTGCATCTTTCCTTCAGTCTGATAATGAAGGGTTATCAAAAAGTTCATAGAATGACTGTAACGGAACGTCAAATGGGACAGGGGTTAAAGTCGTTTAGGATATTCCATTCCCGAACACAAGGCAGCTATGGACACTCCACAATCCAGCGAACACGACCCATACGAGTTCCCCCATTAACGAGGCACACAGCTCTGTTTGAGGTTCTAAAGAAATAGCCCCTTTTTTGAGAAATACAGCTCTTATATACAGTTTAAGATACTGCAGTAACCAAATGAACAATGACCCAACTCCACCCACAACATCACACAACGGATCCTAACGAGCCCCAAAACACATCTTTTAGTAGACATACTGACTTACTAATTTACATGAACGAATTAACTACAGCTGATGACTCGTACACCTGACCTTTAGACTGTCTGCTAACTTGCAATACACACTACCATCAATAGACCTTTACACAATACAGGGTCAATTAGCACAAGCCTCAATGAAAGATCCTTCGGCCCTTTCACACGGGCAGATCAGTAATGATCCGCCTCCGTGTGTCCGCTTTGCTCAGCAGGGATCCTCCGTAAAATCCCCTCTGAGCCGTTGGCTGACAGAGCGGTCCCCGCACACTGTGCAGGGACCGCCCTGTCTTTCCTCTGCTCTCCCCTATGGGGGATCGGATGAACACCCACCGTATGTCCGTATTCACCCGATCCGCCAGATGGAAGAAAAATAGGATTTTCTTTTGTCCGAAAAATCAGATCTTTGCGGAAGCGGGTGATTACGGGTGTCAGCGCATGGCCATCCGCTGAAACCCGCAATCATATAGGGACCAATGTATGTCCCGTTTTCATCCACAACGAATGGATGAAAATGCGGACATACGGTCCGCACATGTGAAAGGGGCCTTAGAAGTTAGTCTGGATTCAATTACATCACAACAGACAGGTGGGCTGCAGTCCAAGACATATTCTGCATGTCCATTATTTTCTGGTTCAATCTGTGCCCAAAAGTGATTCCCGTTACAATAACCTATAAACAAATCAAATTCAAGCTGAAGGTTAAAGGGGTTGTAAAGGTTGTTTTTTTATTTTCTAAATCGATTCCTTTTAAGCTAGTGCATTGTTGGTTCACTTACCTTTTCCTTCAATTTCCCTTCTAAATGTTTTTTTTTCTTTGTCTGAATCTCTCGCTTCCGGTTCCTCCTCAGTAGGCTTGCCCCCATCACCTGAGCTGTTCTGGCTGGGGGTTAGTCGGTGTGCTCGCCCTCTCCCTTGAGACTTCATCCTAGGGGGGGGGGGGGGAAATGCCATATATGCATTAAGGTAAAAAGCCTTCTGTGTGCAGCAGCCCCCCTAATAGATACCTGAGGTCCCTCTCTGTGCAGCAATATCCACAAATGTCTCAGCCGAGATTCTCTTTCCTGATTGGCTGCAGCAGCACTATTGGCTTCCAACTGCTGTCAAGTCAGCTAGCCAATACGGGGAGAGAGGGGGCGGGGCCGAGTTGGGGCACTGTGCCTCAATGGACATGGGGAGCTCTGACTGTTTGGGTGCCCCCATAGCAAGCTGCTTGCTGTGGGGGCACTGAACAGGAGGAAGGGGCCAGGATCGATCACAGAAGAGTGACCTGGGAAGAGGTGGGTCCGGGCTGCTCTGTGCAAATCCACTGCACAGAGCAGGTAAGTATTGCATTTTATTTTTATGGGGGGGGTAGGGGAACGAGCCTTTACAATAACTTTGTTTTAGAATTTTGGATAGGAGAGAGCAGCTAGAGTGACTGTATTTTAGCAGGAAAAGTAAGGAAAGCAGGATTTTGATGGAAGGGGGTAATCCAGGAGAGGATAGTACAGTACAGTAGGAGTGGGAGATTGCTGCTGGCAATAAGAGAATAACAAACCTCATATACTGTAATCTGGGAAGTAGCAAACATTTGTTATATTTGGTTATGCACACTGCTACGGTTTCACATTTCTCTACTGCTGTAAACCAAATGAATTTGCAGCCTGAATATAATTTGCATGAAATGTTAAGTGTAAATAAACTCCTACTTTAGGGGCCGTGGGACCGCTGTAGTCCTAATTATTTCCTTGTAAAACCGAGAACAATTTGATCTGTGCAGCGTGTGGATTGCTTCACCATCCAGCACTACTGCTAATAATGTGCAGAATCTCATCTCCTTCTCTGTTGGCTTTCTTACTTACCAGATACCAGCGTGCTATCTGAATTTCTTACCGAGTAGTATTTACCATCATGCCTGAAGCATTTCTTTCTAACTGGATGCTTCTGCTTCAGTAAAGTTACTTTTTTCCTATTTCATAGTTTTTTTTACTCCTTCTACATCCTTTTTGCATACCCTGGCTGTACACCCATCTACACCAAACCACTCATGACTAGTGGATGGACACTTGTAGTCATACAGATGTAAACTTGCCTAAAAGCATAATAGGGTTTATGATGTGTAGGTATGACCTATCCTCCCACAAGTGGCTCTGCTGCTTATATAAATGGTGAGAAGACTGTGGAGTAGGGAAGTGTGCAGGCAGAGTCGGCTGACATTGATTGGGATGGGGACTTTATAAGGGTTCTGGCCACTATAGACATGAATTCCAAGGGCAACATGGTGCTTTAGGTTGACTGTTCATTGACAGGCTAAACCAAAAACAATCTACTTGTGTTTACTTCTTCTTCCTGTGCTTGCTTAAAGCGTAACTCCACTTTGGTTGAGAATATAAAACATTCCCCTCTGGATGATTATTGTACAGGGATTTTAACAAACTTTGTTGCAGATTTCTACCTTTTTGTTATTCTAAAGGAAGTCCCTGTTTGTGCTGAGTGAGTCTAAGACCCCTTTCACACTGGGACGCTTTGCAGGCGCTATAACACTAAAAATAGCGCCTGCAAAGCGCCCTGAAAGAGCCGCTGCTGTCTCTCCAATGTGAAAGCCCCAAGGGCTTTCACACTGGATCGCTGCGCTAGCAGGATAGTAAAAAAAAGTCCTGTTAGCAGCATCTTAGGAGCGGTGTGTATACCGCTTTGGCACCGCGGCTATACTGCAGCAGCGATTTGCGGTAGTTTTAACCCTTTCTCGGCCGCTAGCAGGGGGTAAAATGGACAAATAGTGCAGCGAAATTGACGGTAAAGCACCGCTAAGAATAGCAGCGCTTTACCGCAGATGCACTTGCTGCCCCAATGTGAAAGGGGCTTAATTGGGAGTGGTTTCATAATTCTCAATCAGCTGCTGCAGAATCAGGGCTCTAATGAGGAAAGTTGCAGCCTGCATCCCTTCAGACACGATTTTCTATTGGGAATATCTTGCCAAAAATTAAATTTTTGTTGCAGGGGATGCCAAAAATCTGTCTTTTGTAGACTTTTGGCAAAATCAATGAGCCAATCACACAGGCAGGAAATGTTTCTGAGGGGCGTTCTGTAAACATTCTGTGTACATAACTTCAGGTAGCCATATTGCATTGCACTTTACAGAAAATTAAAGCACTGCAGATTGAAAAGGAAAGGTAATTTTTAATGACATTCAATTACAATATGTCTAGTGTCGCAATTGTATATGCTATATTTTTTTATTTTCTTCCCATGTAAGTTGGGGTTTGCTTTTAAGCCTGGTACACACTACAGTGTGACCGCTCCGGTTGGGATCTGCTGTACTAACAATGCAAGGTTAGTTCAGTGATCTCCCCCACTGGGCTGTTTTGTTCTGACAAGGGGACTATATGCCATTGCCATACACACAGGTAGAATGTCGGCTGGTATTTTTTGGACTGGCAAATGTATTCCGAAATTCTGTCTGTGTTTTACGGGTTTTAGGGCTCCTTCTGGGTCCTTCCAAAGGGCAGAGCTCATCACTATTGGTCAGTAGTCCTGCATGATCCAATAGAGGGTCAGAGGATGATTAAAGTGGTATTAAACACAAAACCAAAAATGTAATATATTGCAGCTTGCCAATCATTAGGGGCTGCATTAGATTTATTTTTTAGGCTTTTTTCTCCGTTTTAGCCTTGTGATATTGAATATTTCAAAGCAAATGTTTGTGTTAGTTTTTGTTGCAATAACATGGTGTAGACCGAGTTTAAGTTGACTGACAATAGCTTTCACTTTGTTCACACTGTAAGAATATCTGGAGGAGGTTCTGCCAATCACAGGATGTCACACCCCTCCAGCCTGTGTCTATAGTGTGTATGCGTTGGAGGCTTCCACTTCTCTGTTATTTCCATCAATCACCATCTTATATCTCGTCCCTTATAGTGTTAAGCAATACCAGGATAAAGGAGAGAGGGTAGTGTCATTTGCCACTGTGTATACGCCCACATGCGTGACACTATAGTCACATGGGCTGCACAGTCCCATGAGGCATTGTAAAACTCTGACATTCACAGACAAGACTAGGCATGATGGCAATTGTAGTTCCTGAACAATTGGCGCGCCATAGTTTGGAGACCCTCTTCCCTAGTGGATGAGTGAGTGTGAATACAATGTAATATAGCATGTATTGAAGTTTTTGATGATTTGGGTTTAATGACACTTGAATGATGTGCTATTTTTTATTTTATTTTTTTCTCAGGACGTGCAGAAGCACTCGGTCCACACTCTAGTGTTCCGATCTCTGAAGAGGACTCATGACATGTTTGTGGCTGACAATTCTAAATCTGTCGCTATAGATGAAGAAGGGTACGTTTTTATTTTTTTATAGCTGTTTTTTTTTTTTTTTTGTCAGTGAATTATGTCCTTTATTTGTTTTTTTAGTAAGTAAATATCTGGTTAGCCTGAGCAGAAAATGCATTACATCTGTAATAGTCATGGAAACAGAGGTAATGATGTTGGTAGTAAATAACATCTGATAGTTTGAAGACCCCTTTAGGCTGGGTTCACTCCTCTGCAAATTGCATGCAGGTTTTCTGCATCCAACTCTCATCACAGGAGAGTGTGACTGGCTCTCTATGGAGCTGGTTCACACCTTTCCATGGTGGCTGCGGAGCGGCTTACACAGGGGTCCTGTGCGTCTTTGGCTCTGTTTTCAGGGCCAAATACTTCCTGAAACGGAGAACAGGGACTCGTCAGACTCCCTTGCATGTGAAGATAGTGTGAACCCAGCCTCAGAAAGCATGTGGCAAATTCATCTAGCTACATTTTGCTGGCATGCGTTATCTTTTTCTCCTTTTTATGTGCAACAAGTAATGTAGAGCAGTAAACAGGATATTTAGTTATACCTGCTGTGTAGGTTCAGAGCAGGAAGTGGATGCTGATCATTTTCGTGAAATCACTGTTTAGTAAAATGGACAGGGAACAATTCACAATTGGCCGATGCTAAATTTTACCTTTGTACCAATGCAATATATACTTTTAGTTATAATGGTTTGAAATAAGCTTTAATGCTAACAATCTGCAATTCTCACTGCTTTTGTCACGGGTTCAAGTCACTTTTGACAATTCTCTTTTTTTATGTATAATGTCACATCACACCTGCATTTCACTGCTATTAAAGCTAAGCACTTAGAAGTAGACTGAAGATTGAACACTAGGCAAACTGCTACAAACATAGTTGAAATTCATTTATGCTTGGATTTACCTGCCAAAGAATCTTTCATTGTGACCAGTTCTTTTTGCCATTCACACGCCGTTGCTAGTTGGTAAGATCCCACTGCTACTACCTAGTTTAGCATTAATGTTTCCTAGATCAGTTTTACTGTTTCTAGGTCAGCTCCCTGCTAAATGGACAAAGGTAAGGTTGCTGATTTTCTGTCCATTGAGGATCTACAACAGGGATCCTCAAACTACGGCCCTCCAGCTGTGTCGGAACTACAAGTCCCATGAGGCATTGTTAAACTCTGACATTCACAGACATGACTAGGGCATGATGGGAATTGTAGTTCCTGAAAAGCTGGAGGGCCGTAGTTTGAGGACCCATGGTCTACAAGGTGGAAAGGTGACACAGAAAGCTCAATTGTTGAACTAAAAGGAAGAATTGCTTGATTAAAGACTTTGGGTTTTATTTACTAGAACTGGAGAGTGCAAAATCTGGTGCAGTTCTGTATGGAAACCAATTGGCTTTCAGGATTTATTGTCAAAGCTTAAAGGAAAAGCTCACCTTTTGAAATATGTTGCATGTTCCACCCTTATTTAGTGTGAAATATGTAACATGCTCCAGCAGCTGGAACCTCTTTTCTACTCCCCCCGCCCCAGTGACAGCGAGCAGGCATTTTTTTCCGGGCACCCGCTGTCACTGTTTTAAAAAAAACGTGGCCATTTGAGGCTCCCCGCCCAGCCACGTCATTCATTCACAGTGCTCTGTGATTTGGAAACTACAAGTACCAACAGCCTTTGAGCGCTTTGGTAGTTTATTCTTTTGGTCAGTGTGTATCTGCCTGCCCATGTGAGGTACGAAAAGACATGTACACAGACAGGTCTTCAAGATCGCGATCTGAAGCGGGTGCAATGCTTTACAGGCTCCAAGTAAAAAAAATGTAAATAAATGCAGTTTCTTTTTTATCTGCAAAAAGTTATTTATTTATTTTTTGTTAAAGGTGAACTCCTTTTTAACCACTTGCCTACCGGGCACTTCTACTACCTTCCTGACCAGGCAAATTTTCAGCTTTCAGTGCTGTCACACTTTGAATGACAATTGCGCGGTCATGCAACACTGTACCGGTTACATTTTTATCCATTTTTTATTTTACACAAATAGAGCTTTCTTTTGGTGGCATTTAATCACCACTTTTAGTCACCTATGAGCCGATGCGCATGCCCGTCGGCCACGATGTCCGCGATCGCTTGTGACAGAGCAGGAACGTGGATCTGTGTGTGTAAACACACAAATCCACGTCCTGTCAGGGGAGAGGAGACCGATCGTGTGTTCCTAGTATATACAAACACTGATTGGTCTTCTCCCCTAGTCCCCCCCATAGTTGGAATCACTTCCTAGGTAACACATTTAACTCCTTCCCTTCCAGTGACATTTATACAGTAATCGGTGCATTTTTATAGCACTGATCGCTAGGGGTGTCAAATATTATCGGTGCATCGCGATTCGGGTGTACCCGATGCGATTCCGATGCATGCGACCGCGAAAATCGATGCCTAGCCCCGCCCCTCCCAGGAGAGTGCTCCGTTCTATGGTACCTTTGTTTTCAGCGCTCGTGTGACTGCCCGGCCCGCCTCTCTCCTACCGTCCACTCCGCTCTTACGTCTCTCCTGGCGTCAGCCCCGCCCACTGACTAGAACTTCAGCTTAGTAGAGGATAGTGTCTGTATATGCCACGCTGACTGACTGCACGGCTTTCCTATCTCCACTCGGCTCTTACGTCTCTCCTGGCGTCAGCCCCGCCCACTGCCTAACGATTGGATCAGTAGAAAGGCGGGAGGGGCTGATGCCAGGAGAGACGTAAGAGCCGAGTGGACATTGACTGCACGGCTCGCCTATCTCCTGTCACGTTAGCGCGGCATTTACAAACACTATCCTCTACTAATCTCCTGTACCATGTCCGCAGTGTCTGGCCATCTCCTGTACCATGTCCGCAGTGTCTGGCCATCTCCTGTACCATGTCCGCTGTCTCTGGCCATCTCCTGTACCATGTCCGCGGTCTCTGGCCATCTCCTGTACCATGTCCGCGGTCTCTGGCCATCTCCTGTACCATGTCCGCGGTCTCTGGCCATCTCCTGTACCATGTCCGCGGTCTCTGGCCATCTCCTGTACCATGTCCGCGGTCTCTGGCCATCTCCTGTACCATGTCCGCGGTCTCTGGCCATCTCCTGTACCATGTCCGCGGTCTCTGGCCATCTCCTGTACCATGTCCGCGGTCTCTGGCCATCTCCTGTACCATGTCCGCGGTCTCTGGCCATCTCCCGTACCATGTCCGCGGTCTCTGGCCATCTCCCGTACCATGTCCGCGGTCTCTGGCCATCTCCCGTACCATGTCCGCGGTCTCTGGCCATCTCCCGTACCATGTCCGCGGTCTCTGGCCATCTCCCGTACCATGTCCGCGGTCTCTGGCCATCTCCCGTACCATGTCCGCGGTCTCTGGCCATCTCCCGTACCATGTCCGCGGTCTCTGGCCATCTCCCGTACCATGTCCGCGGTCTCTGGCCATCTCCCGTACCATGTCCGCGGTCTCTGGCCATCTCCCGTACCATGTCCGCGGTCTCTGGCCATCTCCCGTACCATGTCCGCGGTCTCTGGCCATCTCCCGTACCATGTCCGCGGTCTCTGGCCATCTCCCGTACCATGTCCGCGGTCTCTGGCCATCTCCCGTACCATGTCCGCGGTCTCTGGCCATCTCCCGTACCATGTCCGCGGTCTCTGGCCATCTCCCGTACCATGTCCGCGGTCTCTGGCCATCTCCCGTACCATGTCCGCGGTCTCTGGCCATCTCCCGTACCATGTCCGCGGTCTCTGGCCATCTCCCGTACCATGTCCGCGGTCTCTGGCCATCTCCCGTACCATGTCCGCGGTCTCTGGCCATCTCCCGTACCATGTCCGCGGTCTCTGGCCATCTCCCCTACCATGTCCGCGGTCTCTGGCCATCTCCCGTACCATGTCCGCGGTCTCTGGCCATCTCCCCTACCATGTCCGCGGTGTTTAGACTTTGCTACATGCAGGAAGTGTTATTGTGTGTTGTTTTTTTGTTTGGAGTACTTAATTTTTTTTTTTATGAAAGCCATGCGCACTTGCGCTGCAATCGTGATGCATCGCGGAATCGAATCGTGGCATTGATAATCGCATCGAATCGTGAGACCGGTGAAGATGCGCAGCCCTACTGATCGCTGTATAATTGTAACTGGTCCTAAAATAGTGTCAAAAATTTTCAATCTGTCTGCTGCAATGTCACAGTCAGGATAAAAATCGCAGATCGCCACCATTACAAGTAAAACAAAAAAATTATAATGCCATTAATTAATAACCTATTTTGTAGGCGCTATAACTTTTGAGCAAACCAATCAATATATGCTAATTGCTTTTCTTTTTTTTTTTTTTTTTATATATACCAAAAATGTGTAGAAGACTACATATCGGCCTAAACTGAGGAAATAATTTGGTTTAAAAAAAAAAAATTATTATAGCAAAAAGTTAAAAATATTCAAAATTGTCGCCCTTTTTTTAGTTATAGCGCAAAAAATAAAAACCCAGAGGTGATCAAATATCACCAAAAGAAAGCTCTATTTGTAGGGGAAAAATTGATAAAAAATTGATTTGGGTACAGTGTAGCATGACAGCCCAATTGTCATTCAAAATGCTGAAAATTGGCCTGGGCAGGAAGGGGGTGAAAATGCCCGGTCTTGAAGTCTTTAAACATAATACAAAAGTGCATAAAATGAACACAATTTCTTTACTGTCAGTAAAGAAAATGTGTTCTTTGTTTTTTTATTTACTGCTATGTGTATGTTTTATACATAGAGCAGTAAATAAAAGAACACATTTTCTTTACTGACAGTAAAGAAATTGTGTTCATTTTATGATTTAACCACTTGACCACTGGGCACTTAAACCCCCTTCCTAACCAGACCAATTTTCAGCTTTCGGTGCTCTCACAATTTGAATGACAATTACAACATTCTACCCATTTGAAATTTTTGTCCTTTTTTTCACACAAATAGAGCTTTCTTTTGGTGGTATTTGATCACATCTGGGTTTTTTATTTTTTGCGCTATAAAAGAAAAACGACTGAAAATTCTGTAAAAAAAAAAAAAAAAAAAAACTTGTTTCTGTCATATTAGCGGGTTATTTCTCACACACAGCATATGCATACCACAAATTACACCCCAAAACACATTCTGCTATTCCTCCCGAGTATGGCGATACCATGTGTGGGACTTTTACACAGCGTGGCCACATACAGAGGCCCAACATGCAGGGAACGCCATCAGGCGTTCTGGAACACCCAGGCCAATTCTGACATTTCTCTCCTACATGGAAAAATGCTAGAAAATTACATAGAACCCCAAAACATTATATATGCTTTTTTAGCAAAGACCCTAGAGAATACAATGGCGGCCGTTACAACTTTTTATCTCGCACGGTATTTTCGCAGAAATTTATTGAACGCGTGTTTTTAAAAAAAAAAACTGTTTTGTGCTTAAAACAAAACAGTAAAGTTAGCCCAATTTTTTTTCAAAATGTGAAAGATGAAGTTACGCCGAGTAAATAGATACCCAACATGTCACACTTCAAAATTGCGCACACTCGTGGAATGGCGCCAAACTTCGCTACTTAAAAATCCCCATAGGCGGTATTGCAGAGTATTGGGGTATTGCAAAGTATCATGCAGGGTATTGGGGTATTGCCGAGTATTGGGGTATTGCCGAGTATTGGGGTATTGCCGAGTATTGGGGTATTGCCGAGTATTGGGGTATTGCCGAGTATTGGGGCATTGCCGGGTACTGGGGCATTGCCGGGTACTGGGGCATTGCCGGGTACTGGGGCATTGCCGGGTACTGGGGCATTGTTGGGTACTGGGGCATTGTTGGGTACTGGGGCATTGTTGGGTACTGGGGCATTGTTGGGTACTGGGGCATTGTTGGGTACTGGGGCATTGTTGGGTACTGGGGCATTGCCGAGTACTGGGGTATTGCCGAGTATTGGGGTATTGATACCCAACATGTCACACTTCAAAATTGCGCACACTCGTGGAATGGCGCCAAACTTCGCTACTTAAAAAATCCCCATAGGCGGTATTGCAGAGTATTGGGGTATTGCAAAGTATCATGCAGGGTATTGGGGTATTGCCGAGTATTGGGGCATTGCCGGGTATTGGGGCATTGCCGGGTATTGGGGTATTGCCGAGTATTGGGGTATTGCCGAGTATTGGGGTATTGCCGAGTATTGGGGTATTGCCGAGTATTGGGGTATTGCCGAGTATTGGGGTATTGCCGAGTATTGGGGTATTGCCGAGTATTGGGGTATTGCCGAGTATTGGGGTATTGCCGAGTATTGGGGTATTGCCGAGTATTGGGGTATTGCCGGGTATTGGGGTATTGCCGGGTATTGGGGTATTGCCGGGTATTGGGGTATTGCCGGGTATTGGGGTATTGCCGGGTATTGGGGTATTGCCGGGTATTGGGGTATTGCCGGGTATTGGGGTATTGCCGGGTACTAGGGGTATTGCCGGGTACTAGGGGTATTGCCGGGTACTAGGGGTATTGCCGGGTACTAGGGGTATTGCCGGGTACTAGGGGATTGCAGAGCTGGGATGGATTGAGGGATGGCTGGATCTGTGACTGCATTTGTCACAGATCCAGCCACAGCTCAGCTGCTGACACCCCGCCCCCCCCCCCTCTCCTCGCACACTGTACCGAACGGTACAGAGAGGAGAGGGAGGAACCGGCGTCATCAAATGACGCCGGTTTGTTTACAAGTGATCGCGCCGTCATTCGACGGCGCGATCACGTGGTAAACGGCCGCTATCAGCGGCAATTTACCGTGATCCGTGATGCGCCGGGTTTTCTAGACCCGGCGAGCACGGACACTTTCGCGAGCGCGTCCCAGGGGACGCGCAATCGCGGAAGTGCACGACGACGTCCCAGGGACGTCGTGTCAAAGTAACTCCACCGCGCCGTAGCAGTAAAATGCTTATGGCGCGGTGGGGAAGTGGTTAATGCTATATGCGTGTATTCTATGCACTTTTGTATTATGTTCATTAAAAGCATTGCTTATATTGTATACATAAAATGTGTGGCTTTTAGACATATTGCATTGATGTGCTACATTCTTTTTGCTTTGGAACCTTAAAATCCCCCTTTTCCCACTATCTCCTCTTCCTGAGAAGAGATGGGAACTTACATGTTTGACTATTTCTCTATAACTGAACACCTTGAGGAACTCTGTTTACTTCAAACTGCTTGTTCTCTTCTTCCTGCTCTACTTTTTATAATAAGAAATCAGTAGCTAGATCTGTTATCAGATAAAACATAGCATTGGGGGTTATTTACCAAAGGCAAATCTACTTTGCACTACAAGTGCACTTGGAAGTAAAGTCGCTGTAGATCTGAGGGGGACATGCAAGGAAAATTAAAATGGTATGGTGTATAACTTTGCGCTACTAAAAGGACATGTAAGCTGCTAGTATGAAGAAAAAGCAAAATACAAATGGAGATGTTAAGTGTAGCGCTAACAATCATAAAGTAAATTATGAAATGAATTATATTGCATATTGTCTTAATGGAATAATAAAACATGCATAATTCACAATCATATACAATAACAAACTATGAGAAAAAGTCTGAAATGAAATATGACAAGAATGTCCACCAAGTGTGTTAAAACAGAATGAAAGTTCTTGCTTTCTTTTAAAAGACAAAAATATCCATATGAAGGTAGTTGTCTTGAATAGGTAAGTGTCCCTCCACCAAAAAGGATGCAAGCTTACCAGATAGACTGGACTCGTAGAAACATATATTTCCAGAGTCAGTCAGACATATAGCAGAAGGAAATCCAAGGACATCTCATCCAAACCAGATGCAAGGAACGAAACTCCGATACAAATGTAGAGCCCAAAAGACGGAATGACCAATGGCTTATGAGCGGTGCAGATGCGTCTCAGATAAAATATTCATAGTAAGAAAAGGAAAGAGGAGGCGGCATAGTGTGATACCGTAACCAAAAATTGAAATTTTAATAAGCAATCGCACTTACATACTGATAAGTAGACATGCGCATTTAGTAATAGTGTGGCAGCAAAGGAGTTTACCGACGCGTTTCGTGTTCATACGCGTTCTCTGGGGCTGTTAGCGCTACATTTAACATCTCCAAGGAAAATTAGAAACTGTATTTTTGCTTGCACATGATTGGATGATGAAATCATCAGAGCTTCCCCTCATTTCAGAGCTTCCCATTAGATCTACAGTGACTGCACTTCCAAGTGCACTTGTAGAGCAGAGTGGGTTTTCCTTTTGTAAATTAACCTGGATAGTGTATATCTGTCCTTGTATCTCTGCTGGAGCAACGGTCTCGTTCTTTTGGCAGTATTGGACAATTTAATGTACGATTTTATAATACCATACAAAAATGTTGGAGTAGTATGTCGTACTGTATTGCCTAGGGGTAGTAGTTGAAAAAAAAAATGTAGGCAAAATCTTTTGTGTGCCTAATCATGTATTTTGAGGTGAACGCTTTCAAAAACACAAAGGTATCTGTTAAACAATTAGGAAAACATATTTTTTTCATAATAAGCATCCTTTACCTGCAGACATTTCTCTTTTCCCTTCCTCATTGTTCGTTTTTGCTCAGAAGTTGCTCTATTTCTTCTCTGTTCTGTTCACTTCCTGCTTGTCTGATTTTACTGATCACCGTGAAGGGAGACTTTACTGCAGTGGTCAGTAACGTGCTCGCTCCCTCCTGGGAACTACATCTGTGTAGCAGGACGCTCTCTATGTGTTAGAGACTTCAAGGAGGTGTGAGATACTGGGCGTGCCGCAATTTCTGAATATATTAGAGGATACATGGCTTTCAAACCAAACAAAAAGTAAATATTTTCAACCACCAGTTCAAAATTATGTGCCTGGGTAGTATGCTACAGAAAGAAAATCATAGCAATCTGCATGAAAGCAGCATTCTCTGTAGCTCCTGACATGCTCCCATGCAGAGTTTGACCTGCACAGCATGAGCAGCAAGTATGCTACGCTGTAGAACTAATCATGACTGAGCTTATTTTGCACTGATGTCAGTTTATTTTTCCATGTATGAGTGATATTGCCCAACGTTTATGACCAGGTTGTCTGGTGTTTTTTTTTTGGTATGTTTTTCTGTTTTGTTGGTTTGTCTTAAACCTGACTGAGCTTATAAAGGTTAAATGTTACACCAATATATTTACAGTACATTACCACTGAAAATGACTCAAAGTTGCCATGTTATTTGCAATATCGTCCAATCAAATGCAGTTTTTGTACTTACCATAACATCCTTATCCTGAAGTCCATTGAGGACACAGAAGTGTCACTAAACCCACATCATAAAAAATGATCAATAAATGCTGTATTACAAGCTGTTCATAATCACTCAGTCACTAGTCTATGCATTTTCTGATCAACCCTAGGAGGTTTTATTTTTTTAAGCTCTTAAGCCATGGATGCAAAACCAGGTCTTCAGTCACAGGACATGCTTAAACCAGCAGAGATCCACTGAGAATTTTCCACACACTAGATCTTAGAGCTGCACGATTCTGGAGAAAATGGATGTCACAAATTTTTGCGTATCATCATTTTTCAAAAAATTGGGCCAACTTTAATGTTTATTTTATTTTTTTAATTCGTTGAAGTTTCCCCCATAAAATGAATGCTGTGCAAATACAGTGCGGCATAAAATCTAACAATGACCACCATTTTATTCTCTACGGTCTCTGCAACAAGTGTCAGAAAAAGGCTTATGCCACGTACACACACAACCATTTTTTGGGATGTAAAAAAATGTCATTAAAAACAATCGTGTGTAAAAAATGGGCATTAAAAATTTAGAACATGCACAAAATGTTTCACGTTTAACGTTGTCGTTTTTTAATGTCGTAAAAAATGGTCGTGTGTGGGCTTTAACGACGAGAAAAAAACTTGCATGCTCAGAAGCAAGTTATGAGACAGGAGCGCTCGTTCTGGTAAAACTAGCGTTTGTAATGGCGATAGCACATTCATCACGCTGTAACTGAAAAGCGCGAATCGTCTCTTACCAAACTTTTACTAACACAAAATCAGCAAAAGCAGCCCCAAGGGTGGCGCTATCCGAATGGAACTTCCCCTTTATAGTGCCGTCGTACATGTTGTACGTCACCGCGCTTTGCTAGAGCATTCTGGGAAAGGTAGTTCTTACATGAACAAGTGATACAAACCAGGAAGTGAATCAGAACAGAAACTAGAAAGCCGGAGGTGATATAGATGAAGGAATTTAATGGGTATTTACTCGTTTAACCACTTAAGGACCGCCGCATGTACATTTACGTCGGCAGAATGGCACGTACAGGCACATTGGCGTACCTGTACGTCCCTGCCTCGACGTGGGTCGGGGGTCCGATCGGTACCTCCCCCGGTACATGCGGCGGTTCCCGTGGCTTCAGGAGCGATCCGGGATGAGGGGGCGGCTGTTCGTTTTTGTCTGCCCCTTCCGGATCGCTCCCAGCCAATGCGCGCCCGCCACCCGCCCTTTTCCTGTGTAAACACAGGAAGGGGGAAGTGATGTAATCTCTCCTCTCGTTGGTATTTTCAGCCGCCGCTGAGGAGAGAAGACATCCCAGTAAGTCTGCACAACACTACACTGACACCAGTACACATAGGCACATAAGGACGCAAATTTTGTTTGGGAGCCACGTCGCACGACCGCGCAATTGTCAAAGCGACGCAGTGCCGAATTGTAAAAACACCTTTGGTCATTTAGCAGCATATTGGTCGGGTCCTTAAGTGGTTAACAGAATAATTACACTATTCTGTTTACCTTGCAGACCTTAATTTTAGCCCATTTTTTTTTTTCCTTTACAACTCCTTTAATTACTAGTATTTGTTTTTTAATTATATAGTTTTATTACTGTAATTAAATCTGCTAACACTAATTTGTTTAGATTAAAAAAATTATCAAAAAATTATCAAAGTATATGTAGCAGCATTACTGAAAATGCATTTAAAAGAGAAGTATATTTGGGCTATTTTGTATTTGTATTTGTCATATAGTCTAAAATGGATGACCTACCCCCCCCCCCCCCTATCATGGTGACTATAGCTTCATCAGATAGGAAGTGGGGTAGAATTGCTAATTGCCAATACAACTTTGTATTGGTGTTTGTTTCCCTGTTCCAGACTTTTCCTCGCTTCTTGTCTCAAGAAAAACTGTCAAACTGTCAATGCAAAAGTAAATTGATTGATAAATGTTATGTTTTCTGCTGATCGAGATTTTTTGTTTCCTTCCTACTAGTCACAAACTAAAGATGTCTGTGAAATTACGAACTGAATACGGCCCTGTGCTACACATGCCCACACTTAAAGAAACCCGGGAAAAGGTCCCGCTTGCCATTGGCGATTCATATGAGCACTATACTTCTAATCAAGGTTTGTTGGACACTTTATCTTAATTTCTTGTTCTTTGTGGTTGTATTTGTAAATTCACCTATTTGAACAATTGTACTTTTTTTTTTGTTGTAAACTTCTCTTTCACATGAAACCCATTATCTTGAGTGCCCCCTTCTCCACATGCTGGGCTTTGGGACATTTATTGTGGTTGTAAATACTCCCTCCCCCCAGAATAAAAAAATAGGTTATACTTGCCTGATCTATACAATGGTATTGCAGAGAATGGCCCCTTGCTGCCTCTTCTGGGGTGCCCTGCCGGCACTGTGCACTCCTCCCCTTCCTAAGTGTGCCCCAATAGCAATCTGCTTGCTATAGGGGCACAGGTGTGGGCATCCATAGACACACACGGCGTAGCTTGGCCCTGCTCCCTTCTCACTGGATTTGATTGACCGCAACAGGAGCAAATGAGAGTCCATCCTGGCTTGGCTACACTTTGTGTAGCACCAGTCTTATGGGGTGGACTGGGCCAGGAGGCAAATCGGTCTGGCGCCCCCATAGAGCAGCTGCACTGCTGCTGGGGCAGCCCTTTTACAACTGTGGGGGAGGGGGGCCTGCCGCTTCTAGTTTTGATTTGTCCTATCATCACCTGAGTTCTCAGCTACAGAGAGATGGATGCCATGTCGCAGGCTGAAACTGTTTGGTGGAGAAAGTCATCTGACGGGCGCAAGACAGAGTGAGAGGGGGAGGAACTCTCCATTGTGAGAGGTGACCCCATGTCTGGAGAGGTGCAGTGGAGACACGTGAAGGGAGCCAGGCAGGCTGTAATTATCCAGGCTGAAAGGAAAACCACACCAGTTGAGTGGAAGTTGCAGGACAACTACCTAGCTCCACAGAGCTTCTAATCCAAGTAGTAGGGATGGTACAGATGCATTGAAGACTGAGATGGTCAGCTACACTTAGTAGGTAGGGTAGTAAGACTTTCCTGCAAAACTTTGGGTGGTCACATATATATATATATATATATAATCTCTATCTCTGTACATACTAAAAAACCCCTGAGGGCTTGCAATGATGCATTTGACGGTTAAATAGTAGGAGATCTTATTTTTTATATTCTAGTGACTCCATAGAAATCAGCTACTGGTAATCTATATAGGAGGTAGGTGTTACTGTTTATACAGTAGCTAACTAGAATATATAGCATGGGGTACTCGGGGTAGAAGGAAAGCTACACTATTTGGGTGAAACCCGCATGGCACTTGCCTAGCTGCCAAAGGGCTCTACTGACCTGTGCCTGTCAGCTGACTTTCTCCCCCAGACACTAAAATGCAAGTGTATTTTTTCCTTTTAAAATTTACATTTCATAAATGGCTGCACAAATATTGTGCAAAAACCACCATTTTATTCTCCAGGGTCTCTGCTTACTGAAAATATATACTTTTTTTTCCCCTTATCGTCTTTCAGGACAGCAACTTGAGAGAGCGTGGCTCCACCCACTTGACAGGAAACACACCTCCACCAAACTTCTTAAAAGGGAGGCTCCCTCCACTTATCAGTTTTTGTGTTTCCTCCGGCGGGAACACATGTGGGGGTTAGGAGCTCTCCAGGACTCTGGAGAAGTTTTCTTATCTTCCTACTCCACCTATTTTTTTCTTACCTCAGAGAGTCCGTTCCTCCCATTCACAGGTTAGAGAGTGCCTTGTGCATGGGCTCCTCCTCCCTCATCAGTGCTCAGTGAGCCAGGACTGCTTCGGGATGCTGCTCCCTGGCAAGGTAGTCGCACGGACATCTTTTGTTTTTTTTTCTCTCTGTCCAAGCCGGCGCCATCTTGGGAAGGTCAGTCAGGCTGTTTCCCCCGGAAGTGAGGTAACCGGAAGAGGCGGGCTTCCTACGAGCAGGCGCAGGGTTTTGATGTCATTTCCACCCGGAAGCGCTGAGAGAGGAGGGAGGAACGGGTCTGGTGCCTTATTAGCTGGTTTTGGTCCGGTGCAGTGGCACTAGTGGAGTCCGGAACCGGCGGTTTTGTCACCAGCATCACACTGCTACCTCAGCATGGAAGGGGGATCCACAGCGAGTGCAACAGGCACTGGCACCAGCAAGACCCAGGTAAGGGGTAGACTGAGTTCTACCCTCTATTACTATGGGGTCTCTCTAGCTCTCTCTCCCTTAGGGGTGGTGTGAGTATTTTTTTTCCCCCCCTGGTGGCGGGGGCCTGTTTGGGCACATGAGTGTAGAAGGATCTCTCACTGTGCACCTCTGCTGAGCACCCTGATAGGTTGTTCAGGTTTAACTCACATGGATGGTTTTTGTTTTTTCTCCCCTTATATTTCCTTATCAGGCCAAGGGCTCTGAACCCGGAAACAAAAGAAATGTCCTTAATGCAAGACTAAACTTTCTGAAGGATGGAGAAAAGCTTTGTCAATCATGTATTGACTCATTAGTGAAAGAGGAAGCATCTGCTGCTTGCAGTGACATAATCGCATCTGTAAAAAAAGAGTTGGATGCTACGATTCAATCCTTTAAATCCTCGCTCATGAAACCATCTGTGAGTCAGGCCTCTACCTCACAGTCCTCACAAGACTCACCGTTAGTTCCTGTAGTGGAGGCAGAAGAGAGTCCTCTGAACCAGGAAGGTCCCCCTCCCTCACATTCCCAAGAATCGGAAGAGGAGGAAGATGAACTGGAGAATATGTCTTTTAAATATAAATTGTCTTTGGAACAAGTTGATGGCCTCCTTAAAGCTGTACATGCAACTTTAGGTTTAGAGGAGGAACGCAAAGAGCTATCTTTACATGACAGGATGTATGCGGGTCTCAGTGAGCCCAAAATACGTACCTTTCCTGTTCATTCTGTGATTTCTCACACGATCAAGAAGGAATGGGCTGATCCGGAAAAGAAACCTTTCTTTGCTAAAGCTCACAAAAGAAGGTTCCCTTTCGATGAAGACCCAGCAGCTCCTTGGAATAAAGTTCCAAAAATTGATGCAGCCTTTTCTCAAGTCTCAAGATCTTCGGACCTGGTATTTGAGGACATGGGGATTCTAAAAGATCCCATGGACAAGGGTGGATCAACAATTAAAGAGGGCTTGGCAATCCATCATAGGCAACCTTAAACCAGCAATGGCAACCACTTGCGTCTCCAGGAACATGGAGTACTGGTTGAACCAGCTTAAGGCTCATATAATAGCCGATTCCCCTAAGCAGGAAATCTTAGATTCCTTTTCTACCCTATCAGAATGACAGCAAGATATGCGGCCCTTACTAATTCAGTGAGGAGGGCCTTCTGGTTAACCACTTCAGCCCCGAGCCTGTTTTTCAGATTCGGTGCTTACGAGACTAAAACATTTTTTTTTGCTAGAAAATTATTTAAAACCCCCAAACATTATATATATTTTTTTTCTAACACCCTAGAGAATAAAATGGCGGTCATTGCAATACTTTTTCTCACACCGTATTTGCGCAGCGGTCTTACAAGCGCACTTTTTTTTGGAAAAAATTCACTTTCTTGAATTAAAAAATAGGACAACAATAAATTTGGCCCAATTTTTTTATATATTGTGAAAGATAATGTTACGCCGAGTAAAATGATACCCAACATGTCACGCTTAAAAATTGCGCCCGCTCGTGGCATGGCGTCAAACTTGTACCCTTAAAAATCTCGATAGGCGACGTTTAAAAAATTCTACAGGTTGCATTTTTTGAGATGCAGAGGAGGTCTAGGGCTAGAATTATTGCTCTCGCTCTAACGATCGCGGCGATACCTCACTTGTGTGGTTTGAACATCGTTTTCATATGCGGGCGCTACTCGGGTATGCGTTTGCTTCTGCGCGCGAGCTCGTCGGGACGGGGCACTTTAAAAAAAATGTTTTATTATTTTTATTTATTTTATAATTTTTAACACTGAAAAAAAAAAAAAAAATATCACTTTTATTCCTATTACAAGGAATGTAAACATCCCTTGTAATAGAAAAAAGCATGACAGGTCCTCTTGTATATGAGATCTGGGGTCAAAAAGACCTCAGATCTCATATTCAGGCTTAAATGCAAAAAAGACAAAAAAAAAAAAAGTCAAAATGTAAACAAATTAAATGTCTCTTTAAGACGCTGGGCGGAAATGACGTTTTGACGTCACTTCCGCCCAGCAGAGGTATGGGGACGGCTGAGGGACATTTTTTCCCTCAGTCGCATCCCCGTACAGCCAGCAAGAGGACCCGATCGCCTCCCCCGCTACCGACGGCTACGGTAAGCGGCGGAGGGCGCGGGAGAGCGGCGGGGGGCACCCTCTCTCGCCGCCGGTAATGGCGATCTCGCGGCGAATCCGCCGAGATGACCGCCGTTATCGTTAACAGGACCGCCCCACGAAGAGATGGATATCTCGGTTGTGGCAGCAGCTGCTGCCGTTACCGAGATATCCATCTTCAAAAAAATGACGTCTTTGGACGTGGGGCTGGTCAGAAGTGGTTAAAAACCTGGCCCGGGGACACAGCGTCCAAGAACAAGCTGTGTGGTGTGCCCTTTCAGGGGAATTTTTTGTTTTGGGCCCGATTTAGATACAGTACTCGATAGGACCGCAGACAAGAAAAAATCTTTCCCGGCCAAGAAGAAAGGTCAGTCTGGTAGAACGTTTTTTTCGTCCCCCAAGGGCTCAACAACAAAGCGAGCCTCGAGAGGAAAAAAGGTTGGTCAGGACAGATGGGAAAGGGCAAAGGTAATGTCCTTTTCAATCCTCCTGCGACAACCAGCAAAACCCAGTGACAACCAGTTGCAGGTAGGGGGAAGACGTTTTCTCCCTTTTCTGGGCCAGCATAACGGAGAATCGATACATTCTCTCTATGCTGTCTCTAGGTTACAGGATAGAATTCTCGGACCCTCCCCCAGAGAGGTACCTATTGACAGGCCTCCCAAGAGATATTGTCAAGTCCCTAGCCATGAAGAACCTTTTGAAGGATCTAATGAAACAGGGGGTTGTAACTCCAGTACCAGAGGGGGAGCTTTACCAGGGGTTTTATTCCCATGTATTCATGGTGAAAAAAATGTCCGGAAGTTTCAGGCACATTCTCAATCTGAAGCCTTTGAACGGATCGGTCCTATACAAAAAAAATTTGTATGGACTCAATCTTTACGGTCAAAAACCTATTGACAAAGGGTTGCTTTATGGCGTCTATCGATCTCAGAGACGCCTATCTGCATATTCCCATAGCTCCTTAATCCCAAAGATTTCTGAGATTGGCGGTAAACATGGAAAAAAAAGGTCGTGCACCTCCAGTTAAAGGCCCCCCCCTTCGGCCTTACCTCGGCTCCAAGAATATTTACGATGGTCATGGCAGAGGCTCTCGCTCCTCTCCGCCTTCAGGGGGTAGCAGTAATTCCATACCTGGACGACCTACTCTTCTTTGCCCCCTCCAGGGAAAAATTGTTGGAGGATCTTGGAGGAGCTCGCAGTCATCTAGAGCAGTGTTTTTCACATCCAGTCCTCAAGGCACACCAACAGGTCATGTTTTCAGGCTTTCCATTATTTTGCACAGGTGATTTGATCAGTTTCACTGCCTTAGGCCCCTTTCACATGTCCGCTCCACTCGTCCGTTCATTACAAGTCCATTTACGAACTTGTCATGAACCCCTATGGGAGCGGATCCGCTAACGTCTGCAAGATCCGCATCCGTTTTTTCTGACGGAAGAATGTCCTATTTTTCGTTCAGGCCAAACGGATCGGATGCAAACGGTTCCCCATAGGGGAGAGCGGAGGAGAGACAGGGCGGTCCCTGCACAGTGTGCGGGGACCGCCCTGTCCGCCTGACAGCTCAGCGGGGATCCCCCGCTGAGCCGACGGACACACGGAGCGGACCAAAAAACGGTCCGCTCCGTATGAAAGGAGCCTTAGTAATCACTACAGCCATTTCATCTGAGGGAAATCCTGAAACTTGACCTGTTGGTGTGCCTTTAGGACTGGAGTTGAAAAACACTGATCTAGAGGCATTGGGCTGGCTCATAAATTTTGAAAAATCTAATTTCAACCCAACCCAAGAGGCACAATTTCTGGGTTATCAGATAAGCTCAGTGGAGCAAAGAATTTTTCTCCCAGAAGACAAAAACCTAAAAATAGAAAGGGTCTTAGCCTCCTTACAGACAAATCTAGAGCTGTCTATCAGACAAGTAAGCTCTAGGAACCCTTACCTCATCAATGCCAGCAGTACAGTGGGCAAGACTTCACTTCAGGCCACTCCAGAGTTTTCTTCGCAGAACGGAATCTCTGGAGACAAAAGTAAAAGTCCCCTCCAAAGTAAAATGGTCACTGTGGTGGTGAAGTCAGGTAAACCTTTCAGCAGGCCTGTCTTGGTCATTCCCAATAGAAAGAGTGGTAACAACAGACGCCAGCCTATAGGGATGGGGGGCACACCTGGGTCAGAACTATGTTCAGGGTGTTTGGTCCCCGTCAGAAGGAGAAAAATCCTCCAATTGGAGAGAACTAAGGGCAGTGGCCTTAGCTTTGGATGCCTTCTCCGTAGACCTTCAAGGTGCCCATGTTCAAGTATTCTCGGACAATGACACTACCATAGCCTAGTTAAACAGGCAAGGAGGCACAAGAAGCAAGTCCCTTCAGCTTCTCGCCTTGGACATCCTAAACTGGGCAGAAAATCATTTGCTGTCCTTATCGGCAGTCCACCTCAAAGGCACTTTAAATATGGCAGATTTTTTAAGCAGAAAACGGATTCAGGAAGCAGAATGGACCCTAAATCCAGAAGTCTTCATGTTGATCACCCAAGCCTGGGGCCAACCACAAATAGACCTATTTGCGTCAGAAGAAAATACGCAACTTCCAGTCTTTTTTTTCCATTCACAGAAACGACAGTTCCCAGGGAACAGATGCGATAATACAGCCTAGGAAGTTCCAGCTGGCTTACGCCTTCCCTCCTTTTCAGCTATTTCCGCTGGTACTAAGGGCCAATATGCCATCAGGAGGTGGCCTCTCTAAACCTCACAGCGTGGTATCTGAGGGGCAGTTATTGATATGAAAAGGTCTGTCTCGACCACTGGTGACTACCTTACTTGCCAGTAGATAACTAGTTACCAGGAAAATCTATGAAAAATATTGGAAAGTCTACAACTCCTCGTGTCGCTGATCTAATAGAGTGGTGAGAAACCTAGTGGCAGTGTTGGCATTCTTTCAGAATGGGGCAGAAAAGGGCTTGTCAAGCAGTACACTTAAAGTACAGACAGCCGCATTGGGAGTCTTTCTGGAGAGGCCTATATCCTCAGAGCCTTTGGTGGCCAGATTTTTCAAGGCACTCTCTAGGTCTAGACCAGCTCCCGTTCGACACTTCCCCTGTTGGGATTTGTCAGTAGTTCTTCAGTCATTGATTAAAGAGCCCTTTGAACCATTACAAGATGTTTCCCTGAAGTACCTTACTCTCAAATTGGTATTCTTAGTGGCAATTACAACAGCCAGAAGGATTGGCGAACTGCACGCCCTGTCAATAAAGAAACCCTTCCTATCCGTCTTCACGGACCGGGTTGTACTAAAGACTGATCCAGCTTTTCTACCAAAGGTGGCGTCAAGCCTTAATAGGGCGCAGGAAATTGTCATTCCAACCTTCTGCTCCAATCCTTCAGGGGAGAAGGAACGCCAATTTCATATGTTGGATGTGAAAAGAACTTTACTACATTACCTTGAAGTGACCAAGGATTTTCGATCTTCAGACTCCTTGTTCATACAGGAAAAAGGAAGGGCCACCAAGCATCTAAGGGGTCAATTGCTAGATGGCTAAAAAACGCTATTCTGGAAGCCTACTCCCAAGCAGGACTATCTCCCCCTTTGGGAATTAAAGCACACTCTACTAGAGCTCAGGCCACTACATGGGCAGAAATAGCTGGTACCATCCCAGATCAAATATGCAAGGCGGCTACGTGGTCAAGTTACCTTACGGTTGTCCGTCATTATAGACTGGATCTTCTGTCAGCAAGCGATCAGGCTTTTGTCAGAAAGGTCTTGCAAGCTGTGGTCCCTCCCTAAAGTGGGTAAGTCTCTATTATCCTCTCAAGGTGCTGTCCTGAAAGACGATAAGGTAAAAGTCAAGTTAGGCTTACCGGTAACTTGTTTTCCATGAGTCTTTCAGGACAGCAGCAACCCGCCCTTAATGTTTTGAATGTTATACTGTGACTAACCATACTCTGTTTATGTGTTCCAGTTTGGGCCGGAGGTTTCTCTACTACTATTAAGTGGAAGGAGCCTCCCTTTTAGGAAGTTTGGTGGAGGTGTGTTTCCTGTCAAGTGGGTGGAGCCACGCTCTCTCAAGGTGCTGTCCTGAAAGACTCATGGAAAACAAGTTACCGGTAAGCCTAACTTGACTTTTTTTTTTTTAGGTGGGGGGGAGGGTCAAAATATTTTTCTAGCAAAAAAAAATGCTGATTTTTAACATGTAGTTAAAAAGGGTAAAAATTGGCATGGACAACAAGTTAAATACTGGAAGGAAATTTTAAATGCATATATGTGCTATGATTCATTCTTATTTTATATTTCATTAGGCCTTGATTCTGAATACATGATAACTGGAACTCACCCGTATCCATCAGGCCCAGGTAATTAATTTATTTTTATTTAAATGTGTTACAAAACATAAGGATTTCTCTAGCTCTCTTTAACCACTCGAGGACCCGCTCACGTCCAGATAATTCGGCACCTTAAAGATGGATATCTAGGTAACGGCAGCAGCCGCTGCCACAACCGAGATATCCATTGTAAGCGGTGGTAACATCCATCTTTCCAGTGAGCGGTCCTGTAAGCGATAACAGTGGTCTCCGTTATCGTTTACAGGGGCCCCCCTCTCCCGCGCCCTCCACCGCTTACAGGCGCCGTCAGCAGCAGCGGGGGCGATTGCATCCTGTGTCCTGCTCGGCTGGGATATGAGTGAGGGCAAGATGACCCCCACCTGTCCCCATAGCAGGGTGGAAGCGACATCACAACGTCACTTCCGCACATGCTTCTTAAAGGCACATTTTCTTGTCATTTTTTTCAAATGACAATTTTTTTTATTTTTTATAATTTTATTGCTTTTAAGTCTAAATAAGAGATCTAAGGTCCTTTTGACCCCAGATCTCATATTTAAGAGGACCGGTCATACTTTTTTCTATTACAAGGGATGTTTACATTCCTTGTAATAGGAAAAAAGGTGACCCATTTTTTATTTTTTTTAAACGGTGTAAAAATGTATAAAATCAATTAAAATAAAACAAATGTTTTTTTTTTTTTAAAGCACCCCGTCGAGCTTGCGTGCAGGAGCGGACGCACTCCGCATATGAAAACGGTGTTCAAACCGCACATGTGAGGTATCGCTGCGATTGTTTGAGCGAGAGCAATAATTCTAGCCCTAGACCTCCTCTATAACTCAAAAGATGCAACCTATAGATTTTTTAAACGTCGCCTATGGAGATTTTTAAGGGTAAAAATTTTACCTCATTCCACGAGCGGGCGCAATTTTGAAGCGTGACATGTTGGGTATCATTTTACTCGGCGTAACATTATCTTTCACGATATAAAAAGAAATTGGGCTAACTTTACTGTTGTCTTATTTTTTAATTAAAAAAGGTGGATTTATTCCCAAAAAAAGTGTGCCTGTAAGACCACTGCGCAAATACACAAAGTATTGCAATGACCGCCATTTTATTCTCTAGGGTGTCAAAAATATATAATGTTTGGGGGTTCTAAGTAATTTTGTAGCAAAAAAAAAAACAGTTTTAATCTTGTAAACACGGAGTCTGAAAAACAGGCAAGATCCTTAAAGGGGTTGTAAAGGTAAATGTTTTTATTTTCTAAATAGGTGCCTTTAAGCTAGTGCATTGTTGGTTCACATACCCTTTCCTTCGATTTCCCTTCTAAATTATTTTTTTTCTTTGTTTTCTTCTGAATTTCTCACTTTCTGTTACTCAGTAAGCTGTTCTGGCTGACTTTCCACCACTCGGATGATGGTGGAAAGCTTACTGAGGAGAAACAGAAAGTGAGAAATTCAGACAAGGAAAAAAACATTTAGAAGGGAAATCAAAAGAAAAGGTAAGTGAACCAACAATGCACTAGCTTAAAGGAATCAATTTAGAAAATAAAAAACAAACCTTTACAATCCCTTTAAGTGGTTAAAGGATACCTGTACTATAAGGGCATCAATTCACTGCCATTGCTGACCTCTCCTTCTAATTTCAAAGTTTTTTATTTAGTTTGAAAGAGTAAGTACAGACATACAATGTAAAATATGAGAGATAACCTTATAATATGTTCAGCAACATTTGGTATTCAAGTTTGACTATCAAAGCCACAAATATAACCACTGAAGGCCAAACTTGTTTCTCCCGTATTTGTCACCTAGTCAACTCTTGGCTGCAGAGCAGAACACAACAGAACTAGGTGGTACCGTATCAAATTGTGTTAAGTGGATCACATAACTCTGTACCCAAAAGATAAAGCAAAAGAAAAACATAAGATTAAAAGTACAAAACAAAAAGAACAAAGAACAATTGCCCTTGTTAGTCAGATGCCTCAAGTAACGGTTAACTGAGTGTCAATCTTTTACTTGGTCTGTTTCCACGCTATCCAGGGAGCCCAACTACTTAGTGCTTCTTCATATTTACCCATTGCTGAGGCATGTAGTATTTCGTAAGTACTGTGTATTTGTACTGTGCCTATGACTTCCGATAGCAAGGGAGCTTCAATATACTTCCAGTGTCTTACTATGACTAGTCGAGTAGCCATTAATATGTGTGCTATTACAGTCCGGCATTCTTTAGGGACCTCATCTAGTTCTAGAGAAAGAATGGCCATACCGGGACTTAGACGAGAGTTCAATGGCGAGATGCTGTTTATCATCTTCCCTATCTGTTCCCATAGTGGGAAGATTTTTGGGCAGCCCCACAGAATGTGGATTAATGTTCCTCTTTCCCCACAGAGTCTCCAACATCCTGGGGAGGTGTCAGGGAATATCTTATGCAATTTGTGTGGGGTGAGGTACCAGCGAAGGAGAATCTTCTGGTGCATCTCCCGAAGGTTCGTGCTCTTTGTGGTAGTGAGTTGTAGTTTAATGGACTTACTCCATCGCAAGGACGGGTATTCCATTCCTAAGTCCTGTTCCCAAGCTACTATGTTCGGGGTCTTGACTAGAGTTTCTTTGGCCTGCAAACTTTTGTATATAGTGGAAATACCTTTACTCCTTGCGGGGGTCTGTTGGTAGAATCTAGCTACAGGTGCCGGGATGTGTGTTAGAACATATGGGTTTCTCTTTATTAATTGTGACAGCTGGGTGTATCTGTAAATTTCGGTCGCGGGTAAGTGGAATTCCCTTTGTAGGCTCTGGAACGTCCGCATTTGGGAATTAAGGAGCAGGTCCTCGAGCGAGGCGATGCCCCCTTCTCTCCAAGCAGAAAGATTGATGTCTGGAACTAAATGGTGGACTGCAGTAATAGGCAAATGGAAAGGGACCAACAGTCCCTCCCACTTATGTGCAGAGCGTAGATAAGCCCAGGCTCTAAGCGAAGCAAGTATGGAAGGTGCTAGGTTCTTATCTAGGTTCCTACTATGATGTGCTGTCATTAAGAAATTTTGTAAGTTTCCCCCTGGAATCTGCACTGCCTCCAACTCCCTCCATAGTGATTCGGAGTTAGGCTCCAGCCACTGTCGTAGTTGAGCCAGGATGGAAGAGAAATAGTAATCCTGTAGGTGAGTATGACCTATCCCTCCCGCCGATCTGGTTCTAATCAGTTTACCGAATGCGCACCTCGCCTTCTTCCCCTTCCACAGATATCCATTAAGGATGGATTGTAATGCCTTAAAAAAGGAGTTGGGGAGGGGAATGGGCAGGGTCCTGAACAAGTATAGCAGTTGAGGTAAAATTGACATTTTAAAAGCTGCTAGCCTACCCAACCATGATAATTCTAAGTGGGATATTCCTTGTAAACTGGACTTAAGAGAAGTAAGTAAAGGTAAGTAGTTGGCTGCCGACAGGTCGTCGGGGTCAGAGGTCAGGGTAACCCCAAGGTAATTAATACCTTGATCTTTCCATACATACGGGAATGTGCCTTGCAAGGCCTGCTTTAATTCAATGCCTATACCCATGTTCAATATGTATGATTTCGTGTCGTTTACCTTATAGTAAGATACCGAGGCAAATTCTTGCAACGCCTCCGTTACCGCGGGCAGAGACTCATTGGGCTTGCTAAGTATTAGAATTATGTCATCTGCAAATAGGCTTATGACATGACTCCTGGGGCCCACAGTTAACCCTGTGATTCGCGGGTGAGACCTGATGTATGCTGCCAGAGGTTCCATCATCAAATTGAAAATAAGCGGTGACAAAGGGCACCCCTGGCGCGTGCCATTAGTAATTGAGAACGGAGTGGACATGACTCCCGCCGCGTACACTCGGGCTGAGGGCCGTGTGTACAGGGCCATGATAGCACCATAGATAAAGCCGCTGAAACCAAACTCTTTCAGAACCCTCTCCAGGAATCCCCAATGTATTCTGTCGAACGCCTTCTCCGCATCCAGTGATAGGAGCAGAGAAGGCGTTCCCCCTCCTTTTAGCTACGTGGATCAGGTTTATCAAGCGTCTGGTGGCGTCAGACGTCTGTCTACCCCTTGTAAACCCAGACTGGTCTATGTTCACAACATCAGGAAGAATATCAACCATCCTATTGGCCAACAGCTTAGCATATAACTTTATATCATTGTTTAGTAACGATATAGGCCTGAAATTCTGCGGTAAATCCGGAGTTTTCCCCGGTTTTGGTAATGTCACAATCGTGGCGGAAAGCATTTCCTCAGAAAATGAGGAAGACGCAGCAGCAGACCCATAAACCTCAGTCAAATGGGGACTCAAAATATCCCGGAAGGCTCGATAATATTCTCCCGTAAAGCCGTCTGGGCCAGGAGACTTGTTAAGTGGGAGTGTCTGTATGGTGTCTTTTACTTCGAGTTCAGTGATAGGGGAATTAAGATGTGTTAGATGGTCCTGCGATAGTTTGGGGAGGTTCACTTTGTCTAAAAAGGCATCAATAATGTCTTTGGTCGGTTGTGGTGTGGTGGAGTCGTCCTTCAAGTTATAAAGTGAGCTATAGTATTTGCTAAATTCGTCAGCTATAGCTTGAGGGTGAGTCAGTTTAACTTGAGTCGAAGCCTGTAAAATGTGAGGTATCTGAGTCCTGATTCTGTGTCCTTTTAATTTATGTGCCAGTAGCTTCCCCGCCTTATTTCCACTAGTATAGTAGGTCAATTTTAGTCTCCTAGATGCTTTTTCAAAGTCATCCAGGAATTTTAGTCTAAGTTCCGTTCTCAAAGTGGTTAGTTGGTCAGTCAGGAATTGTGTAGGACAGGATTTATTTAGGTCTTCCAACGCTGTGATTTGAGCGAGTATACCTTCTGTCTGCTGCTGCCTCTCCCTCTTATACCTAGCCCCCTGTTGGATCATGACGCCTCTCATGAACGCCTTATGGGAGTTCCAGATCACCAGAGGGTCAGAGACAGATCCTAGGTTGTCATCAAAAAACTGCTGTAACTGTTTTTCAATATATGATCTGGTCGGACCGGCCTGCAGTAAGCGGGAATTCGCTCTCCATACAAAGGTTCCATCCCGGATAGATGAACCTCCCACAGATAGTCTCACAGAGGCATGGTCCGACCAGGTGATATTGTTAATTTTAACATCTTTACATCGCAACAATAAGTGTTTATCCACCAGAAACATATCAATCCTACTGTAGGATCTATGTCTGTTTGAAAAAAAGGTGTAGTCTCTCTCGTTGGCATTTAAACACCTCCAGGAATCGAAGAGTTCACTAGACCTTAAAGCCGCCCCTAGGGACGGTGGGTTCCTTTTAGGTGAAGACGTGGTGTCCACACTGGGGTCTACTGTAATGTTGAAGTCCCCACAGACAATCAAAAGGCCCTTTTGTATCCTACGAACCTTCTTCAGGACCTTATGGAAAAAGCCGAGCTGTCTGGTATTGGGGGCATAAACATTTGCCACTGTGTATGTCACGGAGTTAATGTCACATATTAGAATGAGGAATCGCCCCTGGGGGTCATAGACTACTTCGTGAAGCAAAAAAACAACTGAGTCCCGAACAGCCACCATCACCCCTTTTTTCTTGGTGTTCGCATTAGCGTAGTAAGTGTGGGGGAATCTGGGGTGGGTGCACCTCGGAGGAGAGTCCTGTAGGAAGTGGGTCTCCTGGACACATAGAATATCACACTGTTGTTGCAATGCCTCCTTCCACAGGGATCTCCTCTTGGCCGGGTGATTGAGCCCTTTGGCATTTAAAGTAAGTATGTTTACCGCCATGGAGGGGTAGTACAATAATGCATAGTGTAGCGATGAGCATTAAAACACTTACAGGTAGAAGTCCGGAGGGTCCTGTGGAGGTGGTCGGGACGATTCCGGCTGTTTCCGAGGGGCTGTGAGTAGGGAGATCTCATGGTTTCAAGCGAGCATAGAGATACTGAAGGATCCGACTTGAAGGGCATAAAAAAGGTTAGAGCAAAAACAACTGGAACAAACAAAACATAGGCTAAAAGCCAAAGAACAGATATTAACTGGGTGTGGTTCATGGCCACTCAGGAGGTAGGTGGGGTAGCAAGGAAAGTTTGGAGCAGGGAGAATTTAACTCTCCAGCGGCCGTATAGAAGTAAGGTATCGGCTTCTCCCAGGTCATTTATGAGAACGAGCGTTCTTGCGGTCGACCGTGTTCCACTCTGAATCCAGGCTACTGCTGCTGTGGCCCTGGTGGAGCTGGGATGGGGGATCAGGGACTATCCCCCATGCTTTCAATAAAGCTAAGCCCTTGGCAAGGGAGTCCATGACGTAGTCTCTCTCATCCCTTGTGACTATCAATTTGGTTGGAAAGCCCCACTTGTAGGTCAAGTTATGGTTCCTAAGCGCCTTTGTAATGGTGTTTAAATTTCTACGCTTCTGAAGTGTATGTTGCGATAGGTCTGCATAGAATTGCAGGTTTGAGTAAGGGGCTGGGATCTGTTCCTTCTTCCTAGACAGTGACATGAGCTTTTCTTTGGTGTGGAAGAAATGCATCCTGAGAATGACGTCCCTCGGTATGTTTTCTGAGAGGAATGCAGGCTTAGGGAGTCTATGGATCCTATCCACTGTAAAATCCAATTCGGACAGGTCTGGCATGGTGGCAGTGAACAGTTGTGCAACATAGCTGCGCAAGTCCTGTGGCTTAACCGATTCAGGGATCCCCCTAATCTTAACATTGTTCCTTCTAGACCTGTCCTCCATTTCTGCCATTTTGGATTTAAGTGCCTCAATGTCATCTTCCGTATTTTCATTGGCATCAACCAAATCATTAATTGTAACCGCATATTCCCCCATCTTTTCTTCAATGTGAGAGACCCTGTCTGCAACATGCCTTAAGTCAGTACTGAATTTGTGTACACAGGACACCATATCAGAGTGAAGGGAACTTCTAAGTGAAACTAGCATTTCTTTTAGAACAGTGTCCAGGACAGGTTTGTCAGCAGTGGGGAAAAGATCTATTGAATCTGGCATCTCCCTAGTGTCATCCCCAGAATCAATTAATGAGCTCACCTCATGGCTTGCATCCGTGGCATCCGCCCTGAATCTGGTTTTCTCCGGGCTCCCAGATGAAGGGGTAGCAGGTGGGGAGTGGATGTTTTTAGGAGGGATACTCCTTTTGGTAGATTTCCCCTTCTGTGATGAGGGCTGTGAGGCGCCGATCCGCGGTGTGGAAGACGGACCGCCGCCATCTTGTCTGGCCTCCAGGCTGATGAACTCTGTGAGTTTCATGGGCTTTTTCCCATCCTTCTTACGCCTGGTCATGGTGGCGGTTTCCTCTGCGGGTGTTGTGGAGCAAGATCGCCGGGTTTGTGTCGCCAGATGTCGCCTGGGAGAGCCGCTGTGAGCCGATTAGGTGCCGCTGGATCCGGAGCTCCGCTAAAGCACGTCCATCCGGGTCTCCGGCTGACTCCGCCCCCGCTGACCTCTCCTTCTGATTGCTTGGCATGGTGATCCATAATACTTTGAGCCACTGCATTTCCTAATATCATCATATGATGCCCGGTTAGGAAAACGGAACCACCGATCGGCTGTCAATTTGCTATTGGCCGGGTGGGAAGGTGTAAAGTTTGTTTACTAGAAGTATAATAGTCTAATTTTTACCGTATGCCTGTGATTGATGTCTAATACTTGCTACTGTGCTTGATCTGCCTGCCTCAGTTTACACCTGCTTATGGCATATCAGTGGGAAGTGTTCAATGAACTCCTTTAGTAAAAAGAGGAGATGTATTAAATCTAATTTTAGCAATGGCTGCTTTTTATTATTGGAATGCTTCTCATGCTTAGGAGCTATAATTAAAAACACCAAGCACTGCCATATACTGTACATACTCCACACTTCCAAAGTCATGGATACACAGACCAGTACGAGCCAAAATGTGTTCCACATATGGTGTGCAAAGCCATCTTACGACTGCTTATTTACATGTAATCTTGCTATCCCCACTTTTCCTAGGTCTTGCTTTGACAGCTGATACTCAGATCCAGAGAATGCCTAGCGAATTGGCCGCACAGTCTCTGGCTCTGGCACTTCCACCTTCACAATCAAGGTACATGTTTGTTAAGCTATCCTGAGGAATTTCTACTCCTTTATCTCAATACATATATTGCAGTGAGGTATAGTAAAGAATTGAAACAATATTTTTGATGACTGTAGTCAAAAAGATTACTTCTCATTGCTTGCTGTTTATGTAACTTCTCATTCGTTCATTGACAGACACCGCGCCCCCTACAGGAGTAGGACACTAGGCAGAAAAAAGGACTTGGCTATGCCTATGGGTAGCCCTATGTGATGTATATACCCCGCTCTTTGCTGTAGGCCTTCAGTTTTTTTTCCCTGCCTAGTCAGGAGTAAGGTCCTAGTTCCCTGCTGGGATCTCTAGTCCTGGGAATTTTTAGTTGTTTGTTTTTCTCCTTTCCTGGATTTTTATCTGCTGAGATCTATCAACTACCGGGCTGGACGACGGGCTGGACCCTTGATCCAGTGGTCACCCCCCAGTCTGGCCAGTGAGCTTGTGCAGACCGCAGCTACGTGTAGGTCAGCCGTGACACCGCCCCCCACTGGACGGGGCTGGCCCTGCAAGTTAACCACTTCCCGCCCGGCCAATAGCCGATTTACGGCAGGGAAGTGGTTATGAAATCGTGACTAGACGTTCTCAAACGTCTAGCACGATTTCATGCCGCACGCGCCCGTGCGGGCGCGCAGCGCGGCGATCGGTGATGCGGGGTGTCAGTCAGACACCCTGCACCTCCGATCTCGGTAACGAGTCTCCGGCGGAGCCTCGTTACCACGTGATCAGCCGTGTCCAATCACGGCTGATCACGATGTAAACAGGAAGAGCCGCCGACGGCTCTTCCTCACTCGCGTCTGACAGACGCATGTAGAGGAGAGCCGATCAGCGGCTCTCCTGACAGGGGGGGTTCGCGCTGATTGTTTATCAGCGCAGCCCCCCCTCGGATCGCCACACTAGACCACCAGGGTAATAAAAAAAAATACAAAAAAAAAAATACAAAAAAAATGACAAAAAAAAAAAAAAAAAATGACAAAAAAATAAAATGACAAAAAAAAAAAGGGGGGCAGTAAAAAAAAATGATGCCAATCAGTGCCCACACATGGGCACTGATTGGCAACATTGATCCATCAGTGCCACCCCTCAGTGATCATCAGTGCCACCCCAGTGTCTGTCAGTGCCACCCCACAGTGCCAATCCATGCCCAGTGCCCACCTATCAGTGCCCACCTGTGCCACCTATCAGTGCCCACCTGTGCCACCTATGAGTGCCCACCTGTGCCGCCTATGAGTGCCCACCTGTGCCGCCTATGAGTGCCCACCTGTGCCGCCTATGAGTGCCCACCTGTGCCGCCTATGAGTGCCCACCTGTGCCGCCTATGAGTGCCCACCTGTGCCGCCTATGAGTGCCCACCTGTGCCGCCTATGAGTGCCCATCAGTGCCGCCCATCAGTGCCCATCAGTGCCGCCCATGAGTGCCCATCAGTGCCCAATACCAGCGCCGCCTATCAGTGCCCATCAGTGCTACCTAATCGGTGCCCATCAGAACTACCTCATCGGTGCCCATCAGTGCCACCTCATCGGTGCCCATCAGTGCCACCATATCAGTGCCCATAATTGAAAGAGAAAACATACTCATTTACAAAAAAATTAACAGAAAAACATAAAAACTTTATTTTTTTTTCAAAATCTTCGCTCTATTTTTAGTTGTTGCACAAAAAAAAAAAACCGCAGAGGTGATCAAATACCACCAAAAGAAAGCTCTATTTGTGGGGAAAAAAGGACGCCAATTTTGTTTGGGTGCAGTGTAGCATGACCGCGCAATTGTCATTCAAATTGCGACAGTGCTGAAAGCTGAAAATTGGCTTGGGCGGGAAGGTGCGTAAGTGCCTGGTATGGAAGTGGTTAAACGTCTCGCGAGGTCGCATATGACCGGGTCTCGGCCTGTGTCGCAGCACTTCCTCATGATCTGGAGAAGTAAGGAGCCCCCTCCTCTACTTCCCTGAAGTGGTGTGGGTACTCCCTGGGGTGGTCGGTCCCTCCAGGGTTCTCCACCCCCCCTCCTTCCTGGGTGAGGCTTCTGGCCTAAGTGCTTTTGAACACACTGCCCCCCCCCCCCGGTTCCACCCTCGGGGTTGCTACTGGGTGGTATCCATTTGGTCTATCTGCTGCATTGTTGGGCCCAAAAGGTGAGTGACTGGACGTCCGTGTTCGGGCAGTGCTTCAGTTATTCAGGACACAGCTTTGTGGCCTACCGACCAAGCGCTGGGGAGCGACCCCAGGGTTGGCGGTGGAGGCCGCCGCTATCCGTTTTGGGGTGTCATCCCTCCGTGTCATCCCCCCCCGGGCCGTGCTCTCTGCGGCCTACCGACCGGGTGTCTGGTGGGGGGCCCAGAGGCCAGCGGCGGAGGGTGCCGCTTCTATTTTTCGGGTGTCTGCCCTCCGGTTTTGCGGCTCGGATCGGTCCGGTCCCCCCGCAGGTGCTATTGTGGCAGGTGGACAAAAATTTAGTCTGCGGCTTTTGCGGCCTGCTGGGCCTTGTGGTCGCCTCCTGCCAGAGGGTGCAGCGGAGGGCCGGTTCCCCTTTTAGACACCCACTCTCACTCTTATTTTGCCAAATTTGTCCTATTGGTCTAGGCACTGCAGTTTGTCTGCTATGCCTCTTGGCTGCAGTTCCCCTGGTTGCTGAGCTCTGTTTCCACAGTGGGGCTACCATGGATGACATCATGAGGCGTCTTGATGTTGGCCAGTTTCAAGATAGCTTTCCGGCCTTGTTCCCCAAACAGTTTTGCTTCCAATGTGCATCTGTCGCTGGACCGTTTTATGTTCTCCTCATGGGCCTGTGCAAGCCCTGCTGCTTCAGAATGTGATGTTCCCGTGTTGGGAACAGTTTCAGGAATTTTATTCACCCTTTTCACAGTCCAAAAGATGCAGGGCATGGTACATTCAATTTGAGTCCTCATGGCCCTGACCTGCCTTGGGGGTGGGTACAGAAGTTAAGGGGGGCGGGGTCCATCGGCACACCTTCATCATGGGGACTTTCTGGCTTCTATCGGCATCACAAATGCTTAATTACGCATTCCCATTATGTGCCAGACTCCTGCACTTCCTCCATCTTGCTGTGGGTGCTGAGCATTATCAGCATGTGGTGTTGACATTTGGTCCTACCACCACTTCTCAGGTGTTCATGAGGTGTTGGTCCTGGGTCTGGCATGGTTACGTCAGTGGGGGATTGTGGTCCTGGGCTGCCTGGTCGATCTTCTGCGAGTCCTCGACTATCCAGAGGGGCAATGTAGTTCCCATACAGACCTTGACAGTTTTTAGTCGGCTTCTATACTATTGAAGTTCTGCTCTTTCTGGAACATTGGCTTGTCTGAGCCTGACCTGGGCTTCGGCTCTGGCCAGAGTGTTTCTTCTCCTGGACAAGCTCCAGAAGTTGCATGCTGTGTTTTTCATTTACTGTTGTCCGGGGCCCCCTGTGGACCTGCATGTGGGTCTGATGGTATCCAACTTTTTTGAGATAATTCCATTTACACAGTTCCTTACAGGCCTCTGGACAATTGGATTTGTCTGAACTAGAGGTTCCCTGGTCTGGTGGCTTCACTCCGATTCTTCAGCGGGGTAAATGTTTCCTTCCTCCCCTTATATTGAACACCCTGACCACCAATGCTGGTCTGTCCAGGTGGGGAGATGTTCTGGGACTGAGCTCTGCTCAGGGTTGTTGGATGTGGGTGTAATCCGGACTACTGAGCAATATCCTGGAACTTCAAGCGATCAGACTAGGTCTGGATTATGGGCGGATCGACTTCGGGGGTTCTCGGTACGGATCCAGTCGGACAATACAACGGTAGTAGCTTATGTACCTCAGCAGTTGCCAGTATCCTCTGGTGTGCAGAACGTTTCGTTTCGGCCCTCTCCAACTGACAGACGGCTGCCTCAGTCGGCTAGGATTGGACCACGGGGTGTTCCCTTTACCTTGCCGTGTTTCATCGGATATGTCTCCGATGGGGCTCGCCCGAGATAGATCTGTTCGAGTCCTGGCTCAACAGGATGGTACCAAGGTTTCTGGCTGGCACTTCAATCGCTCTGGTGGCCAGTGACGTTTGCTATATGCCTTTCCTTCTCTCCAGCTTTGGCTGTGGCTTTTTTGCAGGATCACAGCTGTGGGGAATTTCCGGTCATTCTATTGGCTTTGGGTGGGTCTCGTCGGTCTAGGCACGCCGATCGGGTGTGCTTGGACACCATCACGACTGCCTCTCAGGGAGGATCTACTGTCCCTAGGGCCGTTCTTCTCTCCTGCTTTTAGAGTCGCTGGTTTTAATGGCCTGGCTGTGATGAGCTAGGTGCTGCAGTTCTGACACTGCTGATGGCTAGGAAGCCTACCTCCCTAGGAGGTTCTAACTCCAGTTGTGGAATACGCATATATCCTGGTGTGAGTTACTGGGCATTCATCATCGTTCTTTCTCGGTGACTCCGATTCCGACCTCCTTTCACGAGTGGTTAAGCAGAAATGGGCCTCGAGTACTGTTATGGGCTAGGTGTCAACCTCGGCTCCGTCAGCGCCCCCTGGTCTCACACTCCCTGGTGCGTGCCTTTTGTTCAAGGGGTTAAATGTCTGTTTTTACCGGTGCAGTGTCTTCTACCGCCATGGGATCTGAACTTTCCATTCTTCAGAAGCCTCTCTAAATTTTCTGGAGATTCCACTGCTTATTCTATTTCGGAAGGTGGCCTCTTGCGGGCTATCACCTCTGCTCACAGGGGGTCGGAAATGGTGGCGTTATCTTGTCATTCACCTTACCCGGGTTGAGGTGGTGGTTCGCCCTTTTCCATCGTGCCTTCCTCAGATTTCCATTCACGGAAGGACATAGTGTTGCCTTACTTGTGTCCCTGGTCTCCACATCCTAAGAAATGTGCCTCATCTGCCCTGGATGTGGTTTTGGGGATTTGGGTGTATTTGGCAGCCACTGAGTCTTTTTGGAGGTCAGACTCGCTGTAATCACGGATGGTTCAAGAAAGGGGCTGTCTGTTTCTTCTGCTACCATTTTTGGATGGATAGACAGATGCCTCTGGCCTATTCTGTCAGGGATCGGGTTCCTCCTTTCCCTGTTACAGTGCGTTATTTTTGGGCGCTTAGTGCTTATTGGGCCTTCTGTCAGGCGTCCATTGCGCAGTTTGCAAGGCAGTCACTTGGTCGTCATTGTACACCTTTCAACCTTTTACGAAGGGGATGTGTTGGCGCCTGCTTCTTTGGGCCGCAAGGTTTTGCGGGCTGCTGTTTAGGTCTATTCCCTCTTGAAGGGGTATCGTTCGGGTTGGGCTCCAGATTGTATGGTGTTGAGCTCCTGTTACCTGGTGGGCTCTTGTGGTAGTCTTGGGATTTTTCGTTGTTCCGACTCTCGTGTTTGGCACTGCTTTGGGACGTCCCTATGGTTCTGAATAAGGAAGCAGTGTCTGTCAATGAGCAAATGAGAAAATAGGATTTTTGACTTGCCGTAAAATCCGTTTCTCTGAGTTCATTGACAGATGCAACACCCACACATCTAGGGATTTTTGATGCTTCTGACACTGCTTGTTACTAAACTGAAGGCCTATAGCAGAGAAGGGAGTATATATCACGTAGGACTACTCATGGGCGTAGCCAAGTCATTTTTTTTTTCTGCCTTGTGTCATACTCCTGTAGGGGGCAATATAACTAGAGGTCGACCGGTATATTGGCCGATTTTTGGCCGTTTTGGAGAAATCGGCATCAGCTGATTTTTATCCAAATTAGGTCGATATTCAACATGGCCGCTAGCGGTGCTACGGATCCGGAGCTAGGTCAAATCTGCGGCCTTTCCTGATGCCGCGGTCACCGCATCAGGAAAGACCGCGGCTTGGGCCTAGCTCCACAGCCCCGGCCATCTTGGTACACTCAGCGCGGCGGCCCTCCTCTGTTTACACCCACAGAGGAGGAGGGGCCGCTCGCTGCTATGCTTTTTGTAAGGAATTTGGCAGCCAACCAGCGGGCCTGTAACAGCCAATCGGTGGCCGCCGCTGCTGACATCCTACACTGTAAAAATAATGTCCCCTGACGTGCTGCGTGCCCTGCCTCTGCCTACAAACCCCAGAATGCAGTTACCCGTCCGTGGTGTATTCTGGGGTTTGTAGGCAGAGGCAGGGCGCGCAGCACGTCGGGACGTTTTTTTTACAGTGTAGGATGTCAGCAGCGGCTACCGCCGATTGGCTGTTACAGGCCCGCTCTGCATTCTGGGGATTGTAGGCAGAGGCGGGGCAGCACGTCGGGGCCAGGGACGAATGGAGCTTTCTTGTGCTAGGCTAGGAGATGGAACGGAGCCTGAAGTGCTCCGCTGGTGGGCATTGATGAGGTGGCAGTAAATGACATTTGGCTGTACTGGTGGGCACTGATGTGAGGCACTGAGGTGATGCACTGGTTGGCACTGAGGTGATGCACTGGTTGGCACTGGTGAGATGCAATGATGGGATGCACTGGTGGGTGGCACTGGTGGGCACTGATAGACACCAATGAGGTGACACTGGTGGGCTGCACTGATGTGGCACTGACAGGCTGCACCACACCTCTCCACCCTAAACAATTATCTCCTCCACACCTCTCCACCCTAGGTTTTTTGAGAAAAAAAAATAAAAAATCGGCCGCACATATCGGCAACACATATCGGCCGCCCCAATTTCCAAATATCGGCATCGGCCAGAGAAAAACCCATATCGGTCGACCTCTAAATATAACCTTATGGTTCTGAATAAGGAAGTGCTGTGTCTGTCAATGAACTTGGAGAAATTGATTTTTTGACTCGAGAGGGTTAAGTGAAATGCTTTGGAAGGGCAACCTGGCCTTGCCAGGCCGGAGGCGGTCATTTAGCACGTACTGGGTCTTGCAGTGATGTGCGGCTTATAGAATTAAATTTTTCCACATTTCATTATTAATACAGTTGCATTTCCCATTTGCAGTAGGTTTGTTTTTGTTTCTAAAGATTACTGAATTATTTTTATACAATTTATTTATTTTGATGGAAATCTTTGTGTCCATAAACAGGTTAGATGCACAACGCACAGCTGCTAGTGTTGGAGATATCTACAGACATGCTGGAATTCCTGAACGCTCGCAGCCCCCAGGCCTATCAATGGTAAAGTTATTCTAGATGGCATTAGCTTGGTAAACACTGTGTGACAGAGAAATAATGTTGGGATATGTACACATGAACATTGGGTGTCATTGGTGGCTCTCAGAAGAACGAAGTTTCAGCATCAGCAGCTCTTGGGTGTCTTGACTACTGAACTGGTAACTCCTATTTTACAGCAATCAGTAAATGCAGGATATATCAGTATTGTGCTTTTCTTTTTTCTTTTTTTTTTATCTTTTCTGTCATAGCAAGCATGCTTTTTTTTTATTTTATTTTTTTTAATTGATAAAAATTAACCTGATTTTAAGGCAACCCCCACTGGCTGGACACAAAATGGCTGTGATCTGTGAAACCAGGCAGAAATACTTGGTGTTAGTAAACCCACAATAGTAAAATCAGTCTGTATATGCAGTATAGCATGCTTGTTCTACTCACTGTGGAACCTAAGGGGTTAATCCTCTGCATTGTGTAAAAAGGCTGTTTTATCCTGTATGCACACATCCTCCCCCCTCCTGCACTGTCTATCTGGACAAGGCCAGTTAACACAGGCAGAGTAGCCAACCTGCACATGCTCAGTTGTGTCTCCCTCCTGGAGAGAACATTTACTTGTTCTCAGAGATAGCCAGATCACATGATATTGACATCACACATGTGGGCGTGTATACAGGCTGTAGTGAAAATCACTTCCTACCTGAACTCTCAGCTCTGGTGAAACTGTTCAGTTTATCACTGACTGTGGTATACAGATCAGCCAGAAAGGTATATAGTGGCTATATTTTAATGTAGAAAAGATGATTTATAAGTTGTGGGCACTGTGGGGGACAACTCAATGTAACGGGTGACTCAATGCAATGTGTGTCCTCAGCTCACACTCTAACATCCTAACATCCACGGGGGTTATTGCAGCGCACCTCCTGACAGTGCGGATGTTTACATCCTCGAATGCCCCCTGCTTTTGGAGTTCAACCTTTCTTTTGGATATTTTTACTTCATTGGGGGGGGGGGGTGATGGGGGTGGTTCCTCTGTCCTGAAACTAGAGAATCAGCTTGTTGCTTCTTCTGGTGCAGTTTTCATTGTTGGGTCCTTTCGGAGACCCTAAGGCTACAACCAGTTGGGGAAGATTTTGTAAAAGTCAGTCTACTCTACTGTGGATCTGGCTTAAAAGCCATTACCATACTGGTAGAGGATGCTAATAAGCATTTGGGAGTCCTCTCTCGAGCTCTGTTCCTCATTTATCATGGCTGTTACCTTATTGTGCCTAGCGGTGACTGAGCAAAATTCCTTAAAGATGTTACCACTGCTGTGGATAATTTCTTGCTTAAAGAACGCATGGAGCAAATGACCTTTGCTTTAAGCTTCAGTTATAAAAGTTTTCAGGAGGCTTTCTGGCTTATCACTTGCATGGTTTTCCTGTCCGTACACATGTGATTGTGTAGACACTTTGTTTAAACTGCAAGAAGTACCTGATCTGCCTTTAAAGTATTAGATCTACTCTTGATAGCGTATCAAGATGATACCAGTTCCAAGAGCGCCCAACAACTTGCATCCCAGACACTTTGGTGGAGGAAGTGGTATACCAGGGCTACAAACTGCAGTACTTTCCCCTGCCCCTTCCACTTTCCCTCCTCCAAATTTCCTGTGTCACTGCACAGGTTAGCAGATCTCTGTTTAGCCCTTGCAGGTCTTCTGTACCAAGTTGTCTTTGCCTCAGTTTGTGTTGGGAAGGTATTGGAACATTTACCTCATCTTGGATCTCAAAGCTATGAATTTTCTGATTCATTTTCATTAAGGCTGTTTAAATTAACTTTTAATTAATCGATAAATCTTAAATTTTTTTGATCGATCAAAATCTTTTTGATCGATTACAATTCTTTTGATCCAATGTTAGTGCGGCGCCCACCCCGCTGAGCTATTGTGTTCTAACAGGAGGATGCCCCCCCCCCCCCCCCCCCCCCCACCAGATCACACCTTTCGGCGCTCAGACCTTATCGGTCATGCCCATTTGACACAAGCCGGCCGGACCCACTACCGAACACATGGGACGAATGTCAGCCGGTTTCTATTGACCTGCCTGGTGCCACCCAACATCTGACCCATGTGTGCTAGGCTTAAGAGTCTGCTTTCGTAATTTAAAATTTTTATTAGCTTTTTTTTGTTTAAAGGAGGCTGCCGAATTTCTATAATTTGTTTTCCCCTGACATCCCTGATCTACATTACTTGTTTCAGATTGATTCAAGAAGTGCCATCCTTCATATTTTCTTGTGATATTTAAATTGTATGGTTTTCTTTGTTCTGTTTTAGGCTTCCATGGAATCTGGTGGAACGAAAAACTCTGCATTAGCAAAGAAAGCCCCGACTATGCCAAAACCACAGTGGCACCCACCATGGAAACTGTACAGAGTGAGTATTGGCTTATGTCTTGTAGGGATTGTTTTTCAAACACATAAAACTCACACTCATGCACAAATAAGTTGAACTTAATGGAACCTTATCGGCTATATACTGTATCTACGGTATGTCTTCACGCTGTTCTAGAATTGTAAATATTGATCATAAGCCATAAACCTACAAATATTGGAAAACTTTTTACTACTTATAACCTTTCTATAGTTCTCTAAGATGAAGACATCTTACATTAATGTGGTAATAATAAACATCTTCACTATAATATTTAGTCTGTGTTCTTGAAGATAATATGGTAATTGAATGTATTCAGATGTTCATAACAATACATCATAAACCTTTCTAGTTAAATGCATTAATGGAGATGTCATTTACAATTGATAAGCATTACATAGTAGGTAAGGTTGAATAAAGACACTAGTCCATAAAGTTCAACCTGTGTAGGTGTACGTGTGTCTGTGTTAATAATTTCCCATATCCCTGTATGTTGTGTATTTTAACCACTTCCATAAAGGGCATTTTCACCCCCTTCCTGCCCAGACCAATTTTTAGTTTTCAGCGCTGTCGCACTTTGAATGACAATTGCGCGGTCATGCGACGTGGCTCACAAACAAAATTGATGCCCTTTTTTCCCCACAAATTAAGTTTCTTTTGGTGGTATTTGATCACCTCTGCAGTTTTTATTTTTTGCGCTATAAACAAAAGAGCTACAATTTTGAAAAAACAATATCTTTTACTTTTTGATTTAATAAATATCGTAATAAAAAAAATGTCCTCGGTTTAGACTGATACGTATTCTTCTACATATTTTTGGTAATTAAATCAGTTTGCGCAAAAGTTCTAGCGTCTACAAAATAGGAAATAGAATTATGGCATTTTTGTTCTTTTTTACTAGTAATAGCGGTAATCTGCGATTTTTATTGTGATATTGCATGCAACATATCGGACACTTTTGACACATTTCTTTCTCGTACATCACGGGACACAGAGCGGCATATTCATTACTATATGGGTTATATGGAGTACCTTCAGGTGTGGACACTGGCAATCTTCAAACAGGAAGTCCCCTCCCTATATAACCCCCTCCCCTAGAGGGAGTCCCTCAGTTTTTTCGCCAGTGTCTTAGGTGTTGGTCACGGAATAGCTTTGCTCCACATCCTTGGGATTAAGGGCGGGCTACCGGATCTGTCCAAGGAGCCTCAGTGCCAAAGTGGACAGTACCCGGGCCCCAGACCGTGGGGTTTTGCCTATAATGCTCCTCTTTGGAGGGCTGGACCCTGGGCCCAGGACTTGGAGTTTGCAAAACCATAAAGTTCCTGTTTGCCAGGGTGCTATATAGGTCCAGGACAGTGGGTACCTTCATAGGACCCCAGGGCCTGAAGGTCTACTACGCTACCCACGGAGATGGGAGAAGATTGGATCAGTTTGCTGGTCAAACATCCTGCAGCATGGAGTAGGTAAGGGGGAGCCTGCGGGACTTGGTTCGACAGCAGGCTCCCCGGGGTAACCTAAAAGGGGGGATAGCCTAAGTATGCTCTGCATGGGCAACCGTGATCACTATGTCTAAAAGACAGGATGACACCCTTTCTCCCCCCATTACTAGGCCCCCCTGTTTAAATATGTGTTGCTAGCTAACCTGCTGTTTCTTCCTAGGGCTAGTAAGGATCCCTAGGGGCCTTGAGAGAGTCCTACCTGGCCGGGGGTTTGAATCTGCCGCCTGTTTCTGCGTGCCTGGATCTCCAGCAGCGCGGCTCCTCCATGTTCCTCCTGTTTCCGGCATACGCGCGCGCGCGCGTGCGCGCGCACGTCTTATTGACGTTTTTCGCGCCGTTCAGACAGGAGGGCGGGGGGGGCGGGCCTGCGGCGTCATACAGGGGCGCGCCTTTGTGCTGTTATAGACAGCAGGCTTTGTCAGTACTCAGTCTGAGGCTGATCTTTCAAGGAGAGGACGCAGAGCGGCAGAACAGTGACTCCCGGTGGCGGAAGAGGGGTAGTACATGTGGACTTTGTTCCAATGCCTTTATTGTTAAGCCAAGAATCCCCCTTATTTTGCAGCAGGTTGGAGGCTGGCAAACTTAAAGGGGTCACTGTAATATAATATATAATTATTTAAAAAAAAAAAAAAAAAAAACCAACATACGGGCCCATCAGTTTTTGGGGACACTAAGTGATCTATTCTCCCCTAAACTCTGAAATTTGTACTCCTGCCCACTACAGTCTGTTGTGCGGGCGGAGTCCCTCGATTTTGTATTATGGCTTCCAAGGGTTCGGGGTCAAAGGGTACAAAAAAGACCAAAAAACAAAAGGGTTCCCTTTCTGATTCTGATATGCCGATTCTTTCCCCGCAGCTTATTAATTTAAGGAGCGCCTTGGATGAGCCATTAGGGGGATCTGGTGCGGAGGCTGGCCCAGATCAGCCCAGCCCTGTGTTTATCACAGAGGAGATGCTAGCCGTATCCCTAGGGGGGCTAGAAGAGAGAATAGCGGCATTGATCGCTAGAGCTATTCCTGGTAAGAAACGGGTTAGATCCCCATCACCAGGGGGTGTATCCTCAGATGCTGAGATTCTCTCTCCGGAGGAATTAGAATCACAGGAGGATCAACTGGACCTGAACCAAGAGGGTTCAGGGATGGAGGGGTCTACCTCTGAGGAACCATTTTCAGACTCCCAGACAGAGAGACTGTGGGTACAGTCTTTGACGGACATGGTCCGCTCGGCATTTAGTTTACCATTGCCAGAACCTCAGGTTCCTCCGGTATCCTCTCTGGGCTCTTTGAAAGCCCCGTTAAGCAACGCAGTTTTTCCGGTCCATCCTCTCTTGGAGGAATTGATCTTTCGGGATTGGGTACGGCCGGACAGGATTTTTCTGCCACCGAAAAGATTTGCGGTCATTTATCCCATGGAGGAAAAATTCTCCAAGAAGTGGAGGCTCCCAATAGTGGATGCAGCCATCTCGTGTGTGAATAAATCACTAACTTGCCCGGTGGAAAACATACATATGTTTAAAGATCTGGTTGATAAAAGATTAGAGACACTTTTAAAAGCATCCTTTGCTACGGCAGGAGCAGTGGTGCAGCCAGCGGTAGCTGCAATTGGAGTTTGTCAGGCATTAAAAGACCAGACAAAAGAGATGTTAAAGGACATGCCTACCCAACAAGCAGAGGAGTTTGCTGACATTCCCAGAGCTCTGTGTTTCGCGGTAGATGCTATAAAAGATTCCATCCAGCAGGCTTCTCGTTTATCACTATGTTTGGTGCACATGAGAAGGCTCTTATGGTTGAAGAACTGGGCGGCGGAGCCCCCATGCAAAAAGCTTCTGGCAGGATTTCCCTTCCATGGAGGACGACTCTTCGGAGAAGATCTGGATAAATATATTCAGACTATTTCAAATGGCAAGAGTACCCTTTTACCGGTCAAAAAGACATTCCGGGCTCCTACATTTAGGAGGCAGTTTTTTCCTGTCTCGGGGCCCTCTAATTCCAGGCAGTATCGACGGCCGCCTGCACGATCCAACGTTATCAGTAGATCGCAAGGACAGACCCCTGGGGGTAAGAAGCCGTGGTATCGCAAGCCGTCAAAGACAGCCCCTAAGTCTGCATTATGAAGGGGCGCCCCCACTCTCAAGGGTGGGGGGAAGGCTTCGTCTCTTCTCAGAAGTTTGGGAAGCCAAGATCCCCGACAATTGGGTCCGGGCATCTGTAACCACAGGTTACAGACTGGAGTTTCTAAGATATCCTCCGCCTCATTTTCAAGAATCAAGGCTACCAAGGGATCCAGCAAGGAAGGCCTCAATGCTGGCAGCTTTGGATCACCTGCTTTGCCAGGACGTAATTATAGAAGTGCCAGCCCAAGAGCAAGGCCTAGGTTTCTATTCCAATCTCTTTGTCATACCAAAGCCCAACGGCGATGTCAGGCCAATCTTGGGCCTAAAGAGGTTAAACGGTTATCTAAGGGTGCGTTCCTTCCGGATGGAATCCATCCGGTCAGCAGCCGCCGCGCTTCAGAAAGACGATTTTCTGGCCTCCATAGACATAAAAGATGCTTACCTTCATGTACCAATCTTTCAGGCGCATCAAAGGTTTTTACGCTTCGCGGTGGGGCAGCGACACTTCCAATTCAGGGCGCTCCCTTTCGGGCTGGCCACGGCCCCCCGGGTATTCACGAAGATTCTAGCCCCAGTTCTGGCCAATTTAAGGATCCAAGGAGTCACAGTCCTAGCATACTTGGACGACCTTTTAATCATAGATCACTCACGGACGGGTCTGCAAAAGGCAGTAAACCTCACGGTTCGGTACCTCGAAGAATTCGGCTGGGTCCTAAACCAGGGAAAGTCAGCATTCCAGCCTACAAAGCAGTTGGAATACCTCGGCATGAGGTTAGACACAGAACATCAAAAGGTGTTCTTGCCCCTTGTAAAGATCAAGGCGATCAAGGGGTTGGTTCAGTTGGTTGTAAACAAGAAAAGACCAACTATTCGCCTGTGTATGCGATTACTAGGCAAGCTAGTGGCCACATTCGAGGCAGTACCATACGCTCAGATCCACACTCGCGTCCTACAGGCAGCCATTCTAGCAGCCTGGGGCAAGAGGGCACATGCCTTAGAGTCCCCTTTGACGCTATCATCAAGGGTCCGACAAAGCCTGGCCTGGTGGTTGAACCCTCAGAACCTTCTAAAGGGAAGATCCTTCAGCCCTGTTGTCTGGAAGGTAGTTACCACAGACGCCAGCCTGGCAGGCTGGGGGGTGGTCTTCGAGGGGTTCTCCCGCCAGGGAACTTGGGTGAAAGCAGAGAGGCAGCTCCCCATCAATATCTTGGAAATCAGAGCTGCTCGCCTAGCCCTGTTGGCGTGGACCTCCAGATTAAAGGGGTTCCCGGTGAGAATCCAGTCAGACAATGCCACGGCGGTGGCATACATAAACCACCAAGGGGGAACCAGGAGCCAGGCCGCTCAAAGGGAAGTGAACTTGGTTTTTCAATGGGCAGAGGTTCATGTACCCTGCATTTCAGCGATATTCATTCCCGGAGTGGACAACCTGCAGGCAGACTTCTTAAGTCGCCAGAGTCTGTTGCCAGGGGAGTGGTCTCTGCATCCCCAGGTCTTTCAGACAATCTGCCAGAGGTGGGGAACGCCAGACGTAGATATAATGGCATCCAGGTTCAACAAGAAACTAGACAGGTTCGTGTCGCGAGCGAGGGATCCTATGGCCTGCGGAACCGATGCGTTGGTTTGCCCTTGGCATCAATTCAAACTTCTATATGCGTTCCCTCCACTACAGTTACTCCCCCGCCTGTTGCGCAAGATCAGAGTGGAGCACAAGCCAGTCATTCTAATAGCTCCAGCTTGGCCCCGGAGGGCTTGGTACTCACTAGTCCTGAATATGGCAGTGGGAGACCCTTGGACTCTTCCTCTACAACCAGACCTACTCTCACAAGGCCCGATCCTCCACCCTACATTACAGCGTCTAAATTTGACGGCCTGGAGGCTGAATCCCTGATTCTCAGGGTAGGGGTCTGTCTAGGCAGGTAATCCCTACCCTGATTAAGGCTAGAAAGCCGGTCTCCAGGGTAATTTATTACAGGGTGTGGAGGAACTATATAGGCTGGTGTGAATCCAAAAGATGGAATTGCCGCAAATATACTATTGATAGGGTGTTAAGTTTTCTCCAGCTAGGAGTGGATAAAGGCCTGGCACTAAGCACAATCAAAGGACAGATCTCAGCTCTGTCAGTGTGGTTTCAGAGGCCGCTGGCCACCCACTCGCTGGTAAAGACCTTCTTACAGGGGGTCTTGCGTATTAATCCTCCTGTCAAGTCACCAGTTTATCCTTGGGGCCTAAATCTTGTCCTGTCCACTCTACAGAAACAGCCTTTTGAGCCTTTGGCTGAGATTCCTTTACTCTTACTAACAAGAAAACTGGTTTTCTTGGTCGCCATAGTTTCGGCCAGGAGAGTGTCAGAATTAGCAGCCTTATCGGGTAAGGAACCATATCTTGTTCTGCATAAGGACAGGGCAGTTCTCCGGCCCCATCCTTCCTTTCTACCAAAGGTTATATCCAAATTTCACTTAAACCAGGATTTGGTACTTCCATCCTTCTTTCCAAAACCTACATCTAGAAAGGAGGGGTTGCTGCATACCTTGGATATTGTCCGGGCCATGAAGGCCTATCTTAAAGCTACGGAAAAAGATCCGGAAAACAGATGTGTTATTCGTTCTACCAGATGGCCCCAAGAAGGGGCAGGCAGCTGCAAAATCCACCATCTCGAGATGGATTAGACAATTAATCATTCAAGCCTACGGATTGAAGAGGTTGCCCCCTCCGTTGTCGGTAAAGGCCCATTCTACCAGGGCCATGGGCGCCTCTTGGGCAGCACACCATCAGATCTCTATGGCTCAGATATGCAAGGCGGCAACGTGGTCATCAGTCCACACGTTTACAAGGTTTTATCAACTAGACGTGAGAAGAAATGCGGATACTGCCTTTGGTCAGGCAGTACTACAGGCTGCAGTTTGAAATCCTCGGGATCAGAAACACCCTTGGTTATATAAAAAAAAAAAAAAAAAAAAAAAAAGAAAAAGGTTCTTCTTTCTTGACTAATTTGGAAATATTATTATGATTTGAGTTTAGCTCTAAAATTGAATCCTTCTTTGGAAGATGTCTCCCTCCCCTCATTAAAGCATTGCTTTCGGACATCCCATATAGTAATGAATATGCCGCTCTGTGTCCCCGTGATGTACGAGAAAGAAAAAGGGATTTTTAAATACAGCTTACCTGTAAAATCCTTTTCTTGTAGTACATCACGGGACACAGAGCTCCCACCCCCTCTTTTGGGTGACCATTTTGGGAGGCATACTGCTTGCTACAAAACTGAGGGACTCCCTCTAGGGGAGGGGGTTATATAGGGAGGGGACTTCCTGTTTGAAGATTGCCAGTGTCCACACCTGAAGGTACTCCATATAACCCATATAGTAATGAATATGCCGCTCTGTGTCCCGTGATGTACTCCAAGAAAAGGATTTTACAGGTAAGCTGTATTTAAAAATCCCTTTTTTTGGGACCATTCACATTTACACAGCGATTAGTGCTATAAAACTGCACTGATAACTGTGTAAATGTGACTGGCAGGGAAGGGGTGTTAACACTAGGGGGCGCTGAAGGGGTTAAATATGTTCCCTAAAGTGTGTTCTAACTGGAGGGGGACTCGCAAGGGGAGGAGACCGATGTGTGTTCCTCTGTACTGGGAACACACATCGGTCTACTCGCCACTGACAGGACATGGATCTGTGTGTTTACACACACAGATCCACACTCCTGCCGTGATTGCGGGCAATTGCGGGTGCCCGGCAGACATCGCGGCAGCCTGGCACGCACACCGGGTCCCGAGCAATGCGGCGGGGGTGTGCGGACCTCATATGATGTCCACTCTGAAGGGACGAAAGGTTCCCGCCGACGTCATTTTACTATGACTCGGTAGGGAGGTGGTTAAGATGCACATCCAAGAGTCTCTTAAATATACTCCCTGCTGGCACCACCAATTGTGGAAGAGAATGCCACATCCTTTTCGCCCTGACAGTAAAAAAAAAAACCTGCGCAGCTGAAGGTTAAACCACTTCCCCAATGTCATTGTGTGGTCCCTGAGACTGAATTGTTTTTTTCCTACGCAAGTGTCTCTTCTCTGAGAATAGATGTAGTGCTTGTAGTCGTTCCTCGTAATTGAGGTTCTCTATTCCCCTAATATTTTAATGCTCTTCTTTGGACTTACTCCATCACATCCCTTCTTAGGACTGGTGACCAGAACTGGGAAGAATACTCCATAACTTGCTTTGTTGTACTTCCTTAAACGGGTTGTAAAGGTAAAAAAATAAAATAAAACGCTAAATAGCTTCCTTTACCTAAGTGCAGTCCTCCTTCACTTCGATTTTGCTTTTAAATGTCCTGGTTTCTTCTGAGAAATCCTCGCTTCCTTTACCTTAGTGCAGTCCTCCTTCACTTACCTCATCCTTCCATTTTACTTTTAAATGTCCTTATTTCTTCTGAGAAAACCTCACTTCCTGTTCTTCTGTCTGTAACTCCACACAGTAATGCGAGGCTTTCTGTCTGGTGTGGAGAAAGCCTCTTGAGGGGGGAGGGGGCGAGCAGGAGGGTCAGGACGCTCTCTAATTTGCAGATAGAGAAAGGAGCTGTGTGTTAGTGGGCGTCCTGACACTCCTGTTTGCCCCCTCCCTCCTCAAGAGGCTTTTTCCAAACCGGGGAGAAAGCCTCCCATTACTGTGTGGAGTTACAGACAGAAGAACAGGAAGTGAGGATTTCTCAGAAGAAATAAGGACATTTTAAAATGTAAAATGGAAGGATGAGGTAAGTGAAGGAGGTCTGCACTAAGGTAAAGGAAGCTATTTAGGGAAAACATTTACAACACCTTTACAACCCCTTTAAACCTAACTTAAAGCGGAACTATATCGTATCTGAGCACCACAAACCCAAAATGCTATTAACCCCCCCCATCCATCCTTGTCTCCACGCTTTATTTTGCTGAGAACTCGCCCTAAAAAACACCCCTTAGCATTTCCGGCTGTGGCTATCGTAAGGACAGATGATTTGTTTAGCATATACATCCCGCACTAATGTGAGCTGACTTTATGCAAGTTAAATTAATTTATAGTTTGGCAGCAATTGCATTTCTGAATGCCTAGTTGGCCCACAGTCCCTCAATGGGTAATAAACCTCTGTTTTGTTTTTTAACTGTGGTGATGGTGTTGACGTCAACATTTTCTAAACATTGTTTTTCTATATAGCAAAAATATATATTATATACCTGGCAGCAAGTATATTTGTTCATTGCATCATATACATACTATGCCTTCTGCTTGTTAGAACAATAACTTTGCCCTTGCTCTCAGTGCAAACATGGATTTAAGGAAAAGTTATAGCCAAAGCTTTTCTTTCTCGTACATCACGGGACACAGAGCGGCATATTCATTACTATATGGGTTATATGGAGTACCTTCAGGTGTGGACACTGGCAATCTCAAACAAACAGGAAGTCCCTCCCTATATAACCCCCTCCCCTAGAGGGAGTCCCTCAGTTTTTTCGCCAGTGTCTTAGGTGTTGGTCACGGAATAGCTTTGCTCCACATCCTTGGGATTAAGGGCGGGCTAACAGGATCTGTCCAAGGAGCCTCAGTGCCAAAGTGGACAGTACCCGGGCCCCAAACCGTGGGGTTTTGCCTATAATGCTCCTCTTTGGAGGGCTGGACCCTGGGCCCAGGACTTGGAGTTTGTAAAAACCATAAGTTCCTGTTTGCCAGGGTGCTATATAGGTCCAGGACAGTGGGTACCTTCATAGGACCCCAGGGCCTGAAGGTCTACTACGCTACCCACGGAGATGGGGAGAAGATTGGACCGTTTTGCAAAACGTCCTGCTGCATGGGAGCAGGTAAGTGGGGAGCCTGCGGGACTTGGTTCGACAGCAGGCTCTCCAGGGGGATCTTAAGGGGGGGTAGCCTGAGTATGCTCTGCATTGGCACCATGGTCACTATGTCTGATAGACAGGATGCCCTGAAATGTTTCCCCCCCATAACTTGATCCCCCTACCTATCTATGTATGTTTGCTAGCTACCTGCTGCTCGCTGGTTGAAGATCTTTTAAAAAAAAAAAAAAAAAAAGATCTGTCTCTAGGCTAAAGGGACTCCTTAGGGGCCTGTGTTAGCCTTACCTTGCCGGGATTCAAATCTGCCGCCTGATGCGTCCTCCAACCTGCATTCCTGGGCTCCAGAGTGCGTCTCCTCCTGGGCTCTCCTCCCCCGACAGTCCCGCGCGCGCGTGCACGCGCGCATGCATATAGAAAATTTTTTGCGCCGTTCGGGAGGGGGGGGAGGGGCGGGAGTGTGACTGCAGTGTAGAGTGGGCGCGCCTTTAATTGCTGTTATACACAGCAGGCGCGTTCTTAGCTCAGTTCAGAGCTGAGCTGGAGAGAGAGAGAGGACGTAGAGCTGGCAGCACAGTGACTCCCGGTGGCGAGAAGGGGTACTACATACTGGAGTCAGCTCCAATACTTTTTGTTAAGCCAAAATCCCCTTGGCAACAGGTTGAATGCTGGCAAACATGTTGGGGGTGGGGCTGTATGTGGTGAATAACATATAAAAGAAAAACATACTGAGCCCCACCGGTTTTGGGGCATTAGTGATCCTATTGTCCCCTAAACCTTATTTTTTTGTACTCCTGGCTATAACAGTCTGTTGTTGTAAGCGGAGTCCTTCGCTTTTGTATTATGGCTTCCAAGGGTTCAGGATCAAAAAAAAAAAAAAAGAGAAAAGGCAAAGACAAAGGGGTTCCTCCTCTGGTTCTGATAATATGCCAATACTTTCCCCACAGGTTATTCCTATAGGGGGTCACCCTGGATAAGCCATTAAGGGGGTCTGGTGCTGAGGCTGGCCCAGTCGGCCCAACCCTGTGTTATCACAGAGGAGATGCTAGCCGTCACCCTAGGGGGGCTAAAGAAAAGAGGTTAACAGCTATGATCGCTGGCTCTTTTTCTGGCAAGAAGCGGACTAGATCCCCATCGCCAAAAAGGGACAGAACCTAGAGGATCTACCACTGTAGAATCGTTTTCAGCCTCCCAGGCGGAGAGTCTGTGGGTCCAGTCTTTGACAGACATGGCCCGCTTGGCATTCAATTTGCCATTTCCAGAGCCTCAGGTTCCTGTGGTATCCTCTTTGGGTTCTTTTAAAAACGCCTTTAAGCAAAGCAGCGTTTCTGGCCCATCCTCTGTTAGAGGAATTGGTTTTTCCAGGATTGGGACGACCGGACAGAATTTTTTCTGCCGCCTAAAGCTGACGAGAGGGTAGTCTTTATGCACGTCTGCCAGGAAATATTTGTGCTTGCAGGCACTCTTTCCCCTGACCAAGTGCTCTTTAAAAAGGGGGCCCGGATGGCTCAGTTGGTAGAGCATCGGACTTTTAATCTGAGGGTCCAGGGTTCAGGTCCCGGTTCGGGCACTGCTTTTCAACTACCCGTGAGGTCCTTGAGGCCGCATCTCCCGAAAAGCGCCCGATCTCGTCTGATCTCGGAGGCTAAGCAGGGTCGGGCCTGGTTAATGCCTGGATGGGAGACCACCTGGAAGGTTGTCTGTTATTTACCCTATGGGAAAAAAAAAACATTTTTTCTAAGAAAGGGGGTGCTCCCAACTGTGGACGCAGCCATCTCATGGGTGAATAAATCATTAACTGGCCTAAGGGGAAACATACAAATGTTTAAGGTCCCGGTCAATAAACGTTTAGAGACACTTTTTCCAGCATCCTTGGCTACAGCCAGCAGGGGCTGCAATTGGAGTTTTGTCAGGCGTTAAAGAACCAGACAAAACAGATGCTTAAGACATCCCTGCCCAATAGGCAGAGGAGTTATTGGATATTCCCAGAGCTCTGTGCTTTGCGGTAGAGGTTATAAAAAGGACTCCATCCAGCAGGCGTCTCGTTGTCACTATTTTTAGTGCATATGAGAAGGCTCTTATGGTTGAAGAACTGGGCGGCCGAGCCCATGTAAAAGACTGCTGGCAGGTTTGCCCTTCCATGGAAAGATCTGGATAAATACATTCAGACTGTTTCAAGTGGCAAAAGTACCCTTTTACCAGTCAAAAGAAGTTCCGGGGTCCTGCGTTTAAAAGGCAGTTCCCCCCCCTGTTCCGGGGCCCTCAAATTCCAGGCAGTACGGACCTCCTGCGCGATCAAACTTTTAAAATGGATCGCAAGGACAGGCCTCTGGGGATCGATCCCCGACAGAGGGGGTCCGATCATCTGTGGCCACAGGCTACAGATTAGAATTTCTAAAAATTTCCTCCACAAGGAAGGCCTCAATGCGGGCGGCGTTGGTTCATCTGCTTACCAGGGCATAATGGTAGAGGTACCAGCCCAAGAACAGGGGCTAGGTTTCTATTCCAATCTGTTTGTCATACCAAGGCCCATCGGCGATGTCAGACCAATTTTGGACCTAAAAGGTTTAAATGCTTACCTAAGGGTTCGCTCTTTCCGGACAGAATCCGTTCGGTCAGCAGCCGCCACACTCCAGAAGGATCTAGCTTCTATAGACATAAAGGATGGTTACCTTCATGTACCAAGTCTTTCAGCCACATCAAATATTTTTGTTTTTACGCTTCGCAGTGATACAGCGTCACTTCCAATTCGTGGCGCCCCCCTTCGGGCTGGCTACGGCCCCCGGGTATTCATGAAGGTCCTTGCTCCAATTCTAGTCAGTCTAAAGGATCCAAGGGATCTCGGTCCTAGCATACCTGGACGACCTCTTAATCATAGATCACTCGCTTCCTTGGTGGAATGCGTAGTAACCCTCATGGTTCAGTACCTCGAGAGGTTCGGCTGAGTCCTAAACCGGGGAAAGATCAGCATTTCAACCTACAAAGCAGTTGGAATATCTCGGCACGAGATTAGACACAGAACAGAAGATGGGTGTTCCTGCCCCTGGTAAAGGTCGAGGCTATCAAAAGATTAATTCAGTTGGTTCTAAGCAAAAGAGAACTAACTATTCGCCTATGTATGCGATTACTAGGCAAACTAATGGCCATGTTCGAGGCGATACCACACGCTTCCACACTCGGGTCCTACAGACAGCAATTCTAGCAGCCTTGGTTCTGCCCAGTGGTCTGGAAGGCTGGAGAGCGGTCTGGAACGGGTTCACTCGCCAAGTAACTTGGGCAGAGGCGGAGAGGCAGCTGCCCATCAAGGTCTGGGAGATCAGATCGGCTCGGCTAGCCCTCCTGGCATAGACATCCAGATTACAGGGGTCCTCGGTGAGAAGTCATTCAGACAATGCCACAGCGGTGGCATATAGTGTGAACCACCAAGGGGGAACCAAGAGTCAAGCCACTCAGAGTGAGAGGAACTTGGTTTTTTCGGTGGGCAGAGGTTTATGTACCCTGCATATCGGCGACATTCATTCCCGAGGTGGACAACCTGCAGGCGTACTTCCTAAGTCGCCAAACCCTGTCGCCGGGGGAGTGGTCCCTGCATCCACAAGTTTTTTTCAGACAATCTGCCAGAAGTGGGGAGTGCCAGACGTGGAGGTCATGGCATAAGGATTCAACAAGAAGCTAGACAGGTTCATGTCTCGAACGAGGGACCCTATGGCCTGCGGAACCGATGTGTTGGTTTGCCCTTGGCATCAATCATAGCTTCTATATGCATTTCCCCCGCTGCAGTTACTACCCCCCCCGCCTGTGGCGCAGGATCATAGCACAGGCCGGTTATCCTGGTAGCCCCAGCTTGGTACCGGAGGGCATGGTACTCACTAGTCCTGAAATTGGCAGCGGAAGGCCCTTGGACTCTTCCTCTATGGCCAGACCTACTCTCACAAGGCCCCGATCCTCCACCCTGCATTACGGCGTCTAAAATTGACGGCCTGGCGGCTGAATCCCTGATTCTCAGGGTAGAGGTCTGTCTAGGCAGGTAATCCCTACCCTCATTAAGGCTAGAAAGCCGGCCTCCAGGGTAATTTTGTTACAGGGTTTGGAGGGCCTACGTAGGCTGGTGTGAGGCTAAGAGATGGGTTTCCCGCAAGTATACCATTGATAGAGTATTACGTTTTCTCCAGCTAGGAGTGGATAAAGGCCGGGCATTAAGCACGATCTAGGGACAGATTTCAGCCTTATCAGTGTGGTTTCAGAGGCCGCTGGCCGCCCACTCGCTGGTTAAGATCTTCGTACAGGGAGTCTTACGTGTTAATCCTCCGGTCAAATCACCACTTGGGACTATGGGACTTAAATCTTGTTCTGTCATCTCTACAGAAACAACCCCTTGAGCCGTTGGCTGAGGTACCTTTGGTTTTACTGACTAGAAAGTCGGTATTTCTGATCACCATAGTTTCGGCCAGGAGAGTATCGGAATTGGCAGCCTTATCTTGTAAGGAACCATATCTCATTTTGCATAAGGATAGGGCGGGGTTCCGTCCTCATCCTTCCTCTCTACCAAAGGTTATATCCAGTTTCCACCTGAACCAGGATGTGGTACTTCCATCCTTCTTCCAAAACCCACCTCTAGAAAGGAGGGGGTTGCTGCATACGTTGGATATTGTCAGGGCCATAAGGGCCTATCTTAAAGCTACAGAGAAGGTTCGGAAAACAGATGTGGTGTTCGTTTTACCGGAAGGGCCCAAGATGGGTCAGGCAGCTGCTTGATCCACCATCGCAAGATGGATTAAACAATTAATTGTTCGGGCCTGCGGTTTGAAGAGGTTGCCTCCTCCTTTGTCGGTAAAAGGCCAATTCTACCAGGGCCATGGGCACCTCCTGGCAGCACATCATCAGATCTCTATGGCTCGAATATGCAAGGCAGCAACGTGGTCATCAGTCCACACGTTTACAAAATTTTATCAATTGGACGTAAGAAGGGATGCGGATACAGCCTTTGGGCAGTCAGTACTACAGGCCGCGATTCAAGCTCCTCAGGATCTGAGGGGGCTCCCTTGATTTGATTTGAGATTTACATTTCTCGTTTAAGTTGGATTTACTAGTATTTGAGTATACCTCTAAATTAAATTCTTCTTTGGAAGATGTCTCCCTCCCCTCATTAAAGCATTGCTTTCGGACATCCCATATAGTAATGAATATGCCGCTCTGTGTCCCGTGATGTACGAGAAAGAAAAAGGGATTTTTAAATACAGCTTACCTGTAAAATCCTTTTCTTGGAGTACATCACGGGACACAGAGCTCACACCCCTCTTTTTGGGAACATTTTGGGAGGCATACTGCTTGCTACAAAACTGAGGGACTCCCTCTAGGGGAGGGGGTTATATAGGGAGGGGACTTCCTGTTTGAGATTGCCAGTGTCCACACCTGAAGGTACTCCATATAACCCATATAGTAATGAATATGCCGCTCTGTGTCCCGTGATGTACTCCAAGAAAAGGATTTTACAGGTAAGCTGTATTTAAAAATCCCTTTTTTTGGCTATACTTCTCCTATGGATCACCGAAGTGTAGTTCTCTCTGCAGTCCTGTGACCCGTTTTCAGCTGACAGCGGGCTAAAGCGGTGACTGATAGTCACTGCTTTCTACTCACAGCAGGGGGGGGGAGAACTGATCGATCACTCAGTTCTCGGGGTAGAACCAGTGGGGGACATGAGTATGTTGTTTTTTTTGTTTTTGTTTTTCCCATTACCGCGCTTTTAATTGGAAACGGCAGACATTCCAAAAGGTACCAAGCTTATCCGAGTAGTTAAGCTAAAAAAAGGCTGATCACATTTCCTAATACACAGATTACCATTTGTGAAACGCAACAATAAATGTATGTATCAGCTTTGATGTAACCAAATATGTGTGCTTTTTGTACAGGTTATCAGTGGTCACTTAGGATGGGTGAGATCCATAGCTGTTGAACCTGGAAACCAATGGTTTGTCACAGGCTCAGCCGACCGGACAATTAAGGTAAGAGGACTGCAGTATTGAAGTGGATCTTTTATGACTCGTTGTGCTAAAGGCTATAATTTCTAGTGCTCCCATTGAGTACTTGTAATTTTCTGCATGCTGGTTTCAGCTGTTTTTAGTGCCGTAAAAAAGTAATTTTCTTTTCCATGCTAGGTGAGAATCTATGCCCTCCACAAGTACATTTCTGTTAAATAAACATTCTAGATTAAACTGAATCTGTTTGGTCATAACTGTCATTAACTGTCAATAAAAACTTGTACAGTGCATTGAAAAAAATATTCATACCCCTTGAAAGTTTCCACATTTTGTCATGTTACCAAAAATGTAAGCCTATTTTATTAGGATTTTATGTAATGGACCAACACAAAGTGACACATATTTATAAAGGGGAAAGAAAATGATTTAAAGTTTTTCATTATTTTTTTACAAATATCTGAAAAGTGGTGTGCATTTGTATTCAGCCCCCTTTACCCTTCTATTCCTAACTAAAATCTATTGAAACCAATTGCCTTCAGAAGTCACCTAATTGGTAAATAGAGTCCAACTGTTTTGTAATTTTTATTTCAGTATAAATACAGCTGTTCTGTGGAGCTCTCAAAGGTTTGTTGGAGAATCTTTTTGAACAAACGGCATCGTGAAGGCCAAGGAACACACCAGACGGGTCAGGGATAAAGACGTGGAGAACTTAAAAGCAGAGTTATGTTATAACAAGACATGCCAAGCTTTGAACATCTCATGGAGCACTCATATACCCAAATACAGGGCAATCTTTGAAGAAAACCTGTCGAAAGACTTGAGACTGGGGCGGAGGCTCACCTTCCAGCAGGGCAATGACTTTAAATATATAGCTACAGAGCTACAATAGAATGATCAGAAGATCAAACCATATGTGTTAGAATGGTCCAGTCAAAGTTCAGACCTAAATCCAATTGGAAATCTGTAGCAAGACTTGAAAATTGCTGTTCAGATGCTCTTCATCCAATCTGACAGAGCTTAAGCTTAGATGTGCAAAGCTGGTAGAGACATACCCAAAAAGACTTGCAGCTGTAATGGCAGCGAAAGGTGGTTCTACAAACTGTTATAGATTTAGGTGGGATACAAATGCACACCACACTTTTCTGATATTTGTAAAAAAAAAAAAATGAAACCATTTATTTTCCTTCAATTTCACAATTCTGTGCCACTTTGTGTTGGTCTATCAAAAAAAATACTTTTTTGGTTGTAACATGACAAAATATGGAAAATTTCAAGGGGTATGAACAGTGGCATTTCCAGCTTTCATATTTAGGGGGGGGGACAAAAGTGGGGGGGCCAAATATAAAATGTATATTCACATGAATGTCCATTCACATCATATGGTTCACCTAAACCCATATGGTCATTATTATGGTTGCTCTGTGTCCAGTTCTGTACGATAAATGTGTATATATAAACTCTGGCGGGGCACAATGAAAAACAAACCTTGCAGAATCGTTCTAAATGTTGTATATTACATTGTCAAGGCTGGTTCCAAAAAGGTCATGTCACACATTCTGATGCATATGTCTACCTTGGCTTGCAGACTGAATCTCTGCATTTTCCTACATCATAAAGATAATCATTCAGAACAGAAAATGACATAGAACATTTTACAGCTTCATGTGATAGTGTTTGGTCTTCCAAACTTTCTTCCAGACTTTCACGACTCCAGGTTACTGCACATGTTAAAACAAGGATAAAGTGTCCTGGCTCTAAAGTATAGTGTTGGAATTCCAGTTTCTGACTTTCTTCTAGCAGGGAGAAACAACAAATCCTAAGAAATCTAGCCTCGTGATACAGGGCACTTTAGAAATGTGACATTTCCACCCGAATATATTTTTTATCAATCATGAATTGAAATTTTAAACATAAGACATATGACCAAACTATTTCTTTTTTTTTTCTTCTACTTGGAGTTTGCATTGCTTTCTGTGCCTGAATTTAACAGCACAGCTCCGTCCAGCAATAGAAGTCCCAGGAGAAATATATTGTTAGCACATTGAATAGTTCTAAAGTGAGCTTCAAGCCATATTTTTAATAAGATTCTTTGTTTGCGGAAAGTATTTTTTATCATAAAATATTATGTATGTGCTGCATATAGCCTAATGTCTCTTTTGTCTTTTCTTGAGATCTGGGATCTGGCAAGCGGTAAATTAAAGCTGTCCTTGACTGGACACATAAGCACTGTCCGGGGAGTGATTGTAAGCAACAGGAGTCCATATTTGTTTTCTTGTGGTGAAGACAAGCAGGTGAAATGCTGGGATCTGGAATACAATAAGGTTTGTATTTTGTGTGTGTGTGTACGTAAAATATTATATATATATATATATATATATATATATATATATATATATATATCATTTAAAGTTGTCACAAGTAAAGTTAATCCCAGCTCCAGCTAAAGCAAAATGAAACCTCCGCTTTTCGGAACTCAATCCCCCCCCTCCGGTGTCACATTTGCCACCTTTCAGGGGGGGAGGGGGGTGCACATACCTGTATAATACAGGTATGTGCACCCACTTCTGGGCATAGACCCCCGCAGAATCTGCAGGGGTCTACGTCACTCAAGCCCCCCCGATGTCTTCTGGGAGACACACGGGTCCCAGAGGACAGTAGGGACCATGCGGATTGCGCGACCCGCGCAGGCGAAGTAGGGAACCACGAAGTTAAGCCGCAAGGCTTTACTTCTGATTCCCTTACTGAAGATAGAGGTGGCAGCATCCGAGGACCGAGCGATGGGTCGGCCTCAGGTGCCGACATCGCAGGCGCCTTGGACAGGTACGTATCCAGTATTTGTAGCTGTTGACTTGTGATGCATAGTGACAGCTGAATCTAGCAGTTTTGTAAGCAAACCCGTGTGACCTCAATGATTGGTTGTCATGATATTCTCGTGAACCATACCAATTGGTTGATATCAATGATAGGAAATCATGAGAATATTATTCTAGAAGTTCCTAGCTTCTGTGTGTGAAGACAAGACGACTCAATATTCCTTTCTCTTTTTTGTAAATTATTTAAGAGAACAATCATGAAGTAAGGCAGTAATGACTATAATTTAATACATCAAGTCTGTACCATTTTATTCATAGCAAGCAAAATAAAAGTATGTTAAAAAAAAAAAGTGTGATCTAGAATTTTAGAAGCTGGGCAATATGTAAATGTGTAGTCATTTTAGAGGTGTAGAGCTCTTGGCTTTCATGTAATTTAAGCACAGCAGAAGAGCAAAATTGTGATTAATTGTGGTGTCTCTTCAAGTTTGACCTGATAGATGAACTGTTATAGATTGAAACATGAAACTGGGTAAGACGGTTATTTTTCTATGCGAGGAGATGCATCAACCGTACATACTCTAAATAGCAGCACACCATCTTGCGTTTCCACAATGGCAAGCCTTAACCAGTTCACGCCCACACTATAGCCAAATGACATCTACAGCATGAGCCTTAATTGGTGAGATGCCATCAATAGAGGTCTTCCCTTTTGCACGCTCCCCGCGAGCATGCATCATGAAAAATTTGTGATGGCTGTGTCCCTTGGAGGTGCTGTAAATATCTAATCGGCGCATGCGTACTTTAGAAAGGGCACGATCGTGCCGTTTCTAAAGGAATTATGCCATGGCTGGTGGCTCCCACGCGCATGCACGGAAGTGACGTCTCGTGACTCCAGCCAGCCACAGAGCTGGAGTTCGCAGCCCCGGAAGGAAGAGGGGTGAAGCCGGACGCTTGTGCCAGAGGGGACAGTGGTAACATTGCAGGCTTCGGTTTCAGGTGACCCAAAATGGGCTACTATTTAATACCTTTGCAGGGAAATAAAGAGGAAGTGAAAACCATCTGGGTTTACTTCCTCTTTAACAGGACAGGTTCCACTCAGAACAGGCCTCGCCATGGTTGACCAAAGATGTTGAGTGCACATGCTCAGTGGCATATCCAGAGGGGGGGTGGGTTGCTCGGGACCTCTTTTCTGTTCCCTCTGTCTCCTAGAGGCCTCGGAAAATAAAGAGCATGTGCTGCGGTGTAGGTAGATCTATTTTTAGGCACATGTTTAAAGGCTGGATCCTTCTATGTACCTATACATGTATTATTGTATCTGAGAATGTTTTGTATTTTAAGATATGAATCGCAAATTATTCTGTAAAGTATGTAAACGTTTTTATGTGAAAAACAATAAAAATTACACACACCAACACACAATGTGTGTATATAATATAGTGTGTGTGTGTGTGTGTGTAATGGGGTAAATTGGCAATCAACAGATGGCTGCAAAATGGACAAATGGCATGCTTGTGTAAAAGGGGCCTACTACCCTGTTATGTACGATAGGTTACTGTGACATGTTGGCTGTACCCTTTGTTTTTGTAACTTGAAAACCTGCTTCAATGTAATATAATAAACAATTTACTGTACAGATCTTTAAAATTACATGCATTTTATATATTAACCTGTATTGTATTTTGTTCATATTAGGTCATAAGGCATTACCACGGTCATCTGAGTGCAGTGTATGGTTTAGATTTGCATCCAACCATTGATGTGCTTGTGACTTGTAGCAGAGACTCAACTGCTCGTGTAAGTAGTGGTTGTTTTATCTTTTGTATTACATGAAAACTTTGTGGTTACTGCAGATATGTCTTTTATTGTCTCACTGCACATTATCAACTTACTATTTTTCTTTCATTGGACAGATATGGGACATAAGAACAAAAGCTGGGGTTCACACCCTTGTTGGACACACAAATGCTGTTGCAACAGTAAGGTGTCAGGCAGCAGAACCACAGATCATCACAGGTAAGTCATGGCAAAAACCTTCATTTCATTTGGTAAAGTGAAGATTCTTATGCATTGGAGTTATAGAGGGTAGTCTGATCGCAAAAGAGAGATATGTATGGAGAAACAAAACTGGGAAACACCTGGCAAAAATATTGAAGAAAAAAAAAAAAACTATATAGAAAAAATACAGAATAGAATTGGGAGAGATGGTATTTTCAACAACAGAAATGGCGAAAGTGTTCCAAAATGATTAGGGTCATTATGCTCAATAAAACAAAAGGGTCAACATGTAAGACTGGAAAAGATAAGAGTTCTTAAAAAGTGCCAGATTACCTTAAATAGCCAAAAGTTATCTACCTTAGAAAAACCCATAACAGAAGATGAGATCAACACAGCTTTAAAAGTCCAGGCCCGGATGGGTTTACGACCCTTATAAAAAAATGTATTGCCTAAACTATGTTCATATATATGAAGGGATTGGGAACAAATTATTGAATGGGAAGAGAAGCTCTGCTGGCCTCAATCACAATCATTCCAAAGGAGGGAAAATATGATACCTTATGTTCAATTTACAGACCAATAACCCTATTGAACACTGACATGAAATTATTTGCAAAAGTATTGGCTACCTGAATGAAGGACCTGATGACCGACTTGGCATGAGTGGACCAAGTGTGGCTCATCCCTGGTTGAGTAGGGAGAGACAATGGAGTCAGAACATTGCTCTTGCTTCAGAAAATTAGAGAGGAAAATACCCCAGGTCTATGCCTGTCGATTAATGCAGAAAAAGCATTCGACAGGATGGACTGGGGATTTTTGACAAGTACCCTGGAAGCTATGGGGCTGGCCCCGAGCCTAGTTCAATGGATCAAAGTATTATATAAGCACCCTGCTGCAAACGTGAAGGTCAATGTAAATCTATCCCACCCTTTCGAAATGTTTAATGGAACGAGACAGGGTGCCCCCTATTTCCCCTGCTGTTTGTACTATCACTAGAACCCCTCCTGGCACCAATAAGGAACAACCCTGACATAGGAGGGATTAAGATAGGAGAGGAGGAACATAAAACTTACTGTACTATTCTATATCTCTAGGATTACAATGAAACATTACGGAGAATTAACAAACTTAAATATAAACCTCTCTAAATCGGAAATTTTAAACGTAAATAAACAGGAAGAACGTTGCTTACAGCAAAGATTTAAATTCACATGGAAGACAGAATTTAAATATTTGGAAATAGGATTAACACCATCCTTAGGGAAAAAAAACTCCAGTTGAAGCACTTTGTCACAACGTTGCCACAACCATTAAGATCAGCGGAAGACTTAAGGCCGCTGGAGAGCTTGAGTATGGCAAACACCAAAAATTGTATATCACGGATTTAAAATAGTCTGATGGAAACGGAAGAACTTGAGGTCCCGCCATACATTAAAAAAAAAAAATGGGAACAATAATTGGGAGCAAGAGAAAACAAAAATTAGGAAAAATATAGCTCTGCAATAGACACCAACGCAGCTGAGGTGAACTACAAATGCCTTACAAAGTGGTATATAAACCCAGACAAAATAAGTAAATATCAAGTAGGGAAATTGCCACACTGTTGGAGTGGATGTAAAGTATTGAACAATGGCACACATTTGGTTGGATTGTCCAAAAATAAAAAGCTACTGGAGAGAGATTTTACAGCTAACAAAAGTAATTACGAAATTACTAATAGAGAAATACCAGAAGATCCATGGACGTGCTTGTTTCACGGGACAAGAAGGTTCAATAAAAAGATATAAAGAATCTCTGATCCCTCATCTGATCAATGCTGCCAAAAGTCGGAAACCAAGACATTGGCAAGCAATAGAAATCCCCACAATAAAGGATTGGCTAGCAAGGGGAGAGGAGTGAATGGAAGGAATGATAAATACATAGAAAGACTGGAAGTTGTTCAAGAAAACGAGATACGTGGAGGCAGTCAGATTATAAGATGGGGGGAATTGGGAGAAAGGGAGAGAAAAATCAGAGGGTTGACGAGGAAGTGAAGGAAGAGGATTCACGGAGGGGTTGCAAAATATACTTTTAAATGTAATCGTGTCTGCATTTATGGAATTTGTTCTTTCTGTATGTGGATATAATAAAAAGGGGGGGGGGGGGGGGGTTAAAAAAAAAATTAAGTAATGGGTAGTCTGGAATGGTCACCTTTAGTTCCTTATATTTGATTTCTTTGTGATACTTACTTTGACTTAACTATTTCTAACCAAGTAACATCACAAATGCAATCCATAATCCTTTAAAATATGACTTTTCAGTGTGGCAGTGACTCATGCCAGCATACAAGAACTACCAGGTACTTATCAGAAGGAATTCAGTAGCACAACCACAGTAGATCAACAAGTGAAGTAGCATCTGAGAACAATACTTACCTGCCTTTAAGAAGTACACAGTAGGCAGCTTTCGAAGGTCACCCAAGCAGAAAACACCTGTCAGGGAGCAGTGGTTTGAATTGGGGATCTAGCCGTTATTTGCAGTCTGTCCATCTATTGAGTAGCCACCAAGGAAGAGTCAAATGTAATTCTCCATTAGCAACCATGCTTATAGTCAGGCAGGATGGCGCATGGAGCCTTGCTAACTTATGAAGCCACACTTTGAACCTTGCCTGGCTGTTTCTGACCTTTTTGGGAAAATCAGGGGAAAGCATTACTCTGAATCAGGACTCATCAACCACCCGGCTGAGGCCTTTCTGCAGCTGGGCCACGGGTGGCCAGCATAAAAGCGTCAGTCCGGTGGCATGAGACAGGCAGGGGACCAGCATATGAGAAGCGAGCAAGTGGGCATGCAGAGGTGACATCATCTCTCTCCCCTACCGCGTCACCGCTCTTCCTCCTTCACAGCCATTGTTCTGTCAGCCTCAATGTCGTAGGTGCGGCTGGGAGCATAGAGATGACGTAATTTTTCACTGCTCTCCTGCTTTCACTCAGAACCCACCACTGCAGAGTGCTGCCTCTGTGCTAAATGCACCAGTGCTGCCACCAATGCAGTGACAATTCACATCTGGTGGCAGGCATCATGACAAGTGACATTCCACATCTGGTGGCAGGCGACGTTGCAAGTGACAATCCATATTTTGTGACAATACACATCTTGTGGCAAGTGACAATACACATCTGGTAGGCAGCATGGCAAGTATCAATCCGCATCTGGTGGCAACTGACATTCCGCATCAGGTGGCAGGCAGCGTGGCAACTGACATTCCGCACTGGGTGGCAGGCAGCATGGCAACTGACATTCCGCATCGGGTGGCAGGCAGCGTGGCAACTGACATTCCGCATCGGGTGGCAGGCAGCGTGACAACTGACATTCCGCATTGGGTGGCAGGCAGCGTGGCAACTGACATGCCCAGGGCTCCCACAGATTCCACATTATGGCAAGTTAAACTATTTCATTAATACTACAATGTAATAGAAATAATGTGCTTCAAGCATGGTGCCGTGATGATTGAAGCACTAACACCAGCCATTGCCCGCAAAAATCTCTCCCCCCGCCAAGGTAAGACAGGGAACCCCCCACCTATTGCAGCACTATGACAAGCGATTCATAGGGCACAGGTGTAGGGGGACTTGCACTCTTCGTGTGTTCCCCTCACTTTATTGTCTTTTTATAAAGATTAATGGGTATCATTATTATAATGTCTAACTATTTGAAATTGGCGGTCATCTTTAACATTCCCACCATGAGTCTCTTCTTTGGTTTCATAGCCCATTAGCAGAGTTCACAATTTCTTTTAGACTTTGTATCCCATACTTTTACTGATTATACCCATTCGGAATCTATTCCGAAGCAATGGTTATCTACTTTGGGTCCTACTGTCTGTGGTAAACATTCCCACGCTAAGCTCTCCACAGCTGCTTAAAAGCACTTCTAATGCTAGTGGTTCACCCTCATTGTGGAGTTGGAGTAGTCTACTGACATTTCTTTATTCTACCTTTTTTCAGGAGGTACATAAATAACCTTCATTGACAACCTCTGCCTTTGTCATACTAGGATTGTTTACCCCAACCTTTTATTGTCTAGGTGCCAAGGTCTCCTTCCTGACATCCTTCCTCCACGTGACTTTTTAGGCTAGGCTATGCCTGATCCATACTACAATGATTTTGTGGCTTTCTGTTTTGCCATGACATGTCCTCCCTGGCTTTAACCCTCAGGTCTTGTCCTGGGCCCTTTCCTTTTCATGCCACAACTGTAGATTGCCAACGTGCCAATTTCCAGGCTAAAGCAGCCATTCTGCCTTTCCTTCTGTAGGTCTTATCCTTGGTTTTGGAAGGCTATCCATTTTTCATTTGCTCTTCAAATGCACATAACCACTAGGTGGTCCTACTTTCTCTCCAGCTGTGGCCTATAGGAGATTCGCCTCTTCCTGCCTTGCTCAGCCTTCATCATTACATTGAATATGATAGTTTAACTATAAAAAGTATCTATGTCTAACCAGCACTGGAGAAAAATCTGTTAAACTTGTTTGAAGCTAACTTCAGAGAAGGGAGACGCTCAGGGTAGAAGAGTTGCTGGTGCAGTCAGCACGCTACTGTACTGAGAACTTTCTAGAAGAAGAAGCTAAGATCAGTCAGAGGCACAGTAGTCTGACTTTTGTCTGTACATGTTCATTTTTCTCTATGCAGTCATGTGAAAGCCGTTTATTTTGTTGTAGATGAACCTTCATTATACTTTATTGTGCATGTTTTGTATTTTATAGTGTTCAGGCGGCCCCCGGGTTACAAACAAGATAGGGTCTGTAGGTGTGTTCTTAAGTTGAATCGGTTTGTAAGTCGGAACAGGTCAATTCCTTTTTTAAGTGCAGCTCCAGCCAAAAAAACGTTTTGGATAGCATAGGAAAGGGTTATCACCCCTGTAACATTTGTTTTTTTGTCTGTGCCCCTGGTCAGAGGATTTCACCTCACTTTCTGTCACAATGACAATTGGATTTTGAAAAATTTTGATTGTTGTGAAAATGAGCCTTGGTGATAAAGGCACCTTTTTCCCATAACTCTTACAGGAGAGAATTTCCCTTCCTAGGGGTAGATTTCCTCTCACTTCCTGTTGTCTACCCCTGTTTGTTTGTAAGTAGGAGATGTTTGTAAGTCTCATGTATAACTTGGGGACCGCCTGTCCCGCAAAGTTGTATCAGTTCCAAAGCCAACAGTGTGCTATGAACATTTTGTAAAGCTTACCAATGTGGCTTTATAGTTTTTCAGTACCATTGCGTATATGGACTCCAAAGACATGTATTATGAGAAGGAACCAACTGTTGTATAGCATTGCAAAGCAGTATATGCATATATAATATGTGTATATATGTCTGCTTTCATGGACATATACTTGTACATTAAACCCAGCTGATCCTTTTCATGTATATCTAAAAACAAAACACATTTTTGAAAAACTGTTGTAAGAAAAGTAGAGTTTTCCTACTAAAGGGATTGAGTATAGCCTTTCTAAATTAGTCAAGTAGTATTGCCATTGGTTATGGAAAAGCTAATACCTCTACTGAAACACAAATCTAATGATGTAAAATTAAAAGGAAGCAGGCTGACCTTCATGAAAGATATACATTCTACAATATGTACGCTTGTAAGAGAAATTGTTATCACAAGCTAATGGCTTATTTGTGTGCAAGTGCCTGTGTAGTTTCTGGTGCTGTGCGCCTGCGAAGGTGTTACTCTCTGAAGTTTGCTGCCACGTCATGTTTGGTCTTTGTTAATTTCAGCTGCTCTGCATCTGCTGTACATATTTTTGTTATATTACGCCTTTCTTTAACCACATGAGTACTAGCGTGTTCCACCCGTTTCAGTACTGCAATAGTTGGACAATTGCTCTGTCATGCAACATTGTCTCATAAAATGACATCAATTTGAATTTGATACAGATGGCTTTCTTTGGGTTGGTATTATTGGTTGTATTCACTAGAATTTTTTTTTACAGCATAAAGGGGAAAAAAAAATATAATAAATATAAAGTTTTTCATAATGTCTGAACTGTGTCAAATAAAAATGCCAATACCATTCAAAAACCCCCTACATGACCTCTTTGGAAAGTACATAGCCCTAAGGCACAAGTGTTAAACTGGCAGTCCTCCAGCTGTTGCAGGACTACAAGTCTCATGAGGTATTGCAGTGCTGACAGTTACAAGCATGACTCCCACATGGAGAGGCATGATGGGACTTTTAGTTTGGCAACAGCTGGAGGGCGGCCAGTTTGACACCCCTGCCCTAAGGTGTTCTTTGTTTTTTCATTTGTGGCAAAAAAAAATACTGGTATAAAAGTGTATGTCATACACAGAGGGAAGAGGTGATGAATGGGTTAATGTACAAGTCATGTACAGTGGGATGATGGAAATGAGGGGGTTGATGTGCAGTACATTGGAGGTGAAGGTGTTAATATACAGGTCACATAGATACAGCATACAGATGAGATGTACAAGAGAAGTCAGGCTTAAAACAACGGCGCTCCCAAATACATGGTTCGTACTCTGCTGTTCCTAAATGTATGGCAGACGTGAAGTGGTTTGGAGGGGTTGTTTTCATGCAAGCGATCCAGTTGACTTTAGTAAGAAATAGTAAGGTTCAGTGATATACTAGATACAGCAACCCATAGCAACCAGATTTTACTTTTTACTGATCAAACTATGGTAAAATAAAATGTGGCTGCTATAAGGTACTGAAAATTCCATATTGTTATTGCTATTTTCCACTGCTGTCTTTAGTGAGTCTGCTGGTTTTATCTGGATCTAATCACAGTTTACACACAAACGTATTCCTTTATGAATAAAGGTGCCGGATCTTTTAAGCCGGATGTTCATTGCCTAGGGCAGTTCTGACAGTCTGATATGAATTAAATGCTGTATGGCTGTTCATTTATGACTGAGCACCTCTATGGTCATCACAGGCTGCTTTGGAACTTTGAACAGACAGGAGTTCTGAGGAGCTGTTTGATCATTTTCCTAAGGCTGCTTTCACACTGAAAGCGCCGGCTGTTGGCAGTAAAGCGCTGCTCGTTTTAGCGCTGCTTTACCGCTCTTTAAGCTGCGATTTTGCACCACTTTTTGGCCAAAACCAAAACGAGGTTAAAAACCGTGTTGCGGCGCTTCCGAACCACTGTCCATTCATTCCAATGTGTGTTTTGGGAGTGATGTATACAGCGTTGCCAAACTGCCCCAAAGATGCTGCTTGCAGAACTTTTCCTAACGTCCTGCAGGCGCCCTGAAATGAATGGGAGGCGGTTTTCATGCACTATTTACATGCTATTTCTAGCGCTAAAATGCCTGAAAAATCGCCTCCCGTGTGAAAGGGATCTAAATCTGATTGTTTGCGTTTAAGATGTTGCTGGGGTGTAGGAAACAGACAATTTTGGTTAGTAATGAAAATATGAATGTTAATGTATCTGTATATTTTAATAATCTATCTCTACTACTGACTTTTTTTTTTTTACTTTGTCATGTAATTTACTATTTATTTTTTTTATTTTTTTTTTTATGAAATGTATATACCCTTTAAACTGAATTTTGTATTAATCTTTTTATTTTTATTTGCATCCTAATTGCATTTTTAATTTTGCCTTTTCAGGAAGCCACGATACCACCATTCGGCTTTGGGATATGGTGGCCGGAAAGACTCGTGTCACGTTGACAAACCACAAAAAGTCTGTCCGAGCTGTTGTATTACATCCACGACAGTAAGTGTATTTCTTTAGTATCTAATCTTGTACAACATATCATACTTCACAATATCATTTTTAAAATTCGCTTTATTCATTGCTAGCCTCTAAGTAAAACACCTTCATTGTCAACTTACATATTCATTCTATTGTGGGGATTTCTTTAGAAGATTCTCTTCTTCTCCCTTTTGAAATTATCTCTGCCCTCTTTTCCCATTCCAGTTGACAATAATATATCTACTGCCTACATATGATTGAATGTGCTTCTCTAGGGCTTTTGTACATACATGATGAAATTAAGTTATCGCAGTAAACGTTAAATTGTTCAAGGGGTTGTAAAGGTAAAAAATGTTTTCCCTAAATAGCTTCCTTTACCTTAGTGCAGTCCTCCTTCACTTACCTCATCCTTCCATTTTGCTTTTTAATGTCATTATTTCTCCTGAGAAATCTTCACTTCCTGTTCTTCTGTCTGTAACTCCACACAGTAATGCAAGGCTTTCTTCCTGGTGTGAAGAAAGCCTCTTGAGGGGGGGAGGGGGTGAGCAGGAGTGTCAGGACACTCTCTACTTTGCAGATAAAGGAGCTGTGTGTTAGTGGACGTCCTGACACTCCTGCTCGTCCCCTCCCCCCACAGGAGGTTTTCTCCACACCAGGGAAAAAGCCTTGCATTACTGTGTGTAGTTACAGACAGAAGAACAGGAAGTGAGGATTTCTCAGAAGAAATAAGGACATTTAAAAGCAAAATGGAAGGATGAGGTAAGTGAAGGAGGACTGCACTTTACAACCCCTTTCAGCATTTTATTTTATTTTAAAAAAAGAAGCAATTTCTCTCCTTTTTATATAATAAAAGTGTAGCACTCCACTTATAGTAATGAAATCAAAATATGACTATACAGTATATATGCACCAAAATATTGTAAATCTCTCAACTAAAAAACATTTACTGTACATCAAACAAATCGCTATAACATTTGTGGTGCACAATTAATCGAATTTTTTTTTTAAATGGCACAATAATTTCACAAACATATGTGCTCCAATAATATGTGATTATAAGCTCTTAAACGTACATTAAAGTGTCTACAGAAATCAAAGCATTAAATATTCAGTGTCACCCTGTGATCACCACACATTTAAGAGATTTTCTCACCATCAGGATTTTGACCCCCAAACATATAGTAGGTCAGTAAACACATATAGACATTATAACCAGGCCCTCCATCACACTGTCATTGTGGAATGCCAGCCAATGCACAAAACCCTCATTTTAGGGCGCTATCACCCTGCTTGATAATGCTGCCTTTACTACATACAGAAATTCCTCAATCATCTCCAATTTTCCCTGTACAAAACAACGTTTATTGACCTCAAAATATTCCATAAACAAAACTTGTAATGCCGCATGTAATGGCACCTGTGCATTCTCTCCCATCTGGCATCTCTGCAGCCATTTGGCTTTGCTGAAACTCTGAGTAGCATGCTGATGCCAAGGACCAACTGTGCTTGATGTGTTGTGATTCAGTGGGACTTCCACAGAATCTAGAGAACTATGGGCAACTGCTCAGTTTAATTACAAGCACCCCTTGGTGTTATCACAGCAACCACTAAAGTCTTATATAAATTAGAGGAATAACCTCATGTTCTTATGCACTAAACCTTTCCTTGCTGACTTTTTTCAAGAGCACACATACAGGTCCCATAGCGGTTTCTTTTCTTTATACAATGTCAGAAAATGTTTTTTCTTTCTCGTACATCACGGGACACAGAGCGGCATATTCATTACTATATGGGTTATATGGAGTACCTTCAGGTGTGGACACTGGCAATCTCAAACAGGAAGTCCCCTCCCTATATAACCCCCTCCCCTAGAGGGAGTCCCTCAGTTTTTTTTCGCCAGTGTCTTAGGTGTTGGTCACGGAATAGCTTTGCTCCACATCCTTGGGATTAAGGGCGGGCTAACCGGATCTGTCCAAGGAGCCTCAGTGCCAAAGTGGACAGTACCCGGGCCCCAAACCGTGGGGTTTTGCCTATAATGCTCCTCTTTGGAGGGCTGGACCCTGGGCCCAGGACTTGGAGTTCATAAAGACCATAAGTTCCTGTTTGCCAGGGTGCTATATAGGTCCAGGACAGTGGGTACCTTCATAGGACCCCAGGGCCTGAAGGTCTATTACGCTACCCACGGAGATGGGAGAAGATTGGATCGTTTGGCTAGACAAACATCCTGCAGCATGGAGCAGGTAAGAGGGGAGCCTGCGGGACTTGGTTCGACAGCAGGCTCTCCGGGGTAACCTAAAAGGGGGGTAGCCTAAGTATGCTCTGCATTGGCAACCTTGCTCACTATGTCTGAGAAAGACAGGATGATCCCATTTCCCCCATCACTAGGTTCCCCTGTCTAAGAATGGTGTTGCTAGCTACCTGCTGCTTTCTTCCTAGAACTGGTAAGGATCCCTATGGGGCCTTTTGGAGAGTCCTACCTGGCCGGGGGTTTGAATCTGCCGCCTGGTACTGCAGTCCTGGGTCTCCAGCAGCGCGGCTCCTCCATGTTATTCCTGCTCCGGCATACGCGCGCGCGTGCACGTCTTATAGACGTTTTTGCTCGCCGTTCGGAGAGGAGGGCGGAGGGGGGCGTGCCTGCAGCGTCATACAGGGGCGCGCCTTGTGCTGTTATAGATCAGCAGGCATTGTCAGTGCTCAGTCTGAGGCTGATCTCAAAGGGAGAGGACGCAGAGCGGCAGAACAGTGACTCCCGGTGGCGGAAGAGGGGTAGTACATGCTGGACTTTGTTCCAATGCCTTTCTGTTAAGCCAAGAAATCCCCCTTTTTGCAACAGGTTGGAGGCTGGCAAACTAAGTTTGGGGTCGCTGTATGTTTGAAAAAAAAAAAAAAGAAAGAGACTTATATATATTTAAAAAAAAAAAAAAAAACATACGGGGCCCCATCAGTTTTTGGGCATTAGTGAGCTATTGTCCCCTAAGCTCTAGTTTTGTACTCCTGGCCACTACAGTCTGTTGTTGTTGGCGGAGTCCCTCGATTTTGTATTATGGCTTCCAAAGGTTCGGGGTCAAAGGGTACAAAAAAGACCAAAAAACAAAGGGGTTCCCCCTCTGATTCTGATGATATGCCGATACTTTCCCCGCAACTTATTCCCATAAAGGTCGCCTTGGATGAGCCATTAGGGGGGTCTGGTGCGGAGGCTGGCCCAGATCAGCCCAGCCCTGTGTTTATCACAGAGGAGATGCTAGCTGTATCCCTAGGGGGGCTAGAAGAGAGAATAGCAGCATTGATCGCTAGAGCTATTCCTGGCAAGAAACGGGTTAGATCCCCATCACCAAGAGGTGTATCCTCAGATGCTGAAATTCTCTCTCCGGAGGAATTGGAATCGCAGGAGGATCAACTAGACCTGAACCAAGAAAGTTCAGGGATTGAGGGATCTACCACTGAGGAACCATTTTCAGACTCCCAGACAGAGAGACTGTGGGTGCAGTCTTTGACGGACATGGTCCGCTCGGCATTTAGTTTACCATTGCCAGAGCCTCAGGTTCCTCCGGTATCCTCTCTGGGCTCTTTGAAAGCTCCTTTAAGCAACGCGGTTTTTCCGGTCCATCCTCTCTTGGAGGAATTGATCTTTAGGGATTGGGTACGGCCGGACAGGATTTTTCTGCCACCGAAGAGATTTGCGGTCATTTACCCCATGGAGGAAAAATTCTCCAAGAGGTGGAGGCTTCCAGTGGTGGATGCAGCCATCTCATGTGTGAATAAATCACTAACTTGCCCAGTGGAAAACATACATATGTTTAAAGATCCGGTTGATAAACGGTTAGAGACACTTTTAAAAGCATCCTTTGCTACGGCAGGAGCAGTGGTACAGCCAGCTGTGGCTGCAATTGGAGTTTGTCAGGCGTTAAAGGACCAGACAAAAGAAATGCTAAAGGACATGCCTACCCAACAGGCAGAAGAGTTTTCTGACATTCCCAGAGCTCTGTGTTTTGCTGTAGATGCTATAAAGGATTCCATCCAGCAGGCCTCTCGTTTATCACTATTTTTGGTGCACATGAGAAGGCTCTTATGGTTGAAGAACTGGGCGGCGGAGCCCCCATGCAAAAAGCTTCTGGCAGGGTTTCCCTTCCATGGAGGACGACTCTTCGGGGAGGATCTGGATAAATACATTCAGACTATTTCAAGTGGAAAAGTACCCTTTTACCGGTCAAAAAGACATTCCGGGGTCCTACATTTAAAAGGCAGCTCTTTACTGTCTCAGGGCCCTCAAATTCCAGGCAGTATCGACGGCCGCCTGCACGATCCAACGTTAACAGTAGATCGCAGGGACAGGCCCCTGGGGGTAAGAGACCATGGTATCGCAAGCCGACAAAGACAGCCCCTAAGTCTGCCTTATGAAGGGGCGCCCCCACTCTCGCGGGTGGGGGGAAGGCTTCGTTTCTTCTCGGAAGTTTGGGAAGCCAAGATCCCCGACAAATGGGTCCGGGCGTCTGTAACCGCAGGCTACAGACTGGAGTTTCTAAACTTTCCTCCGCCTCATTTTCAAGAGTCAAGGCTACCAAAGGATCCAGCAAGGAAGGCCTCGATGCTGGCAGCTTTGGATCACCTGCTTTGCCAGGACGTAATAATAGAGGTGCCAGCCCAAGAGCAAGGGCTAGGTTTCTATTCCAATCTCTTTGTCATACCAAAGCCCAACGGCGATGTCAGGCCAATCTTGGACCTAAAGAGGTTAAACGGTTACCTAAGGGTTCGTTCCTTCCGGATGGAATCCATCCGGTCAGCAGTCGCCACGCTTCAGAGGGACGATTTTCTGGCTTCCATAGACATAAAGGATGCTTACCTTCATGTACCAATCTTTCAGTCGCATCAAAGATTTTTACGCTTCGCGGTGGGGCAGCGACACTTCCAATTCAGGGCGCTCCCCTTCGGGCTGGCCACGGCCCCCCGGGTATTCACGAAGATCCTAGTCCCAGTTCTGGCCAATCTAAGGATCCAAGGGGTCACAGTCCTAGCATACTTGGACGACCTTTTAATCATAGATCACTCACGGCCGTGTCTGCAACAGGCAGTAAACCTCACGGTTGAGTACCTCGAAGGGTTCGGCTGGGTCCTAAACCGGGAAAAGTCAGCGTTCCGGCCTACAAAGCAGTTGGAATACCTCGGCATGAGGTTAGACACAGAACAGCAAAGGGTGTTCCTGCCCCTTGTAAATATCAAGGGGTTGGTTCAGTTGGTTCTAAGCAAGAAAAAACCAACTATTCGCCTGTGTATGCGATTACTAGGCAAGCTAGTGGCCACGTTCGAGGCAGTACCATACGCTCAGATCCACACTCGCGTCCTACAGGCAGCCATTCTAGCAGCCTGGGGCAAGAGAGCACATGCCTTAGAGTCCCCTTTGACGCTATCATCAAGGGTCCGACAAAGCCTGGCCTGGTGGTTGAACCCTCAGAATCTTCTAAAGGGAAGATCCTTCAGCCCTGTTGTCTGGAAGGTAGTTACCACAGACGCCAGCCTGGCAGGCTGGGGGGCGGTCTTCGAGGGGTTCTCTCGCCAGGGAACTTGGGTGAAAACAGAGAGGCAGCTCCCCATCAATATCTTGGAGATCAGAGCTGCTCGCCTAGCCCTTCTGGCATGGACCTCCAGATTACAGGGGTCCCCGGTGAGAATCCAGTCAGACAATGCCACAGCGGTGGCATACATAAACCACCAAGGGGGAACCAGGAGTCAGGCCGCTCAGAGGGAGGTGAGCTTGATTTTTCAGTGGGCAGAGGTTCATGTACCCTGCATTTCGGCGATATTCATTCCCGGAGTGGACAACCTGCAGGCAGACTTCTTAAGTCGCCAGATTCTGTCGCCAGGGGAGTGGTCTCTGCATCCCCAGGTCTTTCAGACAATCTGCCAGAGGTGGGGAATGCCAGACGTAGATATAATGGCATCCAGGTTCAACAAGAAACTAGACAGGTTCGTGTCTCGAGCGAGGGACCCTATGGCCTGCGGAACCGATGCGTTGGTTTGCCCTTGGCATCAATTCAAACTTCTATATGCATTCCCTCCGCTACAGTTACTTCCTCGCCTGTTGCGCAGGATCAGAGTGGAGCACAAGCCAGTCATTCTAGTAGCTCCAGCTTGGCCCCGGAGGACATGGTATTCACTGGTCCTGAAGATGGCAGTGGGAGACCCTTGGACTCTTCCTCTACGACCAGACCTACTCTCACAAGGCCCGATCCTCCACCCTACATTACAACGTCTAAATTTGACGGCCTGGAGGCTGAATCCCTGATTCTCAGGGGTAGAGGTCTGTCTAGGCAGGTAATTCCTACCCTGATTAGGGCTAGAAAGCCGGCCTCCAGGGTGATTTATTACAGGGTGTGGAGGAACTACGTAGGCTGGTGTGAATCCAAAAGATGGAATTCCCGCAAATATACCATTGATAGGGTGTTAAGTTTTCTCCAGCTAGGAGTGGATAAAGGCCTGGCATTAAGCACAATCAAGGGACAGATTTCAGCTCTGTCAGTGTGGTTTCAGAGGCCGCTGGCCACCCACTCGCTGGTAAAGACCTTCATACAGGGGGTCTTGCGTATTAATCCTCCTGTCAAGTCACCTATTTGTCCATGGGACTTAAATCTTGTCCTGTCCACTCTACAGAAACAACCCTTTGAGCCGTTGGCTGAGATTCCTTTAGTTTTACTGACAAGAAAGTTGGTTTTCTTGGTCGCCATAGTTTCGGCCAGGAGAGTGTCAGAGATAGCAGCCTTATCGTGTAAGGAACCATATCTCGTTCTACATAAGGACAGGGCAGTTCTCCGGCCCCATCCTTCCTTTCTACCAAAGGTTATATCCAATTTTCACTTGAACCAGGATTTGGTACTTCCATCCTTCTTTCCGAAACCCACATCTAAAAAGGAGGGGTTGCTGCATACCTTGGATATTGTCCGGGCCATGAAGGCCTATCTTAAAGCTACAGAAAAGATCCGGAAAACAGATGTGTTGTTCGTTCTACCAGATGGCCCCAAGAAGGGGCAGGCAGCTGCAAAATCCACCATCTCGAGATGGATTAGACAATTAATCATTCAGGCCTACGGTTTGAAGAGGTTGCCTCCTCCTTTGTCGGTAAAGGCCCATTCTACCAGGGCCATGGGCGCCTCCTGGGCAGCACACCATCAGATCTCTATGGCTCAGATATGCAAGGCGGCGACGTGGTCATCAGTCCACACGTTTACAAAGTTTTATCAACTAGACGTGAGAAGGAATGCGGATTCTGCCTTTGGACAGGCAGTACTACAGGCTGCAGTTTAAGATCCTCGGGATCAGGGGCACCCTTGGTTGTAAAAAAGAAAGAAAAAAAAGTTTTTTCTTGACTAAGTTGGAATTATTATTATTATTTGAGTATACCTCTAAATTAAATCTCGTTTGAGAAGATGTCTCCCTCCCCTCATTAAAGCATTGCTTTCGGACATCCCATATAGTAATGAATATGCCGCTCTGTGTCCCGTGATGTACGAGAAAGAAAAAGGGATTTTTAAATACAGCTTACCTGTAAAATCCTTTTCTTGGAGTACATCACGGGACACAGAGCTCCCACCCCTCTTTTGGGGAACATTTTTGGGAGGCATACTGCTTGCTACAAAACTGAGGGACTCCCTCTAGGGGAGGGGGTTATATAGGGAGGGGACTTCCTGTTTGAGATTGCCAGTGTCCACACCTGAAGGTACTCCATATAACCCATATAGTAATGAATATGCCGCTCTGTGTCCCATGATGTACTCCAAAAAAAGGATTTTACAGGTAAGCTGTATTTAAAAATCCCTTTTTTTTTAAATCGGGGCTTTACAAATTTGCTTTTAAATCTTTTTTAGCCTAGTGTGGGTTATTGGCACCTGGGGCAAGGCAAGTAATTTGCACCCCCTAACCCACTCACAGCAGTGCGGACATCCAAAAACCCCAGTGTAACGCCGTTACGTCAGGGTTATAGGCCATTTGGAAAGAATGACAAAAACCTGTCATGGGGAAGTGCTGATCCATTAGGCAGCGGTCACACCTGGGCGTTTTGGGATTGCAGCAGAATCGCTGCGATTCTGCCCACAATCTCAAACTCTCTACAATCGCAAAATGCAGGTTCAGGTGCCATTATTTTCAAGGGCCCCTAAAATGTGGTGCGGTTTTGCCCTTAATGTTGTACGATTTTACTGTCTGGCAATCACTTCTGTTGCAATCCCAAAATGCCCAGATGTAAAAAGAGCCTCCCTGTTTCCCACACATGCGATTCTGGATTGAGGGCAGAGAGCCAAAATCGCACCTGTACTGAAATAACACAAACTGGAATGACATTGCGATTTAAGTACACAGATGTGTGAACCTGGGCGCTGGGACGCAATTTCTAGTTGCCATGGCAACCTGACTCTTGGGATTTGTCAAGCCCTGCATGAAAATCGGGGCCTATGCAATTATGTTTGTTTAGTTGCTTTTTTGTTTTATGTTGTGCAATGTTAAAGCATACAAAAATATTCAGCATTCTATCGAAAACAAATCTGCTCTTAGCTGCTGATCATGTACCTTTTCCATGTTCATCATTAAGGGCTCGTTCCCACCTTACATGCATGAAAACTGATGGGAAGCCGTGCAGATTTCACTTAGAGACGACAGAAAATCAGTTTTCATGCACGCTGACATCAGTTTTTATGAGCATCAGTTATGTGCCCTATTCACACCAATGTTGATGTCATGTCAGGTTTTTTTTTTTGTGCAGAAAACTGCATACATGTTGCAGATTCCTGTGCAGAAAAAAAAAACACGTAATACCGGTGTTGTGGTGTGAACAGGGCACATGGAGAACAATACATTTTTTTGTGCCCTTGCAGAGCGCATGCAGAAAAACTGACATCTCTGCACCATGGTGTGAATGAGGCCTAAAAGCCTGTTATAAAGAGCCAAATTTAACTCTTAACGACGCATCATCCAACTCTCCGCTCTCCGCCAAGATGTTCTTGAGAATGTTCAGGGTGTATGTCTCTGTTACACCAGCTTGTATTCAGTGACCCTCTGAAAGTGTAGTGAAACATTATGGTGTTGGTTTCTTTTTTTCCAAGTAACACGTTTTGTGGCCAGTATCATCACGGAGCTTCAGAGAATCGAGTACTTGGTAGTCGATAATGAAATATTTTGTTTGCCTGGGCTGTAATGAAGTGTGACTGAAAGGCAAAAAGCAGAAGATAAATAGCTGAAAGACCAGTAATAGTTTTCTTTACTGAAACGTTTTTTCCTGAGTATCCTGACAACTGGCCTTCAGAGGAGCCCAAAATAGATTTATGTTCACAGAATCTAGTTACGTGATACAATAAGTGCCACTGCTGCAGTTCTCAGCTTGTCGCTAAAGTCAGCACAACTGTGTTTTGTGCCGCACAGTCAGTTCCAAAATTATCTGTTACGTTTGTACACTTCACCATCTTGGCTTTTATTCTAGGTACACATTTGCATCTGGGTCACCGGATAATATTAAGCAGTGGAAATTCCCTGATGGAAACTTTATCCAGAACCTTTCTGGCCACAATGCTATAATCAACACTTTGGCAGTGAACTCTGATGGTGTGTTGGTGTCAGGAGGTAAGAAAGTATTTCTGCTGATTTTCCTTTAGAGAAAAGACATTTTAGCAACGCTCATTGACTGAGCTAGGTGTGGTTTGTGTATGACATCTCTCATTTCTGCCCTACAGCTGATAATGGAACAATGCACTTATGGGACTGGAGGACGGGTTATAATTTCCAAAGAATTCATGCTGCTGTCCAGCCAGGCTCTCTAGACAGTGAATCTGGTATATTTGCATGCACATTTGACCAGTCCGAGAGCAGATTGATCACTGCTGAAGCTGACAAAACTATCAAAGTCTACAGGGAGGATGACACTGCGGTATGTATTAATTTTATAAGACCATTGGCTGAGCATCTTTAGCCATTTTACTTTTTGTTTTTGTGTTTTTTATAAGCTTTTATTATATGAAGAGAATCCAAGTCCCATTTTACTGCATCTGCCATCTTGCACCAAAACTAGCATGCATCTTGTAGGCCTCCAATCATTACAGGACTTGTAGAGTTAACGCAAACTTGTACATTCCTTTTACTAATAAATAACTGCAGGCCTCTAGCAGTACCTGCCCATTCTGACTAGGCAAAGCTCTAACACTTCCTGCTTGATGGGCAAAAAGGATCGTGTTAGGGTTATCAGGGAATGTGGAAGCTCCAACACTGCCTGAAGTGTTCAAGCTTTTTGTGTTTAGAACAGCCCGACATTTTGGTCTTAGAACAAACAGTAAAAGCTGTATGTGCAGACACCGCTAACTGCCTGCATTTTATAAGTGCTAGTAGCTTTACTTTAAGGTGGGCAAGTTATACCATAAGCCTGCGAGTATGGATTATCCAGGCTATGTGAATACAGTTTTTCAATTTGGCTTTTAGCACGTTTTTGAGACAGGTTACCCCAGCTGTACCACGCCAGGTCGCTAATTCTAGTCACAAATGCGACCTGGCGCCTGGGGTTTGTCGAGCCCTGTAGGAACGTAAATGAGCTGGGTGCCTCAGTGTTACACTATAATACAGACATGACTAATGTTTCAAGTCCAAAGCATTGAGCGTCCAAGTATATAGAGATTACTTTTGTATATCTCCAGCTGAGAGGGCACCCTAGTTGCTGCTCTGTGTGTCCAGTCATACACAGAGCTGCGGCTTGGCGGCCCACCCCAATATCTCTCCTCATTGGCTCACTGACATTGACAGCAGCGGGAGCCAATGGCGCAATCAGGAAGGAGAGTCCTGGACAGCCGAGGCTCACATGCAACATCGCTGGATCGAGATGGGGCTCAGGTGTTAGGGGGGCTCAGGTATTAGGGGGGCTGAGGGGGGGCTGCTGCACACAAAAAAAAACTTCATGCATAGAATCTATTTATGCGGTTGTAATAGCTGAAGGTTATTTACCTTCATGCATTCTATGCACCGCCCTCCAATACTTATCCAAACCAGCGACGTGAGTCTCTCTCTCCTGATTGGCTGAGTTGCAGCAGCGGGAGCCATTGGCTCAATCACAGCCAGTGAAGCAGGGGGATGAGCTGCGATCTATCTCTTATGGACACAGAGAGCTGGCATGCACAAGTTCCCCCACAGCAAGCAGCTTGCTATGGGGGCACTCGGCAAAGGGCAGGGGCCCAGAATATCGGCAGGAAGACATGAGAAAATTAGGATCAGGGCAGCTCTGTGCAAAACCACTGTAGGCAAGTATGACACATTTGTTATTTTTTTAAATAAAAATATTTCCTTTACAATCACTTTAAGAGCCAAATCGTAAAAATATATTCAGCATTTTTATTGCAAAAGGTGGGATTCCCATCTAACAAAAGGAAGCAATCACTCTTGAACTTCCTGATGTTTCAGCGCTTGTTTCCAACCTAAGGGGTTTGTTTTGCATTGGGATAGCACATAAAGTAGATTTGTAGTTTTTGCATGAGGCTTTTGTAAGGTTGGTGGTTCAACTAGACCGGGGCTTTTTAGGACTTTTGGATGTATGGAGCTCTCTGATGCATCGGCGAGTCGGGACACCCACAGCAATATGGTGAATCCAAAACTAGACTTTATTTCTCGTGCGTACTTGCACCTAATCAAATCCTACAAGAAAAGGAATGCCCTTGGCTCAGCCAATAGTATTTAAGTAATTAGGTTATACAAGTAATACTCGTCACAGTTATACAACATGTGTAAAATATAGCAATCTATTTTCTGTGTGACCAACTAAAACCTTGTTCGTTCTGCACGCCTTATCTATGTTATTGTTCTCTGCTCAGTACATAACATTTGGCAAGGTTGTTCTTAGCTTCTGTGTAATTAATCCTAGAAGCTCTGGGTTAAAGGATACATCTACATACAAACATTGATTACTATGGGGGAACTCTAGCAAGCCTTACAATGCATTGATATTATGGGGAAACTCAAGCCTTACAGCTTTATTAAACCCAAACTCCAGGAAAAAGCCCTACAATTCAATGAATTAGATGATCATTAATACCTAGTAAATTAAAAACAACCTTCTATAATCCTTTGCTCTCCCAGATGTCCTCTTTGTCCTGATTCTCCGGTTCATGAGCAGTCCCTCTGGATCCTTACAGTTCAGGGCTATTGGTCAAACTACCAATGTGACCCCTGGAGCACTTTAGAGAAGAGGCTACAGGAACCAGTCTTATAGCATGAAAGAAGTCTATGGGAGTAAGGCATTAAGTCAAAGTTCCTTTTACTGATACCCTAGACAGAAAGCATCTGTACTGGAGTGCAAAAGTATTTGGGGCTTTTACTGTGGGGAGAGATCTGTAGATCTTTGGTTATCAGGGCATGTGTTGAATTTTTTTTTTTTTTTTCTGAATGTCTTCATTTCTTTCTCGTACATCACGGGACACAGAGCGGCATATTCATTACTATGTGGGTTATATGGAGTACCTTCAGGTGTGGACACTGGCAATCTTCAAACAGGAAGTCCCCTCCCTATATAACCCCCTCCCCTAGAGGGAGTCCCTCAGTTTTTTCGCCAGTGTCTTAGGTGTTGGTCACGGAATAGCTTTGCTCCACATCCTTTGGGATTAAGGGCGGGCTAACCGGATCTGTCCAAGGAGCCTCAGTGCCAAAGTGGACAGTACCCGGGCCCCAAACCGTGGGGTTTTGCCTATAATGCTCCTCTTTGGAGGGCTGGACCCTGGGCCCAGGACTTGGAGTTTGCAAAAAACCATAAGGTTCCTGTTTTGCCAGGGTGCTATATAGGTCCAGGACAGTGGGTACCTTCATAGGACCCCAGGGCCTGAAGGTCTACTACGCTACCCACGGAGATGGGAGAAGACTGGATCAGTTTGCTGGTCAAACATCCTGCAGCATGGAGCAGGTAAGGGGGAGCCTGCGGGACTTGGTTCGACAGCAGGCTCCCCGGGGTAACCTAAAAGGGGGGATAGCCTGAGTATGCTCTGCATGGGCAACCGTGATCACTATGTCTAAAAGACAGGATGACACCCTTTCTCCCCCCATCACTAGGCCCCCCTGTCTAAAGGTGTTGCTAGCTAACCTGCTGTTTCTTCCTAGAGGCTAGTAAAGGATCCTTAGGGGCCTTGAGAGAGTCCTACCTGGCCGGGAGTTTTGAATCTGCCGCCGTTTCTGCGCCATGGATCTCCAGCAGCGCGGCTCCTCCATGTTCTTCCTGTTTCCGGGTACGCGCGCGCGCGCGTGCACGCGCGCGTCTTATTGACGGTTTCGCGCCATCCAGACAGGAGGGCGGGGGGGGGGCGGGCCTGCGGCGTCATACAGGGGCGCGCCCTTCTGCTGGTATAGACAGCAGGCCTTGTCAGGGCTCAGTCTGTGGCTGATTTTTTCAAGGAGAGGACGCAGGGCGGCAGAACAGTGACTCCCGGTGGCGGAAGAGGGGTAGTACATGTGGACTTTGTCCCAATGTCTTTATTGTTAAGCCAAAAAATCCCCCTTATTTGACAGCAGGTTGGAGGCTGGCAAACTTAAATTAGGGTCATTGTATATGGTCAAAGAAAATATATAATATATAATTATTTAAAAAAAAAAAAAAAAAAAAAAAAAAGAAAAAAGACCAACATACGGGCCCATCAGTTTGTGGGGACACTAGTGATCTACTCTCCCCTAAACTCTGGAATTGTACTCCTGGCCACTACAGTCTGTTGTGTGGGCGGAGTCCCTCGATTTTGTATTATGGCTTCCAAGGGTTCGGGGTCAAAGGGTACAAAAAAGACCAAAAAACAAAAGGGTTCCCTTTCTGATTCTGATATGCCGATTCTTTCCCCGCAGCTTATTAATTTAAGAAGCGCCTTGGATGAGCCATTAGGGGGATCTGGTGCGGAGGCTGGCCCAGATCAGCCCAGCCCTGTGTTTATCACAGAGGAGATGCTAGCCGTATCCCTAGGGGGGCTAGAAGAGAGAATAGCAGCATTGATCGCTAGAGCTATTCCTGGTAAGAAACGGGTTAGATCCCCATCACCAGGGGGTGTATCCTCAGATGCTGAGATTCTCTCTCCGGAGGAATTAGAATCACAGGAGGATCAACTGGACCTGAACCAAGAGGGTTCAGGGATGGAGGGGTCTACCTCTGAGGAACCATTTTCAGACTCCCAGACAGAGAGACTGTGGGTACAGTCTTTGACGGACATGGTCCGATCGGCATTTAGTTTGCCATTGCCAGAACCTCAGGTTCCTCCGGTATCCTCTCTGGGCTCTTTGAGAGCCCCGTTAAGCAACGCAGTGTTTTCCGGTCCATCCTCTCTTGGAGGAATTGATCTTTCGGGATTGGGTACGGCCGGACAGGGTTTTTCTGCCACCGAAAAGATTTGCGGTCATTTATCCCATGGAGGAAAAATTCTCCAAGAGATGGAGGCTCCCAGTAGTGGATGCAGCCATCTCATGTGTGAATAAATCACTAACTTGCCCGGTGGAAAACATACATATGTTTAAAGATCCGGTTGATAAAAGATTAGAAACACTTTTAAAAGCATCCTTTGCTACGGCAGGAGCAGTGGTGCAGCCAGCGGTAGCTGCAATTGGAGTTTGTCAGGCATTAAAAGACCAGACAAAAGAGATGTTAAAAGACATGCCTACCCAACAAGCAGAAGAGTTTGCTGACATTCCCAGAGCTCTGTGTTTTGCGGTAGATGCTATAAAAGATTCCATCCAGCAGGCTTCTCGTTTATCACTATGTTTGGTACACATGAGAAGGCTCTTATGGTTGAAGAACTGGGCGGCAGAACCCCCATGCAAAAAGCTTCTGGCAGGATTTCCCTTCCATGGAGGACGACTCTTCGGAGAGGATCTGGATAAATATATTCAGACTATTTCAAATGGCAAGAGTACCCTTTTACCGGTCAAAAAGACATTCCGGGCTCCTACATTTAGAAGGCAGCTTTTTCCTGTCTCGGGGCCCTCTAATTCCAGGCAGTATCGACGGCCGCCTGCGCGATCCAACGGTAACAGTAGATCGCAGGGACAAACCCCTGGGGGTAAGAAGCCGTGGTATCGCAAACCGTCAAAGACAGCCCCTAAGTCTGCCTTATGAAGGGGCGCCCCCACTCTCACGGGTGGGGGGAAGGCTTCGTCTCTTCTCAGAAGTTTGGGAAGCCAAGATCCCCGACAAGTGGGTCCGGGCATCTGTAACCACAGGTTACAGACTGGAGTTTCTAACGTATCCTCCGCCTCATTTTCAAGAATCAAGGCTACCAAGGGATCCAGCAAAGAAGGCCTCAATGCTGGCAGCTTTGGATCACCTGCTTTGCCAGGACGTAATTATAGAAGTGCCAGCCCAAGAGCAAGGCCTAGGTTTCTATTCCAATCTCTTTGTCATACCAAAGCCCAACGGCGATGTCAGGCCAATTTTGGATCTAAAGAGGTTAAACGGTTATCTAAGGGTGCGGTCCTTCCGGATGGAATCCATCCGGTCAGCAGCCGCCGCGCTTCAGAAGGACGATTTTCTGGCCTCCATAGACATAAAAGATGCTTACCTTCATGTACCAATCTTTCAGTCGCATCAAAGGTTTTTACGCTTCGCGGTCGGGCAGCGACACTTCCAATTCAGGGCGCTCCCTTTCGGGCTGGCCACGGCCCCCCGGGTATTCACGAAGATCCTAGCCCCAGTTCTGGCCAATTTAAGAATCCAAGGAGTCACAGTCCTAGCATACTTGGACGACCTTTTAATTATAGATCATTCACGGACGGGTCTGCAGAAGGCAGTAAACCTCACGGTTCGGTACCTCGAAGAATTCGGCTGGGTCCTAAACCAGGGAAAGTCAGCATTCCAGCCTACAAAGCAGTTGGAATACCTCGGCATGAGGTTAGACACGGAACGTCAAAAGGTGTTCCTGCCCCTTGTAAAGATCAGGGCGATCAAGGGGTTGGTTCAGTTGGTTATAAACAAGAAAAGACCAACTATTCGCCTGTGTATGCGATTACTAGGCAAGCTAGTGGCCACATTCGAGGCAGTACCATACGCTCAGATCCACACTCGCGTCCTACAGGCAGCCATTCTAGCAGCCTGGGGCAAGAGGGCACATGCCTTAGAGTCCCCTTTGACGCTATCATCAAGGGTCCGACAAAGCCTGGCCTGGTGGTTGAACCCTCAGAACCTTCTAAAGGGAAGATCCTTCAGCCCTGTTGTCTGGAAGGTAGTTACCACAGACGCCAGCCTGGCAGGCTGGGGGGCGGTCTTCGAGGGGTTCTCCCGCCAGGGAACTTGGGTGAAAGCAGAGAGGCAGCTCCCCATCAATATCTTGGAAATCAGAGCTGCTCGCCTAGCCCTGTTGGCATGGACCTCCAGATTAAAGGGGTTCCCGGTGAGAATCCAGTCAGACAATGCCACGGCGGTGGCATACATAAACCACCAAGGGGGAACCAGGAGCCAGGCCGCTCAAAGGGAAGTGAACTTGATTTTTCAATGGGCAGAGGTTCATGTACCCTGCATTTCAGCGATATTCATTCCCGGAGTGGACAACCTGCAGGCAGACTTCTTAAGTCGCCAGAGTCTGTTGCCAGGGGAGTGGTCTCTGCATCCCCAGGTCTTTCAGACAATCTGCCAGAGGTGGGGAACGCCAGACGTAGATATAATGGCATCCAGGTTCAACAAGAAACTAGACAGGTTCGTGTCGCGAGCGAGGGATCCTATGGCCTGCGGAACCGATGCGTTGGTTTGCCCTTGGCATCAATTCAAACTTCTATATGCATTTCCTCCACTACAGTTACTCCCCCGCCTGTTGCGCAAGATCAGAGTGGAGCACAAGCCAGTCATTCTAATAGCTCCAGCTTGGCCCCGGAGGGCTTGGTACTCGCTAGTCCTGAATATGGCAGTGGGAGACCCTTGGACTCTTCCTCTACAACCAGACCTACTCTCACAAGGCCCGATCCTCCACCCTACATTACAGCGTCTAAATTTGACGGCCTGGAGGCTGAATCCCTGATTCTCAGGGATAGAGGCCTGTCTAGGCAGGTAATTCCTACCCTGATTAGGGCTTGGAAGCCGGTCTCCAGGGTGATTTATTACAGGGTGTGGAGGAACTACGTAGGCTGGTGTGAATCCAAAAGATGGAATTCCCGCAAATATACTATTGATAGGGTGTTAAGTTTTCTCCAGCTAGGAGTGGATAAAGGCCTGGCACTAAGCACAATCAAGGGACAGATCTCAGCTCTGTCAGTGTGGTTTCAGAGGCCGCTGGCCACCCACTCGCTGGTAAAGACCTTCTTACAGGGGGTCTTGCGTATTAATCCTCCTGTCATGTCACCAATTTGTCCATGGGACTTAAATCTTGTCCTGTCCACTCTACAGAAACAGCCTTTTGAGCCGTTGGCTGAGATTCCTTTACTCTTACTGACAAGAAAGTTGGTTTTCTTGGTCGCCATAGTTTCGGCCAGGAGAGTGTCAGAATTAGCAGCCTTATCGTGTAAGGAACCATATCTCGTTCTGCATAAGGACAGGGCAGTTCTCCGGCCCCATCCTTCCTTTCTACCAAAGGTTATATCCAAATTTCACTTAAACCAGGATTTGGTACTTCCATCCTTCTTTCCAAAACCTACGTCTAGAAAGGAGGGGTTGCTGCATACCTTGGATATTGTCCGGGCCATGAAGGCCTATCTTAAAGCTACAGAAAAGATCCGGAAAACAGATGTGTTATTCGTTCTACCAGATGGCCCCAAGAAGGGGCAGGCAGCTGCAAAATCCACCATCTCAAGATGGATTAGACAATTAATCATTCAAGCCTACGGGTTGAAGAGGTTGCCTCCTCCGTTGTCGGTAAAGGCCCATTCTACCAGGGCCATGGGCGCCTCTTGGGCAGCACACCATCAGATCTCTATGGCTCAGATATGCAAGGCGGCAACGTGGTCATCAGTCCACACGTTTACAAGGTTTTATCAACTAGACGTGAGAAGGAATGCGGATTCTGCCTTTGGACAGGCAGTACTACAGGCTGCAGTTTGAAATCCTCGGGATCAGAAACACCCTTGGTTATAAAAAAAAAAAAAAAAAAAAGTTTTTTCTTGACTAAGTTGGAATTATTATTATGATTTGAGTTTATCTCTAAATTGAATCCTTCTTTGGAAGATGTCTCCCTCCCCTCATTAAAGCATTGCTTTCGGACATCCCACATAGTAATGAATATGCCGCTCTGTGTCCCGTGATGTACGAGAAAGAAAAAGGGATTTTTAAATACAGCTTACCTGTAAAATCCTTTTCTTGGAGTACATCACGGGACACAGAGCTCCCACCCCTCTTTTGGGTGACCATTTTGGGAGGCATACTGCTTGCTACAAAACTGAGGGACTCCCTCTAGGGGAGGGGGTTATATAGGGAGGGGACTTCCTGTTTGAAGATTGCCAGTGTCCACACCTGAAGGTACTCCATATAACCCACATAGTAATGAATATGCCGCTCTGTGTCCCGTGATGTACTCCAAGAAAAGGATTTTACAGGTAAGCTGTATTTAAAAATCCCTTTTTTTCTTTCATACTTTTGTCCATAGTGTGTCTGCAGGTCTCTAACGGGACTCTGCTCAGCAGTCTTTCTTTTTAATTAGATTCATGGAGTGCTGCTGTCATCCGATAGAAAGATCACATTGAGGAAGTTTTTCATTTGAGTAGTCAGATAAATTATTGAAACCACTTTATAACCAGATGAATAAATGATTCCCTCGAATTTTTGTGGTTCTTACTTAGAAACATTTAATGCCAAAAAGCAATAATTTTAGCCACCTTTTAAATGTAAAATATTACAGGGCATTATTTCCCGTGCCGCCGGTTGGACGATATGAACACAAAATCCTATAATCGTCACTAATTCTCCTCTTAGCTTGCGATTCATAATGTAATATTTAAAAATAGGGTTGTCCCGATACCAGTATCGGTATCGGGACTGATACCGAGTATTTGCGGGAGTACTTGTACTCCCGCAACTGCCCCCGATCTGTCCAATCCCGAGCAGTGTATAGACACTCCCCCCTTGCTCGGGATTGGACGGATCCGTCCAATCCCGAGAAGGGGAGTGTCTATACACGGCGCGTCGGGCATTACAAGAATTCAAACAGCTGCCTGTAATGCGCGCTGTAATGCACAGGGATTAACGCGGAAGCGGCGGTGGCAGTATATATATATCTACTACTATATATCATCTACTACTAGGTATGGGTGACATGGCTGCAATATGGGGGACAGGACATGGCTGCATATATGGGGGACATGGCTGCAATATGGGGGACAGGATATGGCTGCATATATGGGGGACATGGCTGCATCTGTGGGGGGCAGGACATGGCTGCATCTGTGGGGGGCAGGACATGGCTGCATCTGTGGGGGGCAGGACATGGCTGCATCTGTGGGGGGCAGGACATGGCTGCATCTGTGGGGGGCAGGACATGGCTGCATCTGTGGGGGGCAGGACATGGCTGCATCTGTGGGGGGCAGGACATGGCTGCATCTGTGGGGGGCAGGACATGGCTGCATCTGTGGGGGGCAGGACATGGCTGCATCTGTGGGGGGCAGGACATGGCTGCATCTGTGGGGGACAGGACATGGCTGCATCTGTGGGGGTCAGGAATAATCAGCCTTTCAATCCAGACCTTGACAGTTACCCTCATGAACCTCGTAGTCAGTGGGCCTAAAATGTACTGTTCTTACTTTACCATGTTAGGTTTCACCAGAATTTGTGGAACAGTATATTCATGTTCCCAATCTCGCTACCATGTATATTAATATGTAGTTGCGCTCACTCCCTCTGTTAGTCTTTTGGAGTGTGTATGTAGGAAAGGGTATTCTTTTAGGAAAAGAGCACCAGGCACTGATGTAGGACACACAACCGCGTTGAGTATGTTTTGAGTACGGGTGAGCTCCGCCATGTTCGCAAAGCCCACATGCAGAACCCGCCAGGAAGTCGGCACTGTGGTGCGGCTGCAGAGATCTGGAAACGTCGCAGTGCCAAATTTCTGGCGGGCTCTGCACGTGGGCTTTGCTTTGCGAACACGCCAGGGCTCATCCTTAGTTTTGAACTAAGGCTCTGTGCAGGCCATTCAGGTTTCTCAACACTATACTTGCTACGCCATATTTTTCTGTACCTAGATTTGTGCACAGTCATGCTGGAACCTAAAGGGGCTTTCCCCAAACTGTTGCCACAAGGATAGCAGCATACAGTTGTCTAAAATGTCTTTTGAGAGCTGTTGAATTATCAGTACCCTTTACTGAACGCACATGAATTCTAATTTTGGATGAGTGTCCCAATATTTTTGGTCATATAGTCTGCCTATTTATAGGGGACAGGTACACTGCTCCTTAAATTTGCTGTTGCTGCCTTATGCTTAGTAGTGCTGCACAGTGTTTACCTTGTGAACTTCTTACTGCAGTGGAAGTCTACCAGACAGGGTTTGTCTGGTTGAATTTTTTTTATTATTGTTTTATTCTTTAACCACTTGCCCACGGTGTCATAGGAAAAAGACGTCATGATTTTAAAGATGGATATCTCGGTAACGGCAGCAGCTGCTGCCACAACCGAGATATCCATCTTTTCCATGGGCAGTGCTGTACACGATAATGGCGGTCCCAGCGGCGGATTCGCCGCAAGATCGCCGTTATCGGTGGCGGGAGAGGGCCCCCTCCCGCCGCTCTCCCGCGCCCTCCGCCGCTTACCGGAGCCGTCGGTAGCGGCGGAGGCGATCGGGTCCTCTTGCTGGCTGTGTTGGGATACGAGTGAGGGAAAAATCGCCCCCACCCGTCCCCCATAGCTCTGCTGGGCGGAAGTGACGTCAAAACGTCAGTCCCGCACAGCGTCTTAAAAAAACATTTTTTTTTTCTGAGATTTGAAAAATTACATTTTTTTTTCTTTTTTTGCATTTAAGCCTAAATATGAGATCTGAGGTCTTTTTGACCCCAGATCTCATATTTAAGAGGACCTGTCATGCTTTTTTCTATTACAAGAGATGTTTACATTCCTTGTAATAGGAATAAAAGTGATAATTTTTTTTTTTTATTTATTTCGATGTATAAAATTATAAACTAATTAAAAATAAATAAGAAAACAAAAAAAAAAAAAAAATGTAAAACGCCCCGTCCCGACGAGCTCGCGCACAGAAGCGAACGCATACGCGAGTAGCGCCCGCATATGAAAACGGTGTTCAAACCACACAAGTGAGGTATCGCCGCGATCGTTAGAGCGAGAGCAATAATTCTAGCCCTAGACCTCCTCTGTATCTCAAAAAATGCAACCTGTAGAATTTTTTAAACGTTGCCTATCGAGATTTTTAAGGGTAAAAGTTTGACGCCATGCCACGAGCGGGCGCAATTTTTAAGCGTGACATGTTGGGTATCATTTTACTCGGCGTAACATTATCTATCACAATATATAAAAAAATTGGGCCAAATTTATTGTTGTCTTATTTTTTTATTCAAAAAAGTGTTTTTTTTTTCAAAAAAAGTGCGCTTGTAAGACCGCTGCGCAAATACGGTGTGACAAAAAGTATTGCAATGACTGCCATTTTATTCTCTAGGGTGTTAGAAAAAAATATATATAATGTTTGGGGGGTTTAAGTAATTTTCTAGCAAAAAAAACAGTTTTAGTCTCGTAAACACCGAATCTGAAAAACAGGCCCGGTGGGCAAGTGGTTAAGGATGTTAAATGCACTTATTTCTCCTGATATCAAAGAGACCATACAATTTGGTTGCGCCAGATTGCTCAGGACCATTGTTTTCTCATTCATGGCAAACAAGAGATGCATGTACTTAAAATATTGTAATTTTGGTAATTCTAAGTATTCTGTTCATGCGACATGGATTTTATGGATGGGTCCACTTAGTGTCTGTAAACCTATTCATATGCCCAGTGAAGTTACTTGCCTCTGTTGATGAACAGAGATTAAACAAATCCTCTTACATAAGCTGTACCTGTTTATCTGCGGTTTTCTCTTTTCTATGTTAATTCAAATTTATAAAACTTGGCTAAATGTTTGGTTAAAAGGGGGCGGAGAACTGCGAGGAGAGGACTGAGTGTATTGGAGGGAAGGGACACACTCATTTCACACAGGAACAGAGTTGAAAATGTCAATCAGACTGCTGGAGATCCCTCCCCGTCACTTATTTCTCTTGGTGTCAGGGAAAACTTGTCAGAAGTGATTTATTGGACAGCAAAGGAACGAAGCAGCGGATAGAAATGACACGTGGTGTTCTTGAGACAAGTACACTCTAGAGCAGGGGTCTCCAAACTATGGCCCTCCAGTTGTTTAGGAACTGCAATTCCCATCATGCCTATGTCAGCGTTTTACAATGCCTCATTGGACGTGTAGTTCCACAACAGCTGGAGGACTGCAGTTTGGGGATCCCTGCTCTAGGGGGATATGCTTTGCTCATATCTCATATCCGGGTTACAATTAATTTAAGGTGCTTAAGTGCTTAGAACGTTTGCTTATGGGACACCCACAATGCTTTTTCTTTTAATACTATTAAAAAGTTTTTCTAAATTAATCATTGGGAAAACTCAACCTGACAATTTGTTTCTCCCTCTTTCAGACTGAAGAAACTCATCCAGTGAACTGGAAACCTGAAATTATCAAAAGGAAAAGATTTTAATAAACTGCATCTGTTTTTTTTTTTTTACATTTTACTTTTTTGTTTATCGCAGTTTGACAAGCATGGATTCTGTTTCAAACATTCAGCATAATTTTGGCTGCGGCTTTTGTCTTTCATCATTATATTAAAATACATCCTGTTATGGCTATTTGTTCTGTGATCCCTGGAAGCCGTCACTATTTTTTTCCATGAAGAAAACTTAAAGTCAGAGATGTCCCAACATAGAAATGCTTGTGTCCTTATTTCTGGATTTTGGAGATCTGAGCTCATTAAACAGAACTTATTAACAAAGAAAGCTCTCTAGCATACAAAGTAAACCAGCTTTGTAACGGTGCTTTTTCGGCATATTCAAATATTCCTCTATTGTACAAAATTCTTACACCAGCAGGTGAAGAGATTACTTTTTTATTTTTCAAAAGATGAAGGTTAATCTTTGGTTGCTACCACCCACAAGTTTCCTCCGTAAATGTTTTATATTTCCCTCTCTATCCCAATAAAATAGAGACATGAACACAACTTTGGTTTGGTGCTGACATAAGCTGTTTTATTTTTTACTTTTAGGTAACAAGGTGATTTGTAAATCCAGTTTGTTGATTCCTAAGTGGAAGGTTTGTATAATCTAGCAGCTCCTAAAATCTGATATAATGAATGTTTGTGAGTGTATTATATCAGACAGCGAGAGAATGTTGTATGAAAAATGAATGCAAGTAGGTTGAAATTCAGGCTGATGCTTGTAGTATGGGTATTATCGGGAGTCCCGCACTCTCTTCGCTCGTATGTGGGTTTTTATATTTTTTAGCATTCACGGAAAATGAAAGGTCCCCTTTAACCACTTAAGGACCCCTTCACACCGATATATGTCGGCAGAAGGGCACGACTGGGCACAAAACTCTGACCGCAGACTTGATCGCCGCCTGTGTCCGGCGATCGGCCACAGGACCTGAAGAACGGGGTGAGGTGTGTGTGTAAACACACTTTCCCTGCTCTTCTGTGTGGCAGTGGCACTGATCGCCTGTTCCCTGATATAGGGAATGACAATCAGTGACGTCGCGCCTACAGTAAGAATCACTCCCTTAGGACACACTTAACCCTTTAGCGCCCCCTAGTGGTTAACACCTGCCAGTGTCATTTTCACAGTAATCAGTGCATTTTTATAGCACTTTTCACTGTGAAAATGCCAATGGTCCCAAAAATGTGTCAAGTGTCCGATGTGTCCGCCATAATGTCAACGCTAATCGCCGCCATTACTAGTAATTCAAAAAAAATATTAATAAAAATGCCATAAAACTATTCCCTATTCTGTAAATGCTATAAATTTTGCGCAAACCAACTGATAAACCCTTGTTTGTTTGTTTTTTGAGGAATTGAGGAAAAAAAGTTTTATATATAAATATTTTTGGGGGATATTTATTATAGCAAAAAGTAAAAAATATTGCATTTGTTTTAAAAATTGTCGTTCTATTTTTGTTTATAGCGCAAAAAAATAAAAACCGCAGAGGTGATCAAATACCACCAAACGAAAGCTATATTTGTGGGGAAAAAATAACGCCAATTTGGTTTGGGAGCCACGTCGCACGACCGCGCAATTGTCGGTTAAAGCAACGCGATGCAGAATCGAAAAAAGGGCAAGGTCCTTAACCTGCATAATGTTCCAGGTCTTAAGTGGTTAAGACATCTGAATACAAGAGACAGTAGCTGGTAGAAGAGTGACAGGGTTCCTTATGCAAGATTATATCTTCAGGAAACAAGCAATGATTCCTGTTCTCCTGGCCAAAACCTAAATGGAAAATGATGCAACACTAAAGCCGGTTAGACTTTAAAACATTAAACAAAACTGTTGATTTTTTTTTTTTTTGTTAATTCTGCTCAGTAGTCCAGAAAGGATATTTACAGCTTAGGCACTTGGATGGATTAAGTCTGAGGTCTGTGAAGCATGCACATCAATGGGAATCTCACAAGTCCAATTATGCTCCCATCAGCCAAGTGGAAGAATGTGTGGCAGCGGATGCCAGTGAAAGCCGCACAATCAAGACTTTGCAAAGCTGGCACGTGGTCTTCATTACTGTTATCCTGGAATAAATTGTCTGCTTCTGCATAATTTCTTAGACAGTTTTTAAGAGCTTGGAGTAGCTAATATAATATGTTAAAGCCATACTTCACTAGTGAGTTATTCAGATTGCTTTAAGAGAAATTGATAGCAATTATATAAATAAGTATTTAGACCCATAGGGTGCATTGCTGGAACATGCGTGCAATGCAGAGTAACACATTTTTGTAAATTGTGGTGTCCTACATTAGAAAAAATGATGCATGTCATTTTTATTCACGTACAGCACGGGACACAGGTTTTGGACAACTGGGTTATATGCTTTCACCATCAGGTGATTGGACACTAGTAAAACAGGGCTCTAAAAAAAACCTTTTAACCTCTACCACTCCCAGCAATCATCAGTTTATTTTTTATTTTTTATAGTGTCATATTGAGGGAGATTACTGTTTTTTACTTGGGATTTTCCTGTGTACATTCCATCTTCAGGTAGGCAATTGCACGCCAACCGTCCAGACTAATGGCTCAGTTTTTGGGTTGGTACCCTATGCATTTTACCCGTACCTGGATCCTGCCAGAAGATAGATTGCAAACTAGCTTATGTTGCTGCAGACTCTGGACTTGTTTGGCGCTCTTCATTGGCGTAATGTGTGGCGTTGACTGCAATTTGCAAAGTAGATCCAGGACAGTGGCGATCTATTATGGTAGTCCAGTCCATGAAGACCCTCTCGGTGGTATGCCCATTCAAAGTGGGTGAAGTAAGGCTGCATTCACACCTAGGCGTCTGCGGGAGCAGCGTATTTGGGCGACATGAAAAAGGCGTTTTGTCCCTGTGATTTGCGGCGACAAAACGCCCTTTTCTTTTTGCTGGAGCTGGGATGTTTTACATTGTCGGCTATTGCCCAACGCCCAAGATGCCTGAAAAAAAGGGTCCGGAACTTGTTTCAGGCGTCTGGCGTTTTGGGCGTTCGGCATGGAGATGTGAACCATCTCCATAGCCGACAATGTAAATTCGCCCCTCCAGCGTATGTCAGGCTCCTTCAGCGTCGGGCGTAGGGCGACAAAACGCCTAGATGTGAATGGAGCCTAAGGGTGCCACATTAACAGTATTTATTCTGTGCTTCAATAGTAAACAAATTTCAAACTTCAACAGCTGAAATAAGAACTCCAGCAATTCCCACAATAAAATTAAACAAATACAAATTGCAGTGCTACAAGATAATCAATAAAATGTGCAAAAACCTATGCAAATGAATCCATAAATACATCCATAAATATCAATTGATACAAGTAATAAAGCTAATGTTGTAATGTGCTTATGTTCTTAACCGATTGTATAATAAAATCCTTGTGATACGACACAAAGTTCATTAAATAAACGTATTTGTTTCGTTCATTGATGGAGGTAGCTTCTTCTAATTCTCGACCATAGGGTTTAAAGCACCACCTACAGAAGTAGTACACTGGGCAAAAAAGAAATTTCGCACTGCCTATGTACAGTCCTAGCTGGTATAAACCACCCTCTTTGCTATAGGCAAACCAGCTATTTCTGCCTAGTGTTTCAGGAGTAAGGACCTAGTTTTACTGTGGAGATCTTTAACCACTTCCCAGCGGCTGTACGACTTTATACGGCCAAAGGGACGTCCTGAATCTGACAGGCCGTGTTATTACGGCCTGTTCTTAGCCATGCCACTGGGGGGCACGCGCGAGCCCGCCGCATCGCTGACATGCCGATGCGCGTGCCAGGCACTCGAGAACGGCGGCTGCAGGGACAAGACATGGATCTCTGTGTAACTACAGAGATCCATGTCATGTCAGGGGAGAGAGGAGACGGATCTGTGTCTCTTGTACATAGGGACACAGCATCGGTCACCCCCCCTCCCCCCACAGTTAGAACACAATTTAGGATACACATTAACCCCTTCCTCACCCCCTAGTGTTAACCCCTTCAATGCCAGTCACATTTATACAGTAATTAGTGCATATTTATAGCACTGATCGCTGTATAAATGTGAATGGCGCCAAAAATGTGTCAAGTGTCTGTCTCCGCCATAATGTCGCAGTCACGAAAAAAATGCTGATCGCCGCCATTAGTAGTAAAAAAAAAAAAAAATTCTGTCCCCTACTTTGTAAGCGCAATAACTTTTGCGCAAACCAGACGCTTATTGCGATTTTTGATTTTTTTTTTTTTTTTTTTTTTTTTACCAAAAATATGTAGAATACGTATCGCCTAGACTGAGAAAAAAAGTTTTTTAAAAAAAATTGGGCTATTTATTACAGCAACAAGTAAAAAATAGTTTTTTTTTTCAAAATTGTCGCTCTATTTTTGTTTATAGCGCAAAAAATAAAAACCGCAGAGGCGATCAAATACCACCAAAAGAAAGCTCTATTTGTAGGGAAAAAAGGACGCCAATTTTGTTTGGGCGCCACATCGCACGACCGCGCAATTGTTAGTTAAAGTGATGCAGTGCCACAAGCTGAAATTTCACCTGGTCAGGAAGGGGTATATGTGCCCAGTAAGGAAGTGGTTAATCAACAGCTGGACTGGGTGAGAGGCCGATAATCTAGATCCAGTAGTTGGGGACACATGCAGACCTTGGCCAACGAGCGCATGCAGACCTTTACTTGGCCTGCTTTCCTCCAACGGTCAGACTTGTCCTGGCATGACCCCCCAGCCTTTAACTGAGAAGATCAGTGTGCTCTTGTTTCTTGTCTCCCCTCCCTAAGCTCTTATGCAGCTAAAAACAGAGGGAATGTGATCATTTATGAAAAGAGGGGAAAAGGTTTTTGTTTTTTATATCTATACACAGGTATTTTGCCTTTCATTTCAGTTTTAAACTGAATGGGTTGCTTTACAAGGTGATCGCTTACAATCACTTTAAAGGAGTCCAGCCTGAGCTAGTTTTGACTGGGTTTCTCATACGGTTCACAAAAGTGTAATTAGTTTCGCATTCCTGTGACAAGTTTTTAGCAGAGAGCGGTGTGAACAGCTTCATCACGATAATGAAGTCTGGATTCACCAGGTGCCTGAACTGATGCTTGTCTCAGCCTCTCAGCTAACTGCTGTAAGACTGAGACGGTCGCTCCCCACCCCTCCACTGCTTAGCGCTCCAATGAGCGTGGAGGAGCAGAGAGGAGAGCTACTGATGGACAGCAGCTCTCCACTCATGGATCTGTGAGAACAGAGCCATGGGCGGTGTTCGGTGGCTCTGTTCTTGGTGCAGAGGGGGCGGGTGACAGGTGCAGCATTGGTCCAATGCTGCATCCTCCTACGGTAGGTAAGTATAATGGGCAAATAAATATATATATATATTTGCTTCTCTTTTAACTCCTCGTGGATGATGAGCTGGTCTTTACAGGTTGCTCTTTATTCTCTTAAGCCATCTTCCACACGAGCTCTCATTGGGAGCTGTAACGGAATGACCCGTGACAGACTCAGATTCTCCTATGTCTAGGGTCAACTTATGTCCACTAGGGCCATAGGGTGACAAAGACATTATATCATGTATTGCAGAAGATGGGACATTAATAATAATTCATATTGCAGGACTGGAATTTTACAAGGAGTTCATTTTGACTTGAGACCAGGTCTACAAGACAAGTGACTCATCCCTCTGTATAATAGGCTTTTGAAATGCTAAGTGAAGCCGGGCTTGTGAAATACCTTTTCATTCTGTTGAAAAGGTGCTAATTACATCGGCTCCTGGAAGACCTTTCCATTTAGATGTATTGAATTAGCATGTCAATTATGTTTAGGAATGTATTGATACTCAGAGGTAAGAACCTTCCCTTTAGAGACAGTACTTCTGTCTAGATAATGTGATTGGGGTTCCCTTTCTGTGTGTGAAGATTATCTGTGATTGTGTATTATTCAAAAGGAAAAATCATTGTGTGACAGTATTTTGTTTTGATGTCACTATCTACAGGAATGTCATTCTCTCTGAGTTAAGTCTATTGATGATGTGGTGCCAACATGTCTAGCTACTGATTAGATAATTGGCCTCAGTGTGTGAATAGGGGGGCGGAGATTGCATTGTCCTGTGATTACCTGTCACATGCTTGTAACTGTATAAAAAGCTGAGAAGAACCCATTAAAGTGTTCATATCTTTGAAACCAGTACCAGAGCAGAGTCTCGGTTATTATGGGAAATGGAATGGATAGTGTATGCAAGATTGTCGCAGTGTGTCAGATAAGCTTGTCGTGGTTGGATGGAAGGTCGTAAACGGTGGTGACCGTTACATTTGGTGGCAGCAGTGGGATGATTCCATCTTCAGGACGGCTGCTACAAGGACACAGGACAATGGAGACGGTGTATGAACGGATGAAGCTCTCTTCCCTCATGGACTTACTGGAGAGACGGGGCAGACCGGCCAGCAACCGTAAGAAAAGGGACATTATCGCAGAACTGGTCGAAATGGATAGAGCTAAAAGGCCAGCTGTAACAGACAGGACACACGAAGAAGCAAGTTTTGATCGGGCTGTTAACATAAGACTGGCACATTATGGTCCTAACCCTCCACCGGAGATCAGGGACCGAGTTATAGCGGCTGTGAATGCCACCTTGCTACATCGAAGAAGTGCTGCAGCAGCTGAAGTCACTGCAGCACCAACTTAAGAGAGAGGAGAGGTGCAGATACCAGTCTCCATGGAAGAGGAATTCCAAAGGAGGTTAAAAGAGATGCGGATACAGCACAGAGGACCAGTATCAGAGGAGGTCCTGCTGGGATGGTCGGATGGGATTCGGTGCCAACTCTGGAAGGAAGCGCTAGCTCTGGAGCAGCAACACCAAGGAAAGGTCCTGCCCTTCATCTATGCAAGGTACTGGCCGCAGTATGACATACGAATGCCGTTGTTGGGGGAACAACCGAAGCAGGAGTGGATAGCAGAGTTAAGCAGGCTGATCCGGCAGAGATGCAGCTAGACGAGAGCTACAGAGCCCTCCGGTGGTATGTAGCCCAAGAGTGCCCGTGGTCAGCGGATGACAGCCCCACAGAAGGCTATGACTATGATGCCCCAGGATTGTTGTATTGGAGGATGTCCAGTGATCCAGACTTCGGGGATGATCGGGAGTGGCGCTTGGAGGACATAATGGAGCACAGAGAGGAAAAATTTATTATCTCGGGAGGCCACTGGTTACAGGAAGATTTGGAATTTCTGGCCATTCGGTAATGGGAGCTCGAGGTCGCCTACAGACAGTTGCTGGACTCTGCTCAGCAACAGGGTGGGGCTCCCATTGCCTGGGACTATGAGGAAAGGTCAGATGACAACTGTAAAATCCTGGCTGATGAATCGGCAGTGCAAAATATGGAGATTGCCATCCCTAAAGCCGAAGCGGATGGTGTGGAGTTCCAGAGAGCCGGGGCGGTTGGCCCCTCTCTCCAGCAACAAGCTAAGGTGGTAAAGCTTTTACCCCCAGCTGAATCACTGGCAACAGAGCAGGGTGCCCCAGGCCTCTGCTCCTCACTAACAGAAGAGGGGGACCCTGTGGTAGTGGATGGGACTGTGGTCTCCACTCACAGCAACCCAGCGGAAGAGCTGGCAACAGAACAGAGGGTCACGGACCTCTGCTCTCCACTAACGGAAAAGCGGGTCCCTGTGGTAGTGGATGGGGCTGTGGTCTTCACTCACAGCAACCCAGCGGAAAAGCTGGCAACAGAGCAGAGTGTCATGGGCCTCTGCTCCTCACTAACAGAAGAGGGGGTTCCTGGGGCAGTGGATGGGACTTCAGTCTCCACTGGCACAACCCCAGAAAATGGTACGGCACTGAAACAGGATGTCGGCTTTGCTTTGCAAGCACCGGGGGGTTTTCACCTAGCACCAGTGGATGGGACTTCAGTCTCCACTGGTATACCCCAGGAAGGGGGGGGCAGTTGGCCCAGACCCCCAACAGCATGATGGGCTGAGCCCAGCCACCCTGCCTTCTCTCCAGCGGTTGAAAGGACTCCAGGGAGAAGGGCCAGTCCAGGCCTCTCCCCAGCTGCAGGCGTATTCTCTGAGAGAGGCAGAGGTTGGCGGGGTGAGTAATGCTCAGTTTGGAGACATTTATTTGGGGTACAGTATGGATACCAGCATTGGGGGACTGGAACTACTGACTGACTTCGGAGTCAACCCGTTTGGGGTTCCCTCCTGTGTCAGTCTCCCACCGAAAGGGGAGAGATGTAACAGAATGACTTGTGACAGACTCAGATTCTCCTATGTCTAGGGTCACCTTATGTCCACTAGGGCCATAGGGTGACAAAGACATTATATCATGTATTGCAGAAGATGGGACATTAATAATAATTCATAATGCAGGACTGGAATTTTACAAGGAGTTCATTTTGACTTTAGACCGGGTCTACAAGACAAGTGAGTCATCCCTCTGTATAATAGGCTTTTGAAATGCTAAGTGAAGCCAGGCTTGTGAAATACCTTTCATTCTGTTGAAAAGGTGCTAATTACATCGGCTCCTGGAAGTCCTTTCCATTTAGATGTATTGAATTAGCATGTCAATATTGTTTAGGAATGTATTGATACTCAGAGGTAAGAACCTTCCCTTTAGAGACAGTACGTCTGTCTAGATAATGTGATTGAGCTTCCCTTTCTGTGTGTGAAGATTATCTGTGATTGTGTATTATTCAAAAGGGAAAATCATTGTGTGACAGTATTTTGTTTTGATGTCATTATCTACAGGAATGTCATTCTCTCTGAGTTAAGTCTATTGATGATGCAGTGCCGACATGTCTAGCTACTGATTAGATAATTAGCCTCAGTATGTGAATAGGGGGGTGGAGATTGCATTGTCCTGTGATTACCTGTCACATGCTTGTAACTGTATAAAAAGCTAAGGAGAGCGGTGGTACCTAGTCCCCGATAGGATCTCCAAATTTTTACCGTCCTATCCACCAGTATGTTTTCGTGGCTGTGGAATGAGGGGTACACATGAACATATCTGTGGTCTTGTCCGATTGTGCAGCAGTTTTGGATAGTTATATTCCAGATGGCCTCCACCCTCCTCAATGAGGAGCTTCCACCTGACCCATCCCTGGCTCTCTTAAATCACCTACAGAAGGACCACTCGAGAGCCCAATGTAAACTCCTGTTACAATTAACTACCGCTGCTAAACAGACCATTGCCAGGGCCTGGAAATCCCCCAACCTTGCATGTGGCAAAGGTTAAAAATAGAATGACCCAAGCTATGATTCATGCTAAAATAGAAGCTATGATTTTAGATCGTATGCCCCAACATAGTAATATATGGACCCCATGGGTGGATCACATTCTCCCCTCTGGATTTGATATGGCCCTGTTGACTTTTTAAACTGGTGCGGAAACCACATTCTACAGTTTTACGTTCCCTGGGGACTATGTGATCCAGCCGACATCCCCTCCACCGTCCCCTTCCCCCTCCTGATCTCCCCCTTCTTCTCCCACTCCTCTCTTCCTATATTCTTCTTTCCTTCTCTCGGTTTTCTACTTTTCCTGAAATACCTTTGATAAACCTGTTCAGGCGTCTCCCCTTGTTCTCACCTGAAATTGGCCTACGGTTTATCTTCTGAAGTTTACACAGAGTGCCTTTCTGTGTTGTAAGGTAATATCGGCCTGAGACTCCCATCTATCTTGATGTCCATTTTACAGAGCCTTTATGGGTAGTCCCATGGCCCACTTCCCTGTTGCATTATCTCCGTTATTTTCTCTCTTTAAGACATTTGCTGTTAGCCTTTTGAGAGATGTGTTTCTGCTTATGTATACATGTTTGACTCCTTTGGTTTATACCTTTATGTTCTCTTACGTGTGATAATTCAAAAACAGTTTGTCACTGTACTCTGTGTTCTTATACTCAATAAAAATATTTGAACAAAAAAAAAGCTGAGAAGAACCCATTAAAGTGTTTATATCTTTGAAACCAGTACCAGAGCAGAGTCTCGGTTATTATGGGAAATGGAATGGATCGTGTATACAAGATTGTCAGTGTGTCAGATAAGCTTGTCGTGGTTGGATGGAAGGTCGTAAATGGTGGTGACCGTTACAGGAGGCTATACAAAAAAGAGAACCCTATAGTGTAATTCTGTAAATAAAGTTTAATTGCAATAAAAACCTACCCACAAATACCAATGGTAAGACTTTGCTTTCTCTCATATCCCCTAGCAGAGCCACGCTAACATGCCACCCAATGTGAATACCAGCCAGGAGATCTTGGCATTGTGTTGTGCAGTGCACTCCTGCTAGTTCACTCCCAATACATCCATAAATATCAATTGATACAAGCGATAAAATCCTTCTCTTCCCTAGAGAACTTTCTCAGGAGGAACTAGCTGTGTTTTTTTTTCTTTTGTTTTTGTTTTTTACTTGTATACCATCCCAATGAGAGCTTGTGTGGAAGATGCAACCTTTAAAGCTCAGCTTATCTGGAGGAGTTAAATGCCTTATTACTGATCTAGAAATAGAGGAATTTCAGTCTGGTGAGTTGTTGTCTTATGGGCGATGGTCACTGAAGCACAGAGGGAACACTTACTGTATATTAACATAAGAAAAGTCCACATCTGAGCACTTTGGAAATCTAATTGCATTTTTTTTTTTTTTTTTTTTTTTTTAAAGTGTATTTTTGTGCGTGAACTCGAGCCGGACTGCAGGAGTTGGGAGTAGGCAGACCCTCCCCCCGGAGGCAATCGCCATCCTTCTCCATGCCCCTGGTGGCAATGGCGGGTGTGAAGGGGGGCCTCCCACTCACCCCGCCCTACCTGCTCCTCTTGGGAGCCCAACTGGGGCCCAACGGGAAATCTAATTGCATTTAATGAACTTTGTGTCTTATCGCATACGTTTCATTATATAATTGGTTTTAGCTCATAACTACATTGCATTTTTGCTTTCATTGCGCATGTAATAATTGATGATTCATTTGATTTTAACTTTTTTGAATTTAGCGGTCCCACATTCTCATCTTAAACTTTCATCAACAAAACAACACTGACAGGGTTTTTAAGACAGAAGCGACCCTGGTGTGAGTGGTAATGTACTTGTTGCAATCTCATTCTCAAGGTGAGCTTCAGAGCTGGCAGCCTTATTATTTTAGGAATTATTTTTGGTGTTTCACAAGAATAAGGCTGTTTTGAGGCCTGGGCCTTCATTTTTTTTTTTTTGCTGAGGTGGTGATTGTTCCACATTTACCAGAACATTTTCCTGCCACCCTTTTGTCTGACTCCTAAAGGTTCTCTTTTCTGTTTGGATGTAGTCCAACCGGTTTAGATTTTGTGCCAACCCTTCTTTTTCGTTGGCCTGTTGGCATTTGTTTGCTGTTGCCCACCCCTGTTTTTATTTTATTTTTGCATGTCCCCTAATCTAGAGTGCTGCTTGTGCCCTGTACTGTATGAGAAAAAATAGATTTTTGATTTGCCTATCAAATCTGTTTCTAGGAGTACAGTAGAGAACACAGGACCCTGCCCTCTCCCTATGTTGCACCATTGAAGTCCAGCAAAGGCATCTCTATAATTTCTATCATTACACATATATATATATATATATATATATATATATATATATATGTGTATATGTATATATATATATATATAATATTGTGTGTGTGTGTGTGTGTATATATATATGTGTATGTATGTATGTGTGTGTGTGTGTGTGTGTGTGTGTATGTGTATGTGTATATATATATATATATATATATATATATATATATATATATATATATATATTTAGAAATACATGTGCTGAAGGTTATATTTGGATTTCTCGTAGCTGTGTAGGTTTTCATTCTGTTACAGTTAAAACTGTACACAAGGGCAAGCTTTCAATGGTATGCTTATCTGAAACAACTGAGTGCGATTTTCATGATCAGCATGTTAGTGTCGGGTCATTGACATTTTCATAAGGAAGTCGGCAATCTGCATTCATGTCACACTCAGTATATTCCTGTTGGATCTTTTCTCTGCTAACCTGCTATTGAACATGCACAACCATTTTTCTTGTCATGGAAAAAACTGTCAAGCCTGCCCTGCATACACACGATCGTGAAAAAAAAAATGCTTGAGCAAAGCGCAGTGACCTACAACGGCACTATAAAGGGGAAGTTCCATTCGATTGGTGCCACCCCTTTGGGCTGTTTTATGCAAATTTCCCTTCTCATAACCTGCTTCTGAGCATGTATGTTTTTAACCCCCGTTGTTAAAGCCTACACATGACCGTTTTTCACGACGTGAAAAACGAGAACAAATAGAGCTTTTTCGTTGAGAAAAAATGCTCTGGAGACTACACATGGTCATTTTTAATGACCAATTTAAAAAAAATTAATTTTTCTCGTCATGAAAAACGTCAGTCTCGTCAGTTGCTGACCTAGATGAAGGCTCCATGCACGTGTGTTGTTGTTTTTTTTATTTATTTAAAGCTCCTAGAAACTTATTAGCATTTTTTCCTGCTCCTAGAAGCCAAATAGTGTTCTATGTGTCCATGCGCACTACATTAGGCTATTAGCATTTGTAAGGCCTCATTTCCACTGGCGTTTTTACAGCCACTTTTCTGAGCGTTTTTTGCAGCTTAAAAACGCCTGTCCATGTTAGTCTATGGCATCATGCCCACCATGACGTTTTTGAGTTGTAGATAGCTAAGCTGCAACAAAAACGCGGGGCCAGTGCATTCTGAAGCTCCAGCAATAGAGCTGTAAAAACGCCAGACATAAAAAAACGCGCACAAACGCTCAAAAACGCGGCCACGGCGTTTTTAAAGATCCAGCTCCAAAAAAAAAAAAAAAAATTTTTTATTTTTTTTCTAAAATAAACATGGACAGGCGTTTTTAAGCTGTAAAAAACGTGGCTGTAAAAACGCCAGTAGAAATGAAGCCTAAAGCTTAAGCATTTCAGGAGCAGAAAAAATTATAGTTTTGGCACATTTTCCAACAGAAAAAACAGCTTTTTTTCATGTACGGTAAAACACTAATAAAATGCTAATGCTCATCAAAGTTACTAAACCGCTACTACAAACTGGCACAAAAATTTAATTATGAGCCATTTTCATTTTTTTTTTTTTTTTTTTTTTTTTTTTTAGCATTTTTTTAGCTTATAAGAAACTCTAGTATGCATGGAGCCCTAAGCCTTTGTAGATCAAAAAGTTAGGCATCTGTACTCTAGATCTTGATCAGTGATTCTAGAGCCTCGTGCACACGATCGGACTTTCTGCAGACAGTGTAGGACTTTTGTCCAAAGGGCGTTGGCCCGTGAACTTGTGTTGCATACAAACAGCAAAGAATTGTCGGCCAATAAACACACAACTGTTTTTTCAGCTCTTTAGTGCCACCCTTTGGACAACTTCTGCTAATGTGTTATGGTTAGCATTGCTTCTGAGCATGCGTGTTTGTACGCTGTTTTTTTTTTATGACAGACTTGTGTTCACAAGATCGGATAATCCCACAACATACATTTGTTGGACAATTTTAAAGCATGCTATCCCACGTTTGTTGGCGGACAATTTTAAAGCAGGCTATCCCACATTTGTTGGCGGAAAATATTATAACAATTATTCAATGGAGCATACAAACGGTCGGATTATCTGACAACATCCTGTCATCACACATTTCCCATCGGATTATGCGATTGTGTGTACGGGCCTTAAATTTTAAAGTCGGAATGTCAAAATGCTGTTTAAAATATGTATAAATGAATCTTGCATTAAACCTGATTGCCTCATAATCATGTAGATAGAGTTGGCAACTATGCCAATACAGATATACTTGTGATGTAGTCATCTATTTGGGCGGTGGAATGATCCAAGGTCACCCAGTCCCCATTCAAACAAAATGACTGAAAATGTGCTGTGTGCAGCATGGTAAGCATAGCAAAACATAAAATGATTAGCGATGGGTACCCCTGTCGAAGTCTTTGTAGACGAAAACGGCTTTGGGTCTACAAGCTAGCCCAAGCTGCTCCACACTGTGCTTTTTTACTACTAGATTGCAATCCATATATTTTTATATATTAATTTATTTGAATATCTTAAATTTTCTCAATAAATACCTATATCTGATTGGTATTTACACTATGTGGAGGCTCTCCTTTTTTTGTTTATTATCCACTCGTTGGTGAGTCTAGTCATTGGATTATTCAGCTTCCAAGAACTTCCTGCTCCCTGAAGTTGCCGTCCCCCTTGGCACCTACACCAACAGAAGGAGGAGACCATTGGTGGAGTCATATGTGGAGTACCACTACCGGTGGATAAAAGCCTAGTTGACCCACAACTGCAAGGTGGTTTGGGTCCTCGTCTGCTGGTAAGAGTATTTTATTATCCTCATACAATCTAATGGTTGGAAGCATCCCTGGATGACCATTCATGACTTCACAACACTGCTGGCTTTCAAGACCTATTCGACTTATATTCATTGTGTCTTGGTTGCTGCGACTGTATGGACAGTGCTCTATATATGGACTAACATGTGTTTGCTGCAACAGCTTTTAGTTCTTTATTATTCACTGATAGCCATCCTTGCAGGGTGACTACTTAATCACTGCACAAGTGTGTTTACATCATTTTTATTTTTTTACTTTCATTCCTTGTCTATTTGGTTATTACACAGTGCGTATTTTGTACATACTTCTTAGATGTGTAGTGACCACACTTCACATAGTATACTCCCTTTGCACATTTGGAGCATCATTTGATTTTTCACTAATTACTCTTTTGTGGATGTCAACATTTTCACCAGCGCCACACTTTATATTTCACGTTTGTTCACAATATTGTCTCATTGTTGTGTCGGCAGAGATATATATAATTATACTTTTTGGGTTGGCGCAATATGTTTCCTTTTTTTTCCTCCTTCCTTTTTTTGTAAATTGTCAGAAGATGCTACCAGTTTTTCTGGTAAAAAAAAAAAACAAGTTCACAGTTCAATGATATATTGAGAATAAAGGAACGCTCACAGAACACAACAAAGTTAATTAATCAGTTGCTTGCAGTGTATGGATTACAAATCACTGAAATGCATACACCTCTCAAGAGTTTTCAGAAATATTCAAATTAATTGTTGTGATAAACGATGTGTAATTGCATAGATCAGAGTACATTAAATATCACATTTATTACATTTTTGATAAGAATATACTTCCTCTGCTACTCTTCGATTTATTTATTGAACTGGTCATAGTGATTTCATCCCCAGAAGTCTTTGCAGTACTTGATACATGTTTGTAAGTGTAATCTGAAGCAGTTTGTATGCAAAGAAAAAGGTGGTTGGATCTGTAAATAAAATGTTTTTGTATTTTATTGCGGATGTGCCTGGATTTTCATCTTTCTTGCCATATCCTGAATAATTCTGCCATCTCTGAATGATCTTTCCACATAAAGCGCAGTGTGCTGTTCTATTACTAGATACCTTTTTTGTCTCGGCTGCATCCCAGTGAAGATTCAGTCTGAGTACAGACAGATGTCTTACCAGAGTGTGCAACCAATTTACTGATCTGACAATCACATTTTATTGCTCATAAAAATAACAGCCTGACTCCATCGAGCTGTGATGTATGCTGGGAAAAAAAGACAGAGGTGTAATGTGTGTTTTTTTGGAGTTGGCTGCAGCGTGAGGCGACGGGGAGTAGTAACTTTTATTAGCGGAATTATATCACTTATTGTGAATAATTACACAACTATTTTGTAAATGGTATAGGCTTATAAAACCATAAATGGATATTTTAGTTTTTTTCGTTTAATGCAGGTCATGGTAGTGAATACTGTTTATTCACATTCAACTGGACTTGTTCTGTAATGTTAAAGATGTGTCGCAGCTTATCCAAGCTAAATCTTTGGTTCTAATGAGTGCCAGGAAGATGCCACACAGGTATCTGTCACCTTAATCCCTTTGCACTTAAAGCCCTGTACACACGATCGGATATCTGATGGAATCTAATCAGATGGATTTTTTCGTCGGATATCAGATGAAGCTGCCTTTATCAGCCAAAAACCAGACCGTGCCAAAACGTGGTGACGTAAAACACTACGAAGTGCAGAGAAAAATTAAGTTCAATGCTTCCGAGCATGCGTCGACTTGATTCTGAGCATGCATGGATTTTTGACCGATGGACGTCCACACAGACGATCGTTTTTTTCTATCGTTTTTTTATCCATAGGAAAATTTCAAAAGTGCTATATTTTTTTTTTCACCGATGGGAAACAAACCAATGGGGCCCACACACGATCAGTTTGTCTAATGAAAACAGACAAACAGAAAACAGATCTGTCTGTTTTCATTGGACAAACCGATCATGTGTACAGGGCTTTAGGGTAAAACAAATCGACACAATTATAATCTATACACCATCACAATGTATTTGAAATGAAACAAACAAGATGTGCTTAAACTGCAGACTTTCAGCTTTACTTTGAGGGTATTTACATCCAAATCAGGTGAACGGTGTAGGAATTACAACAGTTTGTATATGTGCTTCCCACTTTTTAAGGGCCCAAAAGTAATGGGACAGATTAACAATCATAAATCAAACTTTCACTTTTTAATACTTGGTTACAAGTATTTCAGATCAATTACAGCCTGAAGTCTGGAATGCATAGACATCACCAGACACTGGGTTTCATCCCTGGTGATGTTCTGCCAGGCCTCTACTGCAACTGTTTTCAGTTCCTGCTTGTTATTGGGGCATTTTCCCATCAATTTTGTCTTCTGCAAGTGAAATGCATGCTCAATCGGATTCAGGTCAGGTGATTGGTCATTGCATAACATTCCACTTCTTTCCCTTTAAACTCTTTGGTTGCTTTTGCAGTATGCTTCGGGTCATTGTGAAGCGTCGTCCAATGAGTTCTGAAGCATTTGGCAGAATATGAGCAGATAATATTGTCTGAAACACTTCAGAATTCATTCTGCTGACTTGTCAGCAGTCACATCATCAATAAATACATAAGAACCAGTTCCATTGGCAGCAATACATGCCCACGCCATTACACTACCACCACCAAGCTTCACTGATGAGGTGGTATGCTTTGGATCATGAGCAGTTCCTTTCCTTCTCCATACTCTTCTCATCACTCTGGTACAAGTTGATCTTGGTCTCATCTGTCCATAGGATGTTGTTCCAGAACTGTGAAGGCTTTTTTTAGTATGTTCGGCAAACTCCAATCTGGCCTTCCTGTTTGAGGCTCACCAATTATTTACATCTCGTGGTGAACCCTCTGTATTCACTCTGGTGAAGTCTTCTCTTGATTGTTGACTTTGACACACATACACCTACCTCCTGGAGAGTGTTCTTGATCTGGCCAACTGTTGTGAAGGGTTTTCTTCACCAGGAAAATAATTCTTTGGTCATCCACCACAGTTGTTTTCTGTGGTCTTCCGTGTCTTTTGGTGTTGCTAAGCTCACCGGTGCGTTCTTTCTTTTTAAGGATGTTCCAACCAGTTGATTTGGCCACACCTAATGTTTTTGCTATCTCTCTGGTGGGTTTGTTTTTTCAGCCTAATGATGGCTTGCTTCACTGATAGTGACAGCTCTTTGGATCTCATACTGAGAGCTAACAGCAAGATTCCAAATGCAAAAACCACACTTGAAATGAAACCTTTTATCTGCTCCTTGTAAATGGGATAATGTGTGAATAACGCACACCTGGCCATGGAACAGCTGAGTAGCCAATTGTCCCATTACTTTTGGTCCCTTAACCTCTTTCCCACCGCGCCATAAGCATTTTACTGCTACGGCGCGGCGGGGTTATCTTGACACGACGTCCCTGGGACGTCGTCCTTCACTTTCGCGATTGCGCGTCCCCTGGGACGCGCTCGCAAAAGTGTCCGTGCTCGCCGGGTCTAGAAGACCCGGCGCATCACGGATCACGGTAAATTGCCGCTGATCGCGGCCGTTTACCAGGTGATCGCGCCGTCGAATGACGGCGCGATCACTTGTAAACAAACCGGCGTCATTTGATGACGCCGGTTCCTCCCTCTCCTCCCTCTCCTCTCTGTACAGTGTGCGAGGAGAGGGGGGGGAGCGGGGTGTCAGCAGCTGAGCTGTGACAAATGCAGTCACAGATCCAGCCATCCCTCAATCTATCCCAGCAATCCCCCCAGTAACCAACAATACCCCAGTACCCAACAATACCCCAATACTCGGCAATGCTCGGCAATACCCCAGTACTCGGCAATACCCCAGTACTCGGCAATACCCCAGTACTCGGCAATACCCCAATACTCGACAATACCCCAATACCCTGCATGATACTTTGCAATACCCCAATACTCTGCAATACCCTGCGCGATACTCTGCAATACCGCCTATGGGGATTTTTAAGTAGCGAAGTTTGGCGCCATTCCACGAGTGTGCGCAATTTTGAAGTGTGACATGTTGGGTATCTATTTACTCGGCGTAACTTCATCTTTCACATTATGAAAAAAAATTGGGCTAACTTTACTGTTTTGTTTTAAGCACAAAACTTTTTTTTTAAAAAACACGCGTTCAATAAATTTCTGCGAAAATACCGTGCGAGATAAAAATTTGTAACGGCCGCCATTGTATTCTCTAGGGTCTTTGCTAAAAAAGCATATATAATGTTTTGGGGTTCTATGTAATTTTCTAGCAAATAAATGATGATTTTTCCATGTAGGAGAGAAATGTCAGAATTGGTCTGGGTGTTCCAGAACGCCTGATGGCGTTCCCTGCATGTTGGGCCTCTGTATGTGGCCACGCTGTGTAAAGTCCCACACATGGGGTATCGCAATACTCGGGAGGAATAGCAGAATGTGTTTTGGGGTGTAATTTGTGGTATGCATATGCTGTGTGTGAGAAATAACCTGCTAATATGACTGAAACAAGTTTTTTGTTTTTTTTGTTTTTTGTTTTGTTTGTTTTTTTACAGAATTTTCAGTAGTTTTTCTTTTATAGCGCAAAAAATAAAAAACCCAGAGGTGATCAAATACCACCAAAAGAAAGCTCTATTTGTGTGAAAAAAAGGACAAAAATTTCAAATGGGTACAATGTTGTATGACTGAGTAATTGTCATTCAAATTGTGAGAGCACCGAAAGCTGAAAATTGGTCTGGTTAGGAAGGGGGTTTAAGTGCCCAGTGGTCAAGTGGTTAAAAGTGGGAGGCACATATACAAACTGTTGTAATTCCCACACCGTTCACCTGATTTGGATGTTAATACTCTCAAATTAAAGCTGGAAGTCTGATGTTAAAGTACATCTTGTTTTGTTTCATGTCAAATCCATTGTGGTGGTGTATAGAGCCTAAAAGTTTAGAATTGTGTTGATGTCCCAATACATATGGACCTGACTGTATGTAACTGTAGTACAGCTCCGAAACAATAGTGCGCATTTGCATATATATACACATACACACTCCCCCCCACTGAAGAGACAACGATAAAATTAATCTTTTACATTTTTTTTTTTTTTTTTTTATACAGGGATGGGCTTCACAGTGACTGATCAATGTGTTAGTTAAAGGGGTTGTAAAGACAAAAATCGTTTCCTTTTAAAGTCTGACAGTAGCTGATACTGCAAAAAAAAAAAAAAAATTTTTACTTTATAACTAGGTTGATACCTGTTGAAATCGAGCATTTTTATTCACCTCCGTCACTCCTGAATCATTATTCTCACTGACTTCCTGGTTTGCGGTGCGCATTCCTTCTTTCTACATCACAGCCTAATGGGAACTACAGTTCCCATTAGGCTTGGCCTCCATGCCTGTGAGGGATAAGAGAGCATCTTCACGCAGGGCTGTAGTCATAGGGAGGGGGTGAGCACATTCTGCTTTCCACCATGCAAAATGGCTCAGATGCTGGTGGAAAGCTAGAAGAGGAGAGACAGGAAATGGAATTTTCAAACCTTGATTACTGTATTTTGGAGGTCAAAAGGAAAAACGAGGTAAGTGATATTTAAATGCTCTAGCTTACAGCAATCAATTCATTTAATAAAAAAATGAACCTTTAGTGTTCCTTTAATCAGAGGGTACCACAGCGTTCAGGTGACCCAGAATCACGATGTACAGAAAACCAGGTTGCAGCCTGACACTGAGCTCTTGTGATGAAAAACCCTTCAAGAAATGCTTACTGCCTTTGTGAATTGGGCTTTAACAAGAAAGAAGACACTAGAATCTAAATATCTGGATAGTAACGTCAACAATATTTTCCAAATGGATTCAAAAAGTAGACCTTTGTGCCACCAACAATACTACTACAACAAAAAGACTACTAATATGCCACAGTTTAAATGAAAGCTGAACAGGGGCAACAACATGTGTAACCTCTTGCTAAGAATATGAATGAGAATAGGATTAGCATAGAGTAAGTACCGGTATGTAAAAAAGGTTGGACAATAGACACCTGACCTTAAATGGTGCCAAGGACCAACTGTTTTTCTACTTTCAAATGCAGGAAAGAAAGAACACGGCCCTCCGAAACGACATGTGAAGAAGATGTCCAGATACACCAGTAAAAATAAGTCTTACACATTCAATAATCTTTCAGGACGATAGATAAACTTGGTCTGCTTAACTATATCGAAAATCCAGGTAAAAAAAAAGACAGAGGCAGAGAGGAATATTGGCCCTTGAGGTAACAGATCTGGCCAATGTACCATACTCTATAAGGACAATCCAGGGTGTCTGCTACCAGGTCCCACATGCTGGAAAACAAAGCGCTAAGCTTTTTGTCAGCTGTGAAATGTAGATATACACTATATTAGAGGTCATCAACCCTGTCCTCAGGGTGCAATAACAGGCCAGGTAATATGCATTACCCTCGGCTGATGCAGACTACAATACTACCATCACTGAGCAGAAAATGATTTCAACTGTGATGTATTTCAGTTATCTTGCAAACCTGGCCTGTTAGTGGGCCCTGATGACAGGCTTGATGACCACTGCACTATATTACCATAAGTTTTGGGTCGCCTGCCTTTATACGCACATGAACTTAAACAGTCTGTATTGTTCACTATTGATTTGACCCACGCTTTGCAGCTATAAACGCTTCAACTCTTCTGGGGAGGCTGTCCACAAGGTTTAGCAGTGTGTCTATGGGAATGTTTGCCCATTCTTCCAGAAGAGCATTTGTGAGGTCAGACACTGATGTGGATAAAGTCTGGCTACAGTCTCCAATCTAATTAATCTCAAAGGTGTTCTATTGGGTTGAGGTCATGACTCTGTGCAGGCCAGTAGGGATGAGCCGAACACCCCCACGTTCGGTTCGCACCAGAACCGTCGAACAGACGGTTCTGTTCGCACGAACATTTAGAACCCCATTGAAGTCTATGGGACTCGAACGTTCGAATTCAAAAACGATATTTTTAAAGACCAATATTCAATTTACTGTTGGAAAACGTCTTTCAAGACCCGGGTCTTGCCCCAGGAAACATGTATCAATGGAAAAAAGTTTAAAAAACTCCTGAAAAAATTACCGTTTTTGAAAACTTTTTTTTCCATTGATACATGTTCAGTCGGGCAAAACCCGGGTTCTCAAAGACGTTTTCACAGGCAAACTATAGACACACAGCAGGTACAATATTTAAAGGAATTTTTTTTTTTTTTTTAAGTTAAGCATCATTAAAATCACTGCTCCAGGAGCAGTGATTTTGTTAATGCTTAAATAAAAGAAAAAAAAGAAAAATTCCTTTAAATATTGTACCTGCTGAGTGTCTATAGTTTGCCTGTGATAACGTCTTTAAATAGCACAATCACCTGCCTGCCAGTAAATTAGGAATAGCTGATCTAGCTAAGCTATACAGTGTATAAATATATGTACAACTCCTAGGGAGGGATGTGTGTGTGTATATATATATATATATATATATATATATATATATATATATATTATTCTCTATACACTGTAATTAAAGCTAAACTGACTAGCCTGCTCTATCTAGCTATCTAAAAAGACAATCTCTCTGTCTCTCTGACTGCTCTCAGTAAGAAGCCGGAACACACTACACGAGGCCGCCCAGCAGGCGGCCTTCCATAGTGTGGGCGTGTGCTAAAGCCCTGAGCCATAATTGGCCAAAGCCACGAGGCTTTGGCCAATTATGGCTCTTCGTTTTTTGCTCGCTGTGATTGGCCAAGCATGCGGGACATACAGCATGCTTGGCCAATCATCAGCGCGCAATGCCGCAGTGAATTATGGGCCGTTTTGCGTCACTCGAATTTGAAGCGAACCACCACTTTTGTTCGAATTTCGTCAAATGTACGAACAGACAATGTTCTGGTCGAACATACGTTTGTATCGAACGTGAAGCTCATCCCTACAGTCCAGTTCCTCCACCCAAAATTTGCTCATCCATGTCTTTATGGACCTAAAGCCTAAACATTTTTGGCATTCCTTGCTAGGCTAACATGGATTGAAAGACAGATTCCATGAAGTATTGGAGGAAATAAGGGTCTTTAAAGGCTAAGTTCCCCTTTTTTTTTTAGCTCTTTTAAAATTGTGACAGCAGGTGTGGGGAGGAGGGAGAGAAGGTGCAGATGCTGGTACATGTTACATGTTTCACCCTAAAAACAGCATGGAAAAGGTATTGTCAGAGCTTTAAGAAGAGACACTTGTGGGTAGATTACAGAAGAAACCATACATTTCGTGACACAACACTCCACAAAGGGATAGAGCACAATGAAAGATTTTTTGTCTAGGTGTATGCAATCATCAAATAAGGGGTGATGAGGAAACAATTGGGAAGAACATTTATGGTATGTGAACTGATCCCAGACTCCAATGTAGGGGAAGTATATTTTAAAGTGGAATACTCAGCCTTGATTAGAAAGAAAAAAAAAATGTTCTGCCTTCCTATCTGCCAAACAGTCCTCTGGAATATTCTTAATAGACTCAGAATGTTAGACATTTCATGTCAGAATCTGCCTGGAAATGTGCCAATGGGCATTATACACCTTGCAATCGTGTGATGCAACAAAGTGTACTAAGTCGTAAACCTGTGTAAAACAGTAGAAATTACTTCCACTGTAACAAAGGGAGAGGAATGAGCAACTGAGAAAAAAAATTAAAATTTAGAAATGGCCACAGACTTAAAGCAGAGGTTCATCCAAAAATAAACTATTTAACATTAGCTAGATCTCTACAGCATACTGCTAACATCTGCAGTATGCTGTTTTTTTTTTTTTCCGGTACTTATCTTTATACAAGCTCATCATGCCTCCCGGAAATACCCGAAGTGACACTCGGGTGTTTACGGCGCCTGCGCAGTCAGCTCTGCACGGCAGGCGGAGGCGCCGTAAACGCCCGAGTGTCACTTCGGGTATTTCCGGAAGGCGTGACGTGCTTTAGTAATGAGTAGTTTTTCATTACATTTTTTCATTAAATTGTCTACGATAACACACTAGGCTGGTGCGCCTTTTTTCTTCTTTTCCCTCCTTTCTGCTACTAGGATATTCCCCATCCATGAAGGGCAGCAAGGTCACTGTTACCGTTTTTGGCACTTTCTCCATGGAACATTGATTACTGGACAATCCATGTGTACGTAGTAGTTTTTGTTTTTTTGTGTCTAAAGTAACAGAACCACTTCTCTGCCGTCATTCAGGGCGGGTGGAAAGTGGTTAAAGGGGTGTTCCAGCCAAAAGTTTTGTTTATTAAAAGTCAGCAGCTACAAAAAGTGTAGCTGCTGGCTTTTAATAAACAATCACTTACCTGCTCCAGCGTTCCAGCGACACGCCGGGGCGGCTCCGCTCCTCCCCCCCCCCCTCCCCGTCCGGCGTCTTCATTTCTACTGTGGGCACCCGGCCGTGACAGCATTCGGTTCGCCGCTGATTGGACAGGCGATCGTCTAGGACCTGTCAGTGTCCTAGATGATCGCCTACAGAGAGGGGCTGCAATAAGGCGATTAAGCCTAATCGCCTTACCAGCCCCTCAGCGGAAGGAGGAAGTGGAACAAGAAGTCCCACTCCTCCTGAAGCCCCCACTCCCCCCCAAAAAAATTACATGCCAAATGTGGCATGTATGGGGGTGAGGAGTGGCATAAGCGGAAGTTCCATTTTTGGGTGGAACTCCGCTTTAAGCTGATAAAACGCAAACAATTTTAATTCCTTTTGTCTTTATTAAACACACCCATTAAACATTCACAGTGGTGGAGAAATAAAATAAGTGAACACAGAAAAATTACTTCAACAAAAGTGAAGTCCGTAGTTTGAAAAACTTGAAGTCCATATATTGAAATGATTTTGGAGGTGTGGTTTAGAACTATTTTGATAAAAGCCACTCAAACATTTTAAGATTGCATCAGCATATGAGAACCATGCCTCGCAAAAGGAGGAAGCCGCCGCTCTCCACAAAAAACATTGCTGCACATCTGAAGTTTGCCAAAGAACACCTTTGCTAACCACATTGCGGCCATTTGAATGCCTTTATTTGACCCTTGGGGCACTATTCATCCCACTGATATGGGACACTATTCTACTGGATTGATCTCAAGTGAGCTGTTCACCCCAGACATCATTGATGCCCAGGGGCATTGCTAGGTCTGCAAAAGATCTGGAGTTAGAGCCCATAGCAGCGGTCACCAACCTTTTGGCAGGCCCCGGGGGCACGCGGATGGTAAGCAATTTTTTGTGGGCAATGGCTGGTGTTGTCACTTCATCACGGCCGCACCTCCGACAATGAAGAGACCCGGCTGTGAGGGCGGGAGAGCGGTGATGCCATCTCTGCTCATCTGCCCGTTTTGCTTCTCTCATCCGCCTGCCCGGCTCTCTCATGCAGCCCGCCTGCTTGCCACACTCTTCGCCTGGCTGCAGAGAGGCCACAGCCCGCTGGTTAGGCAGGGAACCCTGTGGTAGGATGAGCCAGGTGCCAGTCCAAGCATGTGGTAGATCCCGACCATATGGTCATGATTTCTCCCCAGCAGGGATCGCCTCTGTGATGTCAGCTGACAGTGGCATTCAGCCTGCTCTCTGCTGAAAACAGGTCACAGGAGTGCAGAGCGAACTGCACTCCTGTGTGTTTCATAGGAGAAGTACAACCAAGCGAGCTTTGACTGTACTTCTTCTCCTTTAACATGCATGTAACCCAAGTCACTGAACGCCTATATAAGCTAAAATTCCAAATTCATGTAATATCATATTTTTTTTCAAAATGTATAATTCTACAGCTTTTACTAAAATAATACCAAACGGTCCTGCCATTAAGGTCCTTGTTTAGGCCCTTCCAGATGTAAGGTGACATTGCGCACTCTCCCAGTTGTGCTTTTGTATTGCCACCTTGGATAAACAGTTTTGTCAGCATACCTAGGAGCCTGTTGCAGTCCAAAGCTCTTTTTCATTTTAAAGATTACATAGACATGCAGAACACTATTTATTAGGCATGTGATAAAAATGCATTCATAAAATAGGTGGATGGCTTCTTTAAATTCGTGTTTAATTCATTGTATAGCAGATGGAAGTTGTTACAACACTGCAAACATCAGGGTCTAGGCTAGTATGGTGTGAAATGATTGCTTATGCTTCATTGCCACCCTGTCATTAGCACTGCTAATGGAGACTCAGCAGGCATGCCAATACACGTTGTGCAGACACAACCCACTGCTGTCACTATCATAAACCAGGTCTGGAGCAATGATGTGCATCCACTGCTGAAACCACTAAAATTACAAGGTAGTATGAAGTGGCTAAAAGAGGCTTTACGAGAACAGTAGCACAAAAATGGATGAAAAAAAGAGTAAAAACAGTATTTTATATGTGGCTTATAATGTTATTGCATTATACAGTTCTAACCAGTTTGTATAAGTTAGTTAGAACTTGAATCTTCTCGGCAGAAAGCTGCGTGATGAGGTGCACGTAGCACGCTCACGCTGAGGGAAGGGCGGAGCCTCGCCTAAGCCTGGAGCCGGAGGAAGAGGAAGGAGACGGCGCGACCCGGAAGAACCACGGGACGGAGGATGGACGCCGCGAGAAATTCCAAACCCGCGGGCCCCGCCGATGCCTGACCGTCCGTGCCTCTCCCCAGAACATTGCGGTAAAGTCCCTCGCCCCCTATACCTCAGTAAGACGCTGAGGAGAACACCCTCCGAGCGCAGCCGTGCAGATCGGACGACACTGCGGATGACACAGCGAGCGGGTAACGGCTGACGGGCGGGTAAGACCGCAACCTCCCCCATCCCAGACCCCCGGCAGAATCAGGTAAAAACAAACTTGCGATTCTGTATTCAGCCTTGATACCCATAATATGAATGGCCAATGACCCACTGCAGGATTGGGTGAGGTGGACAGCTTCTATCTGTTAAGAGCCCCTGGAAAAAAAAGGGGGGGTCAAGAGACCAGGTGTAAATATATATGGACTATGCTTGTAAGAAGTGGTGGTTTTTCAAGGGTTAAAAAAAACAGTGTATTGCCGGTTTAAATAGCTTATATTATCATCACCATAGAAGTAATAAGGCTCCCCTATGGCTGGTACTTGATGTATGTATGTGAACAGACTCCCGGGGCATGATATTATAGCCCACTTGGTGCTGAGATAGGTGGTTGGCGCTAGAGATAAACTCACACCGCGAACCCAGGAAATAAAAGGAGGTAGTAGCAGTGGCATAAGGACCCTGTGCACTCTGTGCATTTGGTATACCTGGGGCAACCTCCCCTATATACATCGAGGCCTAGCAAGGCTGAAGACGGACAGCTTGATATAAAGAGGCATCTACCGTGGTGCTCAACCGTATCCTTCAAGGGTAAAAGACAGGGCACAAAACACCAGGGGCAGGGTCTTTCTTCCCCCCGCGCATTCCCGCTGGAGACGGGTTGGAGAGAGAGTCGGCACCCGGGAAGAAGCGCCCCCCTCTGGACCCCCTTCCTCGGGGCAGCCCATGGGAGGGATAAGAGGGAGTTCTAGAAGAGAAGGTGCAACACGTGCAATCTAGTAGACCTAAAATAAATACAGTAAACAAGGAAAGTCCTGACCCCCTGCTAAACTGGGGAAAAGAATTAGGACTGCAAAGAAATATAACATGAGTAAAACAACTAGGGGCACCACCCCGAAGATACCTAAGGAAAACACGACTACTAGCACGATTAGGCAATATATGACCCAAGATGGTAACATCAAAAGCCCTAACACTACAAAAAAAAAGAAAAAAAAAAGGGGAGACCAAAAAAGGAGTAGGTGGATTGAACAGCACAAATACGGACGTATCAATAGAGGGGGACCAGGATACAAGCCATATTGAGGAAGTAAGAGCAGACACCCAAATACCTACAAAGAGTGATATGAATATCATGCTAAAGAGACTGGAAGACGTAATAAGACAAGAAATCAGGCAGGAAATCAGCACGCTGAGGCAGGATCTATGCCACCTCTTAACACGGGTGGAAGAGATGGAGACAAAAAATGAACAACAAGCCCTGGAAATCAACCAATTAAAAGATCAACATCTCATAATGAAATAAAACCACAGATTATTACAGTATCGGCTTGAAGACCAGGAGAATAGAAATAGGAGGCAAAACTTAAGGATCCGCTCAATTAAGGAAGAAAAAGGGGAGAAAATTATGAATGATCTCTTTCTGCCCATCTTGGAGAAAAATACTGAAAAACCCCTCAAAATAGAGAGAGTCCATCGAATAGGACAATCAAAGAACAGAGAGAGGGAGTGGCCAAGAGACATCATCGTAAGGTTTAGAAACTACGAAGAAAAAGCAGAAATTTGGTCACAACTAAGAAGGAAGCCTCCTCTGAGTTTCAAGGGAGCAGAGATCCAGATATTCACCGACCTTGCCTGGGAAACCCTGGCAAGGAGGAGGCTGCTCAAACCACTGTTGGAACAGCTGCGCTTACAGAATGTCAAATATCAATGGGGCTTCCCAGCGTGCCTCATAGGGCAGAAAGAGGGCATTTCAGCAAAGCTAACATTCCCAGAGGAATTAGAAGCCTTCTGTAACAAGCTAGGCATCCCCGCTTCGGAACTACCAGGATGGGCAGAATAAGCAACAATATAATATCAATGACTATAAGTAAAAGATCCCGGGGGGTCTGGGGTGAGGGGGGGTGGGGGAAGGCGGTGAAGGGAGGTCTCTCTTTTTCTGGCTCCCGGCCGGGTCCTCCCCCCCTCTCCGGACCCCACCGGAGGGGGGGGTTGGAGCGGGGCTGGACCCACCTCAAACAAGAGAACCGTGGGAAGAGACGAATGGGGGATCCACGGTTCAGAGGCCTTTTTTTTGAGTGGGCCCAGGGTGGGGGGGGCAGGGGGGGAGAAGGGAATGTGATGCCCGACAGGAGGCGGAAGGGATTGTATTGCTGTAGAATAAGAAAAAGATGGCAGTAACCAAATTTCTGTCTTATAATGTTAAGGGGTTAAATTCCGTGACCAAAAGACATAAGGTGATAGAAGAAATTAGGCAATACAGACCTGATGTAGTTTGTCTTCAAGAAACACATCTCTCCCTAGATTCAAATGTAAAATTAGGCTCTTTCTCCTACCCAGTATGGTTCTATGGAAATTCCATATCAAAACGGGCCAGGGGTGTGGCAATAGGATTTGCAAGGGACACGAGATTTACTGTGGAGGATAGAATTACAGACCCTGAAGGAAGATTTTTATTTCTAAAGGGAATACCACCTACACGCTGGCCAATATATACGCGCCTAATGCAGGGCCTGTAAAATATCTTAACAGGATCTTGGCCAAACTTAAAGTATTCTCCGAAGGCTACACGATAGTGATGGGGGATTTAAATTTTGGTATAGACCCGGGAGTCGACAGTACGTCCCGTGTGCAGGGGAGGAATTGTATGTGGTTACAAAAATTTAAACGGAAAATGCATGAAAGCCAGTTGGTGGACGTATGGAGGATGTTGCACGCAAGGCAACAGGACTACACCTTTTTCTCCCCTGTACACAGGACCTACTCTAGGATAGACTATATCCTACTAGATCATATGCTTTTAGATAAGTTGGTTGAGGCTAAAATTGAAATAACGACCCCACACATTTAGAATCACTCCCTAGGACACAACCCCTTCCCCGCCCCCTACTGGTTAACCCCTTCACTGCCAGTCACATTTATACAGTAATCAGTGCATTTTTATAGCTGTATAAATGTGAATGGTCCCGAAATATCGTCAGAAGTGTCCACCATAATGTCGCAGTAACGATAAAAAAAATCGCAGATCGCTACCATAACTAGTAAAAAAAAAAAAATTATAATAAAAATGCCATAAAACTACCCCCTATTTTGTGGATGCGCAAACCAAGCAACATACGTTTATTGTGATGATTTTTTTTTTTACCAAGAATATGTAGAAGGATATATATTGGCCTAAACTAAGAAAAAATAGGTTTATAGCGCAAAAAAAAAAAACGCGGAGGTGATTAAATACCACCAAAAGAAAGCTCTATTTGTGGGGGAAAAAGGATGTCAATTTTGTTTGGGAGCAACGTTGCACGACCGCGCATTTGTCAGTTAAAGCGACGCAGTGCCGAATCGAAAAAAGTGGCCCGGTCATTTGACAAACAAATCCTGCAGGCCTGCAGTGGTTGACAGAGCGTTACTTTAAGGCCTCGTACACACGAGCAGACAGATTTGTTCAAATCTGTCTGTCCGACAGATTTGAACAAATCTGTCTGCTGGGATTTTGGTTTGCTCGCGTGTACACACGAGCAAACCAAAATCCCCGCCAGCAGACGGCGCGCTGGCGTTGACGCCGCCACGTCACCGCACCAGGAAGTAAAACACTTCCGCGCATGCGCCGAATCCATTCGGCGGTGGTGCGGCGGCGGTGCGGGACGACATGTCTGCTGGTAAGTGTACTAACGAGCAGACATGTCGGGCGGATGGATTCCCACCCGATAGATTTCAAAGCATGCTTTGAAATCTGTCGGGTGGCCAAATCCGTCGGCTCGGCCGTACACACGATCGAATCTGTCTGCTGAAATGGTCCAGCAGACCGTTTCCAGCGGACAGATTTGATCGTGTGTACGAGGCCTAAATCTTCTACTGCTTGCAGAGCTGTAGGAACAACTGTATGGGGGACCTGTCAGACCACTGTATAGAGAATGTTGCTCTCCAACAGTCTTTAGCTTCAGAACCTGAATAATCATAGAATTTTTCTGGAGCTGTTCAACCGTAGGATATTCACCTCATTAATTAGTAGTAGTCTGGCTTTACTGCTCTATTTGTTTACAACTAGGCTTACGATTCAATGCTGAGCAGTGTATGCTTAAAAGCTCTATTATTTATATATGTCTTTAGTGTGGGTGTTTTAAATGTTGCTAATTACGCCTTTGCTCCAATATGATACTGTAGAAACTATGCATTGTTAATGCTTAATAACTAGAACTGGAAAGCACTGAATTGCAGATGTGGAGAAATATGTTTGTACCGTTACCGCTCATTGAAACAATGCTTCATTCCTCCTGATAACATTTTAAGAAATGGTCTTGTAAGCCTACATGCCTTTTGTAAAATATATCAAGCAGACTTGTTGGTACCCCTAGAAAAGATTATAAATAATTAATACATAGTGATATTTAAAAACAATTTGTATTCTGTAATTAGTATCACACATCTTCAATCTTATAGTCAGCCTATTTACATAAAGAAATGTAGTCACTCTGCTGACTGGTATAATCATGTGCACCATATTGAACATGGACTAGAGAAAGCAAAGCAGAAAGTTGTCTGATGTGATGAAAAATGCAAACATAGGCAAGCACGTCAAAGGTAAGGATAAAAAGACCATCTCCAGCAGCCTGATGTTCCTGTGACTACAGTTGCAAATATAATTAAGAAGTTTAAGGTCCATGGGAGCGTAGCTAACCTCCATGGATGTGACTGAATAAGAAAAATTGACTCTAGATTGATCATACAGATGGTGTGAATGGTAGATAAATAGCCAGCTAAAACTTCCAAAGCGGTAAAGCCTGAACTTCAGGGTCAAGGTACATCAGTGTCTGAACACACAATCCATCACGTTTTGAGTGACAATTGGCTCAACAGGAAGGAAATCCAGGAAGATTCTCCTGATAAAATAAAAGCAAAAAAAGACAGAACGGAATTTTCTACGATGCCACAAGGCTTCTGGGAGGATGTCCTTTGGCAGATGAGACAAAACTGGAGCTTTTTGACGAGTCTCATCAGCTTTATATTCACAGATGGAAAAATGAAACGTTCACAAAAAAATAAAGAAAAATGTCTAAGAATGAAATATTAAACTATTTTGAAGTGGCCTTCTGTAAGCTGAATCCTATACAAGATCTATGGAAGTAGATGTAGTCCGGAGAAGGCACCCCTTCAAATCTGAGACAGCTGGAGCAGTTTCCTCAAGGATAGTGCGCCAAACTACCTGTCAGTAAGTGCAGAAGTCTCATTGAGAACTATAGAAATTGCTTGGTTGTAGTGATTGCCTCTAAAGGTTGAGCAACAAAACTTTAGGTTAATGGACCTAGCATTTTTTTTTCTTGCCAGTTTAATTGTTGTAAAATACCCTGCTAACTCAAAAGCAAAGTCTCTGATTTTATTTAATGTGTAATAAACAATGATGGACGCCAACTACTTGGGTCAGCTTCAAGTTATTTCAGAGAAAATCATGGGTCCTTCTTTTTTCTTGGAAGGATACCACAGACTTATATTTATATAATTAACATATTTGTATCTTACCACAATTATTAGCCAGATAAAGGTAAACTCCAACAAAGACATATTTGTGTAACACTTCCCCCAGAGGAGCTTCTGAATTATTTGGTGATTTTTCTGTACACCTGAAGATGACACACCTCGCACACCCAACACTTACCATGTTTGTAGATTTTTTTTTATCTTCTTCCTGGGTGAATATTCTATTTCACAGAACAGATTAAAGCGACAAAATACCAGTAAAAATGCTTGTTGTCGCCCTAGATGGTTCCATTTGTTTCTATGGAAATAAAAACGTTCAAAAACGCCCAAATCTACCCAATTCGAGTGACAAAAAAGGGTCCAGAACTGGTTTGAGCTTCAGGTGTTCGGCTTCAGGCGTTTTGGAGTGGAGATGTGAACCACCTCAATTGAGAATAATGGATATTTTCCCCTCTAGCGTTTTTGTAGCTTCAGGCTACAAAATGCTCAGGTGTGAATGGGCCCTTAAAGTATTTAAAACAATTTAAAGGCCAAACATAGCCTAAAAGGAGATAGGATTAGCATGTGCACTTGTACAAACAATAATGCCCTGTACACTCGTACGTGTTTCCCGGTGTAATTTTTACCGCCGGGAAAGTCGAGAACCTGCTCGGCAGATTTTTCCCCCTACACACGGCTGGTTTTCCTGGCAGAAAAACTGGCATGAGAACTTTGGCTGGGAAACCCGGCCGTGGGTATGCTCCACCACAGTGTTTGCCATAAGAAAACTGCCAGGAAAAAGACTGCTGGGAATCGCGGCAGAAAAAAGAGAACATGTTCTTATTTTTCCCGCCGGGATTCCCTGCAGTTTTCCTGTTGGGAAAACTGCCATGGAGCATACACATGGCCAGTTTTCCCGGCCAAAGGCTGTCGTGGCAGTTTTCCCGACGGGAAAACTGGTCATGTGTACGAGGCATTCGATCATAATGTTACCGTGAGAGATATGGTTAAATATCTGCAGTATTCTAACAGTAATTAACATAACTGAATTGCATACAAACAAAAGTATGGTGACTCTTGAGGACAGTCTGTTATTTTGGTGAGCTACTACTACACCTTGGGAGCTATTATGCTGCTTTAGTGTTGTTTGTATGTGATATAGATACTTTTCTATACTAGGCTGGAGAATTTAGTTTGGTTTGACATATCCCTTTTTGGTTTCTTATTTTACTCTAATTTGAATTCAGATGATTTCTTGTGTGGACATCCACAGAATTGAAAGTGCTTTGGCTACAGTATGTGTTAGTGTGGTATTACTTACTGGCCCCATCAGCGTCTCTTTGGGGTTAGTACCTTTCCATTGTGGTTACAACATTAGATAGTGAAAATAGCTATTGGTGGGTTGTCTATATCTGTTGTAATTTGTTTATTTTATAGAATATGTTGTACCACCTGAATTAAAAAAAAAAAAAAAAAAACAATTTACTTTAAAGGCTGGATTATGGCATTTCTACCAGGAGGTGAACTAGATTACTTTGGTAAACAGGATAACATATTTTTTTTTTTTATTCACATAGGGATTAGATTCTCCTGGTTTATACTATTGTTTGATCATTTGTTTTTGGCAGTTTTTATTACTTACCTTTGATTGGCTATTAAGGTCTGCAACGGTCCTGGCACAAGCAGAGATCTATAAAAGAAAGAAAAATGCGTCATTAGCAGTACCGTCATTGGGGATCAGAAAAAAGAAGCACATCCCGCCCTCCCATGTCACGGCTCATATTATAAGGTTTGTGCAATGTAAGTCCTCTCACCCTTCCTCATCAGCCCATAGAATCACACTCCTTGCTCTGTTGCATCAGCAAATCACCTTCAGTATTGAATCAGACCCTGTCAAGAAAGCTGCCCCCTGCACTGGAGACATTCCATGATGAGCATTACAAAGTGATCCCCTCAAAGATGGCTGCTGCACTTCTGCATTAATGAATATTCAGTTTTACCCTGTCCACATAGAAGGCACGGTGGCCTCTTTGTTCACCCAACGGTCTTACAACAAGTGGACGGAGATCGAGAAATTGTGGTTGGCCCCGACCCACCCTAATAACCTACTTTGGAGCACGGACGTGGAGGTTCCCCCTGACCGCCTATTGGGCTCAGTGTCTCAGCTTCGATGACTATGGCATCGACTGTCGCGACCGTGTGGATTGTCAGCGGAGCGTTCACTCCTGACTTCGTTTATGTACAACCCCAAGGTGCCAGATAGCCTCACCCACCAAATGTCTCATCCGTGGACATCACGGAACCTATTTCATTTTGGGAATCTAGTGGATCCCATCTCACGTAAACGCCTGCCCTTTTCTACCCTCCAGGCTAAGTTTGACCTCCCTAAGACAGTATTCTACAGTTACTTGCAAATTCGCCACTACGCCCTATCTATAACACCCAATATGCAATTCTCCCCTCCAACCCCCTTTGAAAGATTGGTCCTGGCCGGATTGACCCAGAAATACCCCTGGAACAATGGCGGACTATTTGGTCCCAAGCAGCTAAGAGCTCCCTTTGCACTTTATACAAAGAGAACACATATAAAATCCTTCTCTTTTGGTATATGACTCCTGATGTGCTCCATGCCATATATCCCGCTAGTTCTGATCGCTGCTGGCGATGCCAAGGAGACAAGGGCTCCCTCTTTCACGTATACTGGAGCTGCCCACTGATTACCGCCTACTGGTCCGAGGTCCAGCAACTGCTGAGCCGCCTCCTTGACACTCAGGTCCCCATGTCTCCCAAATTCTTCCTTTTGGGCTTATCCCCCTTGAGGATCTCCACACCTTGCAAGAAGTTGTTATGCCACATCCTTACAGCTGCTCGATGTCTGGTTGCCCTAAACTGCAAAAGCCACTCTCCCCCTACCCCTGAGGCCCTACACGCCAGGATCAAGGATGTGGAGCTGATGGAGAGAATGACCGCCAGGATACAGGACAGACTGGAGGTCCACGTTACTGTCTGGGAACCTTGGCGCCTTTTGGAGGATTCCCCTTGACCAGGTAGCTGAGCCACTCTGACGATCTTCTTTTTCTTTCCCTCCTCTTACTCTCTTTATCCATTTTTTCTTTTTCTCTCCCCTCTATTGGGGGTACCTTCTCGACCCTTTTGTGTTTAAAGTTTTGCAACATGATAACATATGTCGCTGTGCTACGACATCCTTAACCTAAGTTGTGAGCCTGTTATTGTATAGAATCGTGCAAACAGTCCATACCTGTTACTATCTGCACTAATGTAGTAGGAAACCAAAAGGAAAGCAGACCTGTGCCTTGTCTCTTTATATCTCCTCTATCTATCTGCTGTATCATGTGGCTTTGTATCCCGTAAGAATTGTACTCCTTCCTCCTCTTATCTTCAATAAAAAGTTATTTGATAAAAAAAAAATTTATGTGTGGGAGCTCCTGGAAACACAAGAAGTGATTACCTGAGGAACATTCTCACTGATGTTCCTAACACACCCACAATATTTCTGCTATGACTTCAACGATAAAACCATGAACATTAGCAAGTAGAAAGCAAAGTAAACTTTAGTAGACACTTTCCAGTGACAATTAATGTGGGAAACTTTGTATACTTACTGACGATAAGACAGATTACAAGGCAAAAAATGATGCCAAAAAAGTAAATGCAATTTATTTTGCTTGGAACCTCTAAGGCGGCGTACACACGATCGGATATATCCGATGAAAACGGTCCGCGGACCATTTCCATCGGATATGTCCGATCGGGAGTTTGATCCGATGGCGTGTACACACCATCGGATCAAATTCCCCGCCGCCGGACGGCGCGGTGACGTGGCGGTGACGTTGACGCCGCCGCGTCACCACCACGTCACCGCCACGTCACCGCACCAGGAAGTAAAAGACTTCCGCGCATGCGCCGAATCCATTCGGCAGCGGCGCGGCGGCGGTGGGGGCCGACATGTCTGCTGGTAAGTGTACTAACCAGCAGACATGTCGGGCGGACAGATTCCCACCGGATAGATTTCAAAGCATGCTTTGAAATCTGTCGGGTGGAGAAATCTGTCCGCTAGCTCATACACACGAGCGGAGATGTCTGCTGAAACGGTCCATCGGACCGTTTTCAGCGGACATATCCCCTCGTGTGTACGCCGCCTAAGGGTTTCTTTCAGATCACTAAAGCATTACATATTATGTAAAACTTTGCAAAATCTAATTTTCTTCATACACCTGTGGACACAGATTTGCATCAACATACATATTAATAACCACTTTAACTGGGAAAAGGGAAAAGATGCAGTAATATTTGCTTTTCAGAAATTAAAAAGACTACATACTGACTATTAACCAATCAAAATACCTCCGCTGGTGTTACTGTTAGCATTTTGTTTCTTTTTATTTTCTTATCTACATTCCTTTTTTTAAAGGGTAAATGTATTGAATTTTTCAGAAAAAACGAAGACAAAATAAAACAAAAAGGTATTACATCACATTGCTATTGAAATTCACAGTAATGATGTATAAGCTCAACAGTACAGAACTCAAACTGAAATGCACAGCATACATGATTCATCTTGTATTCGTAACAGCATGTCATTAAAAAAAAAAAACAGCCCTCAACCAATAACCAGTTGCACACCCGCTCATCCCTTATCATGCAAATAGTCTGACCTAGCTCGGACATCCGTTAATCGGTTATCTGCTCACATCCCAGCAATCCAATCCCAGCATCACATCCACTTTTTATCCCACCACAACATATTCAGAAGAATATTTCAGCCATTCTGCCCAAATTTTCTTTTTTGGGGCAACCTCTAGCAGTGTAGGTCAGTTTGTACATTGGCACCACCTGGTTACTAGGTCTATCCAATACTGCAGCGAAGGAGGAACGGTGTCCCTTCATCTGAGAGCTATTGCCTTTTTGGCATAACAGAACAGTTTTCTGAGCAGCGTCTTCCTTGATTCAGACAACCCTTCTTCCTCCAGATTCCCCAACAGGCACCTGGCTAGAGAATCGATATTCGGGAGGGCCAGAGTATCCTCCAGATACTGCAGAATCTCCTTCCAGAATCTCACCACATAGGGATACAGCCACACCATGTGAAAAAAGTCGCCCACTGCACCCCTGCATCCGGCGTATCCAGCCTTCCCATCTTATGTAAGCGGTGCCGGGTGTAATAAATCCTATTCAAATAATTTTGTTCTATCCAAGGGGGAAATTTCTCGCGCTAAAGGTGAATAAAATAATTAATATAAAATTAATTACTGAAAATTAACCAACTAATTAATTAATTAAAATGACAAAAAAAAATTGAATAAATAAATAAATAAGTGAATAGAGGTATCCAGCAGCAACATTAAACATGTGATATACACGAAAAACGAAGATAAAAGGAAAAATAGTTGCGCTCAGAAAACACAATATGACATTGTGAAAAGAATTATTATACGTGTCAATATAAATAAATAAAAACATCTAATTTATAAATAAAGTCCATAAATAGTGATGTGATCAAGTGTAGTAAAAATGGCTTACACTACAACCCAATCTTAATTAGTCCATTTGAGCTGGTATCACAAAGATGTAATTAGATGATGTAATTAAACGATTTTAATGGATGTAAAGGATTGTCCAATATTACACAAAGGGCAATGGTGATAGTAGATTAAAATATCCTGGATGGAATTCACTATCGATCTCACAGTAATTCTGCAGACACATCAAAAGGTAAGTAAAGATGTACTCTTACCGGATCCTAGTGTAATTCAGGCATGTCAGTCCACTGGCATCTGAAGGGGGAGATCACCTCGACCGTTTACAGTACTTCCACATAGGACTGATGAGTTTCACTGGAACAAAATACTTCCCACTAGTGCAGACTGCCCTGGAAGAAATGGAATTAATTCCACTTATTATAGGTCTCCCTGGCGGGTGAACCGGATCTTTGTGGATCTTGGGCAGGTAGTAGATCACTGGGATCCTAGAGGAGGCTACCAACTGATTCAGGTGCTGGTCTGGTGGAGGTGGTCATGTGGTTACTTAAAATGTTATTTGTCATCAGAAAAGTGTATGGAGATTCTTTTTTGTTGAAAAAACATGATCTTGAATGATAATAATGGAATCACTGGCTTCCAACATTTTATGGCTTCCAAGCCAGTGATTCCATTATTATAATTCATGATACCATGCTAGACCCCAGCGGGAGATACATCTTTGTGAAAGGCAAACTGGAAAGTCATCCAATCACAATTGCCAACATATACGCCCCAAATTCGGGCCAAGTAGCTTTCTTTCGCAAAATTAGAGAACTATTGACCACCTTTGCCACAGGTATTCTAGTATTAGGGGGTGATTTCAATACCCCCTTAAACCCCATCATTGACACCTCGAATGGAGCATCGAGCCTTCCATACAGGGCATTGAGACAAATTAAGATTCAACTTAAAGTTTTAACGTTGCATGACACCTGGAGAACTCTGTTTCCTCAAACCAAAGATTACACATATTTCTCTACCATCCACCAAAAATACTCTAGAATTGACTACCTCTTTATATTCCAACCTGACCTTGCCCTTTTGAAAGCTGCAACAATCGAACCTATGACAATATCAGACCATCACCCTATAACAGCAACGTTGACTTTCCCCGATAAAAAAACAGTGACCAAGACCTGGAGACTCAACTCCACAGTTCTCAAAGACCCTATAGATGTTCTAGAATTAAAAGAGAAACTGTTAGATTATTTCACAAGAAACGAAAACGATGAAACCTCCCCGATGACTCAATGGGAAGCACATAAATGTGTTATCAGGGGTAAATTCATTAACAAGCTAGCTAGAATAAAAAAAGAACGCCAATCGAAAATTAAATCCCTGGTGGACCGGATTCACAAATTAGAGACAACGCACAAAAAAAACATTGCGACATCAACTTTTGATGAACTAACCAAAACCAGAGCACTTTTGACGGAAGAATTAAATCTGAAAACAAAAAGACAATACATATTGAGACACAAGATATACTAAAAACAAGAGCGGAAAACTATTGGCCAGAGCAGTACAGAATAAAAAAATAGCCTCAACCGTACATCAAATTAGAGACAACCAAGGGAAAATCCATTCCACTAATGAGGAGATAGCCAAACAATTTGAAGCATATTACCATTCGCTATACAACCTTCCATCGAACCCAAAATGTCCCCAGAACTCAGATAAAAGATCCAAGCTAATTCAGGACTTCTTAAAAAAATATAGCCCACCCAAACTATCTAATGACAAAGCACAAGAATTAGAAGCCCCTATTTCAGGGCCGGAACTTGACAAGGCAATCAAAGAAATGAAATTAGGAAAGGCGCCTGGTCCAGATGGCTTACCCTTGCAATATTATAAAACGTTCATCGACATCCTTAAACCGAGATTCCTTAAAACCTTTCAAACTCTAAACTCTGACCATCAACCTCCCAAACAACTACTAGAAGCCCACATTACAGTACTACCCAAAGAAGGTAAAGATGCAACACAAGTTACGAACTATAGACCCATCTAACTAATTAACGTGGATGTCAAGATCTACGCCAAAATTTTAGCCAATAGAATGTTACCCTTACTTAATAATTTCATAAACCCTGACCAAGTGGGATTTATCCCTGGTAGGGAGGGACGGGACAATACAATCAAAGCACTAAATCTCAGTCATTGGTTAATTTCCAATAAGAAACAAGGCTTTTTCCTGTCCCTCGACGCTGAGAAGGCGTTCGATAGGGTGGCTTGGGATTTTATGGAGGCAGTTTTAGAACACATAGGCATTCTACCCCGAATGAGGACCTACATCAAAGCACTGTACATGAACCCAACCGCGAGAGTACGAGTAAATGGCCACCTATCGAACGCCTTCACACTACGTAATGGTACTAGACAGGGCTGCCCCCTATCCCCATTGCTCTTTGTCCTCACCTTGGAGCCCCTTCTAAATAGAATCAGAGCCAATCAAAACATAAAAGGAATCGAGTTCCAAAAAAAAACCTTTTTAAAATAGCCGCCTTTGCGGATGATATGCTACTTTTTCTGTCGGAATCCCACATCTCCATACCCAACCTTTTAAAAGACCTAGAAAATTTTAATTCACTCTCTAACTTAAAGATTAATCATTCAAAATCAAATGCACTCAACATTACACTACCGGCAAAGGCTGTAGATCTATGCAAAATAAATTTCCCGTTCTCGTGGGCCACACAAAGCATAACTTATCTAGGAATTGAAATTCCTTCCAATCTGAAAGACCTCTTTAAACTAAACTTTGCACCAATACTAAAAGAAACTCACGAAGATCTAAAGAGATGGAATTCTCTAAACATATCCTGGTTTGGTAGAGCTTCTTTAATCAAAATGAAAATTTTGCCTAGATATTTATATGTTATGCAAACAATACCCATTTCCTTGCCCGCTTCCTTCTTTGCATCCTTCCGAAAGGCCTGCTCCACATTCGTCTGGAGGGGGAAACCCCCTAGGATCAAACTCTCTAGACTATGCCTACCAAAAAACAAGGGGGGAATAGCACTGCCTGATCTAAAAAAATATCACCAAGCAACACTCCTGACACGGATTGTGGATTGGAACATACATCTAACAGTCAAAGATTGGGTTTCACTGGAACACAGACAATGCACCCAAGATCTTAGCACTCTACCTTGGATTCACCCTAAATACTATTCAAGGGGTGCTCGTTCACATCCCCTTATAGGTCCCACCTTAAAAGTCTTCCGCAACACCTTTAAATCCACTAACGTAACACCCTGGCTTAGCCCTTTAACCACACTAAGAAACAACCCGGATTTTCCTCCAGGTCTTGAGAAGGACTTTCTAACTCACCATTGGCCACACGAGAAAATTCCAGTCAAACACTTTTTTAAAAATGGGAAAATATTGTCTAGGGTAGACTTGAACAATGACATAAAACCTTTTCAAATCCCACACTGGCAATACATTCAAATAAGACATTACTTGACCAACACCATGACTGCACTTGAATGGACAAAACCACTTTCTAAACTAGAAGATCTTTGCACAAAAGTAACTCCACACAGACATACCATATCAGCCCTATACAACTCATTGTTTGAGGATAAAACAGACTTCTTCAGCTCCTCATGCCAGAAGTGGGAGAGAGATATAGACACATCCCTAACGGAGGAGAACTGGGAAAAAATTTACACATATGCACATAAAGGGTCTCAAAATGTTGCCACACAAGAATGTAGTTTCAAAATAATTACTAGATGGTATAGAACTCCCTCTATTATCCACACATTTTCTCCCCAAAGCACTGACAGATGTTGGCGATGTAAACAAGAGGAGGGAACGATGCTCCATATATGGTGGTCCTGCCCCCTAATTAACAATTTCTGGAAGGTAGTTCACGAAACCATTACAGCAATTACATCTGAAACACTTGAATTCAACCCAGCACAATACCTTCTTCACTTCAACTCCCTTCCGAGAAAGCGTTACCTAAAATCATTACCAATGATCATGATAAATGCAGCACGACAATGCGTCCCTTCCCATTGGTGCACGAATATTAAACCTTCTAAAACGGAATGGTATAGGAGAATTAACAATATTGAAAAAATAGAAGAACTCATTAGCATATCCCAAGAGAAAATAATGTCATTCGCAGCAACCTGGCGTGATTGGATGATTTTCAAAGAGTCTCTGGAGTATACAACGCATATGCAGTAAGAAATAGAGATACACCCAACAAAGTTTTCTACCTATACTGGAAAAATAGAATAAAAAGTTAAAATTAAAAGCTGAATAATTTCCTTTTTTTTTTGTCTTCCCTCTCTCTCTCCCCCCCTCCTTTCCTTTTCCTAGCCCCTCTCCCTCCCCTCCCTCCACTACCCCTTACACTCCTCAACCGCTAAGGTAAAACTTGCTCCAACACCATACTTATAGGATGAGGAAAAGCTTTCTTTTTAAAAAAAATAAACAATAAATAAAAAAAATAAAAAAATAATAATGAGCAATAATAAGACACAAGGGCCCAGATTCACAGAACGATTACGCCTGCGCAACAGGAGATGCGCGTGCGTAAGTCTAAATGTGCGCGTGCGTTTCGTGGCATCCCCAGAACGAGATACGCCAAAAATCGATTTTCTTTTGTCCCGCGTAATTTCGTTAGACTGGCGCATCCTTCCGCGCAAAAGTGCGATAGACACACCATTGATTTGCTAGTCAAATATGCTAATGAGGGAGTTGCGGGGATCCACAAAAAAACGTTGTGGCTGCGCAGGCTACGCGGTGTGCGCAACAGCAAAATGTTCTGTCTAAAATTAGAGCACATAAAAGGTGGTCTAAAATTTGAAAAAACGTCTACATCTCACAGAAAGCAACACCGTTAGTGAGGAGCAGACCACACACACGTGTTGCACTACAATTTGACTGCCAACATGCCAGGGGCATCGTCGCTCATAGCTGCACTACTGACTTTAGATGAGCAAAGAAGGAGGAGGGCACGGAGGATGGCACGGGAGAGGATATACCGTACCCGCATAGACCTGTTTGGCATGAGTGATTCTGAGGTGTATCACATCTTCAGATTCACCCCTCATGCCATCCTGGAATTAACCACAACCCTGCAGGAGGACATCACCAGCCCAACACACCGCTCACATGCAGTGCAGCCACTGGTGAAGGTCCTGGCAACACTCCATGTCCTTGCCAGTGGCTCTTTTCAGCGTACAAGTGGAGTGGTGGCTGGGATGTCACAATCCTCCATGAGCAGATGTGTGCACCAGGTTGTCCCTGCAATCCTCAGACGCATGGCCAACCAAATCATTAAACCCACCACTGAGGAGCTGCGACTGAAGGCAATGACAGATTTCTACAGAATTGCCAGGTTCCCACGCACCATCGGGGCCATTGATTGCACACATGTGGCACTACAGCCCCCCCTGGAGACAGAGCACATGTACCGCAATCGGAAGCATTGGCACTCCATCAACGTACAGGTGATAGTTGATGCCCAAGGCCTCATATGGCACGTCCGTGCCAAACACCCCGGATCCAGCCATGACAGCTACATATACAATCAATGCCACATCCGAATGGAATTCGATCAGAACGTGTATGGGAACACCTGGCTGGTTGGTGAGTGACATGGGAGTCAGGCATGACTATCCCCTCCCGTGATGCACACCTCACAAGTGGCACATGCATGACTAACATGCTCCTGTCTTTTCCCTTACAGGTGACTCTGCATATCCACTGGGACCCCATCTCATGACTCCTATCCGAAACCCCCAAACCCCAGGAGAGGAAAGATACAATCAAGCACACATCAAAACCCGTGCAGTGGTGGAGCGCACCTTTGGCCTCCTGAAGTCACGTTTCCGATGCCTGGATAAGTCTGGGGGTACACTGTTGTATTCCCCAAACTTCGTGTGCCATATCATCGCTGCATGTTGCATGCTGCACAATTTCGCAGTGAGGAAGGGCCTGCAGGTTGAGCTACGTGATGACCTGACCCCCCAACCAGACAATCAACCCCTAACCGAGGATACCCCGTCTTCTGAGGGAAGAGCAGTCAGGAGGCAGCTCATATTGGGCATCTTTGCACGTTAAACATACACATTAATCATGGCACAATGAGAATGCATGCATGCACACCACTGTGGTCCCTAGCACACACACCCCACATCCTCATCAAATTGTATTGGCACCAGTCCACCATGCAGGACTGGTGAGCAGTAACGCCACGTCAAGGCTCCAATTATGTCACTGAACATTCATACACCAATCACACGGACCTGAGGATCACTTCTCCCTGGTCCTGGGGAACCCTTCTCCACCAAAATTGAGGATGACACCCCTTTTCCAGCAGGAATGTCACCCCCACATTCAAACAGCATGCACAACCCAAAATTTACAAAAAATGTCAGCAAAAAAAAAAAAAAAAGGCAAAAAATGTCAGCAAAAAAAAAAAAAAGGCAAAAAATGTCAGCAAAAAAAAAAAAAAAAAGGGGGAAAAATAAATTATTGCCCTCTGCGTGAGCCACGCCTGGGGCGCCCCCGGCCATGGCCCCGGCCCCTCAGGGGAGACTCATGGGGGAGGGGCAAACCCGGGGAAGGAGGAGCAGCCCCCGATCTCTGCCCACCTGGCGGCCTGCCCTCCAAGGCCACGGCAACTCTGTCCAGGGCAGCACCAAGTGTTGCCGTGTTGGCCTGGATAGCCTGGGTAAGGGCCCTCACATCCTGCCCAACGCCTGCTGATGTAGTCTGCAGTTCGTTTAGGCAGGTTGTGAAAGCCCGGGAGTGGGAGTCCAGGTTACCCAGCGTATCCTTGATGGAGGACAGGCTCTCCTCCATCCGCCCCAAAGTCTGGCTGACCTGTCCCATATGGCGGGTCTGGAGGGCCTGGTCCCTTCTCAGAGTGGCGGGCAGGAGATTGGGCGCCCCCCTGGTGGTCTGGGATGAAATCCTGCCTCCAGCTGATGGTTGTGGCCGGGGAGAAGGGGAGGCCCTTGTGAGGGGAGCCATGTTGGGGGAGGAGGTGGGGGGGGCTCCCCCTTAGGGAGGGCAGGCTTCTGCCAGCCAGAGGGGAAGAGTCCGCAAAAACCAATCGTCCAGTGCCTGACTCCTCCTCCTCATGATTCCCCTCCTCCTCATGATTCCCCTCCTCCTCATGATTCCCCTCCTCCTCTTGATCCTCCTCCGCGGACTCCGGCCTTGTTGGGGGGGCCTCATTAGGCTGCTGTCCTGGGGTTGGTGCGGTCAGCCCAGATAGCCCTGCACCCTCCTGCACATCTGTGGATGACACAAAACATTCACAGGTTGGAGGATCCACACACTTGGCACATATTCCCTTTCACCCCCTCCCCCACACATGCTACACACCTGATAGAAAAAAAAACCTTACCTGGCACCACGGGGACCAGACTTGTGTCAAAGCCTGGCAGGCCCTCCACTTCATGCCGGTGAAAGGTCAGGGCCACCGCACGCTCCGTCGCTGTCAGACTAATACGGCATGGTGGGCCCCCTCCTGTGCCCCTGGCATGGGCATGCATTGCGGCCAGTTTCTTTTTGACCAGACGCCGGAGGTCGTTGATTTTTTTGTCAATCCCAGACCTGGTCCGTGTCTCCCCCTCCCCCGATGAATTGACCTGCTCAGTGATCCTATCCAAAATCTCCCTCCTCCTGGCCGGGGTGGTGTTGGCACTCTGCGGGCCGTGGAGGTAACGCCCATACTCGCTAATGGCCCGGGCAAGAATTCTTTTTTCCCCCACAGTAAAATTCAGCTTTCTTTTTCTCTCAGTCATACTTCCAAAAACAATCAGTCCCAGTCAACAAAATTCACTCACACAAACAAGCACAAACAATCACAAAAAAACACACACAGAGAGAAAACTACTCAGCAAGAAACTCTCACAAAACAATATAAACAAAAAAAACAGTAAGAAAAAAAAACAACAGAAATATATCAATCAAACAAACAGTCTCTCAAACACTTATCAAAAAACACTTTCACAAATATACCAACAAGCACTTGATCACACAGAACACTAATCTGACAACTACAAAACACACCGCAACGAACAACAGGAACAAAAGCACTTGGTTAAATGGGAAGGGATACAAAGGGATGTACTTTTGCAATGCAAGTGCGTTTGTGTGTGTCTATTTATGCTGTCTGCGTAGTTCACAACGTTGCCCTAGTCCATTTCCAATTTCACTGATTGCGCCGCTCCCGAGTTGTGAGCATGCGCACAGCGGAGCTGACATGGTCTCCTTCACGCGCGCATGCGCGAGCCGGCCGGCCCTTCATTTGCATGGGGTCACGGCTCATTTCAATGTAACACGCCCACATCCCTCCCAATTTGTATTACTCCTCCTTACGCCTCAGAAAAAACGTTACGCTTGCGCAATTTCCTGCGCAAAAGCTACGAGAATAGGGTGATTACGCGGCAAAATTGCGCAAGTCTAACGTAAAGGCGGTGCGCTACGCCGGTCCAATAATGCGCAGATGTACCTGAATCTGGGCCTAGGTCTTTGATAGGATACTCTTTTATCTGTTGAATTATATTGCTTTCAGTCTGTTCATATACATATATTTTCTCAAGGTTTAATATGCACCTAACGAATGTACCGTACTAAATGTATGAAAAATATGACATCAGTAGATAAGTTAATGCTCGACATTGTAACCATATGTTGTATTCTTATTTTCTATGCTGTATCACTCTGTTATCTTGTAAATGTATTTATAAGCTTCAAATAAAACTTTATGAAACAAAAATAACTTAATTTTTCTCGGCTCGTCATAGTGTTGTAGGTCACTGTGTTCTTGACGGTCGGAATTTGGTGTGACTGTGTGTATGCAAGACAAGTTTGAGCCAAGATTCCGTCAGAAAAAAAAATCCACGGTTTTCCAATCGTGTGTACGCGGCATTATAGTGTGATAGGTTGGCGGACAATCTAGCGCTAACAGACACTGGTTGGGAGGGTCACTAACTTACACTGACATCGCTAGTGGCAGTGATCAGTGATTATACTGTACACTGACACTGTACTAATGACAATGGCTGGGAAGCAGTTAACATCTAGGGGCAATCAAATTAACTGTGTGTCTAATAATGTTTAATATGTGCTGCTTTTACTTTACTATCTGACTATTATTTCTCCCTGTTTTTTGAAACACAGAACTCAGCCAATCAGCTGATTTCAGCCCAAATCATAGGCTGAAATCAGCTGCCAAATTCCAATCACAGCATGGGTTGGCAGGAGTTGGCGCACATGCTTGCCCCAAACCCAAAAGCAAGCCAGTGTCCTGTCGAGAAGTGCCCCCTATTGAGAATTGCCCAGGTGGTACTGCGCATGCGCAGTAGAGAGCCCCAGAACAGCTGAGTTTATGATCAGCTGTTGCCGCGGCACGTTCATGCAGCTGAGGGGCAGTTACTTACAAGAATGGGGCGGATTTTTAAATGATGGGCAGTGCTGGGGACGGAATTTTGATCGATGGCCAAACAAAGCTGCAAAGGAAATCTTTATCTACTATTCTTTCTGGACCCTTGCGGGCCGTGTTTAGTCAATTGAAGGGCGGCTTTTTCTATTTTAGATACAGATTTCTTTTGCAGTTCTGTTTGGCCAATTCTGCCCCCAACACTGCCCATCATTTAAAGTGGATGGCCCATTAAAACATAATATTAAAAGCCAGCAGCTACAAATACTGCAGCTGCTGACTTTTAATATTAGGACACTTACCTGTCCTGGAGTCCAGCGCCGTCTGCAGCAGAGAGACGTTCGCTCGTCTTTGCTGCTCCCCCCTCCATCCACGGTGAGGGAACCAGGAAGTGAAGCGCTCCGGCTTCACTGCCCGGTTCCCTATGGCGCATGTGCGAGTCACGCTGTGCCCTCCGATTGGCTCCCGCTGTGTGCTGGGAGCCGAGAGTTCCCAGCACACAACGGGGGGGCGACGGGAAGCTAGGAAAACCCGTCTCTGCTGTGGCCGGAAGTGGGTGCAAATACCTGTCTTTAGACAGGTATCTGCACCCCCCTCCCCCTGAAAGGTGTCAAATGTGACACCGGAGGGGGGTGGAGGGTTCCGATCAGCGCGACTCCACTTTAGGGTGGAGATCCGCTTTAAATATCAACCCCCTTCATGTATCTATCCACCCCTCTCCTATGTGAACGTGACTCAACAGCTGAGCGTCAACTCAGCTCCATGCAGCACAAGCACAGTTCCACCCCGGCACTAATTGATAGGCGGGCAGACCACTGGCCACATACAGATACTTTGTCCAGCCTGCCTGTGCCACCCGCAGCCAGTAAAGCTAAGGAAATGTATACCATTTGTTTTCACAAACTAGTGTTTTCCATTAGTTTGTTGTGTCATGTGTTTTTTTTTCTTTTAACTACTTCCTTACTGGGCACTTAAAGCCCCCTCCTGCCCATAACAATTTTCAGCATTTTTACACAAATAGAGATTTCTTTTGGTGGTATTTAATCACCGCTGGGGTTTTTATTTTTTGCTAATCAAACAAAAAACCATGGAACATTTTGAAAAAAAAAATCATGTTTCATAGTTTGTTATAACATTTCGCAAACAGGTAATTTTTGTCCTTCATTGATATGCGCTGATGAGGTGGCACTGGTGGGCACTGATAGGCACAGATAAGGCTGCACATATAGTCACAGATAAGAAGGGAATAATGGGGACAGATAAGGCAGAACTGATGGGCACAGGTAAGGCGGAACTGATGGGCACAGATAAGGTGGCACTGATGGACACTGATAAGTGACAGTGATGAGCACTGGTAGTGGACACTGATGGGAAGTACTGGTAGGTGACACTGACGGGTGGCACTGTGGGCACTGATAGGCGGCACTGATGGGCACTGGTATGTGGCACTGATATGTAGAATTGATGTGCACTGATAGATGGCACTGATATGCAGCACTGATGGGCACTGACAGGAGGGTGTGATGGGCACTGACAGGTGGTACTAATTGGCACTGACGGGCAGCACTGATGATGAGGTAATGATAGTGGTAGTGTTACTGACAGGTGTTACTGCTGGGCACTGATTGGCACTGTAATGGGAACTGGTTGGCACTGTGGTGGGCTCTGGTTGGCACCGTGGTGGGCACTAATTGGTACTTTGGGCACTTGCAGACTTTATTATTGGGACATTTGCTGGGCCCTGATTGTTAGCTGATTGGCACATCTGAGGGAGGCTGTGCTCATAATCAATGTGCTGACTATTAGCACAGACCCAACCTCTGACAGGGAGAGTTGACAATCGGCTCTCCCTGTCAGCGCGAACCAAGGAATGCTGTTTAATGGCACTTCCTGGTTCACGCGATGATCAGCTGTGATTGGTCACTGCTGATCACGTGATAAGAAGCCTCTGACAGAGGCTTCTTATCATGATCGGAGATGCGGGGTGTCAGACTGACACCCCGCATTCGCAATCGCCGCTCTGCGCACCCTCATGGGTGCGCGTCGGCATGTTATGCTGCTGGACGTCATATGATAACAAAACCAGTCAGGATAACAGAACCACTTCCCGGACGTCAATCTGCTATAGGCCGGGCAGAAAGTGGTTAAAGTGATTGTAAAGCCTAAACAGTTTTTACCTAATGCATTCCTTCCTAGAGAAAAGCTGAATACTTAAGAATAGATTGTGAGCGAAGGAAAACACTTCTGAATAGAGAAGATCCTCTAGCCCTAGCCCTAATAATTCCCTATATTTTTTGTGAGGGGAATGTGTAGGAATAAAACATTTATTAAAAATGAATCTAAAATTCCCTGAGAACTTGATATCTTTTCCTAGTTAAGGGGAATGTTTCATTACAGGACTTAATCGTATCTCCTGTTCTTGGGGTGAAGCTAGAAGACCCCTGATGTCTCTATTGAGAGGATCTTGTCACTCCTGTCACATAAGGGCCTTGTCAGTACATACATATATACATGGTTAGGACACATGGTAATACATAAACGCCTATTACACATCCGTACACACACCACAATCCATAAAGCCCCTTCCAGCCTTGAAAATGTGGCCTGTGCATCCAAGTGGTAATGTGTGTTATTGTGTGTTTATGAAAGCATAATTATGGACCTATATACATTTTTTCCTATTCCAACTATATATACTCTGATTAAACCATGAGTCCTTTAGTAAAATCAATTGGCTAGAAGTGAAGATCTTTGACCAAGAGATTCCAAGCCTGCCCACCACGGCAAGGTAGACTCTTCTAGGGCAGGACCTACACTAAACTACACTAAGCTACCCTACTGGATGCCAGTAATCCTTTTTCTAATGGTGGATGTATGTTTGTAGTAGGCCTTATCCTATAATCTGTGTGTGCGATCTACTCTCTCCTAATTTGGTTGTCTGTCTGTGTGCATCTCTCTAAAGCATGGCGCGGTCAGTTTATGTACATCTGGACGTCCTCTGTTAGTGTAGGTCAGTGCATGCCAGTCATTGTATGTTGTCCAGTGTGTGTCAGTAAATAAATGTTAGTCCTGTTTTTATCTGCAATTCAGAGTTCATCTTGCCTTCGGTCAAAAGATCTCGGTCCCTAGGGGCCAGCCAGGCACCTGGGGGCCATCGGGTTTCTTACAGGTGTAATGCCTGTACCTCCTGATGGCGGCCCTGATTGTAATCTTTTTTTCATGCAGTCTGTGGGCTGAACGAAAAAAAGACATTGATCAGTGGGTATGCCCACCATTAGAATACCGCCCTTCATCCACCCACTTCTAATGATGGGCATACATTTTTTTTAAAACTGTGGTAGTGAAATCACCTCCTACAGCGCTGGAGTCGCTGATTTACATATTGTGGGAGCAATCGATGTTGATGTCAAGATAAGTAAATCTGTGTTGCACCTTCACCCCCCGTCAGACACTACTGTCCCCCCACTTCTCACCCCCCCATCAGACTCTGCTGTTCCCCCCACTCCTCACCCCCCATCAGACACTGCTGTTCCCCCCCGTTTCTCACCCCATCAGACACTGCTGTTCCCCCCGTTTCTCACCCCCCATCAGACACTGCTGTTCCCCCACTCCTCGCCTCCCATCAGACACTACTGTTCCCCCCATTTCTCACCCCCATCAGACACTGCTGTTCCCCCCGTTTCTCACCCCCCATCAGATACTCCTGTTCCCCCCACTCCTCACCCCCATCAGACACTGCTGTTCCCCCCACTGTTCACCCCCCATCAGACACTCTTGTTCCCCCACTCTTCACCCCCCATCAGACTCTGCTGTTCCCCCACTCCTTACCCCCCATCAGACATGGCTGTTCCCCCATTCCTCATCCCCCATCAGACACTGCTGTTCCCCCCACTCCTCACCCCCTATCAGAGACTGCTGTTCCCCCCACTCTTCACACCCCATCAGACACTGCTGTTCCCCCACTCCTCGTCCCCGTTAGACCCTGCTGTTCCCCCCACTCCTCACCCCCATCAGACACTGCTGTTCCCCCCACTCTTCACCCCTCATCAGACACTGCTGTTCCCCTACTCCTCTGCTTTCTTCATTATTTCCCCCAGGTCTGCTGCATTCCTCTCCCTGTCTGGTTTTACCACTTGTAGTATGTGACTCTTTTTCTGAACTCCACCACTAGCCTCTCTCTATCTTTTCTCCATACCCCTGTCAATTTTTGTTCCACTGTCCTAATCTGCGGCATTCTCCTGCTCTCCTGTCTCTCCTGTCTCCTCCTGACCTCGTCCCTCATCCTGGCCTCCTCCTTCATCCTGGCCTCTTCCCTCACCCTGGCCTCTTCCCTCACCCTGGCCTCCTCCCTCACCCTGGCCTCCTCCCTCACCCTGGCCTCTTTCTCCAACCTGGCCTTCAGTCTAATCCAGGCCTCCTCCCTCATCTTGTTCTCCTTTATTATTCTTGCATGCTCCCTTCTTCTGGCCTCATCCCTTATTCTTTTCTCCTCCCTTATTCTGGCTTGTTCTTGTGCCCTGGCTTACTCCATTTCTGTTCTCTATTATCCTGGCCTCTTCTCTTATCTTGGCCTCCTCCCTCACCCTGGCCTCCTCCCTTTTCCTGGTCAGCCTTGCCTCCATCAATTTGGCCTTTTCCCTTTTCCTTTCTAGCCTGGCCTCCCTCACTATGGCCTCCTGCTCTTTTCTGGCCTCCTCACTTATCCTATCCTCCTCTCTTATCCTCTCATCATCCCTTTACCTGGCCAGCAGCCATGAGTTTACCTCCTTGCTATGTCCTCCTTTCTTATCCTGGCCTCCTCTCTTTTTCTGTTCTCTATTATCCTGGCTGCCTCTATTATCCTGGCCTCCCCCCTCACCCTGGCCACTTTCCTCAACCTGTCCTCTTCCATCATCCTGTCCTCTTCCGTCACCCTGTCCTCTTCCCTCAACTTGGCCTCTTCTTTCAACCTGGCCTTCATTATATTCCAGGCCTCCTCAATTATCCTGGCCTCCTCCCTTTTTCTGGCCAGTCTTGCCTCCTTCACTTTGGCTTCCTCCTCTTTTCTGGCCTCCTCACTTATCCTCTCCTCCTCTCTTCTCCTCCCACCCTCTCTTATCCTCTCCTCCTCTCTTATCCTCTCCTCTTCTCTTATCCTCTCCTCTTCTCTTATCCTCTCCTCTTCTCTTATCCTCTCCTCTTCTCTTATCCTCTCCTCTTCTCTTATCCTCTCCTCTTCTCTTATCCTCTCCTCTTCTCTTATCCTCTCCTCCTCTCTTATCCTCTCCTCCTCTCTTATCCTCTTCTCTTCTCTTATCCTCTCCTCCTCCCTTATCCTCTCCTCCTCCCTTATCCTCTCCTCTCCTCCTCCCTTATCCTCTCCTCTCCTCCTCTCTTATCCTCTCCTCCTCTCTTATCCTCTCCTCCTCTTGTTTGTTCTCTTCCTTCCTATGTTCCTCTAAGTTTTTTTTACCTATAACAAAAATAAATAAAAAAAAGAAGATAAGTTGAAGTACAGATATTAAAGTGAAACTCCACCCATTTATTTTTTGGATAGAGTGTGAAATCTTTTCCAATATTTTTTTATCTTTTATGTCTTTTCACTTCCCATCATCTCAGGAAGAGACAAGTCATAAATCTGAGCAATTGACATGTCTTTAGACACAAATCATAAATCATCTCCCATCAGGGCTCTGCCAGTATCTTCTGTATTGTATGTAAAAACCTCTTCTGGGTTCTTATCGCTGTCTGTGTCTCCAAATGGGAGATTTCCCCTCACTTCCTGCTCCGGTGACACAACAGAAGGTAAGGCTGCTTCACCAAAAGGGATAACTAGCACAGCCTTATCACAGAGTCCAGGGGTAAAGGGTTTACTACAATCCTAAAGCTGGCCTTATACCTTATAGCAACCCATGCCGCTTTTTAGAGGAACGGTAAGGGTTGCTGCATGGGCATGTCAACCACCCTCTGAAAAGCAACCCTCTATGGATCGCTTTTTAGAGGGACAGCAAGGGTTGCTGCATGGCCATGTCAACCACCCTCTAAAAAGCAACCCTCAATGGATCGCTTCTCAGAGGGACGGCAAGGGTTGCTGCATGGGCATGTGAACCACCCTCTGAAAAGCAACCCTCTGTGGATCGCTTCTCAGAGGGACGGCAAGGGTTGCTGCATGTGTGCACGAGCCATAATACAATTTTATACATCACCAGCCACATATAAAAAGAATGGAAAAAAATACTTACTGCGAACTGAATGAGTTAATTGATAGCGTAGGCGTATGTCAGCATCTTGTCAATCTGTATCTGAAAACTCGATGAAATTCCTGAAAGTAATCTGGGCCTGCAAAGAGAAAAGAGAAAAAACAAATGGTTATTTTTCTGTCTTTACTTTAATATCTCACAAAATAAACTACAACTAATATCAATGTCATTGGATGATAAGGGGTCTATTTATAAGGCGGCGTACACACGAGGGGATATGTCCGCTGAAAACGGTCCGATGGACCGTTTCAGCAGACATCTCCGCTCGTGTGTATGAGCTAGCGGACAGATTTCTCCACCCGACAGATTTCAAAGCATGCTTTGAAATCTATCCGGTGGGAATCTGTCCGCCCGACATGTCTGCTGGTTAGTACACTTACCAGCAGACATGTCGGCCCCCACCGCCGCCGCGCCGCTGCCGAATGGATTCGGCGCATGCGCGGAAGTCTTTTACTTCCTGGTGCGGTGACGTGGCGGTGACGTGGTGGTGACGCGGCGGCGTCAACGTCACCGCCACGTCACCGCGCCGTCCGGCGGCGGGGAATTTGATCCGATGGTGTGTACACGCCATCGGATCAAACTCCCGATCGGACATATCCGATGGAAATGGTCCGCGGACCGTTTTCATCGGATATATCCGATCGTGTGTACGCCGCCTAAGACATTCGTTGGATGAATGTCACATTACTGCAGACTGGAGGAATTTTCCCTGTATTTTCTGTAATGAGTTTCATCGCCATCTAGTGGCTAAAATGCAGTATATTTTTTCTGAAATCCATCAATGAGAAATTATACTGTATACTAGATGGCAATGCCGGTCATAATAATTCATCTGATACAGAAAATATGGGGAAATGTGTCCAGCTTCCACCAATGTTCTATAAATAGATCTCCCCGGTAACAGCTGATCTCAGTCTCTAAGGCTGGAAATAACTGTCACTCTGTTTGAAAAACAAAAAAGCTCTGTGTGTCTGACTCAGAAGTTGACCATCACTGTTCTACTGGAGTCCTCAGAGGTATATGGCCAACACAAGGCAGTGACAATAGTAGCTTGGCTGAAAAATCTGAACTTAACACTGGGTCCTTGATGGGAGGACCAAGCTCTGATTTAGACAGAATTGTACTTTAACATGATATATAGACATTTTTCTCATAGAGAAAGGGGATGATTGTCCTGTCATTATCAAAGCACATAAAATCTGGAAGGCAGACAAAGCCAGATTTGTAAAGCGTGATGTCATAATATGATTCTGTCGCTGGCACAAAAAAAAAATGGGGACTCATTTTTACCTTCACCTATGGCATTGCTGCTCCCCTATCAGAGCCAGTGAGATGTCTCTTCCTTGCCGACATGAAATTCTGCATTTAGCCTGTTAGGCCGCGTACACACGATCAAATTTATCTGCTGAAACCGGTCCGACGGACCGTTTCAGCAGACAAATTCGATCGTGTGTACGGGCGAACAGACAGGTTTTTCCAGCAGACAAATTTTAAAGCATGCTTTAAAATCTGTCTGCTGAAACCCATCCGTCCGACATGTCCTCTGGTTAGTACACTAACCAGCAGACATATCTGTCCGCACATGCGTCGAATGGATTTGACGCATGCGTGGAAGTATTTTACTTCCTGGAGTGGTGACGTGGTGGCGTCAACGTCACTGCCACCACGCTGTCTGCCGGCGGGGATTTTGGTTAGATTGTGTGTACACAATCAAACCAACATATCCCAAGAGACAAATCCGATCAAAACGGTCTGTCAGACCGATTTGATCGGATTTGTTTAGTCATGTGTACGCGGCCTTAGAGTGTGACTTTGGCTAAGGGAAAGCTGTAGCTACATTTTGGTTATGCTGATGCCAGCTCTGGCATAATCACCAGTATGGCATGGCTCTAAATCTGCCGTAAATGGATTTCCACTTTGTCTAGGGGCTTGAGTCACCTGCCATCCTTTAGATCCTGAAAGGAAGATCCTCCACCCCTCTACCATAGGGCCCAGCTCCACTAATCAGGGACTAATTGCTTCCTAAGAACTTTGTAGGAATTCCAAGATTCGGGATTTGGCTTATCATGATGGGAATGGTCACTTTATGGTAGGATTTGGTCAGATTGGAGGCGGGCCTTGATATAGCTGAAATCAGTTGAGTCTTTATAGGGGTATGGAGGATGTCTGATGCCACGTACACACGGTCGTTTTTTGCGATGAAAAAAAACGACGTTTTCTGTGAAGTAAAAAACGACGTTTTTGAAACGTCACTTTTCAAAGACAATTTTGCATACACACCATCGTTTTTTCACAAAAAGCGAGGTTACATTCACCACTCTTTTCCATTGAAGCTCACTTCATAACTAGCTTCTGGGCATGCGCGGGTTGAAAAACGTCGTTTTGAACGACGTTTTTGCTACACACGGTGACTTTTTGTGAAACAAAAAACGACGTTTTGAAAAACGACACAAAAAATTCAAGCATGTTGGAATTTTTTTTGGGTCTTTTTTTTTAAGACAAAAAACGACGTTTTGCCCACACACGATCAATTTAAATGACGTTTTTTTCATCGCAAAAAACGACCGTGTGTACGCGGCATAAGGGAACAGAACTCATAGCATCTCCCATATCTTTGCATCCCACCCCCTTGAATAAACAACACCCCGTGTTGTATCCAATGTCTTTTCCAAGAGGTCTTGGCAAATAAGGAAGGGAAAATGTTAGTCTATCAGCGGACAAATCTAGCAGTGATTTCTATGTTCATGGAAACACAATCACTTAAAGGAGTTGTAAATAAAAAAAATGTTTTTTTGCTGAAATGACTGTTTACAGGGTATAGAGACATAGGGCCAGATTCAGGTAGAGCAGAGCATCTTTGCTCTGGAGTAACGCATCTCATTTACGTTACTCTGAAGACCCTTTCAGCGCAAGTACTGTTATTCACATAGCAGTTGCGTGTAAACTTGCGCCAGAGTAACGATAATGCGCTGGCGTAACCCGACGCAAGTGGAAGTGGGTGTGATCATATGTAAATGATGGGCGTAGCCCAGCGCAGAGGCTTACGTTCAGCGCATCATCCACGGAGCATGCGCAGTGAGTGCGGCTCCACTCGCCCCCCTTGTGCGCATGCTCACAACTTCCGTCGGCACCACTTCACGGGAAACGTCAGCGCAATGCGTTCCGCTGGGCGCTTAAAAGCGCTGGCGGAAACGCCATTCCGGCGCAAAAGTATTTCCGTTTCCCCCCACCCCAGGGAAGATACTTTTGCTCGGTGATGGCTGCTCCCGCTACCCCCAGAGAGAGGAGGAACCTCAATTTCAACGCCCAGGAGGTGTCGGTCATCATTTCTGCAATGGAGACTGAGAATGCTTTGCTCCATGGCCAAAAAAGCCGGAAGACCAGCCGGGAGAGGAAGCAGGGCATCCTGGAGTCCATTGCTGCCAGGGTGAATGTCTTGGGGTACTCCACCCGGAGTGCTTCTGACATTCAGAAGAAAATTAATGACCTGCGGCGCAAGGTGAGGGGCAAGGTGGCCACCATCAGGAGGCATGAGAGGGGCACAGGTGGTGGTCCCCCATGTCCTGTCACCCTGACCGCAGAGGAGGAGGTGGTCGCACGCTGCTGCTGGAGAGGGAGCAGGTGGAGGGGGTCCCAGGCTATGACTCCATGGAGGAAGTCTCCAGGACAGGTAAGTGTTTTTTATCCCCTATTTGGTGTGTTGCATGTGGGGGGGGGGAGGGTACATGTGCCAAGTGTGTGGGACCACCAACATGTGTCTGCTTTGTGTCATCCACAGATGACGGAGCTGGGACATCATCGGTCAGCGTCCATTCAACCCCATCCCCCCCACGCCATCGTGTGCCCGAGCCACTGGGTGGTGAAGAGGTTGTGGAGGAGAGTGGCCACACCACACCTGCCGAGGTGGTTGTGGAGGATCCTGCTGTGGCAGAGCAGGACTTTTCATTAGTTTTGTCGGTCTCCTCCCCTTCTCCTGGGCCGTCTGTTATCCCCTCCCTCATCCTTGGAAGCCCCTCAAGGGCGACTCCCTCCCCCCGGGGACAACCATCTTCTGGCCCCAGGAAGGCCACCCAGAAGACCAGGGGGGTGTCGGATGATGTCCAGGACCAGTTGGCGAGGGATCACGCCAGGCAGACACTGAACAAATGGGGGCCATAGTAGGCCATTTGGAGAAAGTGGCTGACAGCCTGGGCTCCGTTGCCAACATCAGCAACGCAGTGCAGGATGTGAGTTGCAACTGCGCTGCAGTGGTCACCAGTTTGGGGGAGGTGCAGGGGGATATTACACAACTCACTGCAGCCGTCCAGGCCAACACTGCTGCCATCCAGGGTAACAGTGCTGCCATCCGGGACCAGGGGAGGCTGAGTCGGCGGGCCCAGCATTACCAGGTCACCCGTCAGCTCCGTATGCAGGCCCAGACAAACTCTTACCTCGGCCGGATAGCCAGGGCCTTGGAGGGCATGCAGGCCACACCTGCCAGGAGTGGCCCACCTGGGGATCAGCCACCTCCAGATGCCCCCCCACCCCCACCCACTCCATCCAGACAGCTGAGGAGCCAGAGAGGTGCGGCAAGAAGAAGCCCCCGGCATCCCCGATGAGGCTTTATTATTTTTTTGGTTTATCTGATTTTTTTGGACATACTCAGGTCATGAGTTTTTGTTTATTTATTTTCTCAGGTTATGAGATTTTGTATTTCTTTTTTTACTGCACACGGTCAGGAGTGCAGGGGACAGTGTGAATGGTGTGTGAATGTGAGGGGGTGGCACTCCTGCCAGTAAGGGGTGTCACCCTCGGCCGTGGTGGTGAAGTTAACCCCACGGCTGTATGAATGATGTGTGAAAGGTGTATGAATGGACAGTGACATCATTGGGGCCTTGACGCTGGCGTTACTGCTCCCAACTCCTACATGCTGGACTTGGGCTAATCCAATGCGATGTGCATGTGGTGTGTGTGATCTAGGGACATCAGTGGTGTACACGCGTGCATTGTCTGTGTGATTAATGTTTTGGTTTAGTGTCCAAAGATGCCTACGGCGAGGACCCTCCTGACTGCTCTTCCATCAGCAGACTGGGTGTCCTCTGGCAGGTGGGGACTGTGTGGGTCGGGGGTCAGGTCATCACGCATGTCAATCTGCAGGCCTTTTCTCATAGCAAAGTTGTGCAGAATGCAACATGCACCGATGATCTGACACACAAAGGTAGGGGAATACAATAGGGTCCCCTCCGGACTTATCCAGGCATCGGAAACGGGACTTCAGGAGCCCAAATGTTGGCTCCACCACTGCACGGGTTTTGATGTGTGCTTCATTGTATTTTCTCTCTCCTCTGGTTTGGGGGTTCCGGAAAGGAGTCATTAGATGGGGTCCCAGTGCATATGCAGAGTCACCTGTAAGGGAAAAGACATGAGGATGTTAGTCATGCATGTGCCACTTCTGTTGTGCATCACGGGAGGGGATAGTCATGCCTGACTCCCTTGTCACTCACCAACCAGCCAGCTGTCCCCATACATGTTCTGGTTAAATTCTGCTGGGATGGGACTCTGATTGTATATGAAGCTGTCATGGCTGGACCCGGGGTGTTTGGCACGGACGTGCCATATGAGGCGTTGGGCATCAGCTATCACCTGTACGTTGATGGAATGCCAATGCTTCCGATTGCGGTATATGTGCTCTGTGGCACTGGGGGGCTGTAGGGCCACATGTGTGCAATCAATGGCCCCCACAGTGCGTGGGAATCTGGCAATGCTGTAGAAATCTGTCATTGCCTTCAGCCGCAGCTCCTCAGTGGTGGGTCTGATGAAGTGGTTGGACATGCGTCTGAGGATTGCAGGGACAACCTGGTGCACACATCTGCTCACGGAGGATTGTGACATCCCAGCCACTACTCCACTTGTACGCTGGAATGATCCACTTGCAAGGAAATGGAGTGTTGTCAGGACCTTCACCAGTGGCTGCACTGCTTGTGAGCGGTGTGTCTTGCTGGTGATGTCATCCTGCAGGGTTGTGGTTAGTTCAAGTATTGCATCAGGGCTGAATCTGAAGAGGCGATACACCTCCTCATCCCCCATGCCAAAGAGGCTCATACGTGTGCGGTATATCCTCTCACGTGCCCGCCTCCTTCGTTCCGGGGGACCCATCAGTAGTTCTAGGACCACAATTGCCCCTGGCATGTTGGCACACAGAGGTGTTGTCCTTGCAAGTGTGGTTGTTCAGCTAGCTCCTATCGTCGGTAACGCTGCTGTAGCTGCTCTCCTGCTGACCTGTGACCGTCTGGAGTAAAGATAAAGCAGCCTTTTGTAGAAATAACTTTGCGCCGGACGGACGAGATACGCGTGGCGCATGTAGCCAGCGTATGGTGCTAATCCGTTCGTGAATTGGGAAAAATCCCTCATTTGCATATTTGCAGGGGAAATCAATAGGCGCGACTGATGCGCCTAGCGAAATTAAGCGCTGACGATACTCTGGCGTCGGAACATTCCGCCGGTCGCAAATGACCCGTTATTGGGCGCATCTAGTTTGGTGGGTACGGGCACATAGAAACGACGGCGCATCATCACAGTTACGCGGCGCATATCGAAATACTCCAGCGCAAGTGTTCCTGAATCTGGCCCATAAAAGTTAACTGATTCATTTTAAAAATGATTAAAAATAGATAAAAATCAATCATATAATGTACCTGTAGTTTCTAGTTTAGTTTTTGCAAGCTGTTTCCTGTCTCTCTGATGTACAGAGCCACATAGCCAATACAGGCCAGTGATGGTTTGGAAAACGAAACTGATTGGTGCTGAGGGGTTTTAGACACACAGTAATCACACCTCCTTGATTAGTGACCACAGAGAGAAAGCTCCCAGGACTGTGGTTATCAGGAAACAGACAACCAGGAAGTGTGGAGATCAGAAGAAGAATTACAGCAACTTCAGAGCAAAAACGAACAATGAGGACATGAAAACAGCACTGCATTAAGGTAAAGGAAGCTATTAAGATAAAAAAAAGGGCAATATGTCTTCCACTGATACCAATAGGGCACTATTTCTTCCACTGATACCAACAATGGGGTACTATTCTTTCCACTAATACCAATAGGGCACTATTTCTTCCACTGATACCAGCAATAGGGTACTATTCTTTCCATGGATACCAACAATGGGGTAGTATTCTTTCCACTGATACCAACAATAGGGCACTATGTCTTCTACTGATACCAATAGGGCACTATTTCTTCCACTGATACTGACAATGGGGTACTATTCTTCCCACTGATACCAATAGGGCACTATTTCTTCCACTGATATCAACAATGGGGTACTATTCTTCCCACTGATACCAATAGAGCACTATTTCTTCCACTGATACCAATAACAGGGTACTTGTCAGGAATGGTCCCCCCTGCTGGTAAATATGCCTGTTATTCTGGCTGCAGTACCGGCCTCCACCAGCGGGGGGTTCGTGGTCTTCTGGAGCTCACAGCCTCTATTTATACCCGGCGAGCTCAAGCAGAGCTCGCCCTGGTATCTTCATATCTGCTGGACCTAAGCCTGTACCCTGACCTGTATTCTGATCTCATACCTTGATCCTGTTCTGATCCTGATCCCTGATCCCGCCTGGACTTGTCTGCCCTGCATCCTGATCCCGCCTGGACTTGTCTGCCCTGCATCCTGATCCCGCCTGGACTTGTCTGCCCTGCATCCTGATCCCGCCTGGACTTGTCTGCCCTGCATCCTGATCCTGCCTGCCTTGTCTGCCCTGCATCCTGATCCTGGCCTTGACTGTCTGCCCTGCTTCCTGATCTCTGTCTCCCCTTAGCCTGTATCCTGCAGCTCCAGTCCATCCATCCGACCCCTCCGCTCCGTCCTGTCCCATCTGCTGATATCCCTTGTGTATGACCTCGGCCTGGCTTGACCTATGTGTACGGTATTCCCTTTCTGATTATATATATATATATATATATATATATATATATATATATATATATATATATATTATATATATATATATATATATATAGTTTGCTATCCTCACTGGTTTTCTTATAATTAAACACCTTTTACTTCACTAATCATACTGTCTGGTTTCTCTGTGCAGTCACACGGGTCTGATCTCTCATCCCTCCTGACAGTATACCAGGGCCATTCTTGATCAGACGTGACTGCATTTGGGAACCATCCTGGTGTAGTGCATTGCTCTAAACATGGATTACGATGACATCCTTTATTATTCTCTGCTGGCTGAAGAGGATGAAGGGTATTGTCGCCAGGTTTTGGAGGGTTGGACTAGTGACCAGCTAATGGAAACTATCCGATTAGCTCATTCCTGTGTGGATCAGGGTTACATGACTTTTAATGATGTTCAGCCATTAATTCGGTTGTGTGTAAAACCAGCCCTGTCATCTATTCCTGTCAGTAGGGACGATTACTCTCCCCCCTTCAGTCATGACCAAGTTGAATCCCTGGTGTGGCTATTAGAGCATGATCCGGCGTCTTTTGATGAGTATTATTCCTCCTGTCCCCAGCAAAAGTTATCTGAGTGTATTAGCTGTGTGCAGTCTCTGATTAGACAAGGTGTGTGTGAACCTGCTTTTGTTCAACCTGTGCTGCAGGCATGGTCAGATCTCCTGATTCCAGCCAAGCCAGTCCGTTCCAGCCCTACTATTAACCCTCTGCCTTCTCAGGCATCCATCTATCCATCACCAATGGCAACCCCAGCTCAGATAATTCAGCATCCTACCAAATATTACTACCCAGTTTCTACTTGTACCTACCCTGCCTTTAATCCACCTGTCCGCTCCAACCCTGCTATTAACCACCTACCTTCCCAAGGACCTATCCGCCCATCGCCAATGACAACCTCAGCTTTCGCCCAGTTAATTCCACACCCTACCAAATATTACTACCCAATTTCTACTAATTGTACCTACCCTGCCTATAATCCACCTGTAACAACTCCACACGAACCTCCTCCAGTCACCATCCCTGTGTCTCTGCCATATTCAAAAGCCCTCCTCCTACTTAAATCCATCTTCTTCATACATCGCTTCTGTTAACAAACCTGTAGTGTCTAAGTCTAAAAAGAAACGGAAGTACTTCCCAACTCACACCATCGTGCCAGTTACCCAGCCTGTCCCAGTGCCACCTGTTCAGCCTGTCCCAGTGCCACCTGTTCAGCTTGTTCCAGTGCCACCTGTTCAGCTTGTTCCAGTGCCACCTGTTCAGCTTGTTCCAGTGCCACCTGCTCAGCTTGTTCCAGTGCCACCTGGTCGATGTCCCTGTGCCAGTCTGCCAGCCTGCTGTCCCTGTGCCAGTCTGCCAGCCTGCTGTCCCTGTGCCAGTCTGCCAGCCTGCTGTCCCTGTGCCAGTCTGCCAGCCGCTCGTTCCTATGCCTGCTGCCAGCCGCTCGTTCCTATGCCTGCTGCCCAGCTCGATGACCCGGAGCCTGCTGCCCAGCTCGATGACCCGGAGCCTGCTGCCCAGCTCGATGACCCGGAGCCTGCTGCCCAGACTGTGACCGAGCTTTGCCCTGCCCAGCTCGATGACCCGGAGCCTGCTGCCCGCCTCGATGACCCGGAGCCTTTGTCTGCTGCCCGCCTCGATGACCCGGAGCCTCTGTCTGCTGCCCAGCTCGATGACCCGGAGCCTCTGTCTGCTGCCCAGCTCGATGACCCGGAGCCCTTATCTGCTGCCCAGCTCGATGACCCGGAGCCCTTATCCACTACCTGGCTTGACACCATGAGCCTCCCCCAGCAACAACTGGTTGGAGCGTCCGGAGGCCGCTCCTTTGAGGGGGGGTACTGTCAGGAATGGTCCCCCCTGCTGGTAAATATGCCTGTTATTCTGGCTGCAGTACCGGCCTCCACCAGCGGGGGGTTCGTGGTCTTCTGGAGCTCACAGCCTTTCCTGCGTTCAGGTGTGACATGAATGCAATTAACACACCCTCTATTTATACCCGGCGAGCTCAAGCAGAGCTCGCCCTGGTATCTTCATATCTGCTGGACCTAAGCCTGTACCCTGACCTGTATTCTGATCCTGATTTCGTACCTTGATCCTGTTCTGATCCTGATCCCTGATCCCGCCTGGACTTGTCTGCCCTGCATCCTGATCCCGCCTGGACTTGTCTGCCCTGCATCCTGATCCCTGATCCCGCCTGGACTTGTCTGCCCTGCTTCCTGATCCCTGTCTCCCCTTAGCCTGTATCCTGCAGCTAGTCCATCCATTCGACCCCTGCTCCGTCCTGTCCCATCTGCTGATATCCCTTGTGTATGACCTCGGCCTGGCTTGACCTATGTGTACGGTATTCCCTTTCTGATTTTATATATATATATATTATATATATATTATATATATATAATATATATATATATATATATATATATATATTGTTTGCTATCCTCACTGGTTTTCTTATAATTAAACACCTTTTACTTCACTAATCATACTGTCTGGTTTCTCTGTGCAGTCACACGGGTCTGGTCTCTCATCCCTCCTGACAGTACTATTCTTCCCACTGATACCAATAGGGCACTATTTCTTCCACTGATACCAACAATGGGGTAATATTCTTCCCACTGATACCAATAGGGCACTATTTTTTCCACTGATACCAAACATTGGGGTACTATTTTTTCCATTGATACCAATAGGGCGCTATTGGTATCGGTACTTACTGATGCATGTCGAGTGATCATTGTAGTTTGCGTGGCAGAATCTCCCTGCTCGATGACAACGATGGGCAGTAGGATTTAATTGTGGTCCAGGATTTTCCTCACATTGTGGAATAGTCAAGTCTAATTTGGGACTGCCAGAAGTAATTGCCCTGATCATCAATGTCACCTGGAAGGAAAGTGAGAGCAAATCTGAATATTTTGGTTGCCACCAGAATAGAATAGGAATAAGGGGGAAATCTTCCCATGAGGACAGATCCCATGATTGCTTTCTAAAAGGAATTTTTCTCATATTGAAAAAATAGCCTCTCACTTCCTGTTCGGTCTACAGGACAGGTCCATTCCTCCCCGACCTCCTGCCCTGTACATGGCCTCCACATGCACATTACCTCTGTACTGGTGTGGGCTGTTAGGTTCCAATGCCCTAAAGCTCCTCCCAACCTGTCTTAGACCGTCATTGACTCACCCATGACATCCCTGTAGGAGGGCTCTATCTAGAAGGGATCTAGTACCGGATGACACTGTCTGATGTAACCAGACACTATTCTGGCACACAGCCACCTAGTGGCAGACTAGCTAATTGCACCAGCCAAAAAAAGTCTTAGCTGTATTCCAAATTGTATATTTAACCACAGAGGCGGCTCTAGGCTTTGTGAGGCCTTAGGCAAACTTGACATGGGGCCCAACTCACACCAATGATGGGGAAAAATAATTCAAGGACAAGAGCCTCTTTCCCACAACCCTTCCCCACAACCCTTTAACAAGGTGGCCCCTAGATCCTGCTCTTTAATAACTAAGGCGGTGCCACCTGACAATGTCATCTGCAGAACCCACCTCTTGTGACGTCATTGACTGAAAGCATGATGGGTCATTGACATCACAAGGTGTGGTGTCACCGATATTTACTGGATATTAGGGATGCTGGCGGCCCCACTCCTAAATCAGGGCTCTTATTGCTGCCTGAGCACAGCAACCTTAAGGTCCCCTGTTCCTTTAAAACTGAGATAATGCATTGGGTAAGTTAGGTGGCCACGAGGCCCCTGTGAGTGTGAGGCCTTAGGTGACCACCCAATTTGCCTAATTAAAGAGCTACTCTGAGTCCATCCGATGAGAACGGTCTGATGGACAGTTTCAATCGGTTAACCGATGAAGCTGACTGATGGTCCGTCGTGCCTACACACAATTGGTTAAAAAAATGATCGGTTCAGAACGCGGTGACGTAAAACACAACGACGTGCTGAAAAAAATGAAGTTCAATGCTTCCAAGCATGCGTCGATTTGATTCTGAGCATGCGTCGATTTTTAACCAATGGTCGTGCCTTCTAACGATCCTTTTTGACCTATCGGTTAAGAATCCATCGGTTACATTTAAAACAAGTTGGCTTTTTTTAACCGATGCGATCGGTTTGTTCCGATGAAAACGGTCCATCAGACCATTTTTATCGGTTTAACCTATCGTATGTATGCGGCCTAACTATTTTTCTTCTATGATTGACTTGTATTTGGCTCCATCCATCTTCCCATCAACACTGACAACACTGACAAGCTTCCCTGTCCCTGCTAAAGAAAAGCATCCCCACATCATGATGTTGCCACCACCATGTTTCACAGTGGGTATGGTATGTTTAGGGCAGTGTTTTTCAACTCCAGTCCTCAAGGCACACCAACAGGTCAAGTTTTCAGGATTTCCCTCAGATGAAATGGCTGTGGTGATTACTAAGGCAGTGAAACTGATCAAATCATCTGTGCAAAATAATGGAAAGCCTGAAAACATGACCTGTTGGTGTGCCTTGAGGACTGGAGTTGAAAAACACTGGTTTAGGGTGATGTGCAGTGTTATGACATCAGCTCGACCCCTTATTAGCTTGACCGCCAATCCAGTGAGGGTACCTTGTGAAGGACACAATTTAAGATGCAAACATAATTAAGCATGTGCATTTTTTCCTGGCAAAGCTAGCTAGCTTCTACCATGGTTTCTTTAGAGGTCTTAAAGTGTATGATGTAGGTGTAGCCCCAGGGTAGATGGGATGCAGCACGGTGTGTTGGCAATAAAACACACAGTCCTAGTGCGATGAAAGAACTTGTATTGAAATAATTAACCACTTAAGGACCCCCGCACGCACATATACGGCCACAGAATGGCTCGTACAGGCACAAGGGCGTAAATTTACGTCCCCGCCTAAGTGCGGTTCGGGGGTCCCATCGGGACCCCCTCCGCGGCGTGCGGGGGTCCCCCTGGCTCCGGGAGCGATCCGGGACGAGCGGGCGGATGTCGGCGTTTACCTGCCCCCCCGCGATCGCTCCCAGCCAATGCGCGCGCTCCCCCTTTGTGTCACTTCCTCCTCCTGTGTAAACACAGGAAGGGGGAAGTGATGTAATCTCCCATCGCAGCGGTATTTCTTTATCGTACATCACGGGACACAGAGCGCATAGCCATTACATATGGGTTATATGGGTACCTTCAGGTGTGGACACTGGTGTAATCAACTTCACAGGAAGTTCCTCCCTATATAACCCCCTCCCACTGAGAGTGCTTCAGTTTTTTCGCCAGTGTCTTAGGTGTTGGTCACGTCTAGCTGTCCCTCGGAGGTCTCGGGACCCAGGATAGCTAGCCGGATCCGTCCGAAGTGCTTCAAAGCCAAGGAGTACGGTACCCGGGCCCTGCCTGCGTGGGGTGTTGCCTATAATGCCTCTCCTTGGAGGGCTGGATTCTGGGCTCCAGTGCCTTGGTCTCTCCCAGGACTAAACGCTACTGATGCCAGGATGCTATATAGGTCCAGGGGTGTGGGTTCCTTAAACATAGGACCCGGTCCCTGAAGGTCCGAGACAATACCCACGGAGATGGGAGAAGATTGGGCCTCTTGCAGTTTGCAATACCCTGCGGCGTGGAGCAGGTAAGAGGGAACCTGCGGGACTTGGTTCGACAGTAGGTATCCCCCTGGGGGTTCTGGGTTGGCTAATGGTATGCTTGTGCATCAGCCACTATCTCCACTATGTCTTTTTAGGCAGGATGGGATGTACTAATGTTTACCCAGATAACATGTAGATATATGTATACTTGTTTATGATATATATTTGCTACTCACCCCAGGTCTGCCTGTTAGCATTGATACTGCAGCCCCACGTACTATAAAGAGGGAATTGCTGGTGAAAACTCCTGTTTCTTAGGAAGCCTATGGGGACAGCTTCCTCTCTGTGTGCACTACAGTAAGGATTAGTGCTTACCTGGTGTCTTTGGTGCTGCTGGCGCTGGTCCATGCTTTTCCTCTGCTCTCTGCTTCCTCCATGTTGTTTCAGCGTGGGGGGGGGGGTGCGGGCCAGCAGCGTCAGGGTCAGTTAAAAGTAAAACGTTTCTCTCTGGCTGGTCTTTTCCCTCCTGGAAGCAGAGGAAGAAGGACACAGAGCGCGCAGCTGGGTCTTTTTGGCCACAGTGACACCCAGTGGCGGTTTGTGGATCTTCAGGTCTAAGACTTAGTTCCACTATTGACCAGAAAAAAAAAAAAAAAAAAGAGTTTTTTTGCTTAAAGGGACTCAGCCTTAGATCCAGCAGTATCTGAGTCAACCTTGGACTCCGGCTAACGGGCATTGGTGTTGCAATACTCACAGGTTTTCCTCAGTATTGCCACCTCCCAGGCGGTGTGTTGGCTATAGGGGTGACTCAAGGTTGTGCAATGGCTCCAAAGGGATCAGGACCAGCCAAGGCTGCAAAAGGTGCCAAGAAACAAAAGGGGTCTCCATCGGGGTCAGAGGATTTGGGCCAGGCTTCAACGGCCCCACCCTCACCAGTTAGACCACCGAGTAGCATAGTACAAGAGCCATTGGGGGTGCTGGGGGCAGAGGCGGCCCCCGATCCACCCATTCCCGTTTACGTAACGGAAGAAATGCTAGCGACCACCCTGGGTGGGCTAGAGAAAAGGTTAACTGCTTTGTTTGCCCGCCCTTTGCCAAGTAGCAAACGGGCTAGATCCCCCTCACCTAGTTTGGTGTTTTCAGATGCGGAGGTCTCCTCTTCGGAGGAACGGGACCCACAAGGGGATCAAGCGGACCCAAGTCCCGACGGTTCAGACATGGAGGGTTCCACTGTAGATGAATATTTTTCGGCCTCTCAAGCGGAGAGCCTGTGGATCCAGTCTTTGACCGATATGGTTCGCACTGCTTTTAAACTTCCAGTGCCAGAACTAGTAGCCCCTGTGGTATCCTCATTGGGTTCTTTAAAGGCTCCATTAACTTGTGTGTCTTTTCCGATTCACCCCCTTCTGCGGAGCGTGATTTACCAGGATTGGGCTCGACCTGATAGGATCTTTATCCCTCCTAAGAGGTTCTCTATTCTCTATCCTATGGAAGAGGAATTTTTAAAGAAATGGGCACTCCCCACAGTGGACGCGGCCATTTCCTGCGTGAATAAATCCCTGACCTGTCCGGTTGAAAATGTCCAGATGTTCAAGGATCCGGTCGACAAAAAATTAGAGACCCTACTGAAGGCTTCTTTCACCACAGTAGGTGCCATGGTTCAGCCAGCGGTGGCAGCCATTGGCGTTTGTCAGGCCTTAAAGGATCAGGCAAAACAGATATTAAAGGACATGCCGGCTCAGCAAACTTGTGAATTAGCAGATTTCCCTAGGGCTCTCTGCTTTGCAGTAGATGCTATTAAGGACTCCATCCAACAGGCATCCCGTTTATCTCTGCTGGTGGTTCACATGTGTCGTCTTTTGTGGCTAAAGAACTGGTCAGCAGAGGCACCCTGCAAAAAGCTTTTAGCAGGGTTTCCCTTTCATGGGGGAAGACTATTCGGTGAAGACCTAGATAAATATATCCAAACCATATCAAGTGGTAAAAGTTCTTCCTTACCGGTCAAGAAAAGACCGCGTGGGCCCGCGTTTAAACGACAGGCCTTTGCAGGCTCGGCCCCTTCGACTTCCCGTCAGTATCGACGGCCTCCCGGGCGTTCAGCAGTTAATAGCCGCCCACAGGGACAAGCCGCGGCAAACAAGAGGCCCTGGTCTCGCAAGCCGGCTAAACCAGTCATCAAGTCAGATTCATGAAGGGGCGCCCCCACTCTCTTGGGTGGGGGGAAGACTTCAGTTTTTCTCCGAAGTCTGGAAGGCCAGAATTCCCGACTCTTGGGTTCGGTCCGTGGTAGCCACAGGCTACAAACTAGAGTTTCGAGAAATCCCCCCTCCTCATTTTCAGGGGTCAAGTCTTCCAAGCGACCCGTTAAAGAGGGCCTCTCTCGTAAAGGCGTTGGATCGCCTCTTGCTCCAAGGAGTAATTGTAGAAGTACCAACCCAATAATGGGGTCTGGGATTCTACTCCAACCTTTTTATTATACCAAAACCCAATGGCGACGTCAGGCCTATCCTAGACCTCAAACGCCTAAATCGCTTTCTAAAGATTCAGACCTTTCGTATGGATTCCATACGTTCAGTGACAGCCAGCCTGCATCAAGGCGACTTTCTAGCATCTATAGACATAAAGGATGCATATCTGCATGTGCCGATCTACCCAGCACATCACAAGTTTCTTCGTTTTATGATAGATCAAAGTCATTTCCAGTTCGTAGCCCTCCCTTTCGGGTTGGCAACAGCTCTGCGGGTATTCACAAAGGTGTTAGCCCCGGTGCTAGCCGTCCTAAGGACAGAAGGCATTTTGGTCCTGGCATACCTGGACGATCTCCTGGTTATCGACAGATCAGCTTCCAACCTCAATCATGCAGTAGTCCGCACAGTTCGGCATCTACAAGAATTCGGGTGGGTTGTGAACCAAGGAAAATCGAGGTTGCAACCCACAAGACAGTTGGAATATCTAGGCCTTCGGTTAGATACAGAATGCCAGAGGATATTTTTACCTCAAGAAAAGATCAGGTCATTGACTCAAACAATTCAAATAGTCCTAGGCAAAAAGAGGCCGACTATTCGCCTATGCATGCGACTGCTGGGAAAGATGGTAGCCGCCTTCGAAGAAGTGCCCTATGCCCAGATCCATACCAGAGTTCTCCAGGCAGCTATTCTCTCTGCTTGGAACAGGTCCATACAGGCATTAGACCGTCCATTAGGTCTTTCCCCAGGAGTCAGGCGCAGCCTGTACTGGTGGCTGGTCCCTCAAAAATTGTCAAAAGGGAAAACCTTCTGCCCCATCACGTGGAAAATAGTAACCACAGATGCCAGCCTTATAGGTTGGGGGGCAATCTTAGGAAAACGGACCCAGCAGGGACAGTGGTCAGAGGCAGAAAGTCTGCTTCCCATCAATGTCCTAGAGATCAGAGCTGCTCGGTTGGCCCTGGTCGCCTGGACTCTCCCCCTGCAGGGTCTGCCAGTAAGGATACAGTCCGACAATGCCACGGCGGTGGCATACATAAACCACCAGGGGGGCACAAGGAGCCTAGCGGCTCAAAGGGAAGTAAACCTGATTTTCTCATGGGCCGAAGCCCATGTACCCTGCATCTCAGCAGTGTTCATCCCAGGGATAGACAATTCTCAAGCAGATTTTTTGAGTCGTCAACAGTTACTCCCGGGAGAGTGGTCTCTTCACCCCCAGGTATTGCAAGAGATTTGCCAAAGATTCGGAGTTCCCGATGTGGACATCATGGCAACAAGATTCAACAAGAAATTGGACAAAATCGTATCCCGAGCCAGGGACCCCTCGGCCGACGGGACCGATGCGTTGGTTTGCCCCTGGCACCAGTTTTCTCTCCTGTATGCGTTCCCTCCACTACAGATGATTCCCCGCCTTCTACGAAGGATCAGGGTGGAACGCAGGCCGGTGATCCTGGTGGCCCCAGCCTGGCCCAGAAGGGCTTGGTACGCACTCATCGTGAGGATGTCAGTAGGGGCACCGTGGCCACTCCCCCTGCGCCCAGATCTGCTGTCTCAGGGCCCGATCTACCACCCTGCTTCACAGCAGCTAAATTTGATGGCTTGGCAGCTGAATCCCTAATTCTTAAGGGCAGAGGCCTCTCAGCCCAGGTCATATCTACGTTAATTCAGGCTAGAAAGCCAGTCTCTAGAAATATCTATTACAGAGTCTGGAGGACCTATGTGGAGTGGTGCGAGTCTCAAGGAGGGCATCCTCGCAAGTTTTTTATTGACAGGATCTTGCGATTCCTCCAGGTTGGCGTTGACAAGGGGTTGGCTCTTAGTACTCTAAAGGGGCAGGTGTCTGCCTTATCGATATGGTTTCAAAGGCCTTTGGCCACGCATTCGCTTGTGAAAACCTTCTTGCAGGGGGTCTTGCATGTGAATCCCCCTATTAGAGCTCCCCTCTGCCCCTGGAATTTAAATCTGGTCTTGTCAGCTTTACAAAGGCAGCCGTTTGAACCTCTGACAGAAATCCCTCTTGTGCTGCTAACCCGAAAGTTGGTTTTCTTGGTGGCTATGGCTTCGGCCAGAAGGGTCTCCGAGCTGGCAGCCTTGTCTTGCAGGGAACCGTACCTGATTCTGCATAAGGACAGAGTGGTTCTGCGGCCTCAAACTTCTTTCCTTCCTAAGGTCATATCCAGTTTTCACTTGAATCAGGACCTAGTCCTACCATCCTTCTTTCCTACTCCCCAGTCCAGAGAGGAAAGACTGCTTCATACTTTGGACGTGGTCCGAGCCATGAGAGTTTATCTCAAGGCTACAGAGAAGATTCGGAAAACAGATGTGCTTTTCGTTCTTCCGGATGGCCCCAAAAAGGGTCAGCCAGCTGCCAAGTCTTCCTTGGCTAGGTGGATTAAGCAGCTGATTTTTCAGGCCTATGGTCTGAAGCGCGTTCCACCTCCCTTATCAGTTAAGGCCCATTCTACGAGGGCCATGAGTGCCTCTTGGGCGGCACACCATCAGATCTCTATGGCACAGGTTAGCAAAGCGGCAACCTGGTCTTCCGTACATACGTTTACTAAATTTTATAAGTTGGACGTCGCAAAGGCTACGGACGCAGCATTTGGGCAGGCGGTCCTACGGGCAGCAGTATAGAATCCTCTGGCCCGGTTCACGCCCCCTTTTTTTCTGTTGGTGGAGCTATTTTACCTCCTGATAATGTTTTTTGTTTGGCTATTTTTGGCCTTACGGTCTCCCTCCCTTCATGGAGCATTGCTTTGGGACATCCCATATGTAATGGCTATGCGCTCTGTGTCCCGTGATGTACGATAAAGAAAAAAGGATTTTTAATAACAGCTTACCTGTAAAATCCTTTTCTTGAAGTACATCACGGGACACAGAGCTCCCACCCCTCTTTTGGGGAACATTGTGTAACCTCGGAGAAATTGCTTGCTACAAAACTGAAGCACTCTCAGTGGGAGGGGGTTATATAGGGAGGAACTTCCTGTGAAGTTGATTACACCAGTGTCCACACCTGAAGGTACCCATATAACCCATATGTAATGGCTATGCGCTCTGTGTCCCGTGATGTACTTCAAGAAAAGGATTTTACAGGTAAGCTGTTATTAAAAATCCTTTTTTCCAACCGCTGCGATGGGAGAAACACCTCACAGTAAGTGTGCACCAACATTACACTGACACACACTCACATAGGCATACTTAACCCCTTGCGATCTGCCCCCCCACCCCCCCTGTCACAGTGTCACTGAATGCAGTGATCTAATCACTGCATTTAGTGTCAGTGTGACAGGCAGTGTAAAATCAGTTAGTGTTAGGTTCAGGATAGCCCCCCCACCCCCCCTAATAAAGTTTTAACCCCCTGATCACTGCCCTAGTTAATCCTTTCACTCCCTATTGCCAGCGTCACTAAGCGATCATTTTTCTGATCGCTGTATTAGTGTCGCTGTTCCCGCTAGGTAGCTATTTTTTTTTATCGCGATTTTTTTTTTTTACTAAAGACATGTGGCTAAATAAATTTTGGCCTAAATGTTTGACTAAAATTTAGTTTATTTGTTTTTTTTTTAACAAAAAGTAAAAAATAGTGTTTTTTTTTCAAAAATGTCGCTCTATTTTTGTATATAGCGCAAAAAATAAAAATCTCAGAGGTGATCAAATACCACCAAAAGAAAGCTCTATTTGTGGGAAGACAAGGACGCAAATTTTGTTTGGGAGCCACGTCGCACGACTGCGCAATTGTCTGTTAAAGCGACGCAGTGCCGAATCGCAAAAACACCTTGGGTCATTTACCAACGTATTGGTCCGGGTCTTAAGTGGTTAAACAACAGTTTTCAATTAGTGGGAAGACAACCCAACTGGGAACACTCACAGGTCCACCAGCATGCAGAGAGTCAAACTGACAGCTCCTGTTAGGAGGACAGAGTGTGGCCTGACCATCTTGAGCCCAAGAGGCAAAATGTTCAGAAAAAGTTTAAAGCCCTATGCTTTCCCTTTCCGGAACCTTCCTCTGCTGCTAGATCTGTACCTAACAGCAGGGCCGGACTTACCATTGGGCTTGACTGGGCTCAAGCCCATGGGCCCCGCCCAATAGGGGGCCCCGGTTGGTAGCCCTCTTTTTTTTTAGGGGTCCGGAGGTCCCCAGGGGCCCCCAGGGCCCCGAACAGCAACCCCCACATTTTTATATATTTATATATATATATAATATATATATATATATATATATATATATATTTATTATTGTTATTATTAACCAATTAAGCCCCGGACCAATATGCTGCTAAATACCCAGAGGCATTTTTACAATTCGGCACTGTGTCGCTTTAACAGACAATTGCGCGGTCGTGCGACGTGGCTCCCAAACAAAATTTGCGTCCTTTTCTTCCCACAAATAGAGCTTTCTTTTGATGGTATTTGATTGCCTCTGCGATTTTTATTTTTTGCGCTATAAACAAAAATAGAGCGACATTTTTGAAAAAAAAACAATATTTTTTACCTTTTGTTATACGAAAAATTGAATAAACTAAATTTTTGTCAAACATTTAGGCCAAAATGTATTCAGCCACATGTCTTTAGTAAAAAGGCTGGCAATAGGGGGTGAAAGGGTAACTAGTTAACTAAACTTTATTAGGGGGGTACGGGGCTACCCTGAACCTAACACTAACTGCCTGTCACACTAACTGTCACACTGACACTAAATGCAGTGATCAGTACATATATGATCACTGCATTCAGTGACAGTGTGACAGGGGGGTGGGGGGTGATCGCAAGGTGTTAATGTGCCTATGTGTACTGCTGTCAGTGTAGTGTTTGTGCGGACTTACTGTGACTCTTCTCTCATCTCGGCGGTTTGAAAATACTGCCGAGATGAGAGCTGCATCACTTCCTCTGCCTATGTTTACATTTTACAGGCAGAGGAAGTGACACGGCGGCGGCGCACGGGATTGGCTGAGAGCGATCACGAGGGGGCAGACAGAAACGAACAGCCGCCCCCTCGAGTCAGATCGCTCCCGGAGGTAAGCCGACTGCCGCATGCAGCGGAGGGTGTCCCGATCGGACCCCCGACCCGCTAGAAGGCAGGGACATATATACACGCCCATCTGCCTGTACGTGCCCTTCTGTGGATGTAAATAGGTGTGCGGCGGTCGTTAAGTGGTTAAAGGGCCCCCCCCTTTTTTTTATAAAAAAATGTACATTTTTTATATATATATATATATATATATATATATATTTTTTTTTTTATTAAAGGGCTCAGAGGTACCCATGGCCCCATGTGGCAACCCCCCATTTTTTTTTATAAATGTTTATTTTTTTATGTTTTATTAAAAGGCCCAGAGGTCCCCAGGGCCCCCGGATGGCAACCTCCCTTTCTTATGTATTTTTTATGAATGCTTATTTTTTATTTATTTTTTTATTAAAGGGCCCAGAGGTTTATTTTTTCTTTTATTAAAGGGCCCAGAGATCCCCAGGGCCCCGGATGGCTACCCCCCCTTTTTATATATATATATATATATATATATATATATATATATTTTTTTTTCTTTATTTCTTCTTTTTTTTGTAAAGGCCCCCCCCTGCTTCTCAATCTGCGGCAAGCCCCCCCGCTTCTCAATTTCAGGCGGCAGCGCCCCCCCCTCCCCGGTTCTCTGCTCCAGGGGGCCCATGCCTTAAGCTCTGTAAGGGGCCCCAAAATTCCTCATGGCGGCCCTGCGCATACCTCCCAACACGCACGGATTCTGCGGGACTTTCCCGCACAGACCGATTCTTCCCGCAGTCCCGCGAAAGGGTTAATTTTCCTGCACTGCAATAGGAGGCAGCACGGAAGCAAGAGGAACCGGAGCGGTGTGTGGAGGACTGTGGCTGCTGAAGGGAAGTCGACAGGCGGGCTAATGACAGTCTGTGGCCCCGGCTGTCGGCACAGGTGAGAGGCACTCCCCCCCGGAAGAACTGGAGCGGTGTAGGGATGTCTGCTGAAGGGAAGTGTGGTGTCCCAGTACAGGTATTTGCTGTAGGCCCTGTCAGATTGAGACCCTCAGCTTGTGGGGCCTCCTCTGCAGGAACTCAGCTAGTTATGATGTGATTTATACTGTTATGGTTGATAATACATTTATTAGGTGCGTATAGCTTTAAGAGGTTTAGTCAGCCATTTTATGTTTATTTAGAGTGTATGAGAGTCAGTAGGACTAAGTGCTAGACAAGACCTTATGGTGTTGTATTATACTTTAACTTGTAACAAAGTTTAAATGTAAGTTCCAAGGGGAATACAGATAAGTCTTTATGATCCACAGCTCTCAATGGGCTTCAGTCTCCCTCAGCTCTTAGCCAATGGGCTTCAGTCTCCCTCAGCTCTCAGTCAATGGGCTTCAGTCTCCCTCAGCTCTCAACCAATGGGCTTCAGTCTCCCTCAGCTCTCAACCAATGGGCTTCAGTCTCCTCACGTTTATATAAGGGGTGGGAGTTCCTGTTTAGGGCAGACTAGTGCTTCACACAGTCGCTGGCAGGTCAGAGCAGAGTTCAGTCAGAGAAGAAGCAGTGCAGGCCAGAGACCTCCCGTTCAAGGGAAAGTACAGCAAATCGCGGAGTACCTCTAAAAACTATAGAATCAGTACTTCAACGAAATAATCGAATCAATTTGTCATTCTGACGAAAAGCCTAAAGTCTACCGACACTTCAGTAAGTGTATTTATTCTTCAGTCTAGTCAAGCATAGGCCCAGTATTACTAATCCGGCCGCAAAAGCCAAGGATATATGAAAAGCCAAGCCCAGGCATTGTCAGCTGTGTGGTCCTCTAGAGACTGTTTGTGGAACCTTTGCGACACTCTGTGTGAACGCTGTGAAGATTTTGACACCTGTCTTCATGCCAGTAAAGCCTTCGTTATATTGACCCCTGTTGTGGACTGTGTTATTACCATCCTAGCTAGCGGGGATACGGAGGCCCCCGGAGCTGTAGTTTCCTGGGGTATATCAAGACTACAGTGGCGTCACGTGACAGAGAGGGTTAATACCATCCGACCCTCACTAAGGGTTAACACCACCAGACCCTGGGCCCCTAGCCCAAGAACCAAGCAGCTAACCATCAAGCGCATGTGTGTGGCCGTGGGGTTCACCCTCCCCGGGCATCACAGGAGAGAGCCGACAAATTCCGTGCACAGGTGAGAGTCACCCCCTTCCGCTCAACAACTTTAATGCACACCCCCCTGCTCAACAACTATGATCCCCCCCCTCGCTCCAGGGGGCCCCTTCAACACTCAAGCCCAGGGGTCCCCACCACCCTAAGTCCTGCCCTGCCTAACAGGTGGGGTTTCTGTCCCTGCTCTACTCACTCAAAAAATGCATGCCAAACCTGGGAGTCTGACCCAAAATGGCTGCTAGAGTCATAGGGGGTGACAGCATCAAATCAGATAGCTTCCCCAGTGACCGTGGAGACCATAGAGAAACCATGCTCCTCTAGACATCCTCTCCAAGTGCAGTGTCGCTGCGGAAGAGCGCCAGTGCAGTGGAGAAATAATACTGCACCTGCCTACAAGTGGGCCAACAGACCAGTTCTGGTCAAATGCGTTAAATAGTTTTAGTTTAGCGTACATAATTTATACCAGCATAGCAGCTGGCTTGGGAACAAGGATACATTTAAATAAGTGCAATCAGTGTGTATAAAAGTCACATATATCTATTGACCTCTATAATTAAATTACAATTTTCTTCTATTTCCTCTTTTTCTGGTATTTCTAAATTAATATGTGTGGGTGGTCTGCTTTAGGGCTCTTTCACACTTCCGTTCGTCCGTTTTTTGGACGTCCGGTAACGGACCTCAATGCTTCCCTATGGGAGCGGATCCGTTAGCGGATGATGCATCCGCTAACGTCCGCCAGATCCGCATCAGTTTTTTCGGACGGAAGAATGTCCTATTTTTCTTCTGTCCGGCCAAACGGATCGGATGCAAACAGACAGGCGGTCCTTTTTCATCCGATTCCCCATAGGGGATAGCGGAGGAGAGACAGGGCGGTCCCTGCACAGTGTGCGAGGACCGCCTTGTCCGCCCGACAGCTCAGCGGAGACCCCCCCGCTGAGCCGACGGACACACGGAGCGGACCGCAAAACGGAACGGACGTGTGAAAGAGCCCTTAAAGTATACCTAAATCCAAACAATAAAATTGAATATACTGCAACTTACCAATCCTTAGATGCAGAGCTTTTTTTCTCAGAAAATAGGTGCAGGAACTCAACCACGACCCGTTCAGATTTCACAAACAGTAGAAGGGTCTTAAAGGGGCATTAAATACCAGAATTGCATTACATACAGTGTGCAGAGTTCAGGGGGTTACAAAGCAGTCACTTGTAAACAGAGAAACCAGACTTCTGTGTTCACAAGTGATTGTGGTGAGCCGGCACCAAAGGGTCTGAGCCAAAGGTGGTGGAACTGAGTTCCACCAAGTTCCCCCAGAAAAAAAGCCCTGCTTAGATGTAACTGTATTTTTTTCCTTCATGTTTAGCTGGTGATCCTGTGAGTAACATGCGTGTAATCCAAGGGTGACCACACTTACTCACTGTACTAAATTTGTGGAGGAGTAATGTTGTCACTCTAGACTGCTCTCCTGATATGAACTGCAAACAACTCCCTCTTTATCTCTATCCTTATTTTGTATGATGTGCAATATAGCGGCTTCTTTTCGTTTTCCAATGCTGTGTCTCTATGTGTTGTGAGCCTCTTCTCCTGTTTCTCCACAAGATGGCAGTCATCTGTTTTTACTTACTATCAGCTCCATATGTTTTACATGGGTGTTTTCTATTGTGTACCAAGCTGTTCCTTTTGCCGTTAGTGTTTGCCCTCAGTTAAAATGGAGTTCTGACACTATATAAGGCCTCTGCGATGGCGTGTGCGTCATTGGTCCACCCCCGACGAAGTCTTACGACGAAACGTACGTAGGAGTGGCCATCAGCGCGTATCACGTCATCGCTTTTGCGGAAGTGAGCTACACACGGAGAACAGCTGACAGGACCCGATCGGATTACACGCCGCGTTCTGTTTTACATGCCATATGACATCAGTCGAATTGTAAGTGCAATATATCTTATTAAAAAGCCTTTAACTTGCAGTACTTCACTATGGAGCGTTCCCATTTTCTTTCTTTTAATGTATGAGCGTTAACATCTTATATGCTGGTGACTGCTGTTGAGGATCTAACCCCCTGGTTCCATCTGCTGGATTTGAGTCTGATTGAGAGTATAAACATCTCTGAGCCTGATTGACCCCTTATCAACGGTCAGTGGATCTGGTAAGCAGACTACATTCATCACACGGGTGTTTCCTTTTGGTGGAAGAGATCCAACTTCATTGCCTCCATTACTTAACACTTTATGGACTTAACCCTTTTTTGAACATTGATTTATTTATTTATATTTTTTTGAACATTTCACCATAACCCTCCTATAATTTTTCCTATTTTTTAATTAATTTGGGTTTATCACGTTTTTATAGCGCTGTACCCTTTTTGTATTTGTGTTTTTTGCTTTGGGTATTTTGAGCAACAGGTACTGGCCGCTCTTGCATTCACATTATTTCACTATATTTATCACTTGTTAGCACAGTGTTTTTGCTGGGGATCTGCCTAGGGAACCTTTTTTGCTATGGGGGCACCCGAGCCGAGCTGCAGCTCCATGTGTCCATTCAGACATGGAGCCATGGTTCGGCCCTGCCCCCTTTCTCTCCTGATTGGCTAACTGGCTTTGAGTGACAGCAGCGGGAGCCAATGGCACTGCTGCTGTGTCTCAGCCAATCAGGAGGCAGAGTCCCAGAAGGCTGAGTCTCTCCTGCAACATCGCTGGACAGAGATGGGGCTCAGGTAAATATTAGTGGGGCTGAGGGGGGCTGCTGTACACAGAAGGATTTTTAACTTAATGCATAGAAACCTTGTGCCTTTACAATCACTTTCACAGTAGAACTAGACCTTGCCACTTAAAAATATTTTCTGCAGCACTTATACAGTAAGTGCATCAGTATTTACATTGTTTTCTTAGTTTCCCCACAAAATCCTTCAAATACTTGTTGATCTTAACAGTGAAGTCCACCTAATACAATGCTTCCTGTAATGGTTTGGCAAAGGGATCAAAAGGGATTTCAGAAAGAAGGCTTGGTCAGTGATGGTAAAATACATTTATATTAATTTTTTCGGGTTAGTGCATTACCTAGTAAATGGATTTACAACTTGTTTAGACTGTCATTCATGATCCTTTAGTTGTACTTAAAAATGCTGACCATTTGGTCTGAAAGATTTGTATAAACAATATCAAAGTTTGTTGGAAAGCAAATACATGTAATTGGATACATTGGCTAATTAAAATCAGTAAAACGACAATGTTTGCCCAATTCTGTGGCAGATGGCAATGCTGTCATTAGTGCAAACCAGGATTGGTCTTTGAAGGCAGAGTTAGAGCAAAGAAGATAATACAATCTGGATTTCTGATGTAGCTTTCACATATGGGCAATTGGAAGGTTATGAATACTTAATTGAGACTAGTGTAAAATGTTTCCAAAAATCACTTTACAATATTGTTAAAGTAATGAATACACCCAAGTATGTAGCAATTTACAAAGGAAATAAAACAAACTTCAAAAAAAAATGTGCTAGAAAGGTCCTGTTAATGGAAGATGGAAGATGGAAATTTGCCAGGGAAGCCTATAAGGAGCATACAAGGGGATCAATCCCAAAGGCTATATGTGTAATTGTAATCGTTTAGATTCATTGTAGCTGGATTGGGTGACAACTGTATACAACAATACTTGTTAGGTAGAGAAGGGTTCCATTGCCTATCAACTCAGCAGAAGCCATCACTAGGTATCATATGTACAAAGAGAATCTAATGTCTGAGTTAAGGTATTCTTTCAAAATCGGAATATAGCATGATTTTAAGAATGTTTTTTTATATATCATTGTAATCCTTGATGTGCTTCATATTACTTTCAAAATGTTACACCCTTGTTGTTTAATTTCCCCTGTCCGTGGTTTATATAGAGATTTGTAGGTTCTCCATTTAGTGGTTGTCTTTGTATCAAGAGATGAAGTTAGCATCACTGCTAAACAACTGCTGCAAAAAAACAAAAAACTATTATAGGATACGTTGCATAAGTCCAAATAAAAGTTTTTGGGCCAGATTCACAGAGCCATTACGCCGGCGTTACAGGAGATGCGCGGCGTAAGTCTAAATCTGCGCTAGACACACCATTGATTTGCTATTCAAATATGCAAATGAGGGAGTTACGGGGATCCGCAAAAGAACGTTGGTGCACCGCAGGCTACGCGCTGTGCGCAACAGCTGCACGTCCTGTCTAAAATTAGACCATATGAAAGGTGGAAAATTAGACAATCTGTCTACATGTCAGCTAAAGCAACACTGTTAGTGAGGAGTTGAGGAGTCACACTTGCTGGACAACAATCTGTATGCCAACATGCCAGGGGCATCCTTGCTCATAGCTATACTAATGACTTTAGATGAGCAAAGAAGGAGGAGGGCACAGAGGAGGGCACAGAGGAGGGTACGGGAGAGGATATACCGCACACACATAGACCTCTTTGGCATGAGTGATTCTGAGTGTATCGCATCTTCAGATTCACCCCTCATGCCATCCAGGAATTAACCACAACCTTGCAGGATGACATCACCAGCCCAACACACCGCTCACATGCAGTGCAGCCACTGGTCAAGGTCCTGGCAACACTCCATTTCCTTGCCAGTGGCTCTTTTCAAAGAACAAGTGGAGTGGTGGCTGGGATGTCACAATCCTCCATGAGCAGATGTGTGCACCAGGTTGTCCCCGCAATCCTCAGACGCATGGCCAACCAAATCATCAAACCAACCACTGAGGACCTGCGGCTGAAGGCAATGACAGATTTCTACAGAATTGCCAGATTCCCACGCACCGTGGGGGCCATTGATTGCACACATGTGGCACTCCAGCCCCCCCATGAGACAGAGCACATATACCGCAATCGGAAGCATTGGCATTCTATCAACGTACAGGTGATAGTCGATGCCCAAGGCCTCATATGGCACGTCCGTGCCAAACACCCCGGATCCAGCCATGACAGCTACATATACAATCAGAGCCCCATCCCAATGGAATTCGAACATAACGTGTATGGGGACACCTGGCTGGTTGGTGAGTGACATGGGTGGCAGGCATGGCTGTCCCCCCCCATGATGCACACATCACAAGGGGCACATGCATGAGTAACATCCTCCTGTCTTTTCCCTTACAGGTGACTCTGCATATGCACTGGGACCCCATCTCATGACTCCTATCCGGAACCCCCAAACCCCAGGAGAGGAAAGATACAATGAAGCCCACGCCCAAACACGTGCAGTGGTGGAGCGCACCTTTGGCCTCCTGAAGTCACGTTTCCGATGCCTGGATAAGTCTGGGGGGACCCCGTTGTATTCCCCAAACTTTGTGTGCCAGATCATCGGTGCATGTTGCCTGCTGCACAACTTCGCAGTGAGAAAGGGCCTGCAGATTGACATACGTGATGACCTGACTCCCGAACCAGACAATCGGGGGGATACCCCGTCTTCTGAGGGAAGAGCAGCCAGGAGACAGCTCACATTAGGCATCTTTGCACGTTAAACACACACATTAATCATGGCACAATGAGAATGCATGCATGCACACCACTGTGGTCCCTAGCACACACACCCCACATCCTCATCAAATTGGATTAGCACAAGCCCACCATGCAGGACTTGTGAGCAGCCACGCCACGGCTCCAATTATGTCACTGTACATTCATACACCATTCACACGGACCTGGGGATCACTTCTCCCTGGTCCTGGGGAACCCTTCTCCACCACAAATGAGGATGACACCCCTTTTCCGACAGGAATGTCACCCCCAAATTCCAACATCATTCACAACACAAAAAAAAAAAATGTCCAGCAAAAAAAAAATTGTTTCCAGCAACAAAAAAAAATGCAAAAAAAAAAAGCCTAGAAAAAGAAAAAAAAAAGGGGGAAACCAAATTAATGCCGCTGGCGTGACCCACGCCAGGGGCGCCCACGGCCACGGCCCTGGCTCCTCAGGGGAGACTCATCAGAGGGGGTAATCCAGGGAAGGAGGAGCAGCCCCTGGTCTCTGCCCACCTGGCGGCCTGCCCTCCAAGGCCACGGCAATTCTGGTCAGGCCAGCACTTAGTGTTGCCGTATTGGCCTGGATAGCCTGGGTGAGGGCCCTCACATCCTGCCCAACGTCTGCTGTAGTAGTCTGCAGTTCGTCTCCGGCCTTGTCTGGGGGTCCTCATCAGGCTGGTGTCCCGGGGATGGTGCGGTCAGGCCAGATGGCCCAGCACCCTCCTGCACATCTGTGGATGACACAAAACATTCACAGGTAGGAGGATCCACACACTTGCCACATATTCCCTCCCCCCCACACATGCTACACACCAGATAGGAAAAAAAAACCCTTACCTGGTATCACGGCCTCCTGACTGGAGTCATAGCCAGGCAGGCCCTCCACTTGTTGTCTATTAAAGGTGTGGGCCACCGCACGCTCCTCCGCTGTCAGACTAACAGGGCATGGTGGGCCCCCTCCAGTGCCCCTGGCATGGGCTGCCATTTTGGCCAGCTTCTTTCGGACCAGACGCCGGAGATCATTGATCTTCTTTACGATCCCCTCGCGTGTCCGGGTCTCCCCCCCCCCAATGAATTTACCTGGTCGGTAATGTTCTGCAAAATCTCCTTCTTCCTGGCCGGGGTGGTGTTGGCATTCTCCGGGCCATGAAGGAAACGGCCATATTGGGTAAGGGCCCGGGCAATAATTTGTTTCTCCCCCAAAGAAAAATTGCTCTTGCGCTTCCTCTCAGTCATACTCATACAACAACTCCCTCCCAAACAATCACCAAAAATCACACACAAAAACAAGCAGGAAAAATCAAGCAACAAAACAAACAAACAAAATCTATCAACCAAAAAGTCTCACAAGCATTCACCAAAAAACATTATCAAATATATTCTACAAAACACTAGATCAAACAGTCAACAAATATCACAAAGACAAGTCACAAGCAACAAACGCGAACACACAACAGAACAAAAGCACCTTGCTGTATAGGAAGGGATACAAAGGGATGTACTTTTGCAAAGGAAGGGCGTTTGTGTCTATTTATGCTGTCTGCGTAGTTCACTAAGTTGCCTGGGTCCACTTCCAATTTCACTGATTGCGCCGTTCCCGAGTTGTGAGCATGCGCACAGAGGTGCTGACCATGGTCTGCTTCATGTGCGCATGCGCGATCCGGCCGGACCTTCATTTGCATGGGGTCACGGCTCATTTCAATGAAACACGCCTACGTCCTTCCCAATTTGAATTACTCCGCCTTACGCCTCGGAATTTACGTTACACTGGCGCTAATTTCTGCGCAAATACTACGAGGATATGGTGATTGCGCCTCTACATTGCGCCGGTCTAACGTAGAGGAGGTGCGCTACGCCGGTCAAAATATGCGCCAATGTACCTGAATCTGGCCCTTTATTCTTAAAGTTAGCTTTGTAAGTCTAAGCACAGACACCAAAGAAGGCATGCTGGTAATTTGTTGACTTCATGGTCTTTCATGGTCTTTCATGCCTGTCAACTGCCATTCCACTGCCTTGGTAGCAATTCGAACAGGTAGAGGTAGGAATGTTTACTTTGAAAAGTTTTACTTAAAGCGGGGGTTCACCCTAAAAAAATTAATGTCTTTGTCTCCAGTGCCATTCAGCATACTAGCGTGAGCTACAGTATGCCTTTATTTTATTTTTTTGTGCTGTACTTACAGTTAAATCCTTTACTTTCGTTTCAGACGCCGGCCAGGAAATAGGCGTTCCTATCAAGAGGGGAACATGTTTGACGGCCGGCTATGGCGCGTCACGCGTTCCGAAAATAGCCGAAGTAGGACTCGGCTCTTCACGGCGCCTGCGCAGTCAGCTCCTAGTCTGTGCGCACGCGCCGTGAAGAGCCGAGTCCTACTCCGGCTATTTTCGGAATGCGTGACGCGCCATAGCCGGCCGTCAATCATGTTCCCCTCTTGATAGGAATGCCTATTACCCCGCGCTAGCCTGAAACAAACTAATAGATTACACTGTATGCTGATGCTAGTATGCTGAATGGCATGGTAAAAAGTAGTTTTTTAGGGTGAACCTCCACTTTAAAATGACCCTGTAATGGATGCCTTCTGAAAATTCCATTAAGTTTTTTTTTTTCTCTTGAGAGCTGTCAGAGCCTTCAGATCACTGGTACAATGTCAGGCTCCTATAGACTCTCAGTACAGCTGTCTGCCCGTACCTCCAATATAGGCAGACAATAAGAGCCCTTTCACACTGGGATGGTGGGAGTGGTAGCGGTAAAACGCCATTCGTTTTAGTGGCGCTTTACCGCTGTTATAGCGGTGCTTTGGCCACTCGCCAGTCGCAAACCGCCCCAAAAATGCTGCTTGCAGGACTTTTTCTAACGTCTTCCAAGCGCACCGCCCCAGTGTGAAAGCACTCTGGCTTTCACACTGGGACTACAGATGAGGCATTTTTCAGGCGTTTTACAGGCACTATTTTTTAGCGCTAAAGTGCCTGAAAAACTCCCCAGTGTGAAAGGGGTCTTACTGAAGAGCTTGAAGAATGAGTTAACTACAAGAGTGCTCACCAATACGGGGCTCCTGCCTGCAGAGGCGGCTCTCTAATTAGGCAAAGGCTGGCGGTGTGAGCCACGAGTGGGCCGGCGCTCTGTCAGATTAGAGTGACAGAAAGAACATCACCGACACACATTAAAAGTCCCCCCTGTTCCACCCTCATCAGCAGCAGCAGCCTATAGTAGGCTCCACCGCTTTCCTAGTTGGCACCACATTGCATGATGGGAGATGTAGTTCTCTACAGCACACACTAGACTGTGCCGGACTGTGCCTGCACAATGCAGAGACTACACCTCCCAGAATGCACTGCAGGACGGGCGCTCAAAGTGGACAGTTGGCTTCTCCTGCATCCTGCTTGTAGTAGGGGACGGAAGACTCAGAAGACTGTCCTGCGCTGGCGTCTGCACCTGGATTGTCTGTGGCTGTGACTCCAATGTTTGGTGGGGGCTGCTGCTGCAATGTGATGTTATTACCTTGATAGTCAGGTGAGACAGAGAGTTTGCTTGTCATTACCATGACCCCCCACTGTATGTCCACACAGTCCCTGATCACCCCTGTGTGTCCGCACAGTCCCTGACCACCCCCTGTATGTCCGCACAGTCCCTGACCACCCCCTGTATGTCCGCACAGTCCCTGACCACCCCCTGTATGTCCGCACAGTACCTGACCACCCCTGTATGTCTGCACAGTCCCTGACCACCCCTTTTATGTTCGCACAGTCCCTGACCACCCCTGTATGCCTTCAAATTTTGTTTAGCTGTTTGTTCAGAATCGTGTAGCTCTAATACAGCGACCTCCTGCTCTCGAATGGCGGGTTGGCAAGCCCAGATCACAGGTTGCCAACCTGCCATACCGCAGCACCAGTGTTGTGAATGAAGCTGGTGGTAGAGGAAGAAAACGACTGCGGAGCCAGAGCCCCATAAGCCGATGCTTCCTCTACAGCGCTGACTTTTGCCACAGGCAGAGTCTATGGCAAAGTTCAGGTAACCCGCAGGATAGACACAGGTGCACTACGTTGCGCCCACAGTGTGGATAAACCGCAGTACATCAGTGTGAAAGCAGCTTTAGGCCCTTTTTACGCGATTAGTCCTCCCAAACGGGACCCTCAATTCACCTCTATAGAGTGACAGATGTCCGTTTATGCCCGCCTACCTCCAATCCGAAAAACAGAAGGCAATTCGTCCCCTTCCATCTGGTCCAATAGAGTACCCGTGACCTGTAATCCGCCCGCTCCGTTGATTGTGGCCCGCGACTGGTTACCAAGTTGCTTAAGTGGCCCTCGCTCTTCAAAAGGTTGGGCACCCCTGCTCTAATACATAGCTTGTATATACATAACTTGATACATAGTGTATGTATCATTTTGTTCTATTTAAAGTAATGTATAGAAGGTAGGGCCCGAAAGTGACTCAAGCCCAGGGGCCCCCACCACCCTAAGTCCTGCCCTGCAGAGCGGCCCTTTTTCTTTTCACCCACCCTTCTTTGCTGGCGCCATCTTCTTCTAGGGACAATGACGGAAAGGAATGCAAATTCTTTTTATCTGCAAAAAGATGTAAAATTATTTATGTTTTATGAAAGATAAACTTATCCTTTAACATGTATATAAAAATTGAGAAAACTCCACCCCCGGATGGCAAGCAGTTTAATGCAAAGCAGTTAATTAATTGACTTTGCTAAAATCAGCTCAGTAAAATAGGTAAAGTAGTTGTAAAATATATATTTTTTTCTAAATAACAAACGTCATATTTAGCGGTTCCGACCCTCCTTTTCTCTGGTCCCCTGCCAGCGTTCCTGGCTCCTCTTCTCTTGCTGGTGCCCCCAATAGTAAACTGATTCCCATGGGGGCACTTGTGCGGCTCGTTTCCTAGAACCGTCGCTGCATCTATTGACACAGACAGAGAAACTCAGCCTCACCCCATGCTCCCTTATCACCAGGGCTGGATTTGTTCTCACTGCCGCCCCAAGGCCAGGTTCCGCAATGCACCCCCTCCTCACCAACCGAACCAACCCCCTCCCATCCCTCCAAATCAACGGAGAATGGCAACTGGATGGCAGGGGTGGCACGGTTAGTGCAAATATTTTTTTTCTTTTTTTTTTACTTTATCACTTTTTTATATATTTGTAGCTTGTCGTTTACTTCTTTTTTACTTTCGTATAATTTTCTTATTATTTTTAATATTATTTTTTATTACTCTTTACTTTTTAATTACTTTTTTTATTATATTAATTTAATTATTATTTCTTATTAATTTATTTTATTTTTTATAAAAAAAAATTCACTTAACTTTATTGCTATCACACAGGAGAAAACAATTCCCTGTGTAATAGGAATTGGAGGTGATAGGTTCTCTTTATTGACCCTGTCACCTCCAAAACAGGAGTCCTAGCACTGTGCTAGAACTCCTGTCACAGCTGAGATGGGAAGAGCACAGCTCACCCCTCTCACTGTGTACATCGGTGGCAGGGACAGTCACAGGAGACAGACTCGGTGGCCGGGGGGGAGGACGGAGTGCCGAAGACAGATCCAGCAGAGAGAGGTATGTGGGGGGGTTGGAGAGGGGAGGACAGACGGGAACACACATTTTACAAATGATTTTGGCGACATCGCCGCAATCACTTGTTAACGAGTGAGCGGATTCGCATACAACTTACCACCCTTAACTGTATGTTCCGGGCGTCGGGAGACTCCATGCCGCTGCCGCCCCTCAGTGCCCTGCCACCCCAAGGCCTGGCCTTGGTGGCCTTGTGGGAAATCCAGGCCTGCTTATCACTGAAGTTGATTGACAGGAGTGGGAACCTATGGCTCCTGCTGCTATTGGTCTGCTAGGAGGGAGGGAAAAAGCCAGAAGAGCCGCAGCTCTCATGAACAGCGCTGGATCGTGATGGGGTTTTGGTAAGTATAAGGGAGGTAAGGAGGCGAGTCTGTGGTACAGAACTTTTTTTTACCTTAATGCAGGGGTCTCCAAACGTTCTTAAAAAAGGGCCAATTTACTGCCCTCCAGACTTTAGGGGGGCCAGACTGGCCATTGGGAATACAAAATGTCCAGCATCAGTGGGAATAAACAATCCCCCATCATTGATGTTATTGGGCCCCGCCATTGGTGTTATTGGGAGGAATTTTTGCCCAATCATTGGTGTCATTAGGCCCCATCATTGGTGTCATTTGGAGGAATTGTGTCCCATCATTGGTGTCAATGAGCCCCATTGTTGGTGTCCTTGGGAAGAACTGTGCTCCATTGTTTGTCACTGGTAGGAATTGTGCTTTTCATTGTTGTCAGTATATAACATAGCACCGCATAGGACCACATAAAAGAAAGTAAAGGGCCACATCTGGCCCCCGGGCCGCAGTTTGGAGACCACTGTCTTAATGCATAGAAAGCATTAGGGTAAAAACCTTAAAGGGGTTGTAAACCCTCATGCTCACCCAGCCCTCCCATTTTACTCACCTGAGCCCTTGGTAGAGATGCGCTGTACCTCTCTGCCTGAAGTTCTCAGCTCTTGATTGGATAGATTGATAGCAGTGCAGCCATTGGCTCCCACTGCTGTCAATCAAATTTAATGACACAGGCGCCAAGGGGCAAGGCCAAGTCTGGCATTCTGTGTCAATAGACGTAAATGCTGGACTCGGGAGTGCGCCTGCAAGATAACCCCCCGGGCTTCTCCCAGGGGGTTTACCAATGTTAGGGATGAGCTGCGAGAGCCGCCAGGGGACCCCAGAAAACGGTGATTGGGGTCACACTGTGCAAAACAAACTGCACAGTGGAGGTAAGTATGATATGTTTGTTATTTTTTTTTTAAAACAAGGGTTTACAAACCCTTTAAGGCCTTAGAACCACTTTTATTCTAATTTGCTAAGGGTTGCTGCAATAAAAGCATACTTTCATTGAAATGCAAGGTCCACTTATTTTGTAGCCCCCAATACAAAAGCTAAAGTGTTAAGGAAAAAGGAAAAATACATAAAAAAATCTCACCTCAACTCATGTTGAGGTGGTGAGGGTGACGTCAGTGGGCCATTTCATAGTATCCTGGGAAAGCCAGGATCCTACATTTTCATGAGATGTAAATTCTGCATAGTGAACAAATTAAAAGATTTGGGATCTTTGGTTTTCCCAGTCTCAGTGGTGTCACCCTCACCCACAGGAAGTGGCAACTTCTCCTTTTATTTTTCAAATACATTTTTCTTTAGCTCGAGTTTTTTTTTTTTTTATTGTGATTCACTAATACTGTATAATTTTTACCAATATGAACTATTGTTTTGAAAAAGGATATCAGCGTGTGCTGTTTTTATTGATTTGTGCAGAATGATACAGTCACACATTATAAATTATAAAAAGAAAACACATTTTCATTAACATGTATTGATAGAAATGTTTACATTGTAATGATAATATCCATGTGTATAGATAAAACAACTTTTAAAAGACTGCAGAATCCCTGTAGCAAGCTAATTGTGACAGTTAAACTGTTTCACTGGGAAAGAATCAATATCCCCATTTTCTATCATGCTGAATCAGCACTCTACTACGTTACTGTAGATTGTTGCTTAAACCTTTGTTAATTAAAACAAATCTATAACAAGTTTTTACAGCAGATTAAAAAAAATAGAAATTACCTTTGTTTTAGGGTAGTCAACAGTGAAAAACTGCATTTTAAAGTCTCTTCTTTTGTAGGAAAGGACTTGTTTCTTGATGTTGTGCAAGTGTTATTGAGCAATTTATAAATCAAGTGCCCCTCCGAAATATCATGTTTATGACTTTGTTTTTTTAACTTGTCTTGGAAAATGTCAGTTAATGTCTCAGCCTTTGAAAAGAAAAAGGTTGGACAGCCGCATTTCCAAAAATCCTTAAAAAGGTCGCCTTTAATAGTAAAAAGAAACAGCACTACAAATCACAGCAGGCAGTGGGGTATAAACTGATGCGTTTCGCACTGTAATGTCAGCGCTTAGTCATAGCTCAACCTTTTTCTTTTCAAGTTTTGTTCCATGCATTGCCTGCACCCATGCTTCTGAGAGGACACTGATTGCTTAGTGCACTCACCTGGAGCAGCAGTTCCCTTCTTCTCTAATGTCTCAGCCTTGCTGGAAAGTTTACATATCTTTGGACATTAAATAAGTACTGTGAACGAAGATACCCAATGTTTCCATCAGAAAATAGTGCTGTTTATAGATTATCATCGCTGCAGGGAACTTGTCCTTAAAGTGCAAAACCTCTGTCATCAGGGCAGGACTTAGGGTGGTGGGGGCTCCTGGGCTTGAGTCACTTTCAGGCCCTACCTTCTATACATGACTTTAAATAGAACAACATGATACATACACTATGTATCAAGTTATGTATACACAAGCTATGTATTAGAGCAGGGGTGCCCAACATTTTGAAGAGAGAGGGCCACTTAAGCAACTTGGTAACCAGTCGCGGGCCACAATGAACGGAGCAGGCGGATTACAGGTCACGGGTACTCAATACCCAGATGGAAGGGGACGAATTGCCTTCTGCTTTTCGGATTGAAGGTAGGCGGGCATAAACGGACATCTGTCACTCTATAGAGGTGAATTGAGGGTCCCGTTTGGGCGGGCTAATCGTGTGAAAAGGGCCTAAGGCTGCTTTCACACTGATGTGCTGCGGTTTATCCACACTGCGGGTGCAACATAGTACACCTGTGTCTATCCTGCGGGTTACCTGAACTTTGCCATAGACTCTGCCTGTGTGCAAAAGCCGGCGCTGTAGAGGAAGCATCGGCTTATGGGGCTCTGGCTCCGCAGTCATTTTCTTCCTTTACCACCAGCTTCATTCACAACACTGGTGCTGCGGTATGGCAGGTCGGCAACCTGTGATCTGGGCTTGCCAACCCGCCATTCGAGAGCAGGAGGTCACTGGTTGGCCACCCCTGTATTAGAGCTACATGATTCTGGATAAACTGAGAATAAAAATAGAGATCACGATTCTGAACAAACAACTAAACAAAATTAGCAGGCATACAGGGGTGGTCAGGGACTGTGCAGACATACAGGGGGTGGTCAGGGACTGTGCGGACATACAGGGGTGGTCAGGGACTGTGCGGACATACAGGGGTGGTCAGGGACTGTGCGGACATACAGGGGGTGGTCAGGGAGTGTGCGGACATACAGGGGTGATCAGGGACTGTGCGGACATACAGGGGGTGGTCATGGTAATGACAAGCAAACTCTCTGTCTCACCTGACTATCAAGGTAATAACATTACATTGCAGCAGCAGCCCCCGCCAAACAATGGAGTCACAGCCACAGACAATTTAGGTGCAGACGCCAGGGCAGGACAGTCTTCCGAGTCTTCCGTCCCCTACTACAAGCAGGATGCAGGAGAAGCCGACTGTCCACTTTGAGCGCCCATCCTGCAGTGCATTCTGGGAGTTGTAGTCTCTGCATTGTGCAGGCACAGTCCGGCCGAGTCTAGTGTGTGCTGTAGAGAACTACATCTCCCATCATGCAATGTGGTGCCAACTAGGACAGCGGTGGAGCTTACTATAGGCTGCTGCTGCTGATGAGGGTGGAACAGGGGGGGACTTTTAATGTGTGTCGGTGATGTTCTTTCTGTCACTCTAACCTGACAGAACGCCGGCCCACTCGCGGCTCACACCGCCAGCCTTTGCCTAATTAGAGAGCCGCCTCTGCAGGCAGGGGCCCCCTATTGAGCCCAGTCAAGCCCAATGGTAAGTCTGGCCCTGTCTGTCATGAAATATGAACAAAGCATGTCCCTATATAGTGTTTACTTGTCTCAATTCAAAACACTGAGTGTAATTTCTGTCTGCTCTCCTGTTCCTCGGCTATCTGCATGAATCTGACAAGTTTTCCTGACACCAGGAGAAAAAAGGTGATGGGAGGGATCTGTTTTGACAACTTCAGCTCTGTTCCTGTGGGCTGTGTAGCACTCTCGTTGTGTGCTAGAAAAGTAGATAGTTTTTGTTAGTGTAGGTAAATAGTTAGGCTTGGCTGGCTTGAATCTGGGTTAGGGTGAGTGATCCAGGGAAATGAAGGGAAAAGTCTGTATGGCTGCACTCCAAAAAGTTGTCGCTTTTATTGTAAAAACAGAATCACAAAACACATGCCACAGCAAACAGGATAAAAGCGTCATCTTTTTGGAGTGTGACCATCCAGACTTTAACCTTCATTTGCATTGTGATATGCACTGCCAGCACCTGTGGCTTGAGATCCAGTGAGGGCTCATTAGTTGTCTTCTACCTTGAGCGGTGACTCCCTTTCTCTGAGTGATTCAGGGAGACTGGATTACTCACCAGGCAGCATCTTTGGTATCTCCCCCTACTTGCTGGAACCTTAGGGAATTTTCCAGAAGAATGGGAGTGAGATTAGGCGGAGCTGCCTGGATTATTAAGGAGGGCTAATTCAATCCAAAATGGGCTGGCAGGTAGTAGGCCCCTCCTAAATACTTAGTCAGGCCAGCAGGGGGCACTGTGTGTGGAGTTCAGGTGAAAGCGGGAGATGTAGTCCTGAGGAGGCTGTTGAAGGTCCTTGAGTGTAGCCTCCAAGTCTGGGGGGGGCATGACCTTGGGCCTGGGGCTCGGGTGCTGGACAGATTCTTTAACAACACACAGAGTCCTGTCCAGAGGCATAGGGGTAAGAGTGAGGACAGCAGGAGTCAGCTAGCATGTCTGTGAGATCTCCAGGGAGAAGACAGCCTGGTGACTGATGAGTGTGGAAGTCTGGGAGGACTGTAGGAAATAGCCAGGAGGGCTAGTAAAGGGGGCAGCTGTAGCCAGGTGGGCTGGCAGTGCATGAACAGGTGGTGCTGGGATTATTAGCCACAGGAATGTAGCTGGACACTGGGACTTTTTCTACACACCAAAGGGGCCCACTGTTCCTACCAGTAAAAGGGTATTTGCTTGATCTGGCCTTCCAGAGTGCCTTGCCACATCCACCAAACAGTGTTCCAGCTGGGTCTAAGTTGTTCTGCAAGCAAGTGATGTGCTGGAGGAAGAGGAGTGTATATAGAGAGTGTATATAGTTGAACTATCCCTGAAGAGACGTTGTTCCAGTCAAGTGGGCATCCCGTAATACCCCATACCCATTCAAGTTTATTAACCCCTAAATAAAACAAAAATAAAGCTTCTGGGCTGTTTCCTGGCTGTGCAGGGTGAGGGATCCATATTCACCTGCAGTCCCTATTCACCTACAGATGTATGAAGGAGGAGTATTTACAAATGCATTAAGGAACATATTGTTAGCTACGTTTTAAAATTATAAAGCTGAACTTTAGGAAACACCTTAACTTTCCCCAATATTTCTCCTCACTAGCCTCAATAAAAAGGACTAATTACTTTTGTCTCTTTACACAACCAGTGGCCCCATGGGAATAGAGGACATAGCCACCCGTCTTAGAAACAGGAAATCAGGGAGGCTGGGCCCTGGAAACTAAAGGGTAGAATATCAATTATGCAATGTTGCTTAAGTAACAAAAAAAAGGAGTACAGAATAATGCAAGGTAAGAGATCACATTTACAAAAAATGCTTTTACCATTCTGCATGGAGTTCAGACTTAAGGTTAATAGTCTATTATTTACCAAAGATAAAAGCACTAGACTCTTTTAAGGTCAATGTCTGTATAATTGGCTAACATTTATCAAATGGATGGAAACTGAAGACCCATAATAATCCAATTTTTGGCCTTATCTCCTCAACAGACAGTGTACATTCTTCTAATGCAACCATTATTATATATGAGTAAAGATTATTTAAAGATATATTAGAATTATACCAATAACTGTTTAAGTACCAAAAGAATTTCACTAAAGAAAAATCCAGGAAAAAGGGTAGCAATGCCAGCAATGTATACAAATTTCATTATATTAAAAAAGTGTAGAATAGATCAAATATATTATGTAGCAATATGTAGGTAGGTGCAGGCATTCCTCCAAACTGTAGGTGTCCCTGGGCTGTTGTTACAGGTGGGGAGGAGTGGGGAGGAATTCCTTACAGACCCCATCACCCTTCTCAGAGAAGACAGTTGTTAACTGGACACTGAAATCCCTTGAGATCTCAGAAAGCCATCGTGACAAGGACCCTAGTGAATGGTAGCTCAAGGACAAGTACACACTGGCTAGAGAGAATCGCGTAGGAAAAGGTTCTTAGTGAGTAGGGACAGTCTAGATATAAATGTGGAGTGGTGCCCACAATGGGACTGTGCAGGGCCGATCCTAGGCAGGGTGCGCAGGGTGCCTTGCACCCATGCGCCTGCAGAGGTGGGGGTGCCAAAGTGCCAGAGTTCTCTCCTCCTTCTGGCAGTGCTCGGGGGAGTGGACACTCCTCTTCCTGACACAAGGGTTCTAGTTTTCAGTGGCTGCTGATGTGCAGGAATGAATTCCTCACACTGGGATTCTGGGATCCCGCACTGTCTCTACCAACTCCAGTTTAAATGCCTCCCCCTCCCATCTCTATCTCGGGCTGCAGAGAGAACCAAGGTGAGTCACAGTGTTCAGTGTGTTGGAGGATGGAATCCCCAGCATACCTTTACACGTGCTCTGGGCTACCCCTGCTCTAGATGTTTCATGGCATGATAGATTGCATAGGATACACAGCCCCTGTGCCTTCCTGCACCTCAGTAGTCCATCTACAGATGTGATGTATAATGAGATGTACTAAGAGCCCTTTCACACTGACAGTGTGGTAACGTCTATGGCAAGGGGCCGCTAGTTTTAGCAGCACTTTACCGTAGTTTTAGAGGTACTTTTAGCCCCCACTAGTGGCCAACTGGCGCTTTGCAGGCACTGACCATTGGTTTCAATGGGCAGGGGCACTTTAGGAGCGGTGTATACACACACTAAAGTGCCTCAAATAAGCTACTTGCAGAATTTTTTTTGGACATCCTGCCAGCGCACCGCTCCAGTTTGAAAGCACCTGGGCTCTCACACTTTTTTTTATTGTTAAGAGATCATTTAAGGATCCCAGGGTAATGAAGACTTTGTGGGGGAGCATTTCTGTGGTTGAGCCGTTGCCATAGAAACATGTGTAAAGGGGAGGAGTTAGTAAAATGACCACGCCCATGTGGGGGCGCCAGATATATTTCTGCACTCAGCTGCCTGTGACCCTAGGATCGGCCCTGGGACTGTGTGGTCTCCTCATACAGTGGAAACAGTGCCGCCCTGGTCAACATGTACTGCTACCCCTCCAGCAGAACCTGTCCTCTGGTCGTACCAACTAAAAGTCAGATAACACTGAGATATTACAATTTCTAGTTATACTAGTGCCCTCAGAACTGTTTATATTTGATAGATGCCAACCTGCACACATTAATACAAAATAATTCAGTTCACTAAAGACTTTGGCCCAGATTCACATAGGACGGCGTATCTTTAGAGCGGTGTAGCGTATCTTTTTTACGCTACACCGCCGCAACTTAGAGAGGCAAGTGCAGTATTCACAAAGCACTTGCTTCCTAAGTTACGGCGGCGTAGCGTAAATGGGCCAGCGTCAGCCCGCGTAATTCAAAGTAGGCAGGTAGGGGGCGTGTTGTATGCTAATGAAGCGTGACCCCATGTAGATGCATGGCCGAACGAATGGTGCATGCGCCGTCCGTGAATGTATCCCTGTGCGCATGCTCTGAATTACGCCGGCTAGAATTCCTAAGATACGTCGAACACTGCATACGACGTGAGCATAACTTAGGCCCAGGAGCATTCACATACGCCTTACGTAAACTACGTAAAATTCGACGGCTGTTCCGACGTCCATATCTTAACCACGTAAGACCCGGACCAATACGCTGGCAAATGACCCAAGGGGTTTTTGCGATTCGGCACTGCGTCGCTTTAACAGACAATTGCGCGGTCGTGCGACGTGGCTCCCAAACAAAATTTGCGTCCTTTTTTTCCCACAAATAGAGCTTTCTTTTGGTGGTATTTGATCACCTCTGCGGTTTTTATTTTTTGCGCTATAAACAAAAATAGAGCGACAATTTAAAAAAAAATGCAATATTTTTTACTTTTTGCTATAATAAATATCCCCCAAAAATATATAAAAAAACATTTTTTTTCCTCAGTTTAGGCCGATACGTATTCTTCTACATATTTTTGGTAAAAAAAATCGCAATAAGCGTTTATCGGTTGGTTTTCGCAAAATTTATAGCGTTTACAAAATAAGGGATAGTTTTATTGCATTTTTATTAATTATTTTTTTTTTACTACTAATAGCGGCGATCAGCGATTTTTTTTCGTGACTGCGACAATATGGCGGACACTTCGGACAATTTTGACACATTTTTGGGACAATTGTCATTTTCACAGCAAAAAATGCATTTAAATTGCATTGTTTACTGTGGAAATGACAGTTGCAGTTTGGGAGTTAACCACAGGTGGCGCTGTAGGGAATGTGTGCCCTAATGTGTGTGTTTACAACTGAAGGGGGGTGTGGCTGTAGGTGTGACGTCATCGATCGCGTCCCCCTATTACAGGGATGACGCGATCGATGCTCCGGCCACAGAGAAGCACGGGGAAGCCGTGTGTACACACGGCTCTCCCCGTTCTTCCGCTCCAGGGACGGATCGCCGCACTGCAGCGGCGATCGGGTCCGCGAATCCCGCGGTCCCGGAGCTTCGGACCGGGTCGCGGGCGCGCGCCCGCGACCCACGGCTGGGTACTAAAACCAACGTATATATACGTTGATGTGCCCAGCCGTGCCATTCTGCCGACGTAAATGTGCAGTAGGCGGTCCTTAAGTGGTTAACATGGGCTGCGCCTCATGTAGCAGGGGTAACTTTACGTAAACGGCGTAGCTTACAGCGACGGGTGCATCTACATTCGTGAATTGGCGTATCTTGCTCATTTGCATATTTTTAATGGGAACGCCGAATGCGTCCAGCGTAACTATGCGCCCACAATACACCGGCGTAGGCAAGTTACGTCAGACGGCTGAAGCCATGTTTTTCGGCGTATCTTGCTTTGTGGATCGGCGTAAAGATGCGACGGCGCACATTTGAAATTACGGCGGTGTATCTGGAGATACGCCGGCGTAAAGCCTTTGTGGATCCGGGCCTGTGTGTGTGTGTGTGTGTGTTTACTCCCTGTCTGAGTACTCTGGTAGAAGCAACACCTAAAACACGATTATCAAACAGTCAACAGGTTGACTATTGATATAATAGGCTCAAATTTCATGAAGGTACCAGTTGTTTTTAAAGATTTTTGAAAATATACAGTTAAATGGCTAAATTAAAAAAAAATTATCTTTGTGGTAAAGCGATCCAGTCCCTGGGTCCGAAATTTTCAAATTGAGCAACTTGCAAAAAAACGAGTTTATATTCACTTGTCCCACCACCCGTTCCTCTGACCTTTGGTTGCTTGCAGAGCAATAGCCTCTTCACATCTAACAAATTCTATTAGATGATTGATTCTCTATTGCACAGAGAAGTGGCATATAAATCAGCATATGGAATTACAGCTCATTTACAGCACAGTGAGATATGAAAGTTTTTTTTTTTTTATGCAGCCATAGCTCTTGACTAGAGCAAAGCTTGGAGAGATGGGTGGTGGATGTATATCCTGACAAGTTAATGCCTCAGTGCTGAAGTTATACATTGGCTCCACCTTATTTATAGACCCAGCATTGCCACTCAAATACCCACACTGCCCCCTTTGGTAAGTTGGTTCTTGCTGTGGTGTGTGCCGTTACAATTTCGTCCTTCCTTCATCAAGATTTAGTCTGCAGTCTTGATGATTTTATCCTTTAGAGCCTCTGGAAGCTCTTTACCAATCCTTGGTCCTTATCAACTGTTCCCTTCTCTCCACTTCTCTGTCCATATCACACTCTCATGTACTGCTACCCATTTTTTTTTTAATGCTTTATTTTAAGCATTGTCCTGAAAACAAGATATGTAACAAGGCCAGTATGCTGGCCTGCATTTATGGGAGGAGCCCGGGGGTATTTAACCAGCCCACTCACCTGTGGTCATTGTTGGTTTCCTGTGAGCGATACCACACATCACTGGGCTGACTCTTCCCAGCTAACCTTTGTGAGTCCTGCCATTTGATCGCAGGTGCATTTCGGCTTCTTCGTTCGTGCTCTTCGACGGCGGTTCCCGCTCACTGTCGCAGGTACTTTCCGAATCTTTTGCATCATGTGCGGCGATCTTGCAATTTGTTGTGCTACCTGTCCCGCATCCTTTCGTAAAGGGGAAAAAAAAAAAAAAAAAAAAAAACCTGCTTCTAATTTTGTGGCCTGCCAAACATACATTTAAGTTATAATTCAAACCTCTGAGTCGAGGTCGGTCTTTGTCCGATATCACTCACTGTAGATTTCACTGTATATAAGAATTCACTGTCCATGGGTTTGCCGTCTCTTCCATTTAGAGATAAGCATGTATGTTTGTACAGGTTTCTGTGGCTGATTTAGGTGATAATTAGGCCCACCTGATGCCTTCTCTGCACTGGCTTGGCCTGGGGGGAGGGGTGGTTGGTTGGTGTTCAGTTTCAGAGTAAGGGGTGACATACACTCTACAACCAATTCCTATCAGTTCAATTTAATCCTCCTGTTTTGTATGGGATTAATGTCATATTTACGAACTGATTCGGGTCACACACATTGCATACTTTCTACGGTTGCCATTCGTTGGTTTTCCCCATGCCGTGTGTTTTAGTTCCTGCAGTGGAACTTACAAATTGTTTGCACACGTTTCTCTCTTTGTTTTCCCAACCAAAGTAAATTGTGTGCGTCATCAACGGCGCAACACCATGCTCTTCAGATGTCTTGCACACCCACCATGCTTTTCGTAGATCGAGTCTTTTTTTCAAACTGTTGCAGGTAGGAATTGTACAAATTCTTTGTTTTAATTCACCGTTTTGCCAGATAACCCGTGCCATCAAAACCCCACTGTGGAATTTGCGAGTCATTCGTCAAGTCTCCATACGCAGCCTTATTTGAGCCTTGTGCAAGACCACGGTCTTATCGTGCAATTCATGAGCACATGCCACGTAGTAGGCCCATGTCACTTAGAAATGCACTGTCTATTATTCCGGTTATTTTATTTGTATTACCCTCCGGTCAAATTTAGTCACATCAGCGACTTGCCGGTTCATCCCTGCTAGTTTTTTTTTTTTTCTCATTCACCGAGCCCTTGTTCACATTGATGCTACTTTGAAATCGCACTACTTCACTTCAATTAGCAAGTAGCAAAGTCAGTGTGATTTCAGGTGCTACATGAGAGACATCTGTGTGGCTTCATGCTCAGATGACTATTGAAGTCCCCCCGGATAACAGCTTAAGTAATGCAGGAAATAATTTTGCAAATCTGTGCGGTGCCGAAAATCTGTGTCACTTTTGTTCCAATTGGAACAGTGCCATTGCCTCGAATAGGCTGCGACTTGTCATGCAAGTGATTTGATCTCTTAATTCGCATTACAGATCGCTCCAATGTGAACCTAGGTTGACAGTAATTTAATTTGTCACATTTTGTTTTCCCTTCACTTCAGTTCGTATCCAGTCGCATCTGCGATACACTGATTCCTGTCAACTCATGCATCTCACGCTCCACAGTCAGGTCCGTTATCAGTCGCAAATTGCAGCACACCTGTTAGCGCCACTGTTATGGCAAACATTTGAGTCATTCGATTAACTTACCCATCAATCTGATTCGAATCCAAGTCGCATGCAATGCACCGATTCGTCCCGGCATGCCCCAGTTGTTTGTTGGCCTCATTTCAGTACATGCTCCAGAATTCGCTCATTGTTAGTTGCACCCGCAGTGCACCGACTCGCACCTCTGTCATGGGAAATTTCTGTCACTCATTTCACTGTCATGCATCTGATTAGAATCCACATGCATTCTCATGTGCAGGTTTATCTCAAGCGTGCCCTAGTTGTTGGCCTTATTTCAGTAAATGCTCCAGAGTTGCTCGTTGTCAGTCGCAGCACACCGATTCGTGTCTCTGTCATGGGAATTTCTGTCACTCGTTTTACCGAAACGCAGCTGATTTGAAACCATGCGTGTTCTCACATGCTCCAGTCACATCCTCATGCACCAATTCGTCCCAGCGTGCCCCAGTTGTTTTTCAGCCTCATTTCAGTACATGCTCCAGAGTTGCTCGTTGTCGCATCCGCGGTGCAGCGATTCGTGCCTCTGTCATGGGAATTTCTGTCACTCATTTTACTGTCACGCATCTGATTTGAATCCACATGCATTTTCATGTGCAGGTTTCTCTCAAGCATGCCCCAGTTGTCATTGGCCTCATTTCAGTGCATGCTCCAGAGTGGCTCGCTGTCAGTCGCATCCGCTGCGCAGTGATTCGTGCCTCTGTCATGAGAATTTCTGTCACCCAATTTCACCGAAAAGCATCCAAATTGAAACTACGCACATTCTCACGTGCACCAATTTGTCTCGGCGTGCCCCAGTTGCTTTACGGCCTCATTTCAGTACATGCGCCAGAGTCTGGTTCATTCTCAGTCGCAACCACGGCCCGACCAATCTGCACCTCTGTCATAGCAATAATTTCATTAAACTGTCACATACCGCACTCTGATTTGAATCTAGTCACATCCGTGATGCACCGATTCATCCCGGTGTGTCCCAGTTGTTTGGCCTCATTTCAGTACATGCTCCAGAGTCCGGTCGTTGTCAGTTGCACATGCTGCACACCGATTCATGCCTCTGTCATGGAAAAACATTTCACTGTCATGTATCATGTTTTGATTCTAATCCGGTCGCATCCTCATGCACAAGTTCATCTCAGCATATCCCCAAATAAAAAAATAAAAAAACCCCAAGCACTCGCCAACAGCCGAGCTGAATCTAGTCGCAACGTCGGCCCTATGATTCGGATCCTCCGTAACCACAAACCCCTTCAACCACTTACACCATCAGCTGATCCAAGTCTAGTCATATCATCGGTGCAATGACTCGGATCCGGCACACAAGCCCCCCGTCACCTTACATCCACAGCCGATCCGAATCCAATCGCATCATCGGCGCAACGATTTGGATGCTCGGCAATACAAACTTCACCAGCCGACCCGAGTACAGCACCGGCCCAACGTTTCAGATCCTTCACAAAACAACCCCACCGATGCTCACACCTCAAACTATTTGCATTGGCGATACAAATACAGTGGTACTTACGATTCAGTTCCAGGGCCTTACGTTTGTTGGCAAGCATAAACATTTGCATCTCACTCCATCTGTATTTACAGTGTTGCGCACGGTCATTCCTACATACTCCAAATTTCCGCTAAACTTTGTTTTCACCTTCACCTCGATCACTCATCTCCAGTAGCGACTTGACTGCTCACCTATATTCTGTCGTGCTCACACGCAAACTACCTTTCACTACGCCTATTGTTCCTTCAAGCTGACCTGCATGAGGTCAGTGCTCCAAAACTTCACCCGCACAAGGGCTGTACTAAGAAGCAGCTTCAATCTCTCCCGGGGATGCTCAATTTGCAGTTAGGATCATTCCCCAGGGTCGATCTTTTGTATCATGCCTCCTGGTCTTCCTCTCCCAGACACAGGACTCCGATCAGATCCTTAACTTGGTCACCGCGGCATTAGCGGACCTGTCTATATGGGAGGAGTTCCTTACTACGTGAAACAGTATCAACGTTATACCATCAATATCGCCCCCATCACCGCAGGTAGTGACAGATGCCGCAGCTTCCACAGGCTTCGCTGCAATTTTTTTTTGGCCACTATTGGTTTGCAGGACCATGGCCTCCAGAGACACTCTTAATCCCAGGGTTTACACAGACTTCCTCCGTGTTTGAACAATTCCCGATTTGCGGCAGCCGCTCAGCTCTGAGGTCATATCTGGACAGGACGAACCGTGGCCTTCACCACCGACAACCAGGCCACGGATGACATTATTAGTAAAGGCAAGTCTACGTTATGTCCTTCCTATGCAGGCCCATACAACTATCCCCACAGCACCAGTTAATGTCCACTATCTTGGCTAGTTCCCCATTTGGCTTTCTCCCCAGCCTGGTCATTCAAACAACCATCTACTCAGCCTACCACAGGTTCTTGCGGCCTAGCAAGTTCAACCGCAGCTACCTCGCCAGCCAAGTTCTACATAGACCTCATTTGGATCACTACCACTTCATTCTCCACCTGGCACTATCTAAAACCCAGAGATCAGGCACTGGGGTAGACATCCAACTCTAAAGCAAACAATGTCCGGTGTGCAGTAACCATACTCGATCACCTTCTGTCACTCCTACCTGAACAGTCAAACTCTTATGCCCTAATACCTTTCCCGATCAAACCCTTGAGTGCCTGCCAGTTCGTCAAACGCGTCAGAATTCATTGGGGCACAACCAACCATAAGAAGTTGATCCAGGGTTCACCCGATCGCCTCTCGGGGGGTCAGGAAGGAATTTTCTCCCCAAGCTGTAGCAATTGGCCTAGGCTCGGCTGGGGTTTTCGCCTTCCTCTGGATCAACGGGGGGGGGTGGTTAGGTCAATTTGGGTCCTGTCACCTTCACACTTGCTCACTCACTCTTCCACGCTACCTACACCTCTACCCCAGTCAGTGCTCCAGTCGCTCTTATCATATTGGAACGGCTTCGGTCACATCCCGGTGTGGGATCCCAGATCATGACAATTAAGAGACTTGACGGGTGGAAGTTTGCTTGCTTCGCCCAGCACATCCCCCAATCCTCAGGTGGAAATGGCACAGGCGTTCACCAAACTTGCTCAATGAATAAAGCTAAAACCAATGAAACTACACCTCCTACCTGAATGTTTTGCCCCCTTATCTTGGCATACCGTCCATCAGATCAGGGCACACTTCAGGTCTCTTTCATGTGGTAAGTCTTATGTTAAGTCTATCTATCTTGTTCATTACCGTATCGGACATAGGGCTTCGACCATAAGTAACAAGGCCAGTATGCTGGCCTGCATTTATGGGAGGAGCCCGGGGGTATTTAACCAGCCCACTCACCTGTGGTCATTGTTGGTTTCCTGTGAGCGATACCCACCCTCCCATCCCCTTTTTAGGGCATTTCTCAAATTCATTTCTCTCCACAAATATTCATCTCTAATCTTGGGTATGCCCCCTTATCTTGGCATACCGTCCATCAGATCAGGGCACACTTCAGGTCTCTTTCATGTGGTAAGTCTTATGTTAAGTCTATCTATCTTGTTCATTACCGTATCGGACATAGGGCTTCGACCATAAATAACAGTTGTTCTACAGCAGGCATCTGCCCAAACTCCGTATACATGAAAGATTTACATTCATGATGGTATAGATGCAGGGCTTTTTTTTTTTTCAGGGAGAACTTGGGGGAACTCAGTTCCACCACCTCTGGCTCAGAAGAAAACCATTGCGCCTTTAGGAAAAAACGGAAGACTCACCTCTTCTGATGGATCAGGACGACAATGGTTACAAGCCCCTAGAGACGATTTAGTTTGCATGTGCAGCGCTATACAAGTTCCTCACTCACTCACTCACTCACTCACTCAGAACCTTTGGTGCCTGCTCACCACAATCACTTGTAAACACAGACGTCTGTTATTTGTGTTTACAAGTGACAGCTCTGAACTCTGTGTGTAACCCCCTGAACTCTGCAACCTTTAAGACCCTCCTAGTGTTTGTGAAATCTGAATGGGGTCATGGTTGGGTTCCTTCACCTATTTTCTGAGAAAAAACTCTGCATAGATGCATCCAATATTCTGCATTTCGTATAAACCAGTATACATCTGAGTATTGATGTCTGAGTTATTAATGTTCTATTTCAGTAATCAATGTTTGCCTGCTAGGACAGACAGGTATATTAAGCCTGTACTGCCATGGTGTCCATTTCTTTATAATGATGTAAGTTCTGGGAAGTGGTAGAGGGATAAAGTTAGAGAGTAGTTGTTTAAAGGAACAATCCTCCATTGTTTTGATTAGTCAATTTTAGAAAACCACACACCAATAGAGGAGGGGTGGTTTGTTTTCAATTATTAGGAATACAGTCACTAACTACATTTAGCAAGTGTATAGTCAATGAGGTCTTATAGAGTCTCATGTAATAGATAACTGATGGGATCTGTCCCTAGGTCTACAGATGTAAATTTTGAACGACAGGCCAGAAGCATAGTAGAGGACAATGCCAGAAGATATGTAGGAGGGTCAATGGTTTGAAAAACATTTGGCACCTGTGGGTATATTTTTTGAGTAAGCACTAGAACCCAATAACTTCATGAGAGTAATCTGTATCCTTGTTTCTGATAATGATTGGCACTTGAGGGCTTATTTGCTAGAGTAATGGCTCTAGTTATTTGTGCATTAATGAGGGTTACTTGAAGTTCAGATTCCCAATTCAAGATGGAGGAAGGAGTGAAGCCTTCGGGTGGTGCATAGATAAGCTTATAGAGAAGGGATAGAAAATGGGGTGCATAAGTTCCATCTCCACATAGTGTCTCAAAGGGAGATAGAAACCTAGTGGGGAGGCTGTGGTCTGGTATAGACATTAAGAAATGTTTGACCTGGCAGGACGCCCAGGTATTCTGAGATGGGGTAGGTCGATTTTATATTCCCTCATGAGACATCCCATTAAAAGACATAAAATGTACAGTAGATGGTGGGACATACTTGTTGCTAGAAGATGTTGAGGTGTTTACTTTCTGTGTCAAGGAATTTTACTCCCCCTTAATAATAGACTGATAGACAAATGTTGTTGGAAATTCCAAACGTCAAGAACGCGGTGACGTACAAGATGTACAATGGCGCTATTAAAGGGAAGTTCACTGGTATACCAGTCGTGTTAGTAGAAGTTTGGTGAGAGACGATTCACGGGGGGATTTTGGGTAGAATTCCTCAGCAGTTAAGGGTTCTTCCAGCATTTTCTCTTATTTCATATATAGTTACATAGTTAGTCAGGTTGAAAAAAGACACAAGTCCATCTAGTTCAACCATAAAAAATATCTCCCTCTGTACACTCTTTGCATTCCTTGGATGTCCACATCAGCAACATAATCCTCCCCCATGTGGCTGTAATGCAGTGTAAAAGGATGGGAAGGGGTGTTGGAAGGTTAGTTCTAGGCTATTTATATTTAAGACAAAATTATAGCTTTGTTATCCACAAAACTTATAACTGCAAGCTGCTTTTTGTAAGCAGCCAAGCTATGATTTTGGGCCTCTTGGAAAGAGGGGGCAAGGACTTGACACCAGCACTGGTGTGTATGGGACCTGCAGTGCTCATATGCAGAGTAGATGGGACCTGCAGTGCTCATATGCAGAGTAGATTAAGGTACATCGGGTACATTGGGAGCTGTACTATGTGAGAAACCTAAACAGAAATTTTTTACATCGGAAACCTACATGAAACTACGTGAAACTTACTTCACAGCTCTAGTAAAAACATAATAATGGTTCGAAAACTATTGACATTATCATGCCTGGTGTTGGGCTTTATCTCAACAAAGCATATTTGCCCATTGTTTATAAAACGTAAAAAACAATAAGCAAGTGAAATTGCCACTGACTAATTACTAACTCCTGTCTAAATTGTCATGTTTTTTAATGAGAATAAAAAGTCAGAGCTGCTTAATTTTTCAACTTTTTGTTCACAAATGTCAGTGGTTTTTATATTGGTTTCTTTATGCAGCTTTAGACTTGTATAACTATCTACTAAAGGCATAAAGTTGACAGATATTATTTTCCTCTGTGACATAACACTGTTAAATTATGCAGCACAGTAAAACATAACCTGACAGATCATGCATTGAATTAAATAACAGAAATACTGAGAGCAAGCTTAGAAACGCACTCTTTTTGGGGACTATTGGCTTTTTCCAAATACATGCAAAAGTATTTTATTCTTTAGCTATCAGTACGCCTTTTTCTTTGTTACTTTCACCTTTGAAATCTTGGATATTTTATAATCAGAAATGCTTTTGTGATATAGGAATTCTATTCCTATTAAACATTTTAAGAAATCTAAGATATACAGTATAAAAGGGAAAATACCGTATTTATCGGCGTATAACACGCACCCTAACTTTAGGAGGGAAGCTTCAGGAAAAACACATTCCACAGCTCCCTGCGTATAACGCGCAGGCACAATTTACCCTCTATTTTCAGGGTAAAAAAGTGAGTGTTATATGCCAATAAATACAGTAGTTTTCATACAAAGCCTAAACATTATAACTATAGATACAATATACAACACATAAAATAATCGAATCAGTCGGCAAAGTACATAATGAAATTTACCCTGCTTTTCCACAAGGTTTTGCATTATGTGTACACAGTTGTTCTTAAAGTAATGGGAGAATGATCACATTAAAATCTTGCATGTTCACAAGATTACCAGCAATTATATCTATTATTCACAGTAAAATAACAAATGTTTAATAGATCTAGTTACATAGTTGGTCAGGTTGAAAAGAGACCATCCAGTTCAACCAAGAGAAAAAAAAAACACACACACACAAATAGAAAACCTCCACATACACAATCCTATACCCAAAGATGATCCAGATGAAGGCAAATAAAAAACAATAAAGCATGATCCAATTTGGTCCAGCAGGGGAAAAAAAATGTCCTGATTCCCCAGGAGTCAAACGAATATTCCCAGAATCAACTGCCCCTGGTGCGCAAACTTAAAAATGTAAGGTATTAAAGTTCAACTCCATTTTACCAACCCCCCCCACAGAATCACTCCTCCCACCTCCTACCTGAATCCCCCAACTGTTTCTTCCGATCAAACATCTGATAAGGGGGCCTACAGTACCTCATCTTTTCAAAGTCACCCATATAGGGATGTATGAATGTCATTCTGTGAAGTAGCAGGTTGTGTTCTCAGGTTAAGGTCCCTTTCACACTTGTACGACTTCAAAGTCGCGCGATTTTACCGTGATTCGCGGCCGCGATTTCAATGAATGCCTCAAAATCGGACCAAAGTAGTGCAGGGACTACTTTGAAGTCGGCACTACTTAAAGTCGTGCCAGTATGAATGGTGTTCATTGAAAATCATGGAGAATGACTTGTCATACGATTTTGCAGTACAAAATCGTGAGACAAGTCGTATAAATGTGAAAGGGGCCTGAGTGGTGGCTCCCCCATAGGGGAAGTGTCCATGACACCCTAAACTTGCAGCAAGTGGGTTAAAAACACTAGATGTCTTTAAACCCAGATGAGAAATGGAATGTAGAGGATGAGCAGAGTGTCTGCCGGAGACAACTCCAGAGAACACATAAGGTTGTATTTATATATATATATATATATATATATATATATTTATTTTGTTGAATGTGTTGGCAAATTATTTTTTCTTATTTAAAAATCCTGGAGGTAAACGTTAATAAAAATTATCTTGGTAATTATGTCTAATCTACATGCAATGCATTTAATATTCTTTATTATATAGCTACATTTAATAGAGGGTGAGATTCCCTCTTGCTGATGTGTCTACAGGACAGATGAGGACACACACAGCAAAAACCTGACAAGGATTCTAATTCACTTTATCAAAGAACGAAATATTTAGGCTGGTGTCCTGATATAAGTAACAAAAAAAATACTTTCCATTCTTACTTTATTGGTAATGGTAAGGAAGGTAGCAAAGTTTCCCCTGTTTGTTGGAAGCATGTACACCAGGGGTTATAAAACTTTAGAGCAAGACTAGGCAAAGAGCAGAGCAAATTATAGAAAATCCTCGAGAATCCTTCTCTGCTTGATGATGATTAAATAAATGTCACCTTCCGAACAGATTTATCCCTCATTCCCGCATGCCCCTTCATAGCTATTATGGACCAGAGCAAGTTTTTCATTACCACTATGGGTCTGTTTTTCCTTTGATAACTTTGCCATTATTTAAGATAACTAAAGCCCCATACACACGGTCTGACTTTTTGACAAAAAAATTCAAAATGAGCAGTTTTTCAAAAAAAATTGTCCGTGTGTACGGACAAACTTTTTCGGTTTTCATCGGACAAAAGTTCGCTCTGCAAACTGACAAACTTTTTGGCAACAAAAGTCCTATGGTGTGTACAGAAGTCCATTGGACTTTTGTCCAAAGTACAAACACCCATGCTCAGAACCAATTTTAAATTCAACCAACAATAGCAGAAGTTGACCAAAGGATTGTGGTAAAGAGCTGAAAAGAGCTAAAAAAACATGTGATTTTGGGAAAGTTTGCTAAAAAAAGTCCTGCCGTGTGTATGCATACCAAGTTCATGGCCAACGCCCTTCAAACAAAAATCCACGGAAAAGTTTGTTTGAAGTCTGACCATGTGTATGAGGCTTTAGAATACATTTTTTTTTAGGTTGGGGGTGAAAACTAAGCTTTCTTTTTGCAATATTATCTTGCAAAAAGCATTTAATTTTCTAGGTAATTTATGCACAAAACAAAACATTCAAAATTAAAAATGCAGTTTTCTGAAGAGTGTTTTTTTTAAAAGGTAGTCTTACTGCAAATAATAAGGCCCAGATTCATAAAGCAATTACGCCTGTCTAACTGGTGTTAGACAGGAGTAATTTCAAATTTCGCGCGCCGTATCACTAGTTTGAATCCTCAAACCATGATACGGCGGCTTCGGGCTTCGATCCGAGAGGCTTACGTCTTCGTAAGCCTTCGGATCTACGCTGCGATATTTTTGCGGCCGCTGGGAGGAGTTTGCGTCTTTTTGATGCGTCGGGATATGCAAATGTGTTTTTACGGCGATCCACGAAGATACAAGCGGTCTTCGCAATCGCTTACGTCTGTTTTTTTTTACGTACTGTTAGACCAGCTTTTTGCTGGTCTAACGGTGCGTAGCCCATGTTAAGTATGGCCGTCGCTCCCGCGTCGAATTAAATTTTTTTTTTTTTTTGCGTAACTCGTTCGGGAATAGAAATGTCCGTAAACGACGCTACTCAAACAACGAATGACGTAACAACGTGATTTCGCGCAATGCACGGCGGGAAATTTGCGAACGGAGCATGCGCAGTTCGATCGCCGCGGGAACGCGCCTATTTTAAATCCTTCACGCCCCCTACTCGTGTAGATGGATTCCGACGGGAGAAATACACTACGCCGCCGTCGTTTACTGGACAAAATCTACCTGGATTCCACGTAGAGCCAGGTAAAAAACGGCGGCGTAGTGTATTTCTGATACGCTACGAGAATCCAATTCTCTCTGAATCTGGGCCTAAGTTTTTATATTTTTTGTATTATAGTATAGTTTTCATCTAAAAATACTAAAAGAACACATCACTGCCGAATTTGTATTCTGTAGTACAAAAACCTAACTTTTAATACGGCGCTTAGCATGCAAAGAAAAAAAAACAGATGATCATTTGTCCGATAATCTCATGGTATGTACCAGGCTTTACTCAAAAGCCAGGTCATCCTGGACCTGCTCCAGCTTATAATTGAACAGTGAAATGGGAATCAGCAGTAATGAGCTCACTTCCCTCACTCTGCTTTCTCTTCCTGTCAGTGTGCTTCTTTAAAGCAATCAAACTGACTGACTCCTTGTACTCCATGTACAGCTTATTCCTTGCTATAAGAGGTTGATGTCAGGTCAATTTCAAAGACCTACACTGCTTGCATGTAGAAAAATATATTTAGTAATGTATAAAGCCCTGTACACCCGATCGGTTTGTCCGATGAAAACAGACCGATGGACTGTTTTCATCAGACAAACCGATCGTGTGTGGGCCCCATCCGTTTGTTTTCCATGGGTGAAAAAAAATAGAACATGTTTTAAATTTTTCCTATGGATAAAAAAAAAACATAGAAAAAAAACGATCGTCTGTGTGAAATTCCACGCATGCTCAGAATCAAGTCGGCGCATTCCCGGAAGCATTGAACTTAATTTTTCTCAGCATGTTGTTGTGTTTTACGTCACTGCGTTGGACACGGTCAGATTTTTTACCGATGGTGTGTAAGCAAGACTGATGAAAGTCAGCTTCATCGGATATCCGACGAAAAAAATCCATCAGATTAGATTTCATCAGGCCCCGTACACACGGCAGAGAATCTCGACGGGCGGAACACATCGTTCCGCCCGTCGAGGTTCTCTGCCGGCCGTCAGATTCGGCGACCAGCCCGTCGGGAAAGGCGACCAGCCATTCATCCCGATGGGCCGTCGAGCAAATAGAGAACCTGCTCTCTATTTGCTCGACGGGTTTCCCGACGGGCGGGGCTCGCCGAGAGCGTACACACGGCCGAGGTTCTCGGCAGAATGCGACTCCCAGCGAGGTTCTCGCTGGTTTCTGCCGAGAACCTCGGCCGTGTGTACGGGCTTCAGATATCCAATTGTGTGTACAAGACTTTAGTAGTTACATAGCTGCATTTACTCGCATCTTTTATATCTGCCTGGAGTTCAATTTTAGGTATCATTCTTTTCCTGCTACATTTACTTACATAAAGCAGTCTCAAGTATAGCATACTTCAGACAGGAAACCTACATAGACATTAGATTGATTAATTATTTGTTCTTTCAGTCCGATCACATAGCAGTGCAGCATTTTTTTTCAGTAGATCTAACATATCAGCCTAGGAAAATGACATTGCTGAGTAATCCTGTGCATGACATTGCACAAATATGAATTCATGGGCTCATCAAATAAGACTGCACTGCAAGCACATTGTTCAATTCAGATTGATTTCCATAACGATTAAATATCCAATATTTTTTTTTTTTTTTTTATATATCTCTTTATTTAATTTTTTTACCATTTACATAAAAAAAAAAAAAAAAAAATATCCAATATCTGCAAATTCAATGATGTACCCACAGTTGTATGGTTTAACATATCAGATTGCCTCCAGTAGCAATGCGTTGTGTGTTTTAGATGCATTTGTGATTACACTGTTTACAAATGCACACATCCACACTTATTTGCCATCTGCTTTGCTGCTTACATTGCATATATAGAGTATCTGAACTATATCCTATATGTGTTAAATAAAAGATCACTGTTCTGAAAAGTAAAGTATTGTATCATTACATAAATGATGTAATGATAATGTATGGATCTGCTGCACTAAATTTATAAATCTGTATTTGTAAATGGCTATGCTGATAATTCTACTGTCAGAGCATTATTTATAAATATGTATCAGCTCTTTCTGTCTATGGAAGGCTGGCCTGGGAACCCCAGAAGAAGGAAGGGGAGAGAGAAAGTCTGAGACACATGTTCTGTTCATGGGAGAACTGTTGCTGAACCCAGACTAGAGTACAGGGATTACTAGGCAAGTGTTCTTATGTTTAATAGTAATATACAATTGTTCCCCATAGCTTCTGAGAGTATCTATACACTTTAGGCCTCGTATACACGGGCCAGAATCTCGTCAGGAAAAAAAATGAATTTTTCCTGACGAGATTGTTGGCAAGAATCTCTTGCCGCCCAAGTTTACACACAGTCCTTTCAAAAGAACCGCGGTTCTCTTGAAAGGCAAGAATGCGGTGACATCATTGCGTACGACGAGCATGGGCTCTGCACATTCGATGCAGTCTTCACCTTACCTATGCATGCGCGGGTTTCCACGGCGACAGGTAAGTATACACACTCTCGGGTTTCTCATCGGGAAACAGGTCGACAAGAATCTCGACAAGAAAATAGAGAGGAGGATCTCTATTTTTCTCATCGAGATTCTGGCCAGATTTTCAGACGAGAAACCTGAAAGTCTCGTACACACACTCGGTTTACTCGGCAATAAAGCTCTGTCAGCAGTTTTTTTGCTGGTTCTTGTCGAGAAAACCGAGCGCGTGTACGAGGCTTTATAGTTGTGAGTGGGGCCGCTTGCCCTGGCATGCAGGTGTACCTTTTACGTAGCATGTTTACCAATACTCAGGACCAGGTGGAAACTGTGGTTATATGAACAATTTAACATTAAGGCAGTTTCCAGACTTAGGCCGTGTACACACCATCAGACCGGTCCGATGAAACTGGTCTGAAGACCAGTTTCATTGGACCAATTCGATGGTGAGTACGGCCCGTCGGACCAAAGTTTTAAGACTTGCTTTAAAATCTGTCCGACGTACACCTGTCCGTCGGACAGATTCGATGGTTAGTACACAAAAGCATCGGACCAAAAACCCGCGCATGCTCAGAATCAAGTCGACGCTTGGAAGCATTGAACTTCGTTTTTTCAGCACGTTGTTGTGTTCTACGTCACCGCATTCTGGTCTGATGGAATTTTGGTCTGATGGTGTGTACCAGGGGTGGACTGACAACCCATGGGGCCCCCGGGCAATATAAGATTATGGGGCCCCTGGGCTTACAGATGGCCACCACGCCAGGAGGCAGTACAGAGGCAGGGCAGCTAAAATCTCTGGATTTTCACATCAAAAGCATGTCGGGTTAAGACATAGCAGGGACAGTTGTAAAAAAAAACACAGATTTTACATGCTGTCCCTGGTTTTATTGAGCCTGGCAACCCTGATGGGGCCCCCTAGTGGTATGGGGCCCTGGGGCAGTGCCCGAAAGTCCCAATGGTCAGTCCGCCCCTGGTGTGTACGCACATCAGACTATCGGACAACTTCAGCGTGGTCCAATGAAAACGGTCCATCAGACCAGTCTGATCTTGTGTACGTGGCCTTAGAGATGACAGGGTTCCTCTGAAAAGTTTCTTGTCCCATGTCACTACACACTGTAACTGAGAAGATGTTGCATTTAGAGAGACGCGCCAAACCTGCACCCACTCCACCAGTTCAGCATACCTCTGCTACCTCACTCCCAGTAATGCCCCGTACACACGATTAGACCTTTGTCCATCGGAGGAAAAGAGAACATGTTCTCTAGGTAAACTCCGATGGAATTCATTGGAATTTCCGATGGGGCATACACACGGTCGGAATTTCCAATGGAAAAAGTCAGTTGGACTTTTTTCATCGGAAATTCCGATCATGTGTACGGGGGAATACAGAATGGGATTCCGTAGAGCACATAACACAGACCTTGTGCGTGCTCAAAATTTTCTATTGTCACACAAGTGGGTGTTTTGTTTTTTAAGCCAATTAGAGCCCCATTCTCTAATCATGTGCTTCTAAAAAAAAGCTCCCATTGGAATCCATTCGTCTGACGCTCTGCATGTAAATTAGGGGCCGGGTGTAGGGAGTCACTGTCTCCATAATTGCTCTTCTGTAATGTTAACCTGTCACATACACTTCATTGGAGACTATTAGTAGCTGTGTCTACCACTGTCACCTCAAGGGAAGCCTGCATTTAACAATGACATGCTGCAAAATGGATGTAATGAGGCTGGAGGAGATAAGCACCACTAAGTTGAAAAAAAAGCAGTATTCTCTTAATGAAAAAAAATGACAATTGTTTATGATATACACTGCTTTAACAAACTAAATGTCGAGTATATGTAAACTGTAACAATACATTTCTTTGCTACCTTTTGGTCTGTTAAGAATACCACTAAATGTGTTTTATTATATCCGTTTAACAAGTGCAGCCAGCCAGAAAGCCAGAAACTCTATTAGAAACTGTTATGTAAAAGAGAGGGAGGTCCCAGATAACAAGCAATTGAGCTGCAAGTTTAAACATGACTTGCTAAGCTTTTGCTAGACTTGTCCGGCTTCACAAGTTTAGTGCATAATTGCAGCGAGTCCACATTGCATGACTCCAGATCAACTTTCTTTGCAAACATTCTGCAAGTCTGCTGCAAGTTCTTGTTCAGTTATGTTTTGCTATAGTCATCCCAGCACAGGGGTCAATATGGCTGAATTTTCATGCTGTAGGCTTGCAGAGCTCTTGCTGCAGACTTACCACTGCAACTTTACCCTTGCTAGAGACTTGCTGCGCAAATTTGCTACAAATTGGAAAAGTGTCAACTAGAAGTTGTGCTTCAAATGCTCTGCAAGTGTACAACTTGCCAGTGAAAATGTGTAGCACGTTAACAAGACTTGCAATTCAACACTGCCACAAATTTGTGGCAAGTTATCCTTGCTATCTGTGGTTATGTAGTCATAATATACCTCCTTCCTAGGGTAATAACCCTACTCAATATGGTTGTCACTCAAAGACGAGGAGTGAGTTTATAGAAGGATTATTAGGTTAAAACAAAGTAAAAAAAGTTGTGCCATGTGCTGGCAACAAATAATGCATGCACCATTTCTAGACAGTGCACCACAACACACATTGCCACATGTTGCTCTGTGCTGCAATGCCTGTCCATCAACAGGTGTGCTGGTGTGCCATCCAGAACGAATGACACCATTTCGTACCAATGCACTTAACGTGCATTGCAGTAAAGTGTGCATTACCATACGTAGCGCAACCCCCGAAAGGGCTACTGGCTGTTGATAGTCAAAGGCAGTCACTGTACACTTCCAGCCTAGATGATGACCAGAGTTCTCCCTAATGCAGAGGTTTCTAGCACACACAGAGCACTGTCCAGGCTTACTGGCACAAAGGGGTTGAGTTACTAAAACTGGAGAATGCAAAAAATGGTGCAGCTCTGCATAGAAACCAACCAGGCTTTTCTTGTCAAATCTTAAAGCTTTGTGTTTTTTCACCTTAATGCATCCTATGCATTAAGGTGAAAAAACACCTTGCAATCTCGGGCCCCCCAGCCCCCCCCATTTTACTTACCTAAGCCACGAAACTCTTGGGCTCGTTCCCACGATGGTTTCCCCCTGCTTGAGGCGGCTCATCATAGGAGATTGATAGCAGCACAGCCATTGGCTCACGCTGCTGTCAATTACATCCAATGATGCGACGTGCCGGGGGCTGGCCCAAATGATACAGTCGGCGGCTATAGCCGCCAGCTGTATCATGAGAGCGTGCCTGCAAGCTAAGCCCCTTTGGAGAAAGCTTCCCATGAAGGGGTTTAAAGGAGCCAAGACAGTGGCCGGGGGACCCCAGAAGACCAGAATCGGGGCCATTCTGTGAAAAATGAACTGCACAGTGGAGGTAAGTATGACATGTTTGTTATTTTTTTTTAAAACCCAAAGCCATACAAGCCCTTTAAGTGAACAAACTGAAGTTAGAAGCTGATTGGCTATCGTGCGCACCTATACCAGATCTTGCACTCTCTAGTTTTGAGTAAGTCAACCCCAAAGAGCAGCATAGAGGATGATGTATGTTTGTGGTTTTATTGTTAAATAACTTGGATGAGATTTAGGACAGTATGATATACTCCATAACCACTAACAGAAACAGGAGGATACTCTTCTTAATATAGCAACATTCAGGAACAGTTTCTTCTGCTCAGCTCAGAGTAAATCTTCCAGTGAGAGACTAGTAAAGGCCAGAGGTATGTACTCCTCAGAAGGGGAACTACTCGACTCAGATTTTAAAGACGGTCCTGTGAGAACTTAGAGGAGACTAACATACGTATCTCCCAAGAGAGGAAATACTTAGCTCAAAGTCTTTCCAAAAAAAAACGAATGGGGACTGGTTGGTAGGTACCTCTCAGGAGAGAAACTATGAGGCCCAGCAATTCCAAAAGTACACAGTCACCCAGATATTGCAGCAAAGCAGTACTCATGAGGCCAGAGAAGTATCTGTTCCCCTTTAGCTTCCTCCAGATGCCTTCCAGTGAAACTGTTCAAACTGAATCCTTAGGTAAAGCTTCTGGGGATACCCTCTCAGATGTAGGCCCTCAGCTCTGCCACAGACAGGACCTTGATAAACAGCCATTTGCAACAGCAGGATGGATGGATGTAGGGGGTAGCTGACCCCCCACCTGAACAAGTGGAATCCTTTGAAAAGGAATACACTGCTGTTCTACAGCTCAGACTATTTATGTGATTCTCAGCCACCTTCTGGCTACACCTCCCCAGGGATTGGTGCAGCAGAATAAATATTCATGCTGCCCATTTGCCTTGCTCCACTCTCCTATGTTCCAAAACTTTCTAGAAGGCAAGGAAGAGCAATCAAACCTGCAGACTGGGGAACTCAGAACAGCCAAAATAAATCTGTGCCAATGATTACTGTTCCAATCATTACAGAGTAACCAAAAATGACTAAATTGACCTAACATCCTAGCAATCTAACTAGGAGGGTGCTACACACATATAGTGTAAATGGGCCTTAAATTTCAATTTGTACCTAATCCCCTTCCTTTGAACATCTGTGTCATTAATTGAAGCTAATTAATGTGCCCGGCGATGTAAACAATAGAACAAGCTTTCTAGGCTGATGAAAAGTGCCAGTGCTATTAAATGTATGAATGAAAAAAACAAACTTGTACCGTCATGGTACAACTTAATCTTCCAGCTGAGAACACATGCATAAAACCTACAGAACATTAAGATAGAAGCATAAAGCCATTCATCTGAGGCCCCATCCCCGCAATGCAATAACAAGCCTTTTGTCGGAAATATAAATTGTAGCAAAGCCTCTGTGTTTATTTTCAAAGCAACGGCTATTACCTTGACAAATGTTTCTTCCCAGTGACATTATTACACCAGATGGTTAGAAGCTTTATGTGTGTAAATGGATAAGGCGGACATTGACTATTTTCAGACAGAGCCAAGTGCCAATCTTTGAGCATCATGAGCGGATATTTTTAATATTTAAATTCATACCCTAAAAATAGGATCAATATTATTAATAGACATTCATCAGGATTTGGCACATTTCATATTTGCTGAAAGCATGTTCTCTAATATTTTTTTTTAATCCAATGATGGTGCATTTGGCAAATGTTACACCTGGCAAATGTTAAATGCCTATTTAAAACAGATATTAAAGGGGGTTGTAAAGGTTTGGCTTTTATTTTCTATATAGGTTCCTTTAACCACTTTAGCCCCGGACCATATTGCTGTCCAAAGACCAGAGCACTTTTTGCGATTCGGCACTGCGTCGCTTTAACTGACAATTGCGCGGTCATGCGACGTGGCTCTCAAACAAAATTGGCGTCCTTTTTTTCCCACAAATAGAGCTTTCTTTTGGTGGTATTTGATCATCTCTGCGGTTTTTATTTTTTGCGCTATAAACAAAAACAGAGCGACTATTTTGAAAAAAATGCAATATTTTTTACTTTTTTCTGTAATAAATATCCCCCAAAAATATATAAAAAAAAAAATGTTTTCCTCAGTTTAGGCCGATACGTATTCTTCTACATATTTTTCGTAAAAAAAATCGCAATTAGCGTTTATTGATTGGTTTGCGCAAAAGTTATAGCGTTTACAAAATAGGGGGTAGTTTTATGGCATTTTTATTATTATTATTTTTTTTACTACTAATGGCGGCGATCAGCGTTTTTTTTCAGTACTGCGACCTTATGGCAGACACTTCGGACACTTTTGACACATTTTTGGGACCATTGGCATTTTTTTAGCGATCAATGCTAATAAAATGTATTGGATTACTATAAAAATGCCATTGGCAGTGAAGGGGTTAACACTAGGGGGCGGGGAAGGGGTTAAGTGTGTTCCTATTTGTGTTCTAACTGTATGGGGGGGTGGACTTACTAGGGGGAATCACTGATCTTCCGTTCATACATTGTAGTGGCCGTCGAAAGTGGCGACGTAGAGCTACGGGCTCTCGCGCAGCAGTGCCGACCTGCCGCCGTATTACTGCGGCGGCTGGTCGGCATGCGGTTAAGCTAGTGCATTGTTGGTTCACTTTCCTTTTTCTTCGATTTCCCTTCTAAATGTTTTTTTTGTTTGAATTTCTCACTTCCTGTTTCTCCTCGGTAAGCTTTCCACCATCATCCGAGCTGTGGAAAGTCATTTAGAACCGCTTACTGAACACCTTACTGGGGAGGAACAGGAAGTGAGAAATTCAGACAAAGAAAAAAAACATTTAGAAGGGAAATTGAAGGAAAGGGTAAGTGAACCAACAATGCACAAGCTTAAAGGAACCTATTTAGAAAATAAAAAACAAACCTTTACAACCCCTTTAACTCAATTACTAAAATCGAAAAAAAATGAACCTGTAGTTTCAAAATTTGTTCCAATTAAAGCAGATTTCCACCCCCCCCCCCCAATATTTTTGTTTTTTAAACACTTAACGACCGCCGCACGCCTTTTTACGTCCACAGAAGGGCACGTACAGGCAGATGGGCGTATATATACGTCCCTGCCTTCTAGCGGGTCCGGGGTCCGATCGGGACCCCCTCCGCTGCGTGCGGCGGTTGGCTTACCTCCGGGAGCGATCCGACTTGAGGGGGCGGCGGTTCGTTTCTGTCCGCCCCCTCGTGATTGCTCCCAGCCAATCCTGTGCGCCGCCGCCGTGTCACTTCCTCTGCCTGTAAATTTAAACATAGGTAAAGGAAGTGATGCAGCTCTCATCTTGGCGGTATTTTTAAACCGCCAAGATGAGAGAAGAGTCACAGTAAGTCCGCACAAACACTACACTGAGACCAGTACACATAGGCACACTAACCCTTTGCGATCACCCCCCCACCCCCCTGTCACACTGTCACTGAATGCAGTGATCATATATGTACTGATCCCTGCATTTAGTGTCAGTGTGACAGTTAGTGTGACAGGCAGTTAGTGTTAGGTTCAGGGTAGCCCCGTACCCCCCTAATAAAGTTTTAACCCCTTGATCACCGCCCTAGTTAACCCTTTCACTCCCTATTGCCAGCGTCACTAAGCGATCATTTTTCTGATCGCTGTATTAGTGTCGCTGTTGCTGCTAAGTAGCAAATTTTTTTTATTGCGATTTTCTTTTTTTACTAAAGACATATGGCTGAATACATTCTGGCCTAAATGTTTGACTAAAATTTAGTTTATTCAATTTTTCTTATAACAAAAAGTAAAAAATATTGTTTTTTTTTTCAAAAATGTCGCTCTATTTTTGTTTATAGCGCAAAAAATAAAAATTGCAGAGGCAATCAAATACCATCAAAAGAAAGCTCTATTTGTGAGAAGAAAAGGACGCAAATTTTGTTTGGGAGCCACGTCGCACGACCGCGCAATTGTCTGTTAAAGCGACACAGTCCTGAATTGTAAAAACGCCTCTGGGCATTTAGCAGCATATTGGTCCGGGGCTTAAGTGGTTAACTACCAGTATTGTAAGTAACAGAGTTACAATAAACACAGTTACCTAACGCAGCCCCTTTTGAGGGTAATGAGTAATCTACCTGATTACTCTTCCCCTCACGGTAACGCAGTTCCCATTACTTGGGCGGCGTTACCGCAATTACATCTACCGCCACTAGATGACAGCAGAGTAATTGCTTCTGCTGGCACTGTGAATATGAATATGGGTGGAACCGCTGTGATGGCCTTAAAACTCCCAATCGCAAGGAGCCCTGGATACAATGATCCCCATCCACCTCACACTGACCGGGGGACAACTCACATCGATCACACACAGTGTGGTGTGCGCAACCTGATCAATGATCCGGGGAACACATGGCCGGAACAAAATGTTCCACAGAACAAACGTTCCCGTTACAACACAGTGTACACAGCGACATCTAGTGGTCAACATGGAAAGTGCAGGACACCTATATAGACCAATGATCAGCAGGTTATTTTTGGTCAGTGATTTCATCTCTTCATCAGACAACAAAGAAAAATCTCACATCCCCATTCCAGATCCCTTGCATCTAATAAATCTTATATAAGATAAATAAAATAATAAACAATAAACTATAGAAAATTCTTATAAAGCCTAATATAAGATTTTAAATTACAGAGGGCCAGATTCTCAGAGGCGTTACAACGGAGTATCTCAGATACCCCGTCGTATCGCCTTTTTTTTTGTCTCGTATCTATGCGTGTGATGCTGAGCATCACTTTTGCATAGATACGCTTCTACATCCGACAAGTGTAAAAGCATTACACTTTCGGATCGTAGGTGTAATGACAACTCCGGCCACTAGGTGGCCTTTACGTTGTTTTTTCATTTGCATATGCAAATGAAGTAGTACGCCGATTCTCGATCGCTTTTACGCCGCCCCGTCGTCGCGTACGTCGTTTTCGTTCGTGTAAGGTTACCCCAGCTTCTATGTGGAGTAACCTTACGAGGTCCCGTCGGATGCCGTCGTGTCCCGTCGGACGCCATGTTAAGTATGGCGTCGGGTCAGCGTCGGCTTTTTCCGTCGCTTACGTCGTTTTACTAACTCGTTTCGCGAATAGGGACTTGCGTAAATGACGCTCACGTCGTTTTGACGTCGGTTTCAACGACGCTTCCCGACGTGAGCTGGAGCATGCGCACTGGGCTTTTTCCCCGGCCGGCGCATTCGCAGTTCGTTCGACGCGGGGGCGCGCTTAATTTAAATACAATCCGCCCCATTTGAATTGCGCGGGTTTACGCTTGGCGATTTACGAGACGCCAACGCAAACTACGGAGCAAGTGCTTTGAGAATAAAGCACTTGCTCTAGCACGCAGCGGCGGCGTAGTGTAAATGGCTTACGCTACGCCGCCGAAAATATATGAGAATCTGGCCCAGTCTCTGTAAACGTCAAGGGAATGTATATTGTAAACATACATTTAAATCCAGCTTATAATTTGGGTGTAATATATAGCAGATGGATAAGTGTTTTAAGTCCTATTAGCTGCACATACATGGTGGGACGGATGCACCTAGGCTGGGATATACACAAGATCACCATTTGTTTCCGGTTTTCTTCTCTCAAGGATCTGGCATTCTTTTGTCTTGGAGTATTAACTCACTGCTCCCTGGCAAGCGCCCGTCTTCTGCATTCTAGAAAGGAAATCATCTCAACAAAGCATTGTAGAATATTTTTTAAAAAAAGTCAGTTACTTTGCTGAGTAACTAATTACTTTTTCAATGTAGTAACTGAGTCACTAACGCAATAACTTTTTCGCAGAAGTAATTTGTAACTGTAACTAATTACTTTTTTAAAGTAGGATGAGCAACACTGTTAACTACCCCTGCTTGCCTGGTGTTGTGTTTAGCATATTTCACCCACCTAGAGGATCCAGCGCTGTCCAGCTGAGATCCTCTTCTCTACTGGCGCAACTCATGTGCCACCGTGTTGTGCTGCGAGGTCATCAGAGGTTTCTGGCTGTTCCGGGTTCAGATTGCGCACCTCTCAATCATGCCCTGCTACGCCCTCCCCAGCCCCGCTCCCTTCACTTTTCCTCCCTTCCCCTCCTTTCTCTTCCCCAGCCCCCGTCCCTTTCTTTCCTCCCTCTTTTCTCTCCTGCCTCCCTCTCTTTCCACCCCCCTTCCTCCCCTCACGGGTGTCCCACGCTTCCCTTCCACTGTTAACCAATTGAATCCTTACCCATATTATGCCTCCATTTAGAGATTTCCGCACTATCCCCCTTGTGCGTCGCAGGGGGGAAACTTGATGCCGCACACGACCACCTAAATACTGGGTAAGCTATATTCTTATATTATTACCCCTTCTTATGTTGTAATATGGCTACTGTTTAACTACATTGTTTGCTTAATATTAATTGTATTGTTTGCTTTATAGATTGGTCCTCTTGAGGAAGCGGTTTTACTGCGAAACTAGTCGAGGCATAGACCAGTCTATACGTTTGTAACAACAGATATTGCTTAGGGGTATCATGAGTTTCTGTTTTTTCAATTTTAACTATGTATTTTATGTCAAATAATTTTATATGTAATAAAGATATCCTTTTTACTCAAACATGTATGTTGCTCCTTACCAAGTACTGAGATAGTCCATCAATTCCAGGGGGAGGGAATGTTATAGGGTCAGCACTAGCCAGTGTCCCTTGTCCCTTTGCCCCCACCCTTCTTGTCGTTATATAAATTTGGATGATGGTACGTTTTTAAGATTAGTTACTTTGCTTAAATGAGGCTATACTCAACATATTTGCACTCCCCTTTATATATAGTGAACAGAAGGCTTTTCCTCCAGGGATATGTGATGTACATATCCCAGGATACAAAGAGAGAAAAGTACAGGTTATTTTCCTGTGCGAATAATGTGCAAGAGGGGGCGGTGCGGGGCCAGACAATTTCCTTAAAAAAGGGTAAATAAAAAAACAAAACACTATCCGTGCACAGGACCGGAGGAGGGAGGGAGAGGAGGGATCATGCTTTAGAAAGCGCAGATCCACTTTCAGATCCACATGGAATAAAGTATTTCATATGATCATCAGCTTTATCTAGTGACCATAATGCAGTACTTTCCTGACTCATTCTATGCATATAGCTTTGGGATTTTTTTGTAAATAAATACAACCAGTATGGATCTTGCCATGAAAGTTTTTGTACAAGCACTTTCTGTTATGGAGTGACAACAGTCTTCCAATAGTGGTCATGTGTTGTCATCTTGTCTCATGCACCCTGAGACTAAAGTGGCTGTGCTGACATTAATTGCACAAGCACTGCCCACCATTGTCACTATCATAAAGGCAGCTCAGAGCAATAATGTGCAGCTGGTGCTGGAGCGAGTGCATGTAGAAGGAAGAAGTTACAAAAGATGTAGGAAATCTGTAGCACTAATGCCGTGTACACACGGTCGTTTTTTGCGATGAAAAAAAAACTTCGTTTTTTAAAACGTCATTTAAATTGATCGTGTGTGGGCAAAACGTCGTTTTTTGTCTTCAAAAAAACGACCCCAAAAAAATTCCAACATGCTTGAATTTTTTGTGTCGTTTTTCAAAACGTCGTTTTTTGTTTCACAAAAAGTCACCGTGTGTAGCAAAAACGTTGTTTAAAATGACGTTTTTCAACCCGCGCATGCCCAGAAGCTAGTTATGAAGCGAGCTTCAATAGAAAAGAGTGGTGAACGTAACCTCACTTTTTGTGAAAAAAACGATGGTGTGTATGCAACATCGTCTTTGAAAAGTGACGTTTCAAAAACTTCGTTTTTTACTTCACAGAAAACGTCGTTTTTTTTCATCACAAAAAGTGATCGTGTGTACGCGGCATTAGATGCAAAAAAATGATAAAAAGGTGGAATAAGGAAAAGGGCCATGGGGTTGTTTATGATGAACAGTGCATTAGTAAATTAAATGTCATCCAATTCGGGTTTACATCTACTTCGCAGTAGATGGTAACCTGGTTACTAAACTGTTATTTAGGCTTTAACCCCTTCCCGACCAGCCGCAGCAGTTTAACTGCATCAGTTGGCACCCCTGGGCGAAACAACGTTAACTTACGTCACTTCACATTTTGACCACTAGGCGGTGTGCACACGCCCGCAGCTCGCTCCTGGATCCAATGCAAGTGCAGGAATTGCTCGTGACAGAGCGAGAACCGGGATCTGTGTGTGCAAACAGGGGAGAGGAGACTGATCGTGTGTTCATACAAAGTATTAACACCAATTTCTCTCTTCTCCTAGACAGTTCTATCCCCCCACTGTTAGAACACACCTAGGAAACACATTTAACCCCTTGGTGAAATGGCTGGCCGAGAAAGTCAATAAATCTGCACTGCCTCATCATCAACTAACTCTTAAGAACAAAAAAACAAGCTCTGATGTGATAAGCCTATCTCCTGCAGCTCAAAGAAGAATAGCGATTCATCAGTTCTGAACAAATAATGTTCGACCTGACAAAGCACCTCTAACATCAATGAGTAAGGTGCGAATTGGCACATATACATAGTTCAAAGCTTGAGGACACCTTTTATTGCACAGACTCCCTACATTACATTGTAAATATGATGAATACTACAGTAAGCACCTTTTCCCATTAAAGAACCATTGGTAAATATGGGAAAATGCTTCTTAGCCAGTGAATATACAGGGTAATGTGAGGCAATTCTACATTACAAGGGTGAATGGCCCCTTTGTAAATGTGTGAAAACTCTCTATAAACATGGCTCTATACCCGATAGCAATTCTGACCAATTATATGTAATTTTACCTATGCTAGTATGTAGCATTAATCTGAAATATTAAATGTAATAAAACAATAAAACTGGACATTCTTCATCTTGTAGAAAGTTATGTAGTAGAATGAATGGCCCCTTTGGGAACATGTGAAATCTCTCTATAAATATGCCTCTATAGCTCATAGCAACTCTGACTAATTATATGTAATTTATCCAATGCTGTTATGTAGCATTATTCGAATATATTAAATGTGGTAAAACAATAAAACTAGGCAATTTTAAATTAAAAAAATAGTCTACCCCCTTCCTTTTGTCTATGTGGCATTTCCTGGAATACTGGCTAAATTAATGAACCTTCTTACAAGCGACAATTGGGGCTCATGCATAGCACAGGCACAGTAAATTGTGGTGTAATAATGTATGAGTGTTAGCAGGTGCTAAGCCATACCTTACATGCAGTAAGTCAGTCTTTTCAATTAAATGGACTGACCACAGCACAACAATTGACTAAAAAGTGTCTATTGACCATTTCCTCCAGCACAGTGCAATGCATAGTGGTGTTTAGCCATGTGTTTGGGTATGCTGCAACACAGGAGCGATATGAAGGTGCATTGGGGGCCATTCAGCACACCTACAGGACCATTTGGATTTTGGCCCTATTGTGTTACTTTAACATAACTGAAGTGTTTTATGGATAGCATTAACAGTTCATTGAGGCTTTGTTCATTGCCTGGTATTACTCTGTAGCAGAGCGTCTACTTACCATGATCAAATGCAGACCCTTGTAACTCCTTTTCCCCAACTCCCTGGGTTCCTGGGCAAGAAAATATAAATACCTTAGCTGTCTTCCCTCAGCAGCTCAGAGAATCCACACCTGATGCGGCAGAGGTAGCTAGGTGAGCTGTAGCCAGGTTAGTGGCACTCCACTCTCAAAACTGGCATGTGGACAGCCAGGCCAGAGCCTAATAACAAACACTATGGTGAGAGCCTCCCCTGTCCCCTGATCATTACCAAAGTATTCAGATTCCAGTGGGGTGATGTTTCGTCCTTGTGCCTTGGATTCTTCTAGCTGTTCGCCTGTGTTACTAGTAGACATGTAGACTGGAATATTTTGTTTAGTTTTTTTGTTTTCGTCTGGAAACATTTTTTATTTAGTTACTCCCGAAAATCGTTTTGATTTATTTTGTTTTTCGTTGGGGAATAGCTTTTGTCCGAAAATCCAATAATACTTGGTTTCTGTCGAATGGTCAAAGAACTTTACACCGAATCGTACATTTCCGGTCGAATATTCCGCCTACAAAAATTCTAATGTTGAATGACTAGTAATAATAATAATAAATAATTATATAATTATTACTAGTCATAGTCAACCAACATTAGAATGTTTCTATAGCCTATGGGCGGAGCATTAAAATCTATAATTTTGAATCTATAATCTCTCTATAATGTGGATGTCGAATCTATTCTCTATTCACTATAATAAGAGATGGATAGGTTGGGTAAATATCGCGCTGCTATTGGAGGATATGTGGTAAGCTGCTAAACACGGCTAATAAAAAACAATAAGCAAAGAAATACACTGGATATAAATTGTGTAGCGCTAAATACAGACATATATAAAGTAAACTATAATAAGTCCATATGTTGAATAGATATGTGTGGATGGTGGCTGTAATCAACCACACCGGGTAGAAAAAAGTGTCCAAACATAAACAATGTAAAAAGTGTCCAACTGGCAAGGACCAAAGTGCTCAATGTAGACAAGTGTCGTCCCCCTCAGGGAATATCTTGCTTGGTGGAAACAAGGAAAAAGAGAGAGAACCTTCACACAATGAGGAATGGAGGCTTACCGGGTTGAATGGACTCTACAAGCTATATAGACTTGAGAGTCATAAGAGCTTTTCAAACATCCAGCATGGATCAGGACCCCATCAAGCTGCAGGTATCAAAGATGTACATCTACGCCGTGGAAAGGGAGGAAACCTGCTGCTGTTCAAGGCTTGGTGCTCCGTGGGTGTGTAATGGGAAAAAAAACGTTTTTGGAGGAAGAGAAGGAGCAATATAGTGTGATATCGTCAAAGTAAATAAAACATTTAATAAGTATTGCACTTACATAAATTCAGGATAAAAAAGCGCTTATAATCATAATGTGGCGACGGTAGAGTCTTCTCTGACGCGTTTTGTGTACAAACACATTGTCAAAGGGTAATAGACCACCATAGCCACTCAAATATATATACACAGTATGAGGTCCCCTGATGAGAGTCACACCTACTTCCCTTGCAGCGTCATCAACTGATCTACTTCCGGGTTGCAACCTAACATGGTGCCCGGGCTTGAGTTCCAAGCCTCAATCTGGATAATCAGTGATGGCGCCGGAAACAGGAAGTATCGTCGGGGAAAAAGATGTTCTCCCTTCAAATATAATTTAATAATGTTAGGGGTGTGGGGACATTAAAATCACAGAGCGAGCCTGGGTGTTAAATAATAAACAACCGGAGACACTCACGGGTAACGGTCGAGCAATTACGGCTCGACCGAATGGTTCCCTCACTAAAAATGGCGTCGCGATGCATTATACATCACGAAGGAGACGCTCACAGCCAGGTCCGTGTAAGACCTCCTCAAACTGCGTCGTGACGCAGCGGCGTGTGTAGCGTGACCGCGCGCATAACCGGGGGCGGGCCAGACGTGCGCTCCATGGGTCACATGGTGCGTTCCATCTGATGTAGCGACGTGCGGGCGGGGGGCGTGTCGAACTCACGCTCCTCCAATCGTATCGCGGGGGGCGTGTCGAACTCACGCTCCTCCAATCGCATCATGCGCTTGCTAGTACTGGACAACATGCGCTCCACATATTACATGGTGTGCTCCATCATATGCGCTCCACCAAGCCTGCACGGGGGCACATCAACAAACAATGTCAAATGGATTGGGAGGGTAGCTCAATCAAGGGAAGCCAAACTAAAATGTTGAATTAAAAGAAGGTGCATAAACAAACAACTCGCGCGAGCTGTCAGTTAGATGGATATATAAAATCTAAAACATTGAGGGGGTGGCCAATACCATAATGATATTAGGATAACCCCTCAAAGTGGCACCTAAATTATAACATAGAGGGCTAAAAAATGAAGGACTAGACTAGATACTAGATGGAACCTCCAAGTATGGAGGTATACATTTTAGCAAAAGAATTAGTAATTAAGGTAATTAATATGCGTGAACCGGAAAATAAGTGGGACTCTCAACCGGGGCACCACACGCAAATAATTTCCAGACGTAAATAAACAAAATGTACAGTCAGTATGAAACGCTCTGTGATTTTAATGTCCCCACACCCCTAACATTATTAAATTATATTTGAAGGGAGAACATCTTTTTCTCCGACGATACTTCCTGTTTCCGGCACCATCACTGATTATCCAGATTGAGGCTTGGAACTCAAGCCCGGGCGCCATGTTAGGTTGCAGCCCGGAAGTAGATCAGTTGATGACGCTGCAAGGGAAGTAGGTGTGACTCTCATCAGGGGACCTCATACTGTGTATATATATTTGAGTGGCTATGGTGGTCTATTACCCTTTGACAATGTGTTTGTACACGAAACGCGTCAGGAAGACTCTACCGTCGCCACATTATGATTATAAGCGCTTTTTTATCCTGAATTTATGTAAGTGCAATACTTATTAAATTTTTTATTTACTTTGACGATATCACACTATATTGCTCCTTCTCTTCCTCCAAAAACGTTTTTTTTCCCATTACACACCCACGGAGCACTAAGCCTTGAACAGCAGCAGTTTTCCTCCCTTACCACGGCGTAGATGTACATCTTTGATACCTGCAGCTTGATGGGGTCCTGATCCATGCTGGATGTTTGAAAAGCTCCTATGACTCTCAAGTCTATATAGCTTGTAGAGTCCATTCAACCCGGTAAGCCTCCATTCCTCATTGTGTGAAGGTTCTCTCTCTTTTTCCTTGTTTCCACCAAGCAAGATATTCCCTGAGGGGGACGACACTTGTCTACATTGAGCACTTTGGTCCTTGCCAGTTGGACACTTGTTACATTGTTTATGTTTGGACACTTTTTTCTACCCGGTGTGGTTGATTACAGCCACCATCCACACATATCTATTCAACATATGGACTTATTATAGTTTACTTTATATATGTCTGTATTTAGCGCTACACAATTTCTATTCTCTATAATGTTGAATCTTCTCCCTATAATGTCGAATCTTTTCCCTATAATGTCGAATCTTTTCTCTATAATGTCGACCGCAACGAAAACGAAAATAAAGCATTTTTTATGTCGGATCTTTCCGTTTTCGTTTCTTGCGCTTTCGTTATCGTTTGTTAAAACGATAATGAAAAAAACAGATTTTTGGACGAAAATGCATTCTAACGAAAACTAATGCACATGTCTAGTTACTAGAGCTACCCTGGGATTTAATGAAAAGGACACATGCAGCCACATGTTACCCTAATTGAGCCATAGAGATTCTGCTAAAAATAGTCTGTGTTTGAGCAGCTTTCATTATCTGTTGTGCACTACCCTGTACCTGTAGTCATTGTTGGGAAAATGTCATTCAGTGCCCAAGGCAGAGATTGCAATATATAGTGGCGCGCACAACTAAATAGGATTTTAGGGGTTTAAAATGGCAGTAAGGAGGTGGCATTCCATAATGATTGCTCTTCATAGGGCTGCCAAAAGTGTGAATGAGCCCTAGGGTAGGCAGGATGCTAAAGGACTCTTAGAGGGTTCTGAGGAGTAGGGGTAGGTCTACGGCTGAGTTGTCTCCCCCCTCCCATCTACTGGGTACTCACAATTCACATCTCCGTTTCAGAATGGTGCCAGCTGAGAATAAAGGCAACTTCTCCTTCCTAACTTAGGTCATGTCATATGTTGCATGACAAGAAGAGACAGAAAGGAAGCCAGTCTGCACTCATTCCCCAGCGGTGCTACACTCAGACTGTGGTGTTTTCCACAGCAGGCAGCTATTGGAAGGAGAAGAGAGCACCATCCTCTCTTCAGCAGCTATCAGGCCCCTTCTTCTGACAGGGGTGCCACTGCAATCACTCCCATTGATGAGGAGCTCCCAGTGCACCCCCAGGGGCATTGCTAGGATTTTATAGGACTTGGGGCAAATTTCAGTACCCCAGGGAGGGCAATAATGCAGCTCTGTGCACACCACAGCAAATAATGGGTGTGGTCAAACTGTTAACAGTGGAACAGGCTAAAGGGGCATGGTAAAAAACCCTAGTCTTCTTGTAGTTGTAAAATATGCTTTGATTGCTGTGTCACAAGAGTCTCACAGACACATAAACACCTCAGCGCAATATTAAAGAAAGAAAAAAAGCTTTCATTATATATTATGTAGCCAAGTGCTGGCTGTGTTGTTACCTTTACTCAGGGACATTCCTTTGTAGGCTATGAATGGAGTTCTTTCCCCCTAATGCTCAACATGGGGGAACAATCGATTACTTCCTGACTGCAGAGGAGAAGCCACTTACTGATAGCAGAGGATTGTGGGATATGTAGTTCAGTCACCTAGATTTATACTTGACTTAATACAGTTAAAAATGACAAGTTCCAGTGTACTGAAACAACAAGGAATTCCGGGCAAGCAGATAAATAGAACTGTCCTGGACTGTCCTGGACAGGCTCGCTCTCTTGGGACATGGGATTCAGAGCTGCAAGTGCAAAAGGCTATCACCCCGGGTGCTGTTTGGCAGGCACCACAGCCTAGGCAAAGCTGGGACCTCTCACCCCCAGGGCAGCATCGCTGTGCACAGGGTTACTGTCGCTGTCACTGCATCCGCTGTATTGCTAATCGGATTCACTTCACACCCACACAGTCATCGCTGGACTTCTGGGCCTACAGGCTGCCAGTCAAGCACCTTACAACTCACTGCAAACTTTCAAGAGCCTGCATAGTGACATCCTATCTCCCAGTACCCATGTATCGCCTGGATTGAAGAGAGTCCATCTTAAATCTCACACTTAATTTAAAGACACTGAATGCAGACACCCTTTATTCCTGACAGTCAATGACAGCTGATTGTAGAAGTAAACAGAAGCCAGCTATCGCCTTTTTTTTTTTTTAAGCTATCAGCGTGAAGAAAAGAAAATAGCCGTTAGTCCACTCAGTGCCATCCAGTGCTGCTAATAAGTGCCCCCAGTGCTGCTAATCTGTGCCCACCGGTGTCATCTATTAGTGCCCATCAGTGCTGACAATCAGTGCCTATCACTGCATCATCATCAGTGTAACTTATCAGTGCTGCCTATCAGCGCCTCCTATCAGTGCTGCCTATCAGTGCCAACTCTCCATGCTGTCTATCAGTGCCCATAAGTGCCACCTATCAGTGCAGCCTTATCAGTGACTCCTGATCATTGCCCACCAGTGCCGCCTCATCAGTGCCACCTCACCAGTGCCCATCAGTTCAGCCTATCAGTGCCCAACAGTGAAGGAGAAAAATGTGCAAAATGTTATAACAAAATATGAAAATGTTTGTTTGTTTTTTTCCAACATTTTCTGTCTTTTTTTTGTTTATTTAACAAATAGTGGTGATTAAAGACCACCAAAATAAAGCAAATTTGTTGTGAAAAAATGATAAAAAAATTCATATGGGTAGAGTGTTATATGACAATTGTCATTAAAAGTGTGACAGCGCTGAAAGCTGAAAATTGGCCTGGGCAGGAAGGGAGTATAAGTGCCCAGTTAGCAAGTGGTTAAAGAAGAAGTTAATTAAAGTGCTTGTAAACCTCAGTCATGATATCTGAACAAAGCACAAATATCTGTAGTGTTTACTTGTTGTTTCTTTCTGTTGCCTTGGTTATTAGCATGAGTCCCATCAGAGAAGTTTCCCCAACACTTAAAATAAATTTGTGATGGAGAGTGAGCTCAGAACACAGCTTTTCTATTTAGAACACTGCTCTGTATCCTTCCTTCAGTCCTTTGCATTGTGTGGAGGGGGTGTGCCCCTTTCCTCCAATCAGCTATTACACACTGTAAATGCAGCTCTCCATCGCCTCATCTCTGGTCCTCACAGATGCAGAGGTATTTTTATTACAAATCTGCACTTTTGAAGGGATATAGAGAAGAAATTATCACAGATAAACAAGTAAAACGTATGTAGGAGGATTTGTTTCATCTCTGTGTATCCTCTGAGGCTATTCACTTCACTGGGTATATGAGAGGGTTTATAGACACTCCTAAATAGTCAGGGACTGCTTAGCAACCAGCAACTGTTGAGACAATGAACATTTTGGTGAAATGTACTGTATATAATTCACAATATGGTATATACAGTATAGTGCAGCAGTCTGTAATGGTGTATAAAGTGCAGGGGTCAGGAGTTCGTAATACACAGAGTGTTACAGTAAGAGCTTCATCTAAGTCACAACAATAGACAATCACAGTCTGCTTAAACTAATAAAACACAAATAATTAAATGTTACCCTGTTTTTATTGAACACACCATGTAAATATTCACAGAGCAGGTGGAAAAAGTATGTGAACCTCTAGACTAATGACATCTCCAAGAGCTAATTGGAGTGAGGTGTCAGCCAAATGGAGTCCAATCAATGAGATGAGATTGGAGGTGTTGGTTACAGCTGCCCTGCCCAGAAAAAAACACACACCAGTTCTGGGTTTGCTTTTTACAAGAAGCATTGCATCATGTGAATGATGCCACTCACAAAAGAGCTCTCAGAAGACCTACGATTAAGAATTGTTGACTTGCATGAAGCTGGAAAGGGTTATAAAAGTATCTCCAAAAGCCTTGCTGTTTATCAGTCTATGGTAAGACAAACTGTCTATAAATGGGGAAAGTTCAGCACTGCTGCTGCTCTCCCTAGGAGTGGCTGTCCTGTAAAGATGACTGCAAGAGCACAGCGCAGACTGCTCAATGAGGTTAGGAAGAATCCTAGAGTGTCAGCTAAAGCCTTACAAAAGTCTCTGGCATATGCTAACATCCCTGTTAGCGAATCTACAATACGTAAAACGCTAAATAAGAATGGATTTCATGGGAGAATACCACAGAGGAAGCCACTGCTGTCCAAAAAAACATTGCTGTACGTTTACAGTTTGCACAAGAGCACCTGGATGTTCCACAGCAGTACTGGCAAAATATTCTGTGGACAGATGAAACCAAAATTGAGTTGTTTGGAAGAAACACACAACACTATGTGTGGAGAAAAAGAGGCACAGTACATCAACATCTAAACCTCATCCCAACTGTGAAGTATGGTGGTGGGGACATCATGGTTTGGGGCTGCTTTGCTGCATCAGGGCCTGGATGGATTGCTATCATCGAAGGAAAAATAAATTCCCAAGTTTTTCAAGACATTTTGCAAGAGAACTTAAAGAAACACTAAAGTCAGGAATATTCTCCTAGCACAAATCCCCCCAAAGCCCTCTACCAGCATAAATCCTCTTCATGTCCCAGCACAGCTCTTCAAATCATCTTTTGCAACTTCCCACTTGCCGTAGTCACAAAATAGAGAACAATGTTTTGAAATCATACTAGCTAAAATACTTTAAAGGGGCAGTTTACCTAAAGTGATATATACTTATATATGCAGTCGAGTGAGCTGCATAAACCCCTGGTTTTGAATGTCTTGGATGTTCCAACGGTGAAATCTTCCATTTCTCCACCCCCCTCCATTCCTGGCCACCTGAGAGTTTTGCAAGTTTCTGCCTACTGTTGCATTTTTCAGTTCCCCCTGTTGTATTGTCCATTATATAAATGTTCAGGTCTATGAGTTCAAGCACAGATATCTCACCAACATATATAAGAAACTGTCAGGTAACTCTATAGCATCTATAACAAACTGAAGTTCCAATTTTGGGTAGGTAGACCTTTTAATCAGATTCCAAGTTTGTTTACTGAGATGTAATTATACTCAGTGTATCGTTTATCATGCATGCAGATATCTCTGCCGTGAGATACCTCTGTTATGCCCCCTAACCAGATTTTAATTTGATAGTGTATGAAATATCGTTATGGCTGACTTTGTGCAGATTGTTGGCTTCATGAGTCATAAAACAAATTCTTTTTCAGTAAGAGCCATTATGGTTCATTGCAGCAGCTATACATCACTCTGACTAACTGGAATAGAGAGCCCCTTCAGTCAGTTCAGCTAAATGTAATAAAATTCTCTGAAACTCAGAGAAGCCACTTGACATGCAGCACACATTTGTTAAGGAAAAACAAAAAAATGTTTGGAGTTTATTGCGCATCTCTGTACTAGACACTCTGCAGGGAATCTTCAATCGCTGCTCTGCATCCCTGTGCAAACACATGATATAAAGCGCGTTGCATAATGATTAAATGTTGTATCTTTCTCGCTCTACAGGAAAAGAAAGTGATTTAAAATATTCATTTGTAATTTAGATTTTAACTCGTTTTTTTGCAAGTTGTCTAAAGTATTGCCCATCAGCTAGAACATAGAAGAAAAACAATCATTGCGAATCAAAATTACATTTGTCACGCATTTACTATTTGTGATACTTTCATGCATAACAAGTGAACTCTGTGTTGTCAGGCAGGCCTATGTCTACATTGTCTGTCACTACAGTATAAGTTCCATGGTAAGTAAGGGACATCATCTAACACCCTTCAAAAGGAAATGCTTACTGGAGGGGTAGACATTAGACGTTTATAGATGCTTTTTAGGTCTTAATTCAACTGAAAGGAATATAAAGACATATTCTAAAGGATTCATCTGTAGAGTAAAACATGCCTTTGCCATGAATAACAATAGTAATAATAAATAATTGACTACAAAGGACAAGCAAAGCTCTAAACATTGAACAGCCTGGTAGTTTTGACACTAACTAGCAATGCACTATTATACTTTACATGCAATGGATTGACATTGGGTCTTACATGCTGGACTATAAAGAACTAGAATTACATGTTACAGACTAGATTAGCCTTTTTCAACCACGGTGCCGTGGCACCCTGGGGTGCCACCTGGGTTCTTCAGGGGTGCCTTGGCAAAATGCCTAAAAACAGCTCCAAATTTCCCCAAAATTGTAATCAAACCAGCGGGTAATCAAACCTGCCCTGTTTTACACAAAGCCTCAGGTTTTCATTTAGCATCATTAGAGCCTTGGGCCAGCTGCTGGCATCCTACCAAATTATGATGTCATTGTTTAATAGTAAGGACATAGGGCACCTGCACGGCATCCTTGTTTGCTTCCCATCCACCCCTCTATGTCCGCATTGGGGTCATATTAGCTGAGTAAGGGGAAGAAACAGAGAGAGAATAAAAACTTTGGAATACTAATCAATAAATCACCTTTAATGTCAGGTGTTCAATGTGTGTGGATGCTGCTGCGTTATATAAAACAAGTTGTTTTGTTTTTTACAGAAATGGGGTGCCTTGAGCTTGTGCAGAATTTTTAAAGGGGGCCTTGATGGAAAAAAGATTGAAAAACACTGGGCTAGATCACCAATATCTAGATCACCAAGAATAGGATCAAAGTTTACACTGATTATAAACTTTAAACATTGCATTACCAGGGACTGACATCAAACCTGACACACTAAATTCCTATGATCTGATGTTATATTTTATATAACGCAATACCAGGGACAGACCTTACACTTTATAAACTTCTTGAAATAGCCACAATGTACCCTTTTTACATTTATGCTGCAATTGCTAAGTAATGACCCATATAAAAAAAATTGAGAGTTTAGACCATTGTATTTAAATGTATAAAACTTTAGAATTAAAGAATCTAAGACGCTGCAAAACCTAATAACCAAATCTTTATCTGTCTGCAAGAAATTTAACGTTTCGATTTCTCTATTATAAAGATTGCACTCAAAATGTCTGGGACAAAAGCGAAATAGAACAATTCAAAAATTATACCATGGCTAACCTCAGAGCTCTACGAGACCTTATGCAATTACTCAATGAAAATGAAGGGTTAGAAGAACAGGGTTAGAAGAACAGGGGGATCAAAGAAAGTTATGCACCCCCCACTCAGGAAGATAAGACACTAGGAGCAAAAATAAGTCCCAGAAATTCTCATTGCTTAAGTCATCTCCATGTGTCTGAACTCTTCTGACACAGGTGACACAAGGCAATTGAAACCTTTAACCTTTCCCCATTACAAAATAGGAATCTTATCAAGGAACAACTACAGGCTTTGGACAGATTAAGAAAATACACTTCTATAGTTATTGAACTAGCCGATCAGGGTGGAAATTTAGTGGTGATGGATACGATGGAATGTGTAAAAGCATATTGCGAAACAAAAATTGGTACAAGCCAGTTCACAAGGATAGTTTTGATGTGTTCAAATATACATTTTCTAAACAAATTGCTAAAGCTTACAATACCGGAACTATTGATAAAGAAACAATTACATTTTTGACAGTGAAACATCCCAAAGTACCAGTGTTCTATTCACTACTAAAGATCCACAAGAATACTACAGATCCTTTGGGAGTCCAATCATCTTGGGAATTGGAGTTTACTCCAAACCGGCAGTAGGTTTATTGATTTATTTTTAATGCAGCATGTAACTAGCCTGCTCTTCTATATTAAAGATACCCCAGATCTCCTATGCACCTTAGAAGGAGTCATGGTGCCTCAGGAGGCTACTCTTGTCACGGTCAATGTGGAGGCTCTCTACTCGAGCATTCTACATGATCGTGGACTGCATATTATCAGTTCCTTTCTTCAGGAGATGGATAGGTCCCAGTGGCCCCTCAATCAAATTATTTTGGATTTATTGGACCACATACTCCATTGTAATGTGTTTCTTTATGCTGGCTCCCACTACCCCCAGGTTCAGGGGGTGGCAATGGGGAATTGTTGTGTCCCCTCCTATGCTAAACTTTACCTGGGGGGTGGGAGAGCCAGCTATTTACTAGGGATTACTTGTCAATGTACCTGTGCGACATTTTGTTATGATACAGGTACATTGATTACATCCTCATGGTGTGGGTGTGTCCCAAAACAGAACTGTACACATTTCTCAATATATTGGAGGACAACACCTTCAACCTCCATTTTACACATTTGGTGCACAATCATATTACTTTTCTGGATCTTAATATTTCTATTGAAGCAGATGGCAGTTTCCATGCTTCTTTATATAGGAAAGAGACTGCAGACAACACCATTCTTAGAGCCAATAGTGCCCATCCCACACCATTTATAAAAAGTATTCCATACGGACAGTATCACAGCATTGAACGTAATTGCTCTAGTTCTTTGAGAGAGAGGCCCTATCCGATAGAGACTGCCTACTAAGGCGTGGGTACAGCAAGAAGTATCTAAAAAAGGCACATGTTTGACTCACTGCCGCTTGCTTCCAAGTCCACATTCTCTGGTAAGAGTACCTACCCCTACCCCTGGATGGTGGACGCACAATCCCCAGTGATCCGTAACAGATGATTATCCATCACTTTCTTCATTAAACAGACTCTTTCCCAGATTTTAATTATTTTTCCACATTTGTTCAGTTTCCCTTATTTGAACTTTTATTTGTTGATGTTGGACAACATTTCATCTTTAGCTGAGCTTCATTGATTATTGTTTTTGTCCACCGTTTATCCATTGTGTTACTAACAATTTATTTTGCATGTATTATATGTTTTAGCACATATGCACTTTTATATTGGTACACACCTATCTAATACATGTCACTAATATGTTTTTATAGTGTTGGTTTAACTCACATTGAATTTTATTGTATATCAGCGCTGCACTTGTTACTTTCATTCATTAGGGAATGCACAACTTGTATGCTTATGGTGAAAATTTCAAGCCCAGATTCCATGTAAATTGCACTACAACAGGTGTAGTTTATTTAATGGCAAGCACCTGTGCCTCATTTTATGTTGAAAAAACAATAAGCTTATTCCGGAAGCAGATACATAATCATATATACTATGTATCTAAACTTAATACCCCAATTGGGTGCCATATAGGATTAAAACACAACTATAATGTATCAGTTATGAAGTTTATCACATCAGATCATGTTCAGAGGGGGTGATTTTGATAACAGGTGCTCCAGCAGGAAACAAAATGGTTTCATCATTTCAAGGCTACCCTAACACGGGGATAAATAGTTTCATTTGTTTTGCGCATTTTCTGTAAATTCATAGACATCACTTTTTTTTTTCTTTAGAGCTACTATAAGTATATTGGGCCAGATTCAGGTAGAAGTTAAATGGCTTATCTGTAGATAAGCCGCGTAACTTCTAACCTACGCCGTCGTATCTGTTTTCTGTAGTCAGAAAACAAGATACGCCGGGATTGAGTTCAGATACGAGCGGCGTAATTGTATTTCGCCGTCGTATAGGAACTGCAATTTTAGAATGGCCGCTCGGGGCTTTCCGACGTTTCCGTAAGAGATAAGCGGCGTAAAGAAAAACATGACCCCTAGGTGGAGTATCCTATGTTAAGTATGGCCGTCGTGATCGCGTTGTATTGAAAAAGTTTCACGTCGTTTGCGTAACTCGTCCGTGAATGGGGATTGACATCATTGATGTTGACGACGAAAACACCGACAGAATTTGGAGCATGCACACTGGGATACATTGACAGACGACGCATGCGCTGTACGTTCGCCGCGGGATCACGCCTAGTTTAAATACTTTCGGCGGAGTAACGTAAATGACGAACGTTACGCCAGAATAAAGATACGCTATCCTACCTGAATCTGGCCCATTGTATTTATTTATGTTGATAGGTAGGTGGCAGGTTTAAATACTGTCAGGTGAAATACTATTTTTTATCAGAAATAATATACATATAGAGCAAGCACCAAAAGAATAAATTAGTAATAATGTTATTAGCCAAAGAGCATTGCCGTCCCTGATAGAAAAGAAATAAAGGTTCCCAATTAAGGGATGGGGCATGGGACTGTATGAACGCTAATTGGCAGGGTGAAAAAGTAATAAGTAGAAGTAGACGCTCTGGAATCACAGAGATCAAGAATTGCGAGCAAAACGTATATGAATAAAAAAGTATGGTTTTAATTTTGATAATTTAACACATAATATACATACAATTTTCTAAAAAAGATCATATATGAGATATTGTTTCACCAAAGATGAAATTGACTATAGATGTATACAGCAAGTCCGACATGTTTCGCCCGTTCGGGCTTCCTCAGGGACAGAGAGGTGTATACAGTAATCTCAATGATGATTCCCAAGCATAAACCACAGGCGAGTCCGCTGGAGAGTTGCCAGGATGGACAGGCAGAGGAAGGCCAGGTCTGAAAGATGCATGGCTCCCAAAGAAAACCGCATAGGTCCCAAAATAGTAGATTATGTGGATATAGATGAAGCTACTAGAGGCTTCTATGGGAAGAATTTTAAGGTGCAGCAGTATATATTAATTGACAGCCGCAGCAATGGTCTGCTTAGCGATCTCTAAAGGTGCTTGCTGGTGGAGCCGTTGTGATGGGCTCTCTGATCCGTATAGAAAGGCAGAGAGAGAAGCCTCTATCTGGACAGACCATGCACTTGAGTATCGGCAAGTGTGATCGCAGTCAGCCTGTCATGGCTTGAGCCTACTATTTTTTATCATTGCTATTGTGTTGTCTTGTTTTAAATTGCAAACAAATGTCTTGTTTTAAATTACCCCTCCATTATTTGGCCCGTTATGTACAGAATGTGCAGAGTAGGGAGTGGGGTTATCTGCTAGATGGAGTCAGGTGCCAGAGCTGGGCCCAGTTTACTGGGCACAGGACACCGTCATTACATGATGAGGGTAGTGTTTTTGCGACCCAACCCAGGGGCTGCTACAGGGCGATGGCTCTAAGGCCGCGTACACACGAGGGGATATGTCCGCTGAAAACGGTCCGATGGACCGTTTCAGCAGACATCTCCGCTCGTGTGTATGGGCTAGCGGACAGATTTCTCCACCCGACAGATTTCAAAGCAAGCTTTGAAATCTATCCGGTGGGAATCTGTCCGCCCGACATGTCTGCTGGTTAGTACACTTACCAGCAGACATGTCGTCCCCCACCGCCGCCGCGCCACTGCCGAATGGATTCGGCGCATGCGCGGAAGTGTTTTACTTCCTGGTGCGGTGACGTGGCGGTGACGCGGCGGCGTCAACGTCACCGCCGCGTCACCGCGCCGTCCAGCGGCGGGGAATTTGATCCGATGGTGTGTACACGCCATCGGATCAAACTCCCGATCGGACATATCCGATGGAAATGGTCCGCGGACCGTTTTCATCGGATATGTCCGATCGTGTGTATGGGGCCTTAGAGGCACCAGATGCCATCTTGGAAATGGCCAGATCGCCAGTTGGCTAATGCCGTCATGTGCAACACATTAGGGGGACCCTATTTATGTGAGGCAACACCTGGCTGGTGTTCCCTTCATTTGGCTGGATCTGAGGATCACTTGGTGGCAAAGGTGGAGAGCTGCTTAAGGTATATATATATATATATATATATATATATATATATCTTTTATTTTTAACCTCCCTGGCGGTATGATTCTTTCAGATTTTAGGTGCTTAAAGCGGTACCATTATTTGCAAGGGAATTTGGCGTTTTATACTGTAGGCTTGTAATTCTTAGGAATAACTCACTGAAATCTATCCAAACAAGAGTCTAATAGGCATCCCGGGTATGATTTTTTTTTTTTTTATTAAAAATTATAATATAATAAATAATTATAAAAAAATTATAACAAATAATAATATAATTATAGTAAAAATTATTCAATAATGTAATCAAATCAAAATCACTGAAATTTGCTCAGTTGCAGAATTTTTGCTGTCATTATTTTTTTTTTTTTATGACGAATTTCCCCATAAATCGCTATCGCTAAATTCTGCAAGTGATTCTGATTTATTATCGCTGTTTTTTAGCTGCTCTAAAACAATTTTTGCCATAAAGGGACACTTTTGGTTGCTATGGGCAATCTACAGTTTGCAGGCAGAAAGAACAGTTTTTATTATATAAAAGGACATGCAGGGCACTGGGCAGACCACTAGGGACAGGGGGGGTGTGTATTTTTTACATACAGTACTGTAATCTATAAGATTACAGTGTACTGTATGTATAGTGTTTGTTTACTTTTTTGAATTTTGCGCCGTTCCCCCCCCTACGTTGCGACGCTCGCAGGGAAGGGAATCGGCGGTACACACAGCATCAGGCGGACATCCGGCCGCCGTGTACTGCGGGGATTCATCGCTGGATCGCAGAGAAAAGGTAAGTAAACTTTTTTCTGCATCCAGCGAGGCAAGTCCGTGTGTGGCACGGGGTTACCGATCTTAGCTTAAAAATCTCACCCCGTGCCACACACGGGAAGACCGCCAGGGAGGTTAATAATCGGTCACAGTCTGTCATAATTGGTGACACATCTGTGAACAGTGTACAGGACGCCAAGGGTGGGTCCTGGACAGATGCTATGTGTCACCAGTGTTCGGGTTATGGTCCCTTTAAGGAAAGTGGGTGGGTGAGGAATTCTTTATAAGCCATAAAATGGAGAGGTCAGACTCGCACTCCTCTCTGTGTTATTAGGGGATTCGGGACCCGGAACTTCGGAGGCCCCAAAGTGACATTCGGGTGGGAAAAGGACCTCTACTCCTGACTACTGGGACTTCAGTCCCCAAAGGGTTAAGAGCCTCCAGGATGCAGCACTTAAAACAGGAAGTTGTATTAGGTGTGGGGGTGTGAGTAGGAGTTGGAGAGAGACACCTGTTTGGAATGTTGTACGCAGGGCTTTTTTTCAGGGGGAACTCAGTTCCACCACCTCTGGCTCAGACCCTTTGGTGCCTGCTCACCACAATCACTTGTAAACACAGAAGTCTGGTTTCTGTGTTTACAAGTGACAGCTTTGCACTCTGTGTGTAACCCCATGAACTCTGCACTCTGTATGTAATGTAATCCTGGTATTTAATGCCCCTTTAAGACCCTTCTACTGTTTGTGAAATCTGAACGGTTCGTGGTTGAGTTCCTGCACCTATTTTCTGAGAAAAAAAGCTCTGGTTGTACGTATGCTGGAAGCTGCCAGACTGAGACTGTGCAAACCCTGGGATAAAGTCCCATCTATGAACTGTGTTTGTTTATGCTGTTGGGTTGAAGACAAGTGGACTTTTTGTGTTGCATTTTGTTTTGCTGCTGTGTTTCTTTGGGGTTGCCTAAAGGAAAAAGACACCTCTTTGTTTAAGGTTAAATGGGTTTGCACACGGTCCTGTGGAGCTATAACCCCCAAACGTTACAACAGATTGTGGGGATTTTTATGTTTAACAGACACGCTGAAAGGAATTTAATCTACCTATCTAATATATACAGAAAATACTGGGCTATTGACTACTGGAATTTATAGAGCCATGAGCATATGCTTTTGATGCTTAAGGTATGCTTTCATTTAAAGGCTGTTCCCTGCAATTGAAAATATAAGCCTGTAGGCATGATGATAATACATTGTATTCTATATTACTATGTTTACAGATCTCATGAAGAGGACTATAGTCCTTGGGCCTTTTGGCCTTAGGATATGCTGTGTACTGCAAATATAAGTGGCTATGTGCCACACTTTTACCAAATTCTCTACATGTAAACAATCGAAAACAGCCTGTAAGGTAAATATAAGTTCACTAAAACAATTATTGCATAGTCTGTATACTCCGTAGTGGCCATAACTCGATTGTGCTTTATTGCAAATTTATTTAATTCTATATTTTATATATATTCCATAGAGCCCTATTTTCTGGAAAAACTTGGAAAGCATCTAATTCTGGTATAGAAAAAATAGCATAGATGCTTTGCAACACTATAAAAGGGGTTGTAAAGGTAAAAGTTTTTTTACCTTAATGCATTCCCAAGCCCCCGTTTTACTTACCTGACCGTTCTAAATTCCCGGGCGCATTTACGTCATCCTCTTCGGTTCCCAGCCTGGCCGTTGATTGGCTAGGCTGGGCAGATTGATAGCAGCGCTGCCATTGGCTGGCGCTGCTGTCAATCACAGCGGATGATGCGGCACGCCGGGGGGTGGAGCCGAGTGATACAGTCGGACGGCTATGGCCGCCGCTGTATCACGGGAGCGTGCTCGCAAAAGCTTTCCACCATGCCGAGACAGCCGCCGAGACAGGATTCGGGGACACTCTGTGCAAAACGAGCTGCACAGTGGAGGTAAGTATAACATGTTTGTTATTTAAAAAAAAAAAAATGTGTGACTTTAGTGTTCCTTTAAGGTAACCAATTATATATACAGTACATATATTGTTATATTATCTGAGTGGATCTTCTTGTTCTACCTAAAGCTATCCCTTGATTAAGTTTGTTTCATACAGTGCCTCCGGAAAGTATTCACAAGGCTTCACTTTTTCCACATTTTGTTATGTTACTGCCTTATTCCAAAATGGTTTAAATTAATTAATTTCCTTAAAATGCTACAAACAATACTGTATAATGACAACATAAAAAAAGTTTGTTTGAAATCTTTGCAAATTTCTAAAAAATGAAAAAAAAAAAATACATTAGTATTCACAACCTTTGTTCAAACACTTTCAGCCTCAAGTCTTTTTGAGTATGATGCTACAAGCTTGGCACACTTATTTTTGGACAATTTCTGCTATTATTTTTTGCAGGACCTCTCAAGCTCCATTAGGTTGGATGGAGAGCGTCCATGCACAACTATTTTGAGATCCCTCCAGAGATCGCATTCAAGTCTGGGCTCTGGTTGGGCCACTCAAAGACATTCACAGAGTTGTCTCATGGCCACTCCTTTGTTATCATGACTGTGTGCTTAGGGTTGTTGTCCTGCTGGAAGATAAACCTTCACCCCAGTCTGAGGTCCAGAATGCTTTGGAGCAGGTTTTTATCAAGGATGTCTCCTGTACATTACTGCATTCATCTTTCCCTCTATCCTGACTAGTCTCCCAGTTCCTGACGCTAAAAACATCCCCACAGCATGATGCTGCCACCACCATTCTGGTATTGGCCAGGTGATGAGTGGTGCTGGTTTCCTCCAAACATGACGCTTGTCATTCAGGCCAAAGATTTCAATCTTTGTTTCATCAGACCATAGAAATTTGTTTCTCATGGTCGGAGAGTCCTTCAGGTGCCTTTTTATCTAAAGGCAAGTTGTCATGTGCCTATTACTGAGGAGTGGCTTCCATCTTGCCACTTTATCATAGAGGCCTGATTGGCGGAGTGCGACAGTGATGGTTGTTCTCCTGAAAGGTTCTCCTCTCTCCACAGAAAAACACTGGACCTCTGTCAGAGTGACCATCAGGTTCTTAAATACCTCCCTGACTAAGGCCTTTCTCTCTCGATTTGGCCAGGCAGCCTGCTCTAGGAAGAGTCTCCAAACATCTTCCATTTACGGATTACGGAGGCCACTGTGCTCATTGGGACCTTAATTTTTTTTATGTACCCTTTCCTAGATCTGTGCCTCGATACAATCCTGCTCGGAGATCTACAGGCAATTCCTTGGACTTCAAGGCTTGGTTTGTGCTCTGACATGCACTGTTAACTGTGGGACCATATATTATACAGGTGTATGCCTTTCTCAATAAACTCAATTTACCACAGGTGGACTCCAATCAAGTTGTAGAAATATCTCAAGGATGATCAGTGGAAACAGGATGCACCTTTTTTCAAGTTCAATTTTAAGTGTCATGGCAAACTTATGTACATGTGATTTTTTTTTATTTTTTATAAATTTGCAAAGATTTAAAACAAACTTCTTTCACATTGTCATTATGGGGTATTGTTTGTAGAATTTTGAGGAAAAGAATTAATTTATTCCATTTTGAAATACGGCTGTAACAACAAAATGTGGAAAAAGTGAAGCACTGTGAAAACTTTCCAGATGCACTGTATATGTCAAACTTGTAAGGATGGTGGGATGTCCGTTTTTGGGAGGTGGGGGACATGGAAGCAGCACCCTTGGCTCTGTCAGTGAGTCCTGCTCCCCCTTATGGATCTGAGGATTTCTTGGGTTACTATTTGGTGGCAATGGATGGTAGTGGGAACATGAAATGATTAAGAAGTGTTTGCTGATATCTGGTATTCTATTTAGATTGCATGCTGTGCATATTATGTCACAATGGCTCATACGGAAGGGGACTAAGTCCAGGAAATGTCGAGCCTTAAGACCATCACATGTGGACAAGATCCATCACATTGTCAATATTGACTTTTTATGGTTATGTACTGTATCGTGAAAAGTTTTAAGGTAACATTATGTCATTTTAGAGGAATAAATACAATTTATTTTTTTAAATAGAACAAATGTTGTGCCTCACAAGTCCCATATTGCCATTTTTATGGTTTTTGAACATGATAAACCTAATAAGCAGATAACAATTATGGGACCCAGTTAAATGTTCTTATTTGAGAAAATCGCAGCCTTAATTCCACCTAAGAACTAAAAAAACTATGTGTGCTAATTCTGTAACTGTGCAGTCTAAATTAATGATCGAGAACCAATAACCAATCATAACCAATGATCGAGAACCAAATAATAATAATAATAATAATAATAATAATAATAACCAAAAACAATGGGATGGAGAAATTTGTTAACAAACTTTACCAGTCTGTAGATTACACTGTGCCTCTCTCACTGTGCCCTTGCTGTGCACAGAGAAAAAAGGGCATTATTTGAAATGATTATAGTGGGTTAAAAAATGGAATAAAAAATATTTATTTGTGAAACAACGACCAGGGTATTTATTAAACTAGTGCACCAAATAAAAACCATAAAACAATTTAAAAATGATTTAGACAAGCAAATTAGTCAAAGAGTTATAAGCTAGTATTCTTACAAGTACATGTATTCTTACGCTAAACTTGATATGGGCAACTAGGCTTCAGTGATCTCTGGTCAATGATCATTAAGGGGTTAACCAAGATGTCCGGTCCCTTGCCCCTTACTATAAACAGTAAAGGAAGTGCCAGTTCACTTGTTATGTCCTGGAGAGTAGAGGCAGTGATTTCAGTGTTTCCTCTGTTTGACACTTCACTGACAAGGAACAGATGGAACTGAAGCATAACTGGAGCAATATACACTAACTATGAACTTTAAAATCACCCCCATTGCTACCATAACAAAACATGTGCGCTTCTGAATTTGTATGAACAATTTAAACTATATGCTTCTTCACAAATATAAAATGCGGAAAAGTTATCTGCATTATTTAATACGACTAACCCAACAAGTTTATGCTTCCATTTTTAAAGGAACAAAAGTACAAAGGCTTGGGAGAAATGTAAAAAGATGTTAAAGAGGAACTTGACTACAACCTCAATTTTTTTTCCCCTTCTTACATTGTCTACTTGGTTGCCCTCAAAAGACATGCTTACATGCCCAACGAATCAAGCATTGTCTATCGTCAGATGTGAACAGTGCCAATGCTGACCTCCCTGGGGCCCTAAGCAAAATCACATGTCACATGGCAAAATCACATGTCACATTAAAGTTGAGAGGCGGGGGGCTGCCGAGAAAGAATGACATGTAAAGTTGAGAAGCGGGGGGGGGGGTTGCGCTGCCGACAGTGTCATGTCACATTAAAGATTAAAGTAGAGAAGCGGGAGTGTTTCTGCTGTCAGAAATGACATCTTACATTATAGTGAGAAGCAGGGGGTGCTGACTTCTTACCTCTTCTCCCATGCAGCCAGCGAGTTGAAAAGTGGGGTGAGGGACCGAAAAAGACTTCTCACCAGGCGGGGCCTCTAGTAATTTAGGGGGCCCTCCGCAGCCCTAAGCGTTTTGCACAGTGAGCCTATAGAGCGAATCGGCCCTGGATGTGAAGGTCCTATGTTACCATCTTATCATCTGATGTCACCAGGGGCTGGCTGTCTCTTCCTCATTCTAATTTAGTATTGCCTCCTGCATGACCAGTACAGTGGAGATTGCCTGAAACCTCTTGGGATGTGTGACATTAATATCCTGTGAGGTTTTGGGAGGTGGAGGAAAACAGTATTCTTGTCTTGGTGAAAAAAAAACAAAAACAATTGCAGGTCCAAGTACTGCATTAGATGTTTTACTCTAAAAAGAGGAAAAATGTAATATCCCTTTTGTATGGGGGGGAGGGGGGTCAAAAAAGAGGATGAAGTGTTCTTTTAATGTATGTAACCTCTAGATTCCAGCCATTACCACTCCATATTGACTTTCAGGTCCCATAATGCTCCAATTTTGTCAGGAGGGTACTTAAAACTATAAAAGAGGTTGGACTTGGTAAAGTTTAAGTGTACTTGGTAATAATAACCATTTTTGAGCTGGGTTTAGGCATGCTAAAATGTCCATTTTATATTTTAAAGTTGGGATGTGTTAGATTGCTACTAGAGTCACATCATGTTTAAAACAAACGTCTTAGTCATGTTTGTTTTAAATGTAATTCACTGTATGTCTGATGATTTGTCCTTCATATTTGTCCTGTTTATTTAGTTCTACGGTGTTAATGTAAGTGTCGGTGTAAGAACTTGACATATACATTAAACATCTGTGAGACAAGAACCTCAGCCTTCTCATTGTGACTAAGAGCAGCATAGACTATGAATAGAAGACCTCATCCTGGAATTTTTAATAGAATGTTCTTGCTAATATTTTGCTAAGGTCATTTTGGTTCACATTTCTAAAATGGCAGAAGCTGAATTATAGCTAGTTTAATTATACCATACCAGTTTTGGAACAATAAAATACATACAGTACACAACATTATATGGGCCTTATTTATAATAACTAGAGTTAAGAAAGCTGGAATTAAAGTGCATTAGTTGGTTACAACTATTAATATATGATATTATGGATTTACTCTAAGGCCGCGTACACACGAGGGGATATGTCCGCTGAAAACGGTCCGATGGACCGTTTCAGCAGACATCTCCGCTCGTGTGTATGGGCTAGCGGACAGATTTGTCCACCCGACAGATTTCAAAGCAAGCTTTGAAATTTATCCGGTGGGAATCTGTCCGCCCGACATGTCTGCTGGTTAGTACACTTACCAGCAGACATGTCGGCTCCCACCGCCGCCGCGCCGCTGCCGAATGGATTCGGCGCATGTGCGGAAGTGTTTTACTTCCTGGTGCGGTGACGTGGCGGTGACGCGGCGGCGTCAACGTCACCGCCGCGTCATCGCCACGTCACCGCGCCGTCCGGCGGCGGGGAATTTGATCCGATGGTGTGTACACGCCATCGGATCAAACTCCCGATCGGACATATCCGATGGAAATGGTCCGCGGACCGTTTTCATCGGATATATCCGATCGTGTGTATGGGGCCTAAGGCCTCGTACACACGAGGGGATATGTCCGCTGAAAACGGTCCGATGGACCGTTTCAGCAGACATCTCCGCTTGTGTGTATGGGCTAGTGGACAGATTTGTCCACCCGACAGATTTCAAAGCATGCTTTGAAATCTATCCGGTGGGAATCTGTCCGCCCGACATGTCTGCTGGTTAGTACACTTACCAGCAGACATGTCGTCCCGCACCGCCGCCGCGCCGCCGCCGAATGGATTCGGCGCATGCACGGAGGTGTTTTACTTCCTGGTGCGTGACGTAGCGGTGACGTGGCGACGTCAACGTCACCGCCGCGTCACCGACACGTCACCGCGCCGTCCGCCGGCGGGGAATTTGATCCGATGGTGTGTACACACCATCGGATCAAACTCTGATCGGACATATCCGATGGAAATGGTCCGCGGACCGCTTTCATCGGATATGTCCGATAGTGTGTACGAGGCCTAAGGCCTCGTACACACGAGGGGATATGTCCGCTGAAAACGGTCCGATGGACCGTTTCAGCAGACATCTCCGCTCGTGTGTATGGGCTAGCGGACAGATTTCTCCACCCGACAGATTTCAAAGCATGCTTTGAAATCTATCCGGTGGGAATCTGTCCACCCGACATGTCTGCTGGTTAGTACACTTACCAGCAGACATGTCGTCCCGCACCGCCGCCGCTGAATGGATTTGGCGCATGCGCGGAAGTGTTTTACTTCCTGGTGCGGTGACGTAGCGGTGACGTGGCGGCGTCAACGTCACCGCCGCATCACCGCCACGTCACCGCGCCGTCCGGCGGCGGGGAATTTGATCCGATGGTGTGTACACGCCATCGGATCAAACTCCCGATCGGACATATCCGATGGAAATGGTCCGCGGACCGTTTTCATCGAATATGTCCGATCGTGTGTACGAGGCCTCAGATCTGTTGATCAATGTGGTCTTAATATTCACACAAGTTTAATCTTCCAGAAAACTACAGCAAAGCACACACAATTGGATATTTTCAGGCCAGGTTTTTAAAAGAGTTAAATAATTTCAGCCATTTCTAATCACAAAAATGATTGAATGGACCAAGTCAACCAAACATGAACTGCTTTGATCATTTCACAGCTTAGATGGCAACCATTGGTGGTAGTTTTCCTAGATCTATTTGGTTATTTTTGCAATCAAAAGCTAGCTGAAGTTGGTGGAAATTGCTAACACATTGCAAGGTATTTAGGAAGGGTCTTCTGGCTGGTCTGATAACATCTTACAATCCTTCTCTTACCTTTCAATGGTGGAGCTTAGAGCTGCACTGGCAAGATCTCACATAATGACATGCGCTCGAATTGCAGTGGTCCTTTGAACTGTGTGATGATAGCCTGGACTCAGAAAAAGTGGGTTGAATGATGCTGGTCATTATTAAACTTGAGAGACCGAGGACACCTTTAGGCTCCATTCACATCTAGGCGTTTTGTCGCCTTACGCCCGACGCTGAAGCAGCCCTAGATACGCTGGAGGGGCGAATTAACATTGTCGGCTATGGAGATGGTTCACATCTCCACGCCGAACGCCCAAACGCCCATACGCCTGAAGCTCAAACAAGTCCCGGACCCTTTTTTTCAGGCATATCGGGCGTACGGGCATAGCCGGCAATGTTAATTCACCTCTTCTGCAAAAAATCAATAGGCGTTTTGTCGCCGCAAATCGCGGGGGCAAAACGCCTATTGATTTGTCGCCGCAATACGCCGCTACAGCGTACGCCTAGATGTGAATGGAGCCTTAGGTAGAAACTTACCTCAGGAACAACAGAATATTGCAGCAATTTTTACATTTTTATTATTCGGAACTTACTGGAAAATGTGTGTTTTTGTTCATGCGTGACTTTTACAGAAATGTATTTGGTGGCTGAAAACGGAAGGGGTGTGGTTGACCTTTATCATGAGTTAATTTTGCTTTCTAGATCAGTCATATCATTTTGCTGTTGTCTTGGTGTCTCCCTTTATGGTTTGTCTCATGTTATCAAACTCAACTTGCCCTGGCCCTGTTTTTTGTCTGATTCAACAGATTGTTTTGGCAGAATGTGTTATTGTTGTTGATGTTGACCTGTCAACTTTGTGTCACTCTATTTCCTTTCACAGATGTGAGTTTTCATTGGAAAGATTTCCACACATTTCCAAGGTGACATTGGTGTGTGAAATGAGGTCCTCAGAATGGGAAATAAAGGACCCTTTCTCTAATAAACATAAGGACAGCAATTAGTGGTGTACACAGACAGCATTAGTGGTGTAGTGAGTAGGACTCTTGTCTAGCAGTAAAAAGGGTTGCATGTTCTCCCTGTGCCTGCGTGGGTTTCCTCCGGGTACTCCGGTTTCCTCCTACACTCCAAAGACATGCTGGTAGAATAATTGGCTTCTGTCTAAATTGGCCCTAGTATGTGAATGTGAGTTAGGGACCTTAGATTGTGAGCTCCTTGGGGGTAGGGACTGATGTGAATGTACATTGTATATGTAAAGGGGTGCGTAAATTGATGGCACTATATAAGTACCTAAATAATAACAGGACAAGGGCAGGTTGGCAGGAACAAGCTGGTAGCAGGCAGACAGGAAGGGACCAGAATCGTGACGCGCTGGAGGAAGGGAGGAGCAGCCTTAAATATCCAGGCAGCTGGAGCCAGGTGTGGCTGATCAAAACCTGCTGGCTTCTGGGAGACACCTGCTGGTGGACACTGGAACTGCAGCAGACAGCGCAGAGCAGGATAGTGCCACCAGCAGGTGAACTAAATCCTAACAGGGCCTTAAAGGTACCTTGGGTGAACAATGAAATGTGCAAGAAAACAAAAAGGGGCACTACACGAATAGTATAGGAGTCCAAATATATAGAAATATAAAAGAGTGATGGTAGAATAAAGACTAAGTATGCCCCATTTTATTATTTTTATTTATATATGTTTTTGTTTTGTTAAGGATTTTTTTTTGTACTTTTTTGTCTGTGCATAGATTTATGATTGTCCTAAGCTTGTTGAATATACTTACTGTTGACTGACTCACTACTTCTACTGGAAGTCTATACCAAGCTTCAACTATTCTTACAGTAAATTAAGATTTGTTTTGAATGTTCCTTCTGCTAGTTTGAGGTTATACTTCCATGTTCTTAATCTGGGCTTCAAATTGAAAATATGGAAAGATGAAGCCAACTACCTTGTTATCTTCTCATATCAGAAAAAATAACAAAAATGACAAGCCAGAACATTTTGGGGGCTATATGGTTCCCTCCTGAACACCTATTGGTTAATGAAAGGTTAGATCAACTCTGGAATAAGTTGACTTCTTTAGTTTAAAAACATGCTTCAGAAGCTGGCTTTGAGAGAGCAATGGCAAGTCACAGGGGTTTAAACCACACAAAAAAATACAAAGATTGCCTTGTGCTGGGTTTTAATTATTTGGGAACAATGGCCCAGATTCATAAAGCAATTACGCCTGTCTAACTGGTGTTAGACAGGAGTAATTTCAAATTTCGCGCGCCGTATCACTAGTTTGAATCCTCAAACCATGATACGGCGGCTTCGGGCTTCGATCCGAGAGGCTTACGTCTTCGTAAGCCTTGGGATCTACGCTGCGATATTTTTGCGGCCGCTGGGAGGAGTTCGCGTCGTTTTGATGCGTCGGGATATGCAAATGTGTTTTTACGGCGATCCACGAAGATACGAGCGGTCTTCGCAATCGCTTACGTCTGTTTTTTTTTACGTACTGTTAGACCAGCTTTTTGCTGGTCTAACGGTGCGTAGCCCATGTTAAGTATGGCCGTCGTTCCCGCGTCGAATTAAATTTTTTTTTTTTTTACGCAACTCGTTCGGGAATAGAAATGTCCGTAAACGACGCTACTCAAACAACGAATGACGTAACGACGTGATTTCGCGCAAATGCACGGCGGGAAATTTGCGAACGGAGCATGCGCAGTTCGATCACCGCGGGAACGCGCCTATTTTAAATCCTTCACGCCCCCTACTCGTGTAGATGGATTGCGACGGGAGAAATACACTACGCCGCCGTTGTTTACTGGACAAAATCTACCTGGATTCCATGTAGAGCCAGGTAAAAAACGGCGGCGTAGTGTATTTCTGATACGCTACGAGAATCCAATTCTCTCTGAATCTGGGCCATTGTTGGTATATAAACTGCGGAATAATATAGTAAGGCACATTTGCCTTACATCTCAGCAGCATGTAAATTTTGCTTCACACATAAATAATATTTGCTATACACTTATCACGTATATATATTTTTATCAGGCTGGAAACACATGGAGCAATTTCCTTCCATAATTGAGAATCATTCTTGGGTATTTGATTAGAAATAAGCTTTTTTATAGAACAATTTATACATGCAATTCCCCAACTTTAATAAATACCATAAACTGAGCTCGGACAGAGCGATATCTTGTAATTACGGTTAATCTACCTACACCCACAGCAATTTAGCTGTTTTTACATACAGAATTATCAAAACTTGAAAACCAAAATGACGTTCCATTGCAAAAAATATTTCAGTGTAGAATAAAATGATATCATTGTGTGCAAATATGTTATTTGTGTGTTCAACATTACACACCTTCTGTACTTCTGATAAGTTTTACCTAGCTAAAGTTAATGACTATTTCAGGATGTGCTGCCACATGATATGGCCCATTTCTGGATGAATAGTTCCCTGTTACAGATCAGTGACCTGGGTTATATTATTATTTACCCTTTTTTGACTTTTGTGTTCACAGCTCATGTCCAATTATGTTCTTTAACATAAGTTATTACTAAACTTTGACATCTTACATCAGCACAAGGTATAATGAAATAGTCATCACTGACGCAAAGCGGAACTCCAGCTAAAACAATGTAAAAAAGTAAACCTAAACTCCAGGTATGATCGTTATTCCAATCTTACATTGGTCCAGCTGAGCACAACCTAAGTATGCATTACTCACAGCTGAGGGGCCGCAGTCCCTAATGCAGGGTCTCAAACTGGTGGCACTTCAGCTGTTGCAAAACTACAAGTCCCATCATGCCTCTGCATGTGGGAGTCATGCTTGTACCTGTCAGGCCGCGTAAATACTTCCACGCATGTGTTGAATCCATTCGGCGCATGCGGGAGATTTTTGTCCGCTGGTTAGGCGTTCTAACCAGCGGACATGTCGGACGGATGGGTTTCCAGCAGACAAGTTTTAAAGCATGCTTTAAAACTTGTCTGCTGGAAAAACCTGTCTGCTCGCCCGTACACACGATCGGATTTGTCTGCTGAAACGGCCTGTCGGACCGGTTTCAGCAGATAAATTTGATCGTGTGTACGCGGCCTAAGCCTTGCAATGCCTCATGGGACTTGTAGTTTTCCAACAGCTGGAGGGCAACCAGTTTGAGACCCCTGCCCTAATGACTGTAGTAGCCGGTACCATTACAGTGATAGTTACAATCTTCTGGGTCCTGTGCAGCTTTCTCTCTGTACACTGACCACAGGGGTCACTTGCTATGTACTGCTGCCATTCATAGTATGCCTTATATATTTTTTAAATTTATTTGAGTGAAGTAGAGATTATAATGTCATTGCCTCGCTTCTCTACCTTGTCCAAACAGAGAATTCTGTGTATTCTCAAAAACAAAAACAGAAAAGTGGCGGTGCTGAGCCAGTGTGGTCAGTGTGCAGAGGGGAAGCTTCTCACACAAAATCTGAGCAGGACCTGCAAGATTTCAGCTAAGACTGTAATAGGGCCAGCTACTACAGTGATTGTCAGCATTAGAAGCGGCCAATCCGGCACGAGATGCGTATACATTCTCTCAAAATGGACCAATATTAGTATGTAATACAAAAAAAATCCCTGGAGTTCAGCTTTGGGCTCCGTTCATATCTGTGCGTTTCGGGAATGCCTACAGAAACAGGCGTTTCATTGTGAGTTCCCGAAATGTGTTAAAAACAAGCGTCACACTTGCAATTCCAATAAAGTGTTTCTGAAGCATCCATCAGTATTTATAAAAAAATTAAATAAAAACCAGCTAACATCATGTACCAACTGTTAATAGTCGCATATTCAGTGATCTTTGAAATATTGTTTCAAAGCTTCATGAAGGGCACTCCTGGGTATCATGCGATCAACTTTTGAAACTACACGTCCCAATATGCTTTGCACTTCTGCGTGTTCTTCACTAGGCTGATGCAAGGATGGGCAGACTGGGCATCATTGGAAGAAAGCAAGCTTTCTGCTCCTCCTTTGAGGTACCCCTATTTTCCGCCTGCAGTGTCCTCCAATGCGTGTGGGCACAGGCAACGCAACGTAAGACATAAGGATGTAGTCCTAAGGATGTGAACAAGTACAGGTGCCCCCTTTTGATCGGTTTGGGGCAGGGGGCACTTAGAATAGAAGACAAAAAGTAGTTCATAAAAAACACACAGAAAACTTCTATCACGGCAGAGCCTCAGAAAATAAGATTAAGTTTATGGGTTACTGTTATTTAAAAGGAACAGGAATTGAAAATAAAAAAGGAGACTTTAATATAATTTTAATTGTTAATGGCACCCCAAATGCTGGAAGTAAATGTACATTTTGCCTCACACATGATAAAGGAGGCAAAATGCTCCATGAGATATCAATGGGCTGCCCTATGCATGTCACAGGTAAAAGCAAGTGAAGAAACACACCTTTCAAATCGCTAGATGTAAATGTGGCCTAAAAGTGTATGTATAACCAAACCTTTTTTTTTTTCTTTTAGATTTGGATAGAGAAGGATTAAACCCCTTTTAGTTTTTTTAGTTTTTTTTGCTGTCTGTTAGGGAGATCTCCCTGCATTTCCTTTCCTGTAGATGTAACAGGAAGTGACAAAGAATCTCTACAATATGGAAGGAATCCTCCTTGTATGCAGCTGTCAATGCAACAGATGTCCCCATTGGAAGATTTATCCTCCCCTTTTGTCCTAGTGTCAACTGTAAAACTTTGCATCACTTTTTATCTTAGTGACACTGGTACAAGGACAATCTAGGATGAAATTCCTCATTGAGGTCAACGCTGTTGTGGGTTTAGTAACACTTTAACCACCTAAATTCTCGTGTTTAGTCAAATGACATCCACAACGTGGTTCTGCCATCCTGGGTGGACATCATATGATGTCCTCGGGCCTCCTGGCCACTAGGGGGCGCGTGCACGTGTGCCTGCCGTGTCCTGTGGATGCCAATGCGCGTTCCTGGTGGCCACAATGTCTGCCGGGTATCCGCGATCGGAACACAGCAAACACATTTAACCCCTTGATCGCCCCCTAGTGTGAACCCCTTCCCTGCCAGTCACATTTATACAGTGTATATTTATAGCACTGTTCGCTATATAAATGTGAATGGTCCCAAAATAGTGTCAAAAGTGTCCAAACTGTCTGCCGCAATATCGCAGTCCTGACAAAAATCGCTAAACACCGCCATTACTAGTAAAAAAAAAATCATAAATCTATCCCCTTTTTTGTAGTCGCTATAACGCAAACCAATCACTATACACTTATTGCGATTTTTTTTATTCAAGAAATATGGAGAAGAATACAAATCAGCCTTTTTTTAATTGGGATATTTATTATTTTTTTTAAATGGTCAGTTTTTTTTGTTTATAGCGCAAAAATTAAAACCACAGAGATGATCAAATACCACCATAAGAAAGCTCTATTTGTGGGAAAAATTTTTGTTTTAGAGTCACGTCGCACAACCGCGCAATTGTTATTCAAAGCGTGACAGTGCTGAAAGCTGAAAATTGGCCTGGGCATGAAGAAAATGCACGGTATTGAAGTAGCTGTGGTGGCTCAACGTGATTGGCACTGCGCTGACAAGCCATTCACCTCTGCAGCCAAGGGTTCGGATCCCGGTCTCGGCTACATGTGAATTGAGTTTGGTGGTCTCAGCCCGGCTCCCGGTGGGTGTGCTATGCAAGGTACGCCTGTGCTTAAGTACGCCCACCCCCCCCCCCCACAAAAACCACCACACTTGCACGCACACAAAATTGGTTTAAAACACATGCACTTTGGCCATGCGTTCTCTTAAAATAAAGAGAGGCTGGCTGGGTGGGCTAGGCCCCCTCACTCCCTCATAGGGGGAGTCCCTCTGCCCCATTGGGGTCCCGTTGGGCCCCAGTTGGGCTCCCAAGAGGAGCAGGTAGGGCGGGGTGAGTGGGAGGCCCCCCTTCACACCCGCCATTGCCACCAGGGGCATGGAGAAGGATGGCGATTGCCTCCGGGGGGAGGGTCTGCCTACTCCCAACTCCTACAGTCCGGCTCCTCTCTCTCGAGTTCACGCACAAAAATACACTTTAAAAAAAAAATAAAAAAAAAAAAAAATAAAAAAGAAGTAGTTAACAACAGTTTATTTTTAAATATATATATAATTTGATGTAAAGGACGGGGACGTAATGTAACTCAAAGCAATCAGATAGTTTAAAATAACTAGTAAGCTGGATTTCTAAAGAAAACTGGACATTTCTATGTAACACTGTATTAAATAATATAACCTGGGGACTACAATACATTTATTCATTCATTTTTAGCCGCAAAAAAAAATTAATGCAGATTTAAAATGTTTACAATATTTTTTTTTTGTTTGTTTATTTAAAGCAACAAAATAGCAATACATAAAATAGATCCATAAAACCAAATACTACATTTTCTGCTCAGGATAATTATGAAAATATGAAAAAAAAGACAGCAAACAACCCCGCCGCCAATGAAACCAAATTCCTTTTCATCAGACAAAGCTCTGCATCTACAGATAATTACAAGGCACAACACAAGAAAACTCGAGGTAATCCTAGTCTGGAGCACTTTAAATATTGAAAAAAGAAATGTTACAAAGTACAGAAAACAACTTCAGGCAAAATGATAATTGCTCCGAAAACAAAAAATCTAATTATATTTATACACAGACTTTCTTAGCACAGCTTGCTCCCTGCTTGTGTGTAAAAAAAAAAAAAGGTCATGTAGGGCTTCTTACCTGGTGATAAAAGGGGTTGCTGACTGTTGGGAGAGCATGGTAACATGCATAGATTTTCCAAACAAATGTCCACATTTTTGTTCCAAAAAATAATTATACAAGCAGGTGCTAATCATCAGTCAGAACTCTGACACGTCCAGCCAGGTATTATCAGGGCGGATGAGCTGTCGGTTTGGTCTGAACCTAGATTTGGACCGAATATTGCTTGTTCGGAGGTTCAGAAAACAGGTAAACTAAAGTGGTCTTTGGTCGCGTAGAACCTCCAGTGGCAGCAGGAAGTGAGGGATCATTATTAGGGATGAGAACCTGCGAATGGACCGAAAACTCGCACAAACTTTAGAACCCCATTAAAGTCTATGGGACTCGAATGTTATAAATTTTAAAGGCTAATATGCAAGTTAATGTCCTAAAAAGGGTCTGGGATCTGGGTCCTGCCCTAGGGGACATGTATCAATGCAGCAATAGAGTCATTGGTTTTAATCTAAACCATGGCACTACCTGCCCGGAATTTTCATGTTCCCCCTGTACCTGTGATGATTTCCTTCAGGTACTCTGGTTTCCTCACACACTCCAAAGTGTGGGAGGAAGTAAATTGTCCCTAGTAAATGAATGTAAGTTAAAGTGATTGTAGAGTCATTCTATGCATTAAGACAAAAAACCTTCTTTGTGCAGTAGCCCCTCTCAGCCCCCCCCCCTAATATTTACCTAAGCCCCCATCTAGAACGGGCAATGTTGTAGGATTATTTTGGCTGCCCGGGACTCCCATCCTCATTGGCTGAGACAGCAGCACAGTGCTGGTGGCTTCTGCTGCTGTCAATCGAAGTCAGTCAGCCAATAAGGAAAAAGGGGAAGGGGCCAGGCTGCAGCTCTGTGTCTGAATGGACACAAGGAGCTGTGGCTGAGCTTGGGTGCCTCTATAGCAATCTGCTTGCTGTAGGGGCACTCAACAGGAGGGACTGGCCAGGAGCACTGAAGAGGGACCCGAGTAGAGGAGGAACCAGCGATGTAGTATTGTTTCGGCTGCCCGGGACTCCCCTCCTCATTGGCTAAGACAGCAGCACAGCACTGGTGGCTTCTGCTGCTGTCAATCGAAGTCAGTCAGCCAATGAGGAGAGAAAGGGGTAGGGGCCGGCTTCAGTCCTGTGTCTGAATGGACACAGGGAGCTGTGGCTCAGCTTGGGTGCCCCCATGGCAAGCTGCTTACTGTGGAGGCACTCAACAGGAGGGAGGGGCCAGGAGCTGCAAAGAGGGACCCTAGAGGAGGATCTGGACTACTCTGTGTAAAACCACTGCACAGAGCAGGTAAGTATAACATGTTTGTTATTTTTGATTAAAAAAAAACAAGATTTTAGTATCACTTTGAGCAGCCCATAGATGACTTGGTTTTCTTTCCTTCTAGCATGGATGGTAGTTATCAAAGTTAAAAAATACGACAGGCTGGTTGTACCCGAGTCAAACAAGGGATCAACTTAGGTACAATAAGCCCCCCTGAACCGGTTTAAATTTTGATCCATGTATAGCAGGCTCTAGGGACCTTAAATCATAAGCTCTTCGAGGGCAGGGATTGATGTGAACGAACAACATACAGTATATGTAAAGCGCTGCGTAAATTGTCAGTGCTATATAAATACCTATAATAAATAAGAAGGCCAGTATGGTGGCCTGAGTTTATGGGAGGAGCCCGGAGGGTATTTAAGCAGCCCACTCACACATGCTCTTTGCCGGTTCAGTGTGCAGTACTACACGTCACTGGGCCGACTCTTCCCAGCTCACCTCATGTCCGTGAGTCTGCGCATTCAATCGCATTCGACATCGCAATCGCTTTGTGGCTTCTCCCTTCATGGTCTTCGCCGGCGGTTCCCGCTTACTGTCGCAGGTAGGATTCAAACCTTTTCGTATCTTGTGCAATCTTGCAATTCGTTATGCTTTCTATCCTGCACCCCTTTTGGAAAAAAAATCTGCCTCTGAGTTATTGTTGCTCATGTTCCAACATCATTTGGCTCAGGCGTAGTACATTTGTAACTTCCTTCTGCCAAACATACGATTCATTTCTAAATCCATTTGGAGATTAGCATGTGTTTGTATGGGTTCTTTGGCAGATTGAGGTGGTAATTGGACTCACATGGTGCCTTGTCTGCACTTGATTAGCCTGGGGGGATGTGTGGTTGGTAGGTGTACGGTTTCAAAGCAAGGGGTAGCATACACTCTACAACCAAATCGTATCAGATTCGTTCAATACTCCTTACTACTGATTCGTAACGAATTTGTTTCATGCATTTTTACAACCGTTTTGTATCAGATACATTGCATGCTTTCTACCGTTGTCATTCATTGTTCCCCCATGCCGTGTGTTTTTAGTTCCCTCAGCGGAACTTACGAATTGTTTGTTCACGGTTCTTCTCTCTCATTTATTTACCAAAGTTATTGCCTGTGCGTCATGCATAGCGCCACACCACACTCTTCGGATGTGTTGCACATCCACTCCAGTCCAAAGCAAACCCAGTCGCACGTTCACTGTCCCAGGTAGGATTCGTTAGCTTGTTTGTCATGTCAAATTCGTGGCCACTCATGGTGTCACCCGTACCATATGTTTGGTTCCCGCAGTGGAGCTTACAAAGCATTGATACGCACTTCTCGTGTTCTATTTTCTACACCAAACCTCATTGTTTTTCCCCATGCACGGCATCACGCTACACCTTCCCGACATGTTTCACTCCAGCCACAGTCCGCCGCAAACTCACTTGCATGGCCCACTGTCGCAAGTAAGATTTGTTATTACATTCTTTATGTCCTATCAATTTGCTACCATTCGTTGTCTCCCATATCGTTCATTAGTGGCCCCTATGGAACCACGAGTCAAACAGGCGTTGTCCTTCTACCTTATACTGCTTTCTTAAGGTACAAACAAACCAGGTGTTTCTATCCTTTCTCAGTAACCCAATTCTTATTGATTGAGACCTTACAACCATGCAAATCATCTCAGCAGCCTGACACCCTTGTTAAGACCCTTGCAACACATGACCTTTACAAAACGCTAAATAAATATAAAAACGCAAAAAAAACGCCAAAAAAAAAACCCGCAAAAAAAACAAATGCAAAAAAATAAATAAAAACCTTTGCCACCACGCAATCTCAGCCCCTTGGCAACCTGACACCTGTTGAGACCGTTGCAACCACGCAAAATCGTCTCAGCAGCCTGACACCCTTGTTGAGACCCTTGCAAACGCAATATCGTCCCAGCAGCCCTCACACTCATTGAGATCCTTGCAACCACGCAAAATCATCTCAGCAGCCTGATACCCTTGTTAAGACCCTTGCAACACATGACCTTTACAAAACGCAAAATAAAATAAAAAATAAATAAATATAAAAACGCAAAAAAAAAAAAACGCAAAAAATAAAAAATAGATAAAACCTTTGCCACCACGCAATCTCAGCCCCTTAGCAACCTGACACCTATTGAGACCGTTGCAAACACGCAAAATCGTCTCAGCAGCCTAACACCCTTGTTGAGACCCTTGCAAACGCAATATCGTCTCAGCAGCCCTCACACTCATTGACATCCTTGCAACCACTCGTATATCGCCTCAGCAGCCTGACACCCTTAAGACCCTTGCAACACATGACCCTTACAAAAGGCCAAAAAAATAAAAAAAAAGATATATAAAAAGCAAAAAAAAAAGGAAAATTAAACATTAACCACTTAAGGACCGCCTCCTGCAGATTTACGTCGGCAGAATGGCACGGCTGGGCACATCAACGTATATATACGTTGGTTATAGTACCCAGCCGTGGGTCGCGGGCGAAGCTCCAGGACCGGGGACCGCGGGATTCGCGGACCCGATCGCCGCTGCAGTGCGGCGATCCGTCCCTGGAGCGGAAGAACGGGGAGAGCCGTGTGTACACACGGCTTCCCCGTGCTTCTCTGTGGCCGGAGCATCGATCGCGTCATCCCTGTAATAGGGGGACGCGATCGATGACGTCACACCTACAGCCACACCCCCCTACAGTAGTAAACACACACATTAGGTACACATTCCCTACAGCGCCACCTGTGGTTAACTCCCAAACTGCAACTGTCATTTCCACAGTAAACAATGCAATTTAAATGCATTTTTTGCTGTGAAAATGACAATTGTCCCAAAAATGTGTAAAAATTGTCCGAAGTGTCCGCCATATTGTCGCAGTCACGAAAAAAATCGCTGATCGCCGCTATTAGTAGTAAAAAAAAAAATAATTAATTAAAATGCAATAAAAACTATCCCTTATTTTGTAAACGCTATAAATTTTGCGAAAACCAACCGATAAACGCTTATTGCGATTTTTTTTACCAAAAATATGTAGAAGAATAGGTATCGGCCTAAACTGAGGAAAAAAAAAGTTTTTTTATATATTTTTGGGGGATATTTATTATAGCAAAAAGTAAAAAATATTGCATTTTTTTTAAATTGTCGCTCTATTTTTGTTTATAGCGCAAAAAATAAAAACCGCAGAGGTGATCAAATACCACCAAAAGAAAGCTCTATTTGTGGGAAAAAAAGGACGCAAATTTTGTTTGGGAGCCACGTCGCACGACCGCGCAATTGTCTGTTAAAGCGACGCAGTGCCGAATCGCAAAAACCCCTTGGGTCATTTGCCAGCGTATTGGTCCGGGTCTTAAGTGGTTAAAGTGTAAAAAAATAAAAAAAAATAAACTTTGCCACCACACAATCTCGGCCCAGCAACCTGATGCCTGTTTAGACCATTGCAACCACGCAAAATCGTCTCAGCAGCCTGACACACTTGTTGAGACCCTGGCAAACGCAATACCGTCTCAGCAGACCCACACTCATCGAGACCCTTGAAACCACACAAAATCATCTCAGCAGCCTGACACCCTTGTTAAGACCCTTGCAACACAAGGCCCTTACAAAAAAGCAAAGAAAATATATATATATATATATATATATAAAAAAAAAAAAACGCAAAAAAAAAAAAAAGAAACGTTGCCACCACGCAATCTCGGCCCAGCAACCTGACACCTGTTGAGACCATTGCAACCACGCAAAATCGTCTCAGCAGCCCTACATTCATCAAGGCCCTTGCAACCACGCAAAACCGTCTCAGCAGCTTGACACCCTTGTTGAGATCCTTGCAAACGCAATACCATCTCAGCAGCCCCACATTCATCAAGGCCCTTGCAACCACGCAATACCGCCTCGGCAGCCTCACACCATTGTTGAGACCCTTGCAAACGCAATACCGTCTCAGCAGCCCCACACTCATCGAGAGCCTTGCAACCATGCAATACCGTCTCGAGCAACCTCCCACTCATCAAAGACCTTTGTGACCACGCAGTCTTGCCCCAGCAACATGGCATTCATTGAGACCCTTGCAGCCAGAAAAATGGGTGTTTTTCAGCCGCCCCTGATCTCTCCTCTATGTTATCTTACCAGTACGTCTACACAGGATCCCCAATCACTCCTCTATGTTATCTTATCAGTACATGTACACAGGATCATTTATAGTAATTTCTAGGCAGTTGAGTTCAGAAACATTCTAAAAAAAAAAATGGGTTTAGACGGATGTTCAAAGGCATGCGAAACGCCGATGCCTGTAACAGCTTGTAAACACAGCCACATGTGGTAACTCATGTTTACCAGCGTTTCATTTACAGTCGTTTTTATAAAAAAAAAAAAAAGGAGGGGAATATTGTCTCAGCAACTTGACACTCATTTGAGACCCTTGCTAAATGTAATATCATCTCAGCTACCTCACACTCGTCTAGACCTTTGCAACCACACAATCTCATCTCAGCAACCTAACGCCCGTTCAGACCTTTGCAGCCATACAAAGTCGTCTTAGCAAACTGACACTCATTTGACACCATTGCAAACGCAATATCGTCTCAGCAACCTGACACCCGTTCAGACCTTTGCAGCCATACATAGTCATCTCAGCAGCCCGACACTCACTTGAGACCATTGCAAACGCAACATCGTCTCAGCAACCCCTCACTTGTTGAGACCGGTGCAACCACACAAGGCCATCTCAAAACAAACCTCATAATCATCGAGACCTTTGCAACCACGCAATATCGTCTCAGCAAACCAGACTGAGACCCTTGCAACCACACAATATTGTCTGCAGCAGTATAAAACACTTTGCAGCATGCACCTACGTGCAAACCCGAATACAAACTAAACTTGCAAACACACCTCAGTGACAGTCAGCCAAACAAACACACAGTGGCACCCAGTTGGCCATTCATCTTTAGTGGCACGCGGGCCACTCATCTTTTCCCTGTCTTTTTCCCTGCAGTTAGTTCAGGTTTCCATCCAGCACCAGCGAGTGCACGTTGGTCTGCGAGTGCACGTTGGTCAGCGAGTGCACGTTGGTCAGCGAGTGCACGTTGGTCGGCGAGTGCACGTTGGTCGGCGAGTGCACGTTGATCGGCGAGTGCACGTTGGTCGGCGAGGGCACGTTGGTCAGTGAGTGCACGTATATCGTCTTGTTGAGCACCTGTGTATTGTCTTGATTTTCTCACACCAATGCAAGATCCAGTCCAAGTTCTCAAACTAGACCAAGCATCAGTAGCAGACTTCCCCACCTGATAGAACAGCATTTCAATCTTCATCCCGGCAGTGTCAGCCGAGCCACCATAGGCTTTTGCGTGCATTTTTCGTCCGCCACTGGTTCTCCAAACCTTGGCCCCCAGAAATTCTCTTAAATTTCTGCTTCACCCAGTCTTCATCACGTCTCGTGCTGTACCCCATTGTGGAAGCTGCCCAGGTTTGGGGCCACACTTGAACTGGACAGACAGTGTTCTTCACCACAGACAATCAGGCCACAGCCGACTTCATCAATTAAGGTAGATCAAGCCTCTCCCCATCACGTCCTTCCTGCGCAGGCTCGTGCAGCTGTCACTCCGTCACCAGTTTAATAACTTCTGTAGTTATATTCCAGGCAAATGCAAAATCGCAGCTGATGCTCTGTCCCATTCTAACCTTATTTGTTTTTCCAGCAAGAGCCTGGAGCTGACCCAATAACCATCCCTGTCCCACCCTGGTCATTGCTGACGATGGACTGAAGTAGCATCTCACCAACTCAACCCAGCTTATTAACCACTCCTTGGCACGCAACACACTGAAGGCCTATCACACTGCTTGGAACACTAACTGCTAATTTTTGGCCACTTGCCTCGGAGCAGCAATAGGCAATGTTAGACACGTCCTAGCCTTCATATCGTATTGCCACACGCAGCTGACCCTTTCTCACAATACTATCACGCCATATCTAGATGACGTCCAGAATTTCCTGTCCCTGCAGGACCCCAGTAAACTGTCAGTATTCTCGAGCCCATGCAGTCAAGTCCCTCCTACAGAGCATACAGAAGCACCAACCTGTAGTCAGTGGCAAGCGCCTACCTTTCAAGAGTGCCCTCTTTAGGCACATGTCTGAAATCCTTACTCGTTCCCCATTTAGGGCCTTGCCCAGCATAGTCATACTAGCAGCCATCTACCAGGCCTTCTACGGTTCCCTACGACCTAGTGAATTTACAGTCAGTGGCTCTGGCAGTCAGTCACTGCTCCGACGCCACCCGACTCGCTTTCGAACCCCTACACTCTCAGTCTGCAAACGCAACAAACCAGCCCCGGGGGTTGACATCAACCTGTTTCAGACTAACAATGCCTGATGCCCAGTGACGGTGTTTGACCGACTACTGCTCCATCTACCCAGCCAATCTGATTGTAGCTCGTTGCTACCCTTTTTAAACCAGCTCCCTGAGTGGCAGCCAGTTTGTCAAGCATGTCAGAATCCTAAGCAACTTGGGCTTCAAATGCCAGTCTGTTCTCAGGACATTCTTTCCGAATTAGAGCAGCCTCAACTGCCTCACAACAGGGAGTACCATACCACGTAATCAAGATACCAGGCTGATGGGAAGTCTCCTTGTTTTGCCACATACATCCCAGATCCTCAGGAAGAAATGGCACAAGCCTTTACCAAGCTGGCTCAATAAATACAAGAAATCAATATAAGCTATTTCCCTATCTGAGTCTTTTGCCCCCTTTTCTTGGCATACTGACCAGACCACCATATGTTGTAAGTCTTGTCGCGTGTTTATGTGATCCACATCACTCTTGGTCAGAGGGCCACGACCATAAATAAGAAGGCCAGTATGGTGGCCTGAGTTTATGGGAGGAGCCCGGAGGGTATTTAAGCAGCCCACTCACACATGCTCTTTGCCGGTTCAGTGTGCAGTACTACACGTCACTGGGCCGACTCTTCCCAGCTCACCTCATGTCCGTGAGTCTGCGCATTCAATCGCATTCGACACCCTCCCGCCCTTCCCTTTTTCAGGGCACTTCTCAGCATATCCTTCTTCAATTAACTACCCATTACTTACTTTGGGTATGCCCCCTTTTCTTGGCATACTGACCAGACCACCAAGGCACACTTCAGGTCTATTTATGTTGTAAGTCTTGTCGCGTGTTTATGTGATCCACATCACTCTCGGTCAGAGGGCCACGACCATAAATAAATATCTGACTGGGGATCTGCTCTAAAGTACCCAGGCAACAACCTCCCGATTTTATATTTCAGATGTGTATCATGCGCAAGAAAACAACAACACCAGTCAAGAAATGTTGGAAAACCTTATCCGGTCCTTACTGTTTTTCCCCCTATAAGCTGTCAAGAGTAATGTCTGCAACTCCCATTCTCCTCTCTGCTACAATACTACCCTGATCGAATAATGTGGGCTTACAGAAAATCTGCTTGGCACAGCTGCCTGATGGTGATTGGATAATGCCTACACATCAAACAGCCCTCTAACATCAATGGCAGTCTTTAGTGGTGACTTGACAGGTTTATTTTAAGGTTTATTTTTAGGTTTATTCGTCCTAACGGCTGCAGTTCTGTAAACAGCCTCCATTTAGATAAAAAAAAAAAGATATAAAACAAAGGACCCATGAAAAGATGCCATTGTTTCCCCAAGAAGAATCAGATTACAATAAATTGGATGTGGCTTCAGTTTGCTTTTATTGCCTTCTCTTGGATCAGCAACAAAGTAATGTAGGTGGATCTGCGTTTATTTGATTTTTTTGGGACTTAAGTTGCTACAGAAAGTTATACATATATAAAACCATTAACTGTTGAAATCTTAATGCTGTACAATAACTATTTTTTATGGTTGTACATAAATGGAATGAATTAAGCTATAAAATGAGCACTGCAGATGAACATTACATAGCAAATAGGCTTAAAGTGAGAATAAGAATACATAAAATGCTACACTAACCGACATTTAAAATCCATGTGTTCTCATGTGGAAGAATGAAGTTTAATTTCTTTATTTTGTGTTAACTCTTCGAGATTTGCAACCTGACCCTAGGAGGTGACCAGTATTTACAGTATTTTAGAAATGGCTCTTTTACAAGACTTACTGCTTAGTCATATGAGCAGAAATGAAACGAAGGCAAGGTCTTGCTGTCTTTTGAGGATTCATTTGTCCTCGCCTCATCTGTACATAATTGGTTTCAACATTGTCATGGTAACGCCAGGTCAACAAAACGACATGCTAAAGTAAAAAAAAAAAAAGAAGTATGCTTTGCCAAGTATCAATTTTAGTGTTACAAAAGCTCATTCAGAACTGTAGTGAAAAATATCACTTGTAATAATAAAAATTGTTACTGGTATTAAATCCTTTAAATCAAATAAATGTTCAGTTGAAGTTGGGGTGTTAGTTCGGATTCTGATAACTCCACTCCATTAAACCATTTAGATTAGTTCCAACCCCAGTAAATTTGCAGCCTTAAGTTCCTACCGCAGTTACACAAACACGTTACATAATGCGAAGGGCTAGAAAGACTGTAACCAGCTTGTAAACACTTTGTGGCAAAGTATAATATGGGTTTCCCATCAGCTGGATTTTCAAAGAAGTTTTGGTTCCCTCTACTATAATAAAGGTTGCTTATTCAGTTGTGTATTATGCAACCTACTTTATCACTTTCTACTTCTTATAGACATTATTCTGTAAATGTATAAATAATAGAAGATGCTGTTCTGTATATGGAGGTGTTCAATTTATTTAGTCATTAATTCTCTTTTCCTCTATCTGGTGAAATAGATGTCTTTTTTCAACCTGAATAACTATATACTGTAACTACATAACACTGAAGCCCCATACACACCATCAGTTTTCCTGACGGTTTTCTCATCAGGTTTGCCAAATTGAAACTCTTGAGGTTTGACCTTATATTCGATGGTTTTGGTAAACCTGAAGAGAAAACCGTCAGGAAAACTGATAGTGTGTATGGGGCTTTAGGCCGCGTACACACGATCAGTCCATCTGATGAGAATGGTCCGAAGGACCATTTTCATCGGTTAACCGATGAAGCTGACTGATGGTCTGATGTGCCTACACACCATTGGTTAAAAAACCGATCGTATCAGAACGCGATGACGTAAAACACAACAACGTACTGAAAAAAATGAAGTTCAATGCTTCCAAGCATGCATCGACTTGATTCTGAGCATGCGGCTTTTTAACCAATGCTTTTGCATACTAACAATCGGTTAGGCGTCCATCGGTTACATTTTAAAGCAAGCTCTCTTTTTTTTTTTGACCGAAGGATAACTGACCGATAGGGCCCACACACTATCGGTTTGGACTGATGAAACGGACCTTTAGTCTGTTTTCATAGGTTTTAACCGATCGTGTGTACGCGGCCTTACAGATCAACTTAAAGAGTAAACTGAAATAATAATAATTCGATTTTTTGCATTTACATAGCAAAAGAAAATTGCAGCTTACCATTTTTAGATGCTCTTTCCTGGCAAGGAAAAATTCTGCTTTCTTCTCTTTGTTTTAAGGGGGTCTGGGAAGCTATGTAGTCTGTTTTTCAAGTCTCCTTATCCATGGACCTGAAAATCTTGCTTGCTTGGTATACTGGAGGAATATGATTGGGAAAGGTACACTAGAGAGGTCATAACCAGTCTTATTCCATGCAAGAAAATTAATTATGGTGCACTGGAAGTCTGAAGACCCTCTTATAAAGGCAGAATGGGTTGGGATACTAGGCAATATGTTTCATATACCAACACAGGGGTTGTACACTTAAATATAAAAGACTGTGGGCTCCTTGGTTGGATGTCCCTGGGCTTGCCCCAGTGGATCTGATCATGGACCGTCTGCTCAGACTTAATGCAGGGTAAGGGGGTCAGCTCCACAGTGGGAACGGGCAATGCCACTGGATGATGGCTGGAGGCACGGGTCTAAAGGACATAATACATTAATTACAATTGTTTCTGTTTAACCGTATAAACAACTGACTCATCAGATGGATATGTATACAATGGGTTATGTACTGCTTTGTTATGTATGGCAATGTAAGGCCGCGTACACACGATCAAATCTATCTGCTGGAAACGGTCCGATGGACCGTTTCAGCAGACAAATTTGATCGTGTGTACGGGCGGACAGACGGGTTTTTCCAGCAGACAGATTTTAAAGCATGCTTTAAAATCTGTCTGCTGGGAACCCGTCCTTCTGACATGTCTGCTGGATTCGAATGGATTCGACGCATGCGCGGAAGTGTTTTATATCCTGGTGACGGTGACGTGGCGGCATCAACGTCACAGTGCTGTCTGCCGGCGGGGATAAAATAGATAAAAAATAAAAAAACACCCAATATTTTCTATTATCTGTTATAAAACATATAATACATACATGAATAGGTAAAGTGCAGCGCTCAAAGATTACAATGTACATTAAAAAACAAAGTAAATAATGTCATAAAGGAGAGAAGAAAATACACTATAAAAGTGAAAACATAAACAAAGAAAAACAGGTGAAACTAGAACAAAATAACTAATGTCCAAATAAAACACCAAGTGATGAAGTCCATATAAGACTGAAGATAACGATTTCAATCGTGACCAGAAATGGATATTTGCCAAGGAACAATGTTATGAAAATATCAATGTCATGGAATGTGACTTTCTTAATCGGAGTGAAGAAATCCCATTACCAGTAAAAATGCAGGCTTACCGGAAATGGTAGAAATATGTATTTCTAGAGTCAAAAGAGCTTAGCGTTCAATCTGAACTCAATCAGGTTCTCATCAAGGGCAGGATATCCACTGGTGGCTCTGATGCAAACAACTTGATCACCCATATGCTGGATAAGCACTGACTCATGTAGCTTATAATTAACACGCCGTGGGATTTCAGAGGGATATAAGAAGAAGAGGAGGCGACATAGTGTGATATCATAGGGATAATAAAAAATTTAATAGATATTTCACTTACATATTTGTGAAGATAAAGCGCATATAAGAATTAATAAAATAGTGGCAGCAGTAGAGTCGTACTGACGCGTTTCGTGTAAACACATGTTATCAAAGGATTTTGCAGAGTGCCCCCCCCCTCCTTAACCGTGCCAGGCCGCATGCCCTCAACATGGGGGGTAGGTGCTTTGGGGCAGGGGGGCACCCTGTGGCCCCCCCACCCCAAAGCACCTTGTCCCCATGTTGATGAGGACAGGGCCTCCTCCCGACAACCCTGGCCGTTGGTTGTTGGGGTCTGCGGGAAGGGAGCCTATTGGAAACTGGGAGCCCCCTTTAATAAGGGGGCCCCAAGATGCCGGCCCCCCACCCTAGGTGAATGAGTATGGGGTACACCGTACCCCTAGCGATTCACCTGGCGGAACAAAAAATGTAAAAAAAAACACACCACACAGGGTAAAGTAATTTATTAGTCAGCTCCGGTGCCCACCCTCTCTTCTTTAGCTCTTTCACGAGGGGGGCTGCTTCTTTGATGTCTTCTGGGGGGGGGGGATTTACCGTTTTTCGCCGCCATCTGGTTCTTTTCCCCCAGGAGGGGGGAACGCAGTCACCTGCCCCTTATCTATTGATTAGCACTCCTGTTCTCATACGGAGGAGACTTCAAAAAGGTCATAGTTAGGACTGCAGTACACAGAGAGCCTTGACAGGGCCTGCAGCTTACGCAGGTATTTGCAAATGCGTGCAACTAAACCTCTGTTTTTAATGCATACAGTTAGCCAGGTTATTTTGGTTTGTTGCTTTTTTGGTTGGTAACTTTGAGCCTGGATATTATGGAAACATTTTTTTCATATATATATATTTAATTATTGCTAAAAACGCATCTCATTTAAAGTCCCAAAACCTCCCCTTCCTATCCATTAATAGGGATGGAGGCCTATGTTTATTGATCATATGGCTCATGTTAAGTCCCAACCTTATTTCTTTTATATATCATCTAGGGATGGAGATGCATTTCAGGAGTGGAATAAAGTGCTTCCACAGATTTACCATTGATGATTTGTGTATTGTCATTTATTGACTAGCAGACCCAGGTTAATGAGGTCCGCAATTTTTATTTTGGTGGTGTTTTGGTTTGGAAGGCATGAATATTTCCACTCCTGCAATTCTTCTGTGATATCCTTGTATATACACATGAGTTTTTTCCAGCGCTCTTTATTGTTAAACCAGCCATAGGTAGGGGCATGGTCAGGTAGCCCCCCAGCACCTTTGCTTCTATGCGCTGGGTGTTTGGTGTGCTCCTGCCCCTTTAAGGAGGTGCCCCCAGTCACCTGGCCCTTATCTATTGATTAGCACTCCTGTGCTCCCACTGAAGAGACTTCCAAAAAGATCATAGTTAGGACTGCAGTACACAGAGTGCCTTGACGGGGACCTGCAGCTTACACAGGAATTTGCTAATGCGTGCAACTAAACCTCTGTTTTTAATGCATACAGTTAGACAGGTTAATTTGGTTTGTTGGTTTTTTGGTTGGTAACTTTGAGCCTGGTTACTATGGAAACATTTTTTTATATATATATATATATATATATATATATATATATATATATATATATATATATATATATATATATATATATATATATTAATTATTGCTAAAAATGCATTTCATTTAAGGTCCCAAAACCTCCCTGTCCTCTATACATTATAAAGGGAGGGGGGTGGTATAAAATGTTATAGCTGCTGAGAATGATTTGATGGGGGTGGCTTGGGGACAGTTGTTATATTTTTTTATTACTACATACATGCGAATATAAAATGTAACCTCTATGCTATGCACACATTATATTTGATTTTTAATATTTGCCAACTAGTGAACTGTAAACTCTCAAATGGACCTTTGGTCGTAAAACTCACTCTCTGTATCTCAATTAAAGAACCATGTATGTACATAACACCTACAATTCCAATATTTCCTTGTCTAGGTAGTGCTGCTAATTGTGCTTTCATGAACTCTGGTGTGAGGCTTTCCAAAGCCATTTGTATATTATTACACTTTAGTAAAGCTGTCTTCAAGCTTCCTCCTGACCCTTTTTTGTTTCTCTGGGGTCTGGAACAAATCAGACAGGAAAGTCATTTAATACGCAGATAATTGCCCTATAGGCACTGTAGGATTTCCCGTGAATGGAATTGATTGAGTAACTGTTATGTTCAAAGTGTCTGAAAGATGAAAACCTACTTTTCTGGGTATATTTACACTGTGCAATTACAAGCTTTCCTTCCAACGACAACAAACGTCAGTATTAGTTGTGCAATTAATAAGCTGGATAACTACCACAAGAGCGCACACAAAGTGTTTGATCCTCTAATTTTACCATAAAGAGTTATTCCATTGTGGCACTAAATACGCCAACTACCTATAGAGTACGGATCTAGGAAGGAAGTCCTTCTCAGATGGGGCTAGCTACGTTTTAGGTTAGTTCTAGAGAGATGAGGTAACCTTGTCTCCCCCAACAGCAGGACATGGATTGTAACATAACGCATGGCTAATATATTTTGCAGTTTTCAATCTGGAAATGTAATTCCTCAGATTTTGAGATCACTGTAAAAATCATCACTAAAAATGCATGATGTTTCTTTCCAGCTTCACAGTCGCAAAACAATGGCTCGGAACAGCCTGCCAACAAATGTTTTGCCGACCATTGAAAATGTTCTTGTAAACAACTGGCGATGATTCTTCCTATCAACAGCTTATAATTCAGATGCAGGGCTGTCTTTAGAGAAAAAAACAGCCTTTTGTCTACGTGTATGAAGATGTTCTTTATGTACAGGCTCCAATCCATGTGTCAGAATATTATGTGATCCCTGTAAACAATAAAACCAGAAAATGCAATATATAGACTGTACAGTGCACCTGTCATGAGCCTACAGAGAACTTGGACAAGACTGCATGTTTTTGGACTTTAGGAGGGCTGGACTGTGACCAGTGGCAGGAAAATAATAAAATATTTGGTATTAGGGGAGTAATAATGCCCTATCGTCGCTATCATAGGGAGGAATAGTGCCCCATTATTGGTGTCAGTGGAAGAAATGGTGCCCTATTGTTGGTGTCAGATGGCATAATAGTGTCTTGTATCAGTGGAAGTAATAGTGCCCCAAGGGCCATTAAAAACAAGCAACGGGCCACATCCGGCCCCAGGGCCACAGTTTGGAGACCACTGCCTTAGAGGCCAAAGAATATGTGCGTTTTGAACTGAAGTGTTTCTTTCTGTTAAGCAGTGTTAAGCTGGCCATACATTATACAATTTTCTTACTTAACCACTTGACCTCTGGAAAGTTTACCCACCTTCCTGGCCAGGTCATTTTTTGCGATACGACACTGCGTCACTTTAACTCACAATTGCACGGTCGTGCAACGTCGTACCCACAAATAGAGCTTTCTTTTGGTGGTATTTGATCACCTCTGCGGTTTTTATTTTTTTGCACTATAAACAAATAAAGAGCGTAAATTTTGAAAAAAAATAATATTTTTTACTTTTTGCTATAATAAATATCCAAATAAAAATGTAAAAAAAAAATCTGTTTAGGTCAGGGGTGTCAAACTAAATTTCCTAGTGGGCTACATCAGCATTATAATTTTCCTCAAGATTAAGATGTAAGATTAATGTCCAGCGCATCCCCTCCCCTTACATTAGATGTCAAGAGCCACCCCACCATCAGAAGTTAAATCCCCCACTCTCCCTTACATCACAGTGCACCCCCTTTCCTTATACTGCTGCTGGGAAGAAGCTGGATGCATTGCTTGAAAGCAGAAAGTAGGGGTCTGGAGGAGGACCAGAGGAGGGCTGGAGAGGTGCGAGGGCCACATAAAATAGCCTGGAGGGCTAGATTTGGCCAGTGGCCTTGTGTTTGACACCTGTGGTTTAGGCCAATATCTATTCTTCTAATCGTAATAAGTGTATATTGATTGGTTTGCGCAAAAGTTATAGCGTCTACAAAATAGGGGATAGATTTATAGCATTTTTATTATTTATTTATTTTTTACTAGTAATAGCGTTGATCTTCGATTTTTTGCGTAACTGAGACAGTTGACACTTTTTTGTGACCATTGACATCTATACAGAGATCAGAGCTAAAAATAGCCACTGATTACTGTATAAATGTCACTGGCAGGGAAGAGGTTAACACTATGGGGGCGGTCAAATGGTTAAGGGTTCTGATGGGGATGGGACTGACTAGCGGAGGAGAGAGATCACTGTTCCTGATTTCTCTCTACTCCCCTGTCAGAACGAGGATCTGTGGCTGCTGGCCTAATGCACCGGCTCTGGCGTCACATCCCCGATGGTTTCTTAAAGCGGCTGACGTACAATTATGGGGATTTGCGCAGCCGTGCTAACCTACCGCAGTACAGTTGCAGCTGGTCGGCAACTGGTTAACTGACAATTGTGCGGTCGTGCAACGCTGTACCCAAACAAAATTTATGTCCTTTTTTCCCCCACAAATAAAGCTTTATTTTGTAGGTTTCACCTCTGGGTTTTTTGCGCTAGAAACAAAGAACTACTGCCAATTTAAAATATATATATATATATATATATATATATATATATATATATATATATATATATATATATATATATTACTTTCTGCTCTAAAACATCCAATAAGAACATTTTAAAAATCATTTTTTTTTCATCAATTTAGGCTAATATGTATTCTGCTACATATTTTTGATAAACAAAATCTCAATTATTGTATCTTAGGTAGAGTGGGAAGGGTTATACCGCATACACATGACCGTTTTTAATGTTATGGAAAAAACAATGTTTTTCTCAACGTGATTCATGTCAAGCCTGCTTTGCATACACACGATCGTGAAAAAAAATGCTGGAGAAATGCGCGCTGACGTGTACATACGACGGCACTGTTAAGGGGACGTTCCATTTGAATGGCGCCACCCTTTGGGCTTGATCATGCAACTTTCCCTTCTCATAACTTGCTTCTGAGCATGCACATTTTTTTCCCATCGTTAAAGCCTACACACGACCATTTTTCATGACGTGAAAAACGACAAGAAAAAATAGAGCATGTTTCTAATTTTTAATGCCCATTTTTTTTACGATTGTTTTTAATAATCAATAAAAAAAATAGCATTTTTCTCGCTATGAAAAACGGTCGTGTGTACGCGGCATTAGAACTTTTTTTACTGGAGTCTGTATTTTGTATGTTTTTACTGGTGTTTCTGATCTCCCTATTTGGCCCGTGTTATGATAATGCCACAGACAGGAACCCATACCCACTAGCGGACAGACTGACTAACCAGAATTTGGTTATAGCATTGGAGGAGACACAGAGCATCATTGAAGTCTTGGAGAAGCAGTATACACAGTAGAGCCAAAAGGAATAATGCCCCGTACACACGATCGCAATTTCCATTGGGATAAACTCAGACGGATTTTTCTGACGAAATTCCGTTCAAGCTGTCTTGCATACACACTGTCACACCAAATTCTGACCGTCCAAAATGCGGTGACGTACAACACTACGATGAGCTGAGAAAAATGAAGTTCAATGCTTCCGAGCCTGCGTCGACTTGATTCTGAGCATGCATGTTTTTTTCTCCGTCAGAGTTCCATACAGACGAACGGAAATTTCGATAGAAAATGTTTTCATCTGAAAAAAAGAGAACATGTTCTCTTTCTAAGTCCGTCGTAATTTCCGATGGAAAAACTCTGATGGGTAACACACGGTCGGAATATCCAATGAAAAAATTACATCTGACTTTTTCAATCGGAAATTCCGATCGTGTGTACAAGGCATAAGACTCAGCGTGCCATGACATTCAGCAAAGGTAAAAGATCTTAGAATGTCTGAGGTGCGGAATCTAAGGAGCCATCTAGTTTTTACAATTGGACAAGGGGGAGAAGCAGGGCAGTGATAAAATGATCTCCAACCTTTACAGTCACAGAGCACCTTGTAATTATTGAAAAAAATACAATGCAGTCTGTGAATGGGGGCAGAGCGAGAGTCCTCCTGTGGTTACCCTGTGGTTACCCTGCAGAAGGGCAGCCACTGGGCACTGGACCCACAAGACTGGTAGTAGTAGAGATGACCACTACAGAAATGTGCAGCTCCCACAGGGATCGCTCAGCTATGAGATCTGCACACTAGGTCCAAGCAGGACCAGTGTAACCATGGACGTCCGCTGAAATTTTTTTCAGGGAGGGGCGCTTCGGCAGTGTCGATACACAGTCCCATTTAACCCTTTTCTTCAAATGCTAGCAGGGGTTAAAAGCGCCCCGCTAGTGGCCGAATAGCGCAGCTAAAACGATGAAAGCTCCAAATTTACTGATATCGCCAGCTGGCAGTGTGAGCCAGCGATAGAGATAATTCAGCTTCACTCCATGCCCATATAAATATAGCCTAGAGAATGTACAGAACCCCCTTCAGCACAGACCCCCCTTTAGCACAGACCCCTCCATTCAGCACAGATGGACCCCCCATTCTGCACAGACCCCCCATTCTGCACAGACCCCCCCATTCTGCACAGACCCCCCCATTCAGCACAGATCCCCCTTCAGCACAGATGGACCCCCTTTAAGCACAGACCCCCCTTCAGCACATACCCCCCCTTCAGCACAGATGACCCCCCATTCAGCACAAACCCCCCTCCCCCATCCCATTCAGTACCTCAGATCAGCCATCAGCGCAGCACAGGCACAGCAGGTTCCCTCCCCCTGTGTACACATAAACACTGGAGGGGAGGCAGCTTCACTCTGCTCGCTGTGCCTGTGTGACATCCAACCCGGGACCGCTCAGACAGCCCGTGGCCGCAAAACTCTTCAACACATTCTCGATTTTCCAGGGGGGGGGAGTCAAATGCCCCCCCTTGCCCTAAGGAGCGGACGCCCATGAGTGTAACTATGCAAAAAAAATCATACCTACATTTCAGCTTCATGAAAACATGAAAAACTGAGGGCTAGTCAGCTGCCCCATACAACTGGCCTAGGTAGCCATTCCACAAATCCAGGTCTGAATAATTGTGTCCCAATGGGCAGTATTTGTTCAGCAGTAGTGCTTCAGCTTTGTAAGGGAAGTTTTGTAATAATTTGCAAAGTTCTGCATTATCTACTTTTTAATCTTAGCTGCGGGTTACAAATGTGTATTTTCGAAAGAACTGATATTACAAAGAAAGATTAGACAAGACAAGTCCTGCACGTTAGACCATAGAATCAGACATGAGCCTCTACAATAAAACATTGTCAATTGTTTGAGTTATTCATTAAAAAAAACATTTATAAATGCAAGCTGATGAAATCTGTTATACAATATACTAGGGGGGAAAATTTTGCTATTTTTTGCCTTTCATATTCCATTACTAATAGATTTGATCACCCAACTTATTAATACTACATGAATAGAGAAAAACATTTAGCATGGTTTATTTTTGGGTCTTACAACATCATTATTTTGCTATGTTCATTTAATGATTTCCTGTGCAACTAAATAATGTGTTAGAGAAAGTGTCAGATGACTAATTAACTTAAAATGGATCATTCAGTTCATTAGGGTGACCTCAGAAGAATTAATAAAGAAACAATCTCAGTATAAATCACCAGTTTGTGTAGATATATGGAAAGGCGCTGAAAGCTGAAGGCCGATGACACAATATTAAGAAAACAGGAACATGAAGAGTAATGCAAACTGTAAATCATACACCTACCTGTCATCGACAACGCACATTGCATTATTTATCTATCTCTACCAATATGATATAATAAGAGGATGGCACCATGTTGTTAGCATTTGTACCCAGCAGTGTGTGCACCCAATGACTGTGCACTTTTCACATTGCTCTTTCCTTTCCTAAAATGGCCCTTTACCATAGATACTAAGGTTGACAGGCTCTGATGTCAAAAAGTGGCCATCAACCCAACATAGAACACAAAGAAAATACCCTCTAAATTGAATAAGGGACTATTATAGATCATAAACAAAGCCATTAGACCACAGGTGTCAAACACAAGGCCCGTGGGCCGAATCCGGCCCTCCAGGCCATTTCATGTGGCCCTCGCACCTCTCCTGTAGCTGCAGGAGAGCTCCAGCCCTCCTCTGGTACTCCTTCAGACCCCTACTTTCTGCTTTCAAGCAATGCATCCAGCTTCTTCCCAGCAGCAGCATAAGGTAAGGGGGGTGCACTGTGATGTAAGAGAGGGTGGGGAACTTAACTTCTGATGGTGGGGTGGATCTAATGTAAGGGGAGGGGATGCACTGGAAATCTAATCTTACAGATACAACTGACCCTTTTGAGGGCAATTATAATGCTGATGCGGCCCACAATGAAATTGAGTTTGACACCCTTGCATTAGACCCATTACTTAATTCATTAGACTTCCCAGGGGCCACCATGCGACTGCCTCCACTGTTCTGGTTCAGTCTTTCACCTATTTCATACCAATTCAGTCTTGCATTAATACACATTTTCAACATGTGAGTACTTGGTAACTTTTAATACTGCTATTACAAGCCCTGGCTTAGTGCATATGTAATGACCATATACAAGCACAGATATTCTTATATATTTTTCTTATCAGGGCTGCCACCCTTTGCTGCCCCGGTAGTGGAAGAGTTGGGGGATGTCAGCTTTGGGGCGATCTCCCCGTATTCCCCTGCATGAATCTGTGGAATGTCATCAACTTTGGTTTTATTTTTTTTACTTAGTGGCTGCATATGTATACCCTCAGCTAATATGGTATATAATACTGTTTGTACTATGTATATACAAAACACTGTATCCATATTATATTTAAACTAACTTTTGTGTATTGTAATTTTCTCAATCATAGTTCATTCTACCAGTTTGCATGTGGCACCTCTAAAAGGCATCAGTGCCCCTGTGCTACCAAATGCACTGTACATGACTGTACATGTGACTCTGTATACTTCAGCCATGTTTGTTTTTTATTCATATGTTTATTAAAATATTTTCTTTTTACATATTTTTGGTTTGTTTATGATCTAAATAACCCATAATAGTCTCTTTTCTTTGTGTTTACTCATAAATATGCTTTTGTCTCTCATTGTACACAATTGGGGACACAATTGGGGACTCTTATATGTTTATTTTTCTGCATTCTAGGTGAGGATGATATATGCAGCATGATCTTGCACATGTGCAGACAGGCCACAGGATCTAAAGAAACTGACAGAGTTGTGTGGAGTGTCTGCGCATGTTCAGAATTGCATCAAAAACCCCCATGCACTTGCACAAAGCAGCAGGTCTCTGCCAGTCTATGGGACCTGGCAGAGCCTCCTGGCGGGTTTGTACATGTGTTGGGGGTTTTGTGCATTCACGTGCATGCACAGATATGCTGCATGGCTGTGCCAGGTCTCATAGACCTGGGAGATACCCAATGCATGTCTGCTCATGTCCGGCAAACATTGCGGCCTGGGAGCACAACAACAAAGAAGAATATTAGGCTGGAGAAAATGTTGGACTCCATAAAATAGTAAGTATGTATTTTTGTTTACATACAAGAACAATTACCAGGGAATAAAAAAAAATAGCTAATTAGAGGTGAAGTTCCTCATCAAAACAGGGTCCATAGTCACATGATCTAGCCAATACTGGATGGCAACAACCTGCCCAATCTTACCCCCATGGCATCAACAACTAGTCAAGGATAAGGCCTAATAGGTCTAATAGGTCTACATTAGAAGAGGATAATGAGTGTTCTTCTCTGTCAGAAGTACTCATTATCATACACAATTTACAACCTGTTGGAAAATCTTTGTGAGATACAACCAAACATGAATTTTTGACAAAAAAGGTAGAAAATATCGGGGGGAGATTAAAACAGATGGCGCACCGACACAGTTTACAGTAGAGCAGCATGAAGCACATTGACAGATCTACATTCCCTACTAATGTCCAACTGAAATTGAGAAATTGAGAAATCTCTATGTTCGGCATTTCTTTGGTCTTCTATAAGCTCAAAAGCAGTGCAGCCAACTGTGAAGAAAAAAAAATCCAACTCCTCCTTACTATGCATAGGCAGTCAACACTTTTCTACCCACCATGCCTGGTGTTCTCCTCTTATTGTGCTTCCTATTCTAAGATGTGCTTCTGGGCCATCTTGTGGCCCATCTTGAGATTGCAGCTTTGTTCCCATGATGCAAAAGGAGCTTTCCCTATTTTGTTCTATATACATTTAATGCTGTCGAGTTAAGAAAGTGTCAAGATCTCAACAGTATTTATCAAATTATTATTATTATTAGTAATAATAAAAATAAAATAAAAATAATAATAAATCATAAATTCTATGTTTATTTTGTTGGGTTACAGTTGTTGGCTCCATCTTCCAAAAGGTTGGAAATCTTTGCATTGCCTTGTACACAAGATCGGAATTTCCGATGGAAAAAGTCAGACGTAATCTACCTGTCTGTCTATCTATCTATCTATCTATCTATCTATCTATCTATCTATCTATCTATCTATCTATCTATCTATCTATCTATCTATCTATCTATCTATCTATCTATCTATCTATCTATCTATCTATATATATATATATATATATATATATATATATATATATATATATATACACAGTACAGACCAAAAGTTTGGACACACCTTCTCATTCCAAGAGTTTTCTTTATTTTCATGACTATGAAAATTGTAGATTCACACTAAAGGCATCGAAACTATGAATTAACACATGTGGAATTATATACATAACAAAAAAGTGTGAAACAACTGAAAATATGTCATATTCTAGGTTATTCAAAGTAGCCACCTTTTGCTTTGATTACTGCTTTGCACACTCTTGGCATTCTCTTCATGAGCTTCAAGAGGAAGTCACCTGAAATGGTCTTCCAACAGTCTTGAAGGAGTTCCCAGAGATGCTTAGCACTTGTTGGCCCTTTTGCCTTCACTCTGCGGCCCAGCTCACCCCAAACCATCTCGATTGGGTTCAGGTCCGGTGACTGTGGAGGCCAGGTCATCTGGCGCAGCACCCCATCACTCTCCTTCTTGGTCAAATAGCCCCTTACACAGCCTGGAGGTGTGTTTGGGGTCATTGTCCTGTTGAAAAATAAATGTTTCTTTCTTTCTTTCTTTCTTTCTTTCTTTCTTTCTATCTATCTATCTATCTATCTATCTATCTATCTATCTATCTATCTATCTATCTATCTATCTATCTATCTATCTATCTATCTTCTATCTATCTATCTATCTATCTATCTATCTATCTATCTATCTATCTATCTATCTATCTATCTATCTATCTATCTATCTATCTATCTATCTATATCTTTCGTTCTTTCTTTCCTTTCTTTCTTTCTTTCTTTCTTTCTTTCTTTCTTTCTTTCTTTCTTTCTTTCTTTCTTTCTTTCTTTCTTTCTTTCTTTCTTTCTTTCTTTCTATCTATCTATCTATCTATCTATCTATCTATCTATCTATCTATCTATCTATATCTATCTATCTATCTATCTATCTATCTATCTATCTATCTATCTATCTATCTATCTATCTATCTATCTATCTATCTATATCTATCTACCTCTCTCTATATCTGTATCTCTATCTATCTATCTATCTATCTATCTATCTATCTATCTATCTATCTATCTATCTATCTATCTATCTATCTATCTATCTATCTATCTATCTATCTATCTATCTATCTATCTATCTATCTATCTATCTGTAGCGCTGATGTATATATATATAGTACATAAATGTGTATATTGCATTCCCTAGAGGGCATTCATGGACATTGAGATTGTTGAGTGTTTGGAGCCATCTAGTGGCCAATTGTTGTTAATGCAAGGAGGATTCCACTATCTGAGAAATAAAGAAGAAAGACTATTGGTTCTCAGAGTTGACCCTTGTAAATAGGAAGTTGATCAAAGACCCAGGAACAATTTCTTGGGAAGTGCATGCTGGGATTTGCTATATAAGGAGTGGGAGCAGCCATCTTAGGTCCCTTTTTTGGAACCGCATGGGCAGCCGGAGAGGATCTGTGAGGAGACGGGACCGAACAGCAAGGCCCACGGACATTTCCATTGAGCATCGGAGGACGGGAGTCCCCCAGCAGAGTTGGCCTGGTGTTTGATCCAGCAGACGGAGCAACGGGAGGAGGTCGCGAGACTGTACGGAGCCTGTGTCCAGTTAGGTGAGTGGGTTACGGCCCACAGTTTGTTATGCCTCACACGCCATTAGACTAACACACAGGCCTCACTACATACTTCCAAGAAGAAGCGGAGGGGTTGCCTTTAAGAAGGCTGAAGGCCTAGTTGTTTGGGACGCTCTCCAGAAGGCCAAGGCAGTTAACCCACTCATTGCGGAAACATTTCTTTTTCAGGAAGTTTACTCGTTTTGTTTGGATTACAAATTACTTGGGAAACATTATTAGCTAGCGAAGAAAGAAGATCAAGAACTGACTGTTTTGTTTGTTTTTTGTGAGATCTCACGGTTACCTTACAAAGTAGGGGGAGCTCCTAGGCTTAGTTTTATTTTCTTATTCATATACCTGCAGGTATACTGTTTGCCATTTGATTGCTGTATAGATTTAATTGTATTGTGCTCTCATCCCATGTTAGGAGGATAGCACAGTTTATGTACTGGTGTTTCTTTACTTGCCAATTATCAACAGTAAAAGAATACTACTGTTTAAGCATACCAGGGTTGTGGCGTATTGCTTTATTCACTCTAGGTGCCGCTCGTGGATCCTGAAGTTACAAACAGGTATCTGGTATCACATTGTACAGTATTGTATTGTATTGCACCACAGCTGTGTAAAGGGGACTGAGCCTTATCATTGGGGTTGTAGTTAGAGTGCAGGCCCAAAATTTAATCAGCAGCTCCTGCGGGGGTCAGTGCTACACGTGGGGGCTCGTCCGGGATCCTGTCACTCTACAAGAAACCCACCCCCCCCCTTGAGGTCACCATGGACCCCATCACAGTAGTCCGTTGGTGCGAAGCAGAAGGGACACGCTCAGAAGCAAGCGTGGCCATTGAACTCCCAGGGAGCTACTGGGAGAAGAAGCAAATCAAAGAGGTGGTACAGACATTGTCTCCAGACAGAAAGGCCTACGTGGTTGCAGTGAAACCAGACTTTGGGACTGATTGCACCTATGCCCTGATAGAGTGGGGACGGGGTGTTCCTGAAAATTTCCACGGTGCCACCATAAAATTGTCCGAGAAGACAGTGTTCCACCTGACACACCCCTGCAAAAAGCAGTTAGAACCCCTAGACAGGAACGCAGGAGCCGCCGCCCAGCGGCAGGCGGAACAACAACTGGCTGAGTTACAGCGACAATACCGTGAAATACAGGAAAAGTTTCAGGAGACATCCAGCATCATAGCAGATCGCATGGATGGACTGCGCGTCGGCTCAGAAGACAAGAGAGCTGGCCAGATGACACCAAACCCAAGGAGGGAGCCAAGAAGACGCAGCAGGGGCTATCTGCAAGAAGTAACTATTAGGAAGGATTTCCGCATTGATGGCCAGATAGGAGAAAAGGGACAGAAGGGCAAACTGTCTTACACCGGCCTCCTACACCAAATAGAGCTGGGGCTACAAAAAGGATATCTGGAATCGGAAATCAGAGAGGCTGTGATCCACGCCATCAGCCCAGGCTCAAGTGTTAGGGGCATGTTAGAGAGAAAGAGTGATTTGACTTTGAACCAGCTTAAGAGGATTCTAAAAAGTTACTATGAGGAGGAAGATGCCACAGAGCTATTCCACCAACTGATAAATATTGCACAGGACAGTAAAGAGACTCCTCAGAACTTTCTGTTTCGGGCCATTGAACTCAAGGACCGCCTGCTGTTTACCTCAGGAGAGAGAGGGAGCGGGGAACAATTTGGAGCTGAGCTGGTACAGAAGAAATTCCGGAGATCCGTGACCACGGGGCTGAGGAGCGACTATGTCAAGCTCCACTTGAAGCAGTACTTGGAAGATCCCTTAACTCCAGACGAGGTCCTTCTTGAAAAAGTGAACGAAGTGGATAAGATGGAGATTGAGAGAGACCAGAAACAGAGAAAGCTTCAAGCTTCAAACACCACAAGTGCTAAAATACAGCAGGTAGGTGTCCCCTCAGACACCCAGGAGTTGAATGTGCTGGCGGCAACCGTTGACCAGGGATCACGGTTTTCATCTGTACACCACCCACCCGCGAGTCAGACGGAGCTGGAGAGGCTTATGCAGACCCAGAAGGAGATACTGGAGATGATGGCCATGATGATGACTGAGCTGGTGAAACTAAAGGCAGAAGGAGTTATGCCAAGGAAGGTCCCAAAAGCTACCACCATTACCAGCCCTCCGAAACAAACACAAAGAGTCTGTTTCAAATGCGGAGGAATGGGACATTTCAGGCGAGTGTGCCCCAGCCCACTACCCGAGGAAAACCCACATCAGTCGGAGGGAAACTTCAGAGGGCCCCAGTGAAGGAGTCAACTGGGCGCCCGGGTGCAGTAGCGAACTCCACACCGACTCACGTGCCACGGCCCACTGGAGCCACCAACAAGGCGGGGCAGAAGAAAAAGAGGCCCTCAAAGGCCAAAGTCCGAGCCACAAAGCAGGCTAAGGGTACAGCTACCAGTGGATTTCCTCCCAAGCTGGTGGGACCTTCCCCAATTGTCCCCATCCAAGTGGAAGGGATCTACACAAAAGCCCTGCTGGATACTGGAGCCCAAGTAACCTTATTATACAGGGACTTCTATGACAAGCATCTCAAGCACCTGCCACTACGGAAATTGGAGGAGTTGGAAATATGGGGTTTGGGCACTCAGAACTTTCCATATGATGGTTACCTGCCAGTCAGACTCACCTTCGACCCAAGTACAGTAGGAGAGACTAAGACCTTTGACACATTGGCCATAGTGTGTCCTCGTCCTCCAGGAGCTGACAAGAGCTCTCTTATCATTGGGACAAACACTGACTTAGTGAGGAGACTACTTGCACCGCTGGTAATTAAGAAGGATACCCGCCCCACTGAAATACATCCCATGTTGGCCCAGACATACCGAGACCTTATACAGGAGGAGAAGGCTCCTGAAGAGGGAGTGGGAAAAATCTGGCTGCTGAACAAAGGAGAGAAAATAGTCCAGCCGGGTGAAGTAATCTGCCTAAAAGCCTCGGTCAAATTGAGCTGGAAGAAACCAGGCCCTTTCATTGTCCTGGAAAACCGCAAAGAGGGGAGAAACGGACTAGAACTCATCACTGAAGTGTTGCCCACCAGAGTATTGGAGAGAACTCACGGCAAAGTTCCAGTCAGTGTCCGCAACACAGCGACAGTGCCAGTGAGAGTGCCAGCCAGGCTACTGTTGGGACAGGTCAGTCCGGCTGTTCCAGTCGAACCAGGAGGTTTGAAAGGAGGGTCAGCCCCAGAAATCCCTGAAGAAGAGTTCAGCCCAAAAAATACGCCTCTTACTCCTGCATGGCGGGAAAGGGCCAAAGCCCAACTGCTGAGATGGAGAGCAGCCTTCTCGAAAAGTGAATTTGACGTAGGATTGGCAAAGAGTGCCACCCATCGAATTCGTCTGGAGGAAGACAAGCCATTTCGGGAAAGGGTCCGGCGGATCCCCCTAGGAGATCTGGAAGACTTGAGGGAACAATTGGCTGAACTTAAGAGGACAGGCATTATCCGAGAGTCCAGGAGTCCCTACGCCTCCCCTATAGTAGTGGTCAGGAAGAAGAATGGGTCCCTACGCCTGTGCATTGACTACAGGACCCTGAATCGGAGGACCATCCCAGACCAGTACACCACACCCCGAATTGAGGATGCCTTACAGAGTCTGTCAGGAGCAAAGTGGTTCAGCGTACTGGACCTGAAGAGTGGGTATTACCAGATTCCTATGTGCCCTGAAGACAAGGAGAAAACCGCTTTCATCACCCCAGTTGGGTTCTTTGAGTTCAACCGGATGCCGCAAGGCCTGACTGGGGCCCCAGCAACTTTCCAGAGGTTGATGGAGAAGACAGTGGGTGACATGAATCTCCTTGAAGTTCTGGTATACCTGGATGATGTCATAGTCTTTGGGAGGACGTTGGAGGAACATGAAGAACGCCTTGAGAAGGTCTTGAAGAGACTTCATGATGAAGGCCTGAAACTCTCTATGGAGAAGTGCCAGTTCTACCAACCCTCGGTGAGTTACCTGGGACACATTGTGTCTGAAGAAGGAGTGGCAACTGATCCCAAGAAACTAGAAGCTGTCACTTCCTGGCCCAGGCCCACCAACGTAACTGAGCTCAGGTCATTCTTGGGTTTCTGCTCATACTACCGAAGATTCGTAGAGGGATTCGCAAAAATAGCCCACCCACTCACTGAACTCTTAAAGAAGCAGGAAGAAGCTGGTGAAAGCGCGGGTCAGCCTAAAAAGCCTAAAGAGGGGTCTAGAAGGAAGAAAGAGTCCATCCAGGATCAGTGGACTCCAGAATGTGAAGAGGCCTGCAGGAGGCTGAAGTGGAGTCTTACTACTGCCCCAGTGTTGGCCTATGCAGACCCTGCCAAACCATATGAGTTACATGTGGATGCCAGCCGCGACGGGCTGGGGGGAGTGCTTTACCAGGAGCATGAAGAGCACTTACGGCCAGTTGCCTATGTGAGTAGAAGTCTGACCCCTGCTGAAAGAAACTATCCAACTCACAAGCTTGAATTTCTGGCTTTAAAATGGGCAGTGGTGGACAAGTTGAAGGACTACCTTTACGGGGCTGAATTTGTGGTCAAGACGGACAACAACCCCCTCACATATCTACTCACCACTGCAAAGCTGGATGCCACCGGTCACAGGTGGTTAGCTGCTCTCTCAGCCTTTACCTTCAGCCTGAAGTACAGACCAGGAGTTGGTAACCGAGATGCGGATGCCCTGTCAAGAAGACCCCATGACCCCTTGGAAGAATGGACCCAGCTTACTCCAGAAGGAGTGAGGGCCCTATGGGAGGGCACAAGTCAGTACCAGAGAGGTGGAGCCAGAGCTGAAGAAGTAGGAGTATCCTCAGCGGCAGTACCCAGGTGCTACTGTAACGTCTCCCAGGTCACACAGGAGGGCCTACCCAAGTTATCCAGGAAGGATCTCAGGAGAGATCAGCAGGGAGATCCACTGTGTGGGCTGGTGCTTGAAGCATTGGAATGTCGACAGCCTGATGTACTGCGGAAGAGTCCTGAGAGGGAAGCCCAGGTGTTATTGAGAGAATGGGATCATTTGCAGCTGCAGCAAGGGGTGGTCTACCGAAGGGGCCCCTCTGATGATCCAGAAGCAAGGTGGCAGTTACTCTTGCCTGAAAAGCACAGAGAGACGGTACTGATTGCTTTACATGATCACCATGGACACTTGGGAGCCGAGAGAACTCTCCAACTAGTAAGGGATAGGTTCTACTGGCCTCACATGAGAAAAGAAGTGGAGAGCTACTGTCACTCCTGCCTCAGATGCATCCAACGGAAGACATTGCCCCAGAGGGCTGCCCCAATGGGCCATTTAGAGAGTCAGGGCCCAATGGACCTGGTTTGCATAGACTTTCTTTGTCTGGAATCCGATCTGAGTGGGCAAGGTGACATCTTAGTGGTGACAGATCACTTCACCCGTTATGCTCAAGCTTTCCCTACTAGGGATCAGCAAGCAACCACAGTAGCAAAGACTCTCGTGGAAAAGTTCTTCGTACACTATGGCCTGCCTCAACGCATACATTCAGACCAAGGAAGGGACTTTGAGAGCAGACTAATCAAAAGGCTGTTGGATCTGTTAGGCATACAAAAGTCCAGGACTACTCCTTACCACCCACAAGGGGACCCCCAACCGGAAAGGTTCAACAGGACTCTCTTGAACATGTTGGGGACCTTGACTGCCGAGCAAAAACCTCACTGGAGTAAACACATTGCTGCATTAGTCCATGCCTATAATAGTACCAAAAGTGATGCCACTGGATATTCCCCATACCGACTGATGTTTGGCCGTGAAGCAAGATTGCCAGTGGACCTGGCGTTTGGTTCCTCCTTGGACCACACCTCCGAGGCCTCCCATAAAGGGTATGTGGACAGACTACGGCGGAGCCTGAAGACAGCTTACGAGCAGGCTCACGCCACCTCGGATTCCAGGGGGGAGAGGAACAAGAGGAACTTTGACCTGAAAGTGAGAGTCCAGGATCTTCAGCCAGGTGACCGGGTCTTGTTGAGGAACTTAGGCATTCCAGGCAAACACAAGTTGGCTGATCGCTGGAAATCACAGCCATTTGTTGTGTGCAGGAAACTTCCAGGGCTCCCAGTGTATGAGATCAAGCCAGAAGGAAAAACTGGGCCGGTAAAAACATGGCACCGGAATCACCTCTTACCTCTCACTGAGGCAGTCAGGACAAGCACAGAGAAGGAATCCACACCCACTGATGTGTGTAGACCAATAACCAGGTCCCAACCTGCACCTTCTATAGATGAGAATGAGGGAGTGGAGATGAGCTGGCTGTGGCTTCCTGAAGATTCAGAAACAGATGCTGATGTCCTTTCGGAGGTAGAGGAGGATGATAATGGAACTCTTAGGGCAGAGGCCCCGGAATTTGTGCCGACCACTCACTCTGTAGGAGAGCCCAGTGCTTCCATTCATTCCCCACCCTTAAGCATTGAACGGAATGATGACCTTGGCCCAGAAGGAATGGACACTCCAAAAGTGCCCAGAGCAAAGAGAGACATTCGCCCACCACGCAGACTGACTTATGACACATTGGGCGAATGCTCTGAAGCCTCACAGTTTGTGAGCAGAAGAAACTTTGAACTGCCTAGTCCCTCTACTTTTGATTTAGTAAGGGACAGCCCCAGCTCACCCCTTGACACATCTGTACCAGACATGGTAGTATCAGCTGTGGGTGCACAGGATAGCTTCCCACTGTATGACAATTGGTGGGAAGCTCCTCTGTCCGTTTTGTGTGAACGTATAGAAACTAGAATGCAAGATAGGATTAGCAATTTGGACCTCTTTGGGGGACCAAAAGAGACAAAGTAGGGGGAGTGTGTAGCGCTGATGTATATATATATAGTACATAAATGTGTATATTGCATTCCCTAGAGGGCATTCATGGACATTGAGATTGTTGAGTGTTTGGAGCCATCTAGTGGCCAATTGTTGTTAATGCAAGGAGGATTCCACTATCTGAGAAATAAAGAAGAAAGACTATTGGTTCTCAGAGTTGACCCTTGTAAATAGGAAGTTGATCAAAGACCCAGGAACAATTTCTTGGGCAGTGCATGCTGGGATTTGCTATATAAGGAGTGGGAGCAGCCATCTTAGGTCCCTTTTTTGGAACCGCATGGGCAGCCGGAGAGGATCTGTGAGGAGACGGGACCGAACAGCAAGGCCCACGGACATTTCCATTGAGCATCGGAGGACGGGAGTCCCCCAGCAGAGTTGGCCTGGTGTTTGATCCAGCAGACGGAGCAACGGGAGGAGGTCGCGAGACTGTACGGAGCCTGTGTCCAGTTAGGTGAGTGGGTTACGGCCCACAGTTTGTTATGCCTCACACGCCATTAGACTAACACACAGGCCTCACTACATACTTCCAAGAAGAAGCGGAGGGGTTGCCTTTAAGAAGGCTGAAGGCCTAGTTGTTCGGGACGCTCTCCAGAAGGCCAAGGCAGTTAACCCACTCATTGCGGAGACATTTCTTTTTCAGGAAGTTTACTCGTTTTGTTTGGATTACAAATTACTTGGGAAACATTATTAGCTAGCGAAGAAAGAAGATCAAGAACTGACTGTTTTGTTTGTTTTTTGTGAGATCTCACGGTTACCTTACAAAGTAGGGGGAGCTCCTAGGCTTAGTTTTATTTTCTTATTCATATACCTGCAGGTATACTGTTTGCCATTTGATTGCTGTATAGATTTAATTGTATTGTGCTCTCATCCCATGTTAGGAGGATAGCACAGTTTATGTACTGGTGTTTCTTTACTTGCCAATTATCAACAGTAAAAGAATACTACTGTTTAAGCATACCAGGGTTGTGGCGTATTGCTTTATTCACTCTAGGTGCCGCTCGTGGATCCTGAAGTTACAAACAGGTATCTGGTATCACATTGTACAGTATTGTATTGTATTGCACCACAGCTGTGTAAAGGGGACTGAGCCTTATCATTGGGGTTGTAGTTAGAGTGCAGGCCCAAAATTTAATCAGCAGCTCCTGCGGGGGTCAGTGCTACATATCTATTTATATTCCATATCATCATTCTGCATAACACAATGGCAAAACAGCCTTCTAGTTGTCTATAAAGCTGTAATTAAATTTGCACTATTGATTTTTGACAGTACAGCCAGATTGGGTCTGTTCACGTTACTATATGTAATAGCCCCATTAGCTGCTTATCCTTAGAAATTAGGAATGCTGGTAACCAGCTTAATAGGTTTAATCAGGGTCACCCATAATGAAGAATGTACAAAGCCACAGAAGACAGGTGTTTCATGTTGTGACCTCATTAGTATAAGTTTTGTTATCTGCAGGGCGTTCCATGGATGAAGACGGCTACAAGCTACACATGTTGTTTTCTGCACATAATATGACAACCCGTTATTTAGAAATCATTACAATTTTAAAAACCGCCATCTACTAGTGTTTTTGCATGTTTTTAGAACTATTTGGATGTTTCTGAATAATTTACTGTATTTCACTTTCTATTCCAGCTTTATGTTGTTCACATTTTGTACTTTGCCTGGAATTTAACAAGCCAAAACACTTCAGAGCAAATTCATTTTACGAGACTGGCTAGATTCGCAATGAAGCGCATTTCACAGTTAACTTGAATGCACTCTGTGCACTGAAAAGCTATTTCACTTACACAAACCATTTGCTGTTTAGCCAAGCCAAAGGATATTGTATTTGGGTCCTCCAGGAAATTAATTCAGGGGTTTTGGTAACTTTCTGTATTATCTTCCATCTTCAGTGATTTGGTTAATGACGGTTAGAAGTGGAAGTCATGTTGTTCCCACGTAAGAAGCCATTATGACTTGTATATAAAGACTGGAAAACTAATTGTACTTGAACTATAAATGTGATGGAAGAACAAACACGAGGCTTATAAAATGTTTCTCCATATGTTTATGAATGTAAGACTCAATAACAGATAATATCGTCAACAGATTTAAATATTGCATTTCTGACAGTCATACTGCTTATTTACAGTAAAAGGCAATATGTCATTTTTCTTGAAATCATTTCTTTCTTGTTTAGAAGTAAAATAAAAGGTAAATATGGGATATTGGGAACTATTTAATAAGGCATTTGTAACTCATGTTGGGCAGTGTGCATATAGTTGGAAGCCTTTGCTCCAAATTCATATAAACCTTGCAGTATTTTTATTGTTGGTACCGACATGTCCAACAAATTCAAGTACTTGTTTAGGACACTTTAACTGTATGGCGCTATTATTGGGACAAATTCATAAAGAAATACCACCATAGCGGTTATGACAAGGTAACTAAAACCTATTTGTGGAGTAAATTATGGATTGTGTAACGTGTAATTACAGATTTTGGAACTGGAACTGATATTTGATGAATTTCGATTACTTTTCTAACTTTTCCAAATACCTTCTCTGGTTGTAAAACTCAACCACTTTGCAGGAAAGATGTTTACGCTTGGTAACAGGTTTATCTACACCTTACTGACACACGTACATCCAGGGCTGGTGCAAGGATTTTTGACACCCTAGGCCAGGTGTCCAGTGGGAGTAAATAATACCATATCTTTGGTGATAGTGAGAGGACTAGTGCCCCATCGTTGGTATTAATGGAAAGAATTAATGGTGTCAGTTGGAGGAATAGTGCCCCATTGGTGTCAGCAACAAAAATTATGCCCCATTTAAATTGGATGGAATAATGCCCCAAGGGCCGCATTAAGGCAAGCAAAGGACCACATCTGGCCCCAGGGCCACAGTTTGGAGACCCCTGCCCTAGGCGAAACCTCATTTGTATACGCCACCTTATTAAGCGCCCATCAAATGCAGCCCACCAGAGCCCATTAATGCAGCCCACCAGAGCCCATTAATGCAGCCTACCAGCGCCCATCAATGCAGCCTCACCAGCGCCTATCAAATGCAGCCTCACCAGCGTCCATCAAATGCAGCCTACCAGCACCCACCAATGCAATCTCACCAGCGCCCATCAAATGCAGCCTACCAGCGCCCATCAAATGCAGCCTACCAGAGCCCATCAAATGCAGCCTCACCAGCGTCCATCAAATGCAGCCTACCAGCACCCACCAATGCAATCTCACCAGCGCCCATCAAATGCAGCCTACCAGCACCCACAAATGCAACCTCACCAGCGCCCATCAAATGCAGCCTACCAGCGCCATCAAATGCAGCCTCACCAGCGCCCATCAAATGCAGCCTCACCAGCGCCCATCAAATGCAGCCTACCAGCGTCCATCAATGCAGCCTCACCAGCGCCCATCAAATGCAGCCTTACTTGCACACATCACTGCACCCTCACCAACACCATCAAATGCAACTTGCAAGCGCCCATCAAATGCAGCCTACCAGTGCCCATCAAATGCGGCCTCACCAGCGTACATCAATACAGCCTTACCAGCGCCCATCAAATGCAGCCTCACTAGCACACATCACTGCAGCCTCACCAGCACCATCAAATGCAACTTACAAGCGCCCATCAAATGCAGCCTACCAGTGCCCATCAAATGCGGCCTCACCAGCGCACATCAATGCAACCTTACCAGCGCCCATCAAATACAGCCTCACCAGCTCCCATCAAATGCAGCCTCACCAGCGCACATCACTGCAGCCTCACCAGCACCTATCAAATGCAGCCTACCAGTGCCCATCAACGCAGCCTACCAGCACTCATCAATGTAGCCTACTAGTGCCCATCAATGAATGTTTGCTTGCTTCCATTCATTCGGGAGTCGGGACACAGTCTCTTTCAGACGCTGCGCCTCTCAATACTATGTGCGAATGGAGCTGCCTGCTGATGCTGAGACTTAGTTGCTAGCTGCAGAGAGAAGAGATTAGAAACACCAGTGGCCGGGCGCCCTAGGCAGCAGTGCGCCCTAGGCGGCTGCCTAGTTTGCCTAGTTGTAGCACCGGCCCTGCGTACATCAATCTGTTGCATTTTTTGCACTACAATGAGACAGATCTCTAAAAAGCATCTATGATACTTTTTATGAATTCCAATGATTGCGTTTTAACTATTTAAAGCAAAAACCCAGCCAAAAATATCAAGATAAAAAAAAAAATGCCATTTAAAGATAAGATAACAAATCAGCATTGCTGCTATATTCACATTTAATCCCATGGTTTTCTGCACAGTCCTTTTTTCTACAGTAAGATGTCCTCAGTCGGATAGGCAGCATCATTCAAACTACTTGCTCTGAGCCCAGGTCATCCTGAACCCACCCCAGCCTGTAACTAGTTGGGAGCATGAATGTGTCCAAAATGTCTTGGTATGCCGACACCTTAAGAGTTCCCTTCACTGGAACTAAGGGGCCAAGCCCAGTCCATGAAAAACAACCCCACACCATAATCACCCCTCCAACAAAGGATTTGGACCAGTTCACAGAGCAAGGTCCATAAAGACATGGATGAGCAAGTTTGGGGTGGAGAAACTTGACTGGCCTGCACAAAGATCTAACCTCAACCCGATAGAACACCTTTGGGATGAATTCGAGCGGAGACTGCGAGTCAGGCCTTCTAGTCCAAATCAGTGCCTGACCTCACAAATGCTCTTCTGGAACAATAGTCAAACATTTCCCAACTCTTAAAAGACGTGGAAAGCCTTCCCAGAAGAGTTGAAGCTGTGATATTTGCAAAGGGTGGGCCAACTTAATATTGAACCCTATGGACTAAGACTGGGATGCCATTCAATTTCATGTGTGTGTAAATGCAAGCATCACAATACTTTTGGTAATATAGTGTATATACTAGAATTTACGCAGCTTTTATTGCAGCTATGACTTTATTGACTGCCTACCGCATTTCTAGTGTGACTGTTATAGTGCGGTGAGAAATCAGGGACTGGTGCTAACCGACACTGGCTGGGAGGGACATTAGCTGACGCTATCTGACATCACTAGTGACACTAATACAGTGATAATATTGTACACTGACACTATACTGACACTGGCTGGGTGACAGGGGTGATCAGGAGGGTAATCAAAGGGTTAACTGTGTGCCTAACAAGTGTATGTGTGCTGATTTTACTCACAGACTGGCTGGCTTTGCTTCCTGACCTCAGCTCTGAATGGTAAGTGAGATTATGAAGCAGATAGTTCCTATGTGACCCCAGAAGATGAGGATCGGGGTCACTCTGTGCAAAACGAACTGCACAGTGGAGGTAAGTATAACATGTTTGTTATTTAAAAACAAAACAAAAAACCATATGTGACAGAAGTGACTTTGGGTCGGGGTTTGTGCGGCTCAGCTTGCCCTAGAGAGTTCTGGAGGCTCCTTGTCCAGCTTCCCTGGACCCTCTTATGTGTAAATCACCCTGGTGAACAGCACAGGGTGAATGAGAACTCCATTCCGATCTGTACCAGTTGGACTCTCTTTACAGCCACACTGGAACCTTGTAAAATGTATATACTGTGTGTTGTCTCATACTGTTGGACTATTAGCTGTGATGGTTTGGGGTGTGACTGTATTCTATTGTCTATTGTGCCTCAACTATTATGGGATGTGTAAGTGTCTTGCTGTGAGGAAAGAGGGAGATGGGATTCCTCCAGCAGCCCCCTGCGGATAAGATTAGAAGTTTTAACACACCTGACCTGTGTATCCATTGTCATTGGACAGTTTAACCTGTCCTGTTTTCCAAGGGTGGGAGGGAAGTGTTTTGAAGTGGGATCTGTATAACATGTGCTTGAATGAAGGAATCTGCTTGTTTTTGCCCTACACTGGGTGTTGTCTGGTGACTGGGGGGGATGGGGCTGGAGAGTCTTAAATGATGCTGGTTCTGGACAGAGGAAGCATGGATGGCAGGCCCAGTTTTGTTTGAGGACATACAACCCCGTTAACACATTGATCTCTGTGCTCTAGTTGGCCACAGCCATCGGCAGGTTCACCAAAATTATTGTCTATGAACCTGCTGACGAACTTGTGCTGTGACATGATCAGTGCTTCTGGGTAGGGGTTCACATGCACCAGCCTTCCCCGGTATGCTGTTTTTTTGCTGTAACATAAGCTGATCTGGGGGTCCTGGCTAATGATTGATTGCCGGGACCCACTTATCGGCTTCATCATTCAGGGAAGGTGGCTCTGTGTTGTAGACAACACAGATCTCCGAAAATTTACAGACAATCCTAGTCTCCTATCTCCTAAGATATCCTAGTAAAAGCAGGGGAGGGTCCAGGAAGACACTACAGGCAGTCTACATGCTTAGGAGGAAACATACACCATTACAAAACAAGTTGATGTAATATTTATTGCCTGCATTGTCGCACCTGGTACATGTGAGTACCCCATTGTGGGGTTCTTCTTATTTGTTATGTAATAAAACGTTTAAAGCGATATCACACTATCAAGGCTTTTTATTCCCCATTAATCCCGAGATACTGCGTGGGAAGCCCAGGATCATGTTACCATTATTGAACCCAGGGGTGGTTCACAAGCGTGTATTGACTGAGCGTATGTCACACGCTCCATGGTGAGCATTTAATACCTAGGGGGTCATTGGAATAAGAGCACCAATGTGTGATCTGCAACACCTGTCAATCATTTTCAGACACATGGATTTATAAGAATGTCAGCAGTGCTGGATACCACACATATGCACTTTTTTCAACAGGACTGTCACAGCATTGTTTTATAAAAAGACTTGTTTTTGCACAATAGCATTTTTTGCTATTTAAAGTGGAAATAGTGTTGTTCCCTATATACCACCGGACACTTATATCTGTGTTACAAAGCACTTGGCTGCACATGAGCACTTCATTATTAATGTTTTAATTGACATAATGATTGTTTTTATTTTGGTTATATCACATCTATGTCACATTAACACTACATGCATGGGCGTCCGCTCCATAGGGCAAGGGGGGTCGTTTGCCCCCCCCCTGAAATTGCCAGGAGCAGGGCCGAACTGGCCCTGGGGACGATTTAAGCGGTGACTGCAGTGCTCCCCTCCCCTCTAGTTGTCCCTTATTAAGAGTGACTGTCCCTCTTCTGGAATCAAACCCATTTGTCCCTCATTCCGAAAGGTTCCTCTTTTAGACCTGAAATAAATATACTGTCCATATAGTGTAGTGTTTCAGTCAAGGGAAAGAGGTGCTGTGTAATGTAAAGGGGTCCAGAGCTGTGGGGTGCTGTGTAATGTAAAGGGGTCCAGTGATGCAGGGTGCTGTGTAATGTAAAGTGGTCCAGAGGTGCAGTTGTGGAGAGGGGTTACACAGTAGTGACAAAGAGATATTGAAAGATGCAGGGGACACAGTGGGGTGTTTTTACATTTTAACGTGGGGGCGTGCTTTTAACCCCTGCTAGCGGTCGAAGAAAGGGTAAAATGCGACTGTGTATCGCCGCTGCCGGAGCGCCCCCCTCTGAAAAAATGTCAGCGGATGTCCATGACTACATGTGTTTATTTTAATCTTCAGCATGCATTTATTGTGTGATATTCCAAAGCGCAGCGTATAATTTACTATTTTTGTCTATGTGCACAAGCTTATGAGACGTGTGTAACGCTTGCAGCTGGTTAGTGATATCTATTAGGTCTTGGGTTGATTGAGGCTCGCAGGAATTCTATTACTTTCTTAATAGATCATTCACATGGTGGATGTTCCAGGCTGTCATTTACTACCCTTTCTTTTAGCATGTCTTGGCAAATTTTGGCATTGCATAGTTGTAAACACCAAAGCTCAAACATACATGCCTTTCTCTGCAGCCTCAGGTGCCCTTGACAGTGAATGAATGGGAAGTGCGCTGTGCTAAGTGGCTTCCTGTTCATTCAAAAACCGAAGCATAGTAAACATAGTTTACCATGCTTCAGGTTTGAATGAACACAGTGAGTGAGTATGTTCACTGTGTTCATTTAGAAAAGGAAAGGGCCGGTAAATTAGATATTTACTAGGCACTTCCCTTGCTCTCTATCCTGAAACATCAACCCACAGTAGCCAGAGGAGAGGAGAGGAGGGAAGCCAGCAGCTCTGCAGGGCAGGGGGGCCAACATGGGGGCAAGTCCCACCAGTATAGGTAATCAGCACAACACATAATAATTAGGATGAGCCCAGGCACACCTGACCTGGCACACCCCCTGTGCACTGTAGAGCAAGGAGTGAATGGAGTAGACACGATCAGACCGGTCCGATGAGAATGGTCCGACGGACCGTTTTCATTGGATCACCGCTGAAGTGGCCTGATGGTCTGATGTGCGTACACACCATCAGTAGGAGAAAGAGACCTCTGCTCCAGATGAGTGCACCTCGGTGGTGAGTGTGGACTCAGAAAAATCCAATGGGTGCAGGCAATGCACGAAGCATAAATGGAAGCAAGAAGGTATGGACAGCCGCACTCCGATAAATGTAAAAAACAATAAAAGCCTTTAATCCAGTAAAAAAACACTGCACAAACAGAAAAACAGCAAACGTTTGGATGATATAGCTGACGTGTTTCACATTGTTGTACAATGCTTAGTCATAGCTTATCGGAGTGCGGCTGTCAATACCTTCTTGCTTCCATTTATGCGTACACACCATCAGTCCAAAATCCGATCGGGTCAGAACGCGGTGATGTAGAACACAACGATGTGCTGAAAAAACAAAGTTCAATGCTTCCATACATGCGTCGACTTGATTCTGAGCATGCACGGGTTTTGGGTCTGATGCTTTTGCGTACTAACCATGGATTTTAAAGCAAGTTTTAAAACTTTGGTCCGATGGACAACGGTCCGATGGGCCGTACACACGATCGATTTGGTCCAATGAAACTGACAGCCTTAGGGCTCTTTCACATGGGCGGACCGTTTAGGTCCGCCTGCCAGTTTTTTAGGCGGACCTGAATGGGCGCTCTGTGCTCCTCTATGGAGCCATGGATGTCAGCAGTGACATGCCCGCTGACATTCGACCCGCTCCGATCCGCCAAAGTGTGAAAAACCTACTTTTCCATCCATCTGGCAGATTGGATCGGGTGAAAACGGACAGACGGTTCGTGTTCATCCCATCCCCCCATAGGGGAGAGCAGAGAAAAGATAGGGCGGTCCCTGCACATATTTACCGGCCCCTTCCCCACTTATCCTAAAACATCTCTGCAGCAACAGCCAATGGAAGAGGAGAGGAGGGAAGTCAGAAGCGTGGTGGGAGGGGAGGGCAGTCAGTGGGGGGAATCTGTGCTGCACAGGATGATTAGGGTGTGCCTGGGCACACCTGGCACACCCTGTGCACACGCCTATGCACTTAGGCAACAGAAAAACTGAGCCATCCAGGGAGGACCAGTCTGTAGTGCCATTGCGAGAGCTGATCCTAACTCTTCCTGCCTGCACAAAGTACTGCTGAATACGATTAACATGGGTTTTATGTTTGCTCTTAAAATGCAGCTTTGCAGATATACATTTTGCTGTATATATAATATTCTCACAAATGTTTGTTTTAAGCTACAAGAAATGTACTCTTCAAAAATGTAGTGTTACCTACACCTAATCAAGAATTTTAAGGGGATGAAGAATAATTTATTGGTAAGCCGCAGCTGTTATTTATGTAAAACTATATTTTTAATATCCAAAATGCTGTTTTTCTCACACTCTTTAGCTAATTTTTCCATGTGACAAAATCTAATTCGCACATTTGTAGCAGGGTAATGGTCTAATGTTCCCAATAGTACTGGATGAGTTTACAATGCATGAAGTACGGCACTGTAACCTTAACAGCAAAATTAATAATACACTAAAACTACGTTGGAGGGAACAAGAGTCTGTATAGTAGATCACAAAGCTTGTTCTGGGTTTTTAGTTTATAACAGGTTGTAAAGTAGTAGTGAAGTAATCTGTCCCTTGGAGACAATTTAGAACACTGATTGGTTGTTGGGATGTTGCAAATCTTTGCTCTTTTTGCCCTACTACTTAATACACAGCATCCAGATTGCGTGTGTAATGGAATCAGCAGTGGGCTTTGTAATTACAGTATATGGGAAATTTAGGTTTGCTAGATCTCAATTCAAAAAATGATTGGATCCTGCCAGTGTGATTGAAAGTAATCATTCATATTTTATCTATGTACAGCATCTCACAAAAGTGAGTACACCCCTCACATTTTTGTATTTTATTATATCTTTTCATGTGACAACACTGAAGAGATGACACTTTGCTACAATGTAGTGTAGTGGGTGTCCAGCTTGTATAACAGTGTAAATTTGCTTTCCCCTCAAAATAACTCAACACACAGTAAAAATTTCCAAATTGGGCACAATTAGCCGTTTTCCCTACCCGGTGTCATGTGACTCATTAGTGTTACAAGGTCATAGGTGTGAATGGGGAGTAGGTGTGTTAAATTTGGTGTTATCGCTTTCACTCACTCATACTGGTCACTGGAAGTTCAACATGGCACCTCATGGCAAAAAACGATCTGAGGATTTGAAAAAAATTTTTTTTGCTCTACATAAAGATGGTCTAGGCTATAAGAAGATTGCCAAGACCCTGAAACTGAGCTGCAGCACGGTGGCCAAGACCATACAGCGGTTTAACAGGACAGGTTCCACTCAGAACAGCCCGTTGCCATGGTCGACCAAAGAAGTTGAGTGCACGTTCTCACCATCATATCCAGAGGTTGTCTTTGGGAAATAGAGGTATGAGTGCTGCCAGCATTTCTGCAGGGGTTGAAGGGGTGGGGGGTCAGTCTGTCAGTGCTCAGACCATATGCCGCACACTGCATCAAATTAGTCTGCATGGCTGTCGACCCAGAAGGAAGCCTCTTCTAAAGATAATGGGCAAGAAATCCCACAAACAGTTTGCTTGAGACAAGCAAACTAAGGACATAGATTACTGGAACCAATTTGGTTCAGATGGTGTGAAGCGTGTGTGGCAGCAACCAGGTCAGGAGTACAAAGACAAGTGTGTCTTGCCTACAGTGAAGCATGGTTGATGGAGTGTCATGGTCTGGGGCTAAATGAGTGCTGCCGGAACTGGGGAGCTACAGTTCATTGAGGAACCATGAATGCCAACATGTACTGTGACATACTGAAGCAAAGCATGATATCCTGCCTTTGGAGACTGGGCCGCAGGGCAGTATTCCAACATGATAATGACCCCCAAACACACCTCCAAGCATGTCTCTAGACGTAAACCCTATTGAGAATCTGTGGGGCATGCTCAAACGGAAGGTGAAGGAGTGCAAGGTCTCTAACATCCACCAGCTCTGTGATGTCGTCATGGAGGAGTGCAAGAGGACTCCAGTGGCAACCTGTGAACTCCATGCCCAAGAGGGTTAAGGCAGTGCTGGAAAAAATATGGCGGCCAAATTGACAGTGTCTCAGTACAGGGTCTCAGTGATGCTGCCTGTAAGTCATCCAGCTCTCCCTGGATCTCTGCCCAACCCAGGATAAAAAAAAAAACAGGCTTGGCTGCCAGCATTGCAAGTGCACCCACAAGTGCACTTCAGGTACGTGCAGTTGCTCTAGATCTGAGGGGAACATGGAATGAAAATAAAGAAACTGCAATTTTGCTTGCACATGATTGGATGATAGAAATCAGCATAGCTTCCCCTCAGATATAGAGCAACTGCACCTCCACTGCTCCGTGTGAAAGGGGCCTAACTGACTTTGTGGGAACGAGTGACACTAATACAGTGATCAATGCTAAAAATATGCATTCACTTTACTAGAAACAAAACATCCTAAAGGATCTGACTTTATAGGTGTTGAGAAAACCCCTCTAAAGCCCCATACACACGATCTGACTTTTTGACAACAAACTTCAAAAAAATCTGACCGTGTGTACGCTCCATCGGACAAACTTTTTCGGTTTTCATCTGACAAATATTCACTCTGCACACAGAAAAACTTTTTGGCAACATAAGTCCTATGGTGAAAAATCCTATCGTGTGTACAGAAGTCCATCGGACATTAGTTCAAAGTACAAACACGCATGCTCAGAACCAATGTTAAAATCAACCAACAATAGCAGAAGTTCACCAAAGGGTGGCGCTAAAGAGCAGAAAAGAGCTGAAAAAACACATGATTTTGGAAAAGTTTGCTGAAAAAGTCCTGCCGTGTGTATGCATACCAAGTTCACGGCCAACGCCCTTCGGACAAAAATCCACGGAAAAGTTTGTTTAAAGTCCGATCGTGTGTATGAGGCTTTAGAATGAAAGTCAATACATTAATGATAAAAACGTTTTATTACAAAAAAAAAAACATACTAGGGGTTTAACCCCCTTAAAAACATTAATGGTTGTTCCTACACATAGACTGTAACCAGGACCCCTACAAGTAGAAATTACTTCCCGCATGTAATATCGTAATTAAACAGATAGTAAATTAAAAATCCAGTATCAGTTACAGCAGGAAATGAGAACTCGTCCCAGTCCAACAAGTTTTTCCTGTATTGACTTCTTCAAGGAATTCAGTGGATGTGTGTGGTGTGGAACAAAATGTATATGTGAACAAAACAAACATTTAGTAATGTCAGGAGGGATGCATGTATCCCTTACTCCAATGCCAACCAGAGATGTTGAAAGGTGCGCAGAGACACACGGACAAGGTCAGAAAAGGTCTCACCTTCAGGTCACAAACAAACAACCCCAGATTTCAAGGGAACACACACCAAAAAGCTTGGACTTGTCTGGTCAAAAGGTCCAAGGTTAGTGATTAGGGATGAGCTTCATGTTCGAGTCGAATGTATGTTCCACTCGAACATTGCCTATTCGATTGTTCGTCGAAATACAAACAAAACAGGTCGTTCGCGTCAAATATGAGTGACGCACCACGGCCCATAATTCACTGCGACATTGCGTGCTGATGATTGGCCAAGCATTCTGTATGTCCCGCATGCTTGGCCAATCACAGTGCGCAAAAAAACGGAGAGCCATAATTGGCCAGAGCCAGGGTGGCTTTGGCCAATTATGGCTCAGTGCTTTAGCACACGCCCCACACTATAAAAGGCAGCCTGCAAGGTGGCCACGTGTAGTGTGTTGCGGCGGTGTTAGTGAAAAGATCAGTCCTAGAGAGAGACAGTGTATTTTTTTTCTAGATAGATAGATAGAGCAGGCAGGCTAGTCAGTTTGTGTAACGGAGGACAATCAGCGCTAATCCTGTTATGACATAATCATGATGGTATAACAACCACCTGTGAAAGAAAATAGTGAACAACTGTAACATGAATGGTGCTGCACTTGGGGAAAAAAATATAAGGCTCAATGAAACAATGAAAAAACAATTAACCAATTAGTGCGCAACCCATAGTGAAAAATGTGTGAATAAGATATGTGATAATAAAGGTAAAAAGTTAGATACAAAGAATGATATTACTAAGTGTCCAATTAGCAACCATTGAGTGGGTGCATGACGATAAAAGAACATAGAGTCCCAAATGAGTATCGTGAAGCTTGGAATTCCTCCCCTATGACACTCTAAACTTTGAAGCGATCCGGGCATCAAACTACATTCCTTCTAATAATGTGTGAATGGCCGCTTACCAGATCCCGGGAGGATAAAGGCACCATACGAATCTCTCGCTGTCTGGGTCGGGACGCTCACAACGGTTCCTCGTCTCCTTCAGCTGGTTACAATGAATCGTAGGATCTCCACACAGGTTGGTCGGTGATTGGCAGCCACACATCCGGAAGATATTCAAAAAAGGTATTTGAAGGAAAAAAGGAAAAGCTTCATGGTGTAGTATACTAAAAAGCGTTTATTATTCCACTCGATTAGAATAAACTGACATCCATAAAAGCATCCTTAATCAACAAAGTACAGGATTCAAGTAAAACTAGCCAGCGTTGGGGAATCCGATCAGCTGGAGGTGTGGTGACGTCAGCTCCAGATGCATCATTTGGGACTCTATGTTCTTTTATCATCATGCACCCACTCAATGGTTGCTAATTGGACACTTAGTAATATCATTCTTTGTATCTAACTTTTTACCTTTATTATCACATATCTTATTCACACATTTTCACTATGGGTTGCGCACTAATTGATTAATTGTTTTTTCATAGGCTAGTCAGTTTAGTTAAATTTACAGTGTGTAGAGGATATATATACATCCCAGGAGTTGTACATATATTTATACACTGTATAGTTTAGTTAGATTACTTCTTCTGAATCTGTTAGGCAGTTGATTGTGCTAGCTGCAGTGTTCTAACGTGTTGTATTGCCCATGTGCTGTATAGTTTGCACTTAAACCTAATTGTAGTTTACTGCACTTGTGCTGTATAGTTTGCACCTAAACGTACTTGGTGTTTACTGCACTTGTGCCATATAGTTTGCACCTAAATTTAGTTGTAGTTTACTGCACTTGTGCTGTATAGTTTGCACCTAAACGTACTTGGTGTTTACAGCACTTGTGCCGTATAGTTTGCACCTAAAGGTACTTGGTGTTTACTGCACTTGTGCCGTATAGTTTGCGCCTAAACGTACTTGGTGTTTACTGCACTTGTGCCGTATAGTTTGCGCCTAAACGTACTTGGTGTTTACTGCACTTGTGCCATATAGTTTGCACTTAAACTTACTTGTAGTTTACTGCACTTGTGCTGTATACTTTGCACCTAAACGTACTTGGTGTTTACTGCACTTGTGCCGTATAGTTTGCACCTAAACGTACTTGGTGTTTACTGCACTTGGGCCGTATAGTTTGCACCTAAACATACTTGTAGTTTACTGCACTTGTGCCGTATAGTTTGCACCTAAACGTACTTGTAGTTTACTGCACTTGTGCCGTATAGTTTGCACCTAAACGTACTTGGTGTTTACTGCACTTGTGCCGTATAGTTTGCACCTAAACGTACTTGGTGTTTACTGTCTTAATTTACTTTTTTCTTATAGTAATCTCATTTTGTGCAGGGACAGTTCTAAACATGTGCCACTACTATAGACACCCAGCAGGTACGATATTTTAAGGAATTTTGCATTTTTTTTCTCATTTTAAGCATCATTAAAATCGCTGCTCCAGAAAAAACTAGTTTTTAAAACTTTTTTTCCCATTGATACATGTTCTCTGGGGCAAGACCCAGGTTCTCAGAGATGTTTTCCAACAATAACTTAAATATTGGGGTTTAAAATTAGCACTTTTGAATTCGAACTTTCGAGTCCTATAGATGTCAATGGGGTTCTAAATGATCGCACGAATGTTCGGTCCGTTCGAAGGTTCTGGTGCGGACCGAACACGGGGGTGTCCGGCTCATCCCTATTGGTGATGTATCTCCTAAATATATCTGCAAATCACAGATACCCCTAATAGGTAGCCCAGGGATCCCAAGATAGATCTACCAGAGGGAGAAATGGACGCTGAAAAGTTGCCACGCTACTATGAGGCCCAGGAGGTTATGCCTCTATACAGAACAGCTGTATGGAGGCGTTGTCACTGTACTAATGACACTGGCTGGGAAGGGGTTGGACATCTAGGGCAATCAAAGGGTTAAATGTGTAGCTAACCAGTGTTTATGTGTGTTGGGCATTGCTTTTAATCTTGGATGTAATGGTTTTTATTCCCAGCTTTGCACATCCCTGTGACAGGACAGAGCTTTATCTTGTTTACATACACAGAACTCTGCCCTGTCTTCCGCCTCGTTGATCAGCAGGTGCTGGCAGTAATCCATTGGCCCACACTCGCTGCTCAGCTTGTGCTGAACGAATCACAGCACAGGCAGTGCACATGTGTTCCCCTGTATCCGGAGGAGCAGAATCAAATACTGTGTATATATATATATATATATATATATGTGATTCTGCACAGCCGGCACGCACTGTAGCAGTAAAGCTACAGTGTGAGGTTGGGAAGCGGTTACTGATGAGAGCAAGTAGTGTCTGAACAATGTAGAAATCTCCTTAGGCTGCTTTCTTACTAATACTTGAATCTTGAGAAATCAACTAAGACAGATTTGTAAAGTTCTGAGACAGATTTGCTACATAAGATGAAACTGTTTTACTCCAGAAGCACAATTAAGAAATGGACAGGGTCAGCTTTTATCCTGTTGCAGTGTTTCTGTAGAGCAGCTGAGATAAAAATGATTGTATCAAGCTGTAACCTTTTAGTAAATCTGTCACACCATCCGTCTCACTGATCCTGTCTAGCATTGGCCTTGCAGAATCTATAAATAGCTTACAATTTAAGGGAAATCCTACATTTTTGAATTGCCATGAGAGCAAATGTTGGGGGTAATCTTCCAATTAGGGCAAAAGCTCTGGTGACAGTTGTCTTAGGAAAGAATTTCCCCGCTTTTGCTATATTTCCTTTCACTTCCTGTTGGGGTTCCAAGACAAGAAATGAGGGTAAATCTCCCCGGCAGCACTCAGCATATAATAATCTCATAGGGTTTTAACCGTTCCTTATTCTATCCAAACCCCCCCCCCCCAAAAATGTTTTGATTTTACATAAACTTTAAGGGCCAGATTCTCAAAAGAGATATGACGGTGTATCGCAGGAAACACCGTTGTATCTATGTTTTTTTTACTGGGTATCTATGCGTGTGATTCCTAGAATCACTTACGCATAGATACAGTGAAGATCCGACATGTGTAAAACACTTACACCGTCGGATCGTAGATGTAATTACTTTTCTGGCCGCTAGGTGGCCTTTACGTTGTTTACACATTTGCCTATGCAAATGAGCCTAATACGCCGATTCCCAAACGTTTTTACGCCGCCCCGTCATCGTTTACGTCGTTTCCGTAAGCGTAACCCTACCACTGCTATATGAGGGGTAAGTTTACGAAGTTTCAACGTTGCCATGTTAAGTATGGCATTGGGTCAGCGTCGTCTTTTTCCGTCGGTTACGTCGTTTTACTAAGTCGTTCGCGAATAGGGTATTGCGTAAGTGACGATCACGTCGTTTTGACGTCAGTTTCAATGACGCTTTCCGACGTGAGCTGGAGCATGCGCACTGGGCTTTTTCCCCGGCCGGCGCATGCGCAGTTCGATCGACGCGGGGGCGCGCTATGTGAATCTGGCCCTAAGTTCTTTCCTCCTGTCAAGTTCCCAACAACAGATTGAGAGCCTTGCTGTGTGGTCTTGGAGATGCTAATATAAAGCAGAATTTGAGTACCAGGAGCAGGAGGGAGAACATTTTACAGACTCAGAGACACCCTTCTAAACTAGATTGCTGGAACTGGTTGCTAGGGCCACCTAGCAACCAGTAATGTCACAGTCTCACTCAGAGTGAGGCCAATTGAAGAGAGGCCTGCGCCTAATGCTGCACTGCACAGTTGTCTCCACCCACCTCCTCCTTCTCTGGCATGTAGCGGCATGAGAGTGAGTGACATGGAAGTAGGGAGGGACTGGTCAGTGTGTGTGTGATCTTCTTCGTGCCAGTGTCTCCACTGCTCCACTCCATCTCTGGCGCCTATGGCCCATCATCGCTGGCTGCTCAGCAGGATTGTATGCAGAGAGAGTGACTTGCAGCAGCTGACACAACCCTTTCTGTCTGTGTGCTACTGTTGCACTGCTGGTTGGTTGGCTCCGATCAATGGCTGCCAGAGATCTCCTCCTCCCACCTGCGCGACTGTCTGAGGGACCAGAGTGGACCACCTACCAGAGCCCAGCCCCAGAGAGGGAATAAGGTGAGGATTGGTTGGAATAGTAGTATACAGTAATGAATGAGAAGTGGGGGAGGGGAACAGTAGTGAACGAGAAGGTGACACAAGTGGAGGACGGTAATAAAGAAGAAGGCGACACAAGTGGGGGACAATAATGAAGAAGAAGGTGACACAAGTGGAGGACAGTAATGCAGAAGAAGGTGACACAAGTGGGTGACAGTGATGAAGAAGAAGGTGACACAAGTGGGGGACAGTAATGCAGAAGAAGGTGACACAAGTGGGGGACATTAATGAAGAAGAAGGTGACACAAGTGGGGGACAGTAATGCAGAAGAAGATGAAACAAGTGGGGGACAGTAATAAGGAAGAAAGTGACACAAGTGGGGGACAGTAATGCAGAAGAGGGTGACACAAGTGGCATACAGTTATGTAGAAGAAGATGAAACAAGTGGGGGAAAGTAATGAAGAAGAAGGTGACACAAGTGGGGGACAGTAATGCAGAAGAGGATAAAAAAAGTGGGGGACAGTAATGCAGAAGAAGATGAAACAAGTGGGGGACAGTAATGAAGAAGAAGGTGTCACAAGTGGGGGACAGTAATGAAGAAGAAGGTGACACAAGTGGCATACAGTAATGCAGAAGAAGATGAAACAAGTGGGGGACAGTAATGAAGAAGAAGGTGACACAAGTGGGGGACAGTAATGCAGAAGATGATGAAACAAGTGGGGGACAGTAATGAAGAAGAAGGTGACACAAGTGGGGGACAGTAATAAAGAAGAAGGTGACACAAGTGGGGGACAGTAATGCAGAAGAAGATGAAACAAGTGGGGGACAGTAATGAAGAAGAAGGTGACACAAGAGGGGGACAGTAATGAAGAAGAAGGTGACACAAGTGGGGGACAGTAATGCAGAAGAGGATGAAACAAGTGGGGGACAGTAATGCAGAAGAAGATGAAACAAGTGGGGGACAGTAATGAAGAAGAAGGTGACACAAGTGGGGGACAGTAATGAAGAAGGTGACACAAGTGGGGGACATTAATGAAGAAGAAGGTGACACAAGTGGGGGACAGTAATGAAGAAGATGACACAAGTGGGGGACAGTAATGAAGAAGAAGGTGCCACAAGTGGGGGACAGTAATGAAGAAGGTGACACAAGTGGGGGACAGTAATGAAGAAGGTGACACAAGTGGGGGACAGTAATGAAGAAGAAGGTGCCACAAGTGGGGGACAGTAGTGAAGAAGGTGACACAAGTGGGGGACAGTAATGAAGAAGATGACACAAGTGGGGGACAGTAATGAAGAAGAAGGTGCCACAAGTGGGGGACAGTAATGAAGAAGGTGACACAAGTGGGGGACAGTAATGAAGAAGGTGACACAAGTGGGGGCCAGTAATGAAGAAGAAGGTGCCACAAGTGGGGGACAGTAATGAAGAAGGTGACACAAGTGGGGGACAGTAATGAAGAAGAAGGTGCCACAAGTGGGGGACAGTAATGAAGAAGGTGACACAAGTGGGGGACAGTAATGAAGAAGGTGACACAAGTGGGGGAAAGTAATGAAGAAGAAGGTGACACAAGTGGGGGACAGTAATGAAGAAGAAGGTGACACAAGTGGGGGACAGTAATGCAGAAGAGGATGAAACAAGTGGGGGACAGTAATGCAGAAGAAGATGAAACAAGTGGGGGACAGTAATGAAGAAGAAGGTGACACAAGTGGGGGACAGTAATGAAGAAGATGACACAAGTGGGGGACAGTAATGAAGAAGAAGGTGCCACAAGTGGGGGACAGTAATGAAGAAGGTGACACAAGTGGGGGACAGTAATGAAGAAGGTGACACAAGTGGGGGACAGTAATGAAGAAGAAGGTGCCACAAGTGGGGGACAGTAGTGAAGAAGGTGACACAAGTGGGGGACAGTAATGAAGAAGATGACACAAGTGGGGGACAGTAATGAAGAAGAAGGTGCCACAAGTGGGGGACAGTAATGAAGAAGGTGACACAAGTGGGGGACAGTAATGAAGAAGGTGACACAAGTGGGGGACAGTAATGAAGAAGAAGGTGCCACAAGTGGGGGACAGTAATGAAGAAGGTGACACAAGTGGGGGACAGTAATGAAGAAGAAGGTGCCACAAGTGGGGGACAGTAATGAAGAAGGTGACACAAGTGGGGGACAGTAATGAAGAAGGTGACACAAGTGGGGGACAGTAATGAAGAAGGTGACACAAGTGGGGGACAGTAATGAAGAAGAAGGTGCCACAAGTGGGGGACAGTAATGAAGAAGGTGACACAAGTGGGGGACAGTAATGAAGAAGAAGGTGCCACAAGTGGGGGACAGTAATGAAGAAGGTGACACAAGTGGGGGACAGTAATGAAGAAGGTGACACAAGTGGGGGAAAGTAATGAAGAAGAAGGTGACACAAGTGGGGGACTGGATAAACATGTCACTGTTTAAAAAAAAGGTTAGGACTGTATCCATCCCTGGTCCTTACACTAGCTACGTTTAACATTCACAATACATATCATGAATATTTGAATAAATACATTTCAGCTATAGAATTTTTTGTATATCTCCCTATTTTTAAATACCCAGGGAGTTTAAATCACTGGGATAGGCTTCACATCTTTGTTACGTACAACACAACAAGTAGAGAGGGAGAGGATTTGAAATTCTACAGCAACACCAATCATCAAGCTTAAAGTGTTACTAAACCCACAACAATAAAATCTGTTTACATATGCAGAATAGCATGCTTGTTATACTCACAGTGGAACTTAAGTGGTTAATCCTCTGTATTGTATAAAAAGTCTCCTTGAACCTGTATGGACAGATCCTCCCCCCCTGCAGGGACTTTCTTGGCAAGGCCAGATAATACACAGAGTAGTAATGCTGCTTATGCTCAGTTTAGTCTCTATTGCTGGAGAGAATATTTCCTTGTTGAGCTGGACTTTTCAGGTTACATGATATTGACATCACACATGTGGGCGTGTATACAGATCCTAAATGACAGCCCCTCCTCCTCCATGCCCAATAACTAAAGAAGAATACAGTGGGTGGGATGTCACATCATTCTTGATGGATGATCCACCTCCCATAACAGCATGAGGCTGTAGTTGAATTCTCCTCCTACCTGAACACTCAGCACTTGGGCAAACCCTGCAGTTTATCACGTGACAGTGGTATACAGATCAGCCAAAAATGTTTATAATGACAGTATTTTAATGTAAAAATAATATTTATAAGCTGTGGGCACTGGGGGTGAACTATTTTCATATTGCTGGGTTTAGTAATACTTTAAGCTATTATGTATGATGGACAGAAATAGAAACACAATTACAAAGATCTTGATGCCGACATCCCTAGCCCGTGGCAGAATCCCTGAATTGTAGCTGCAAATGTCCCTATGAATGTTGCTCCAACTGATTCTTAGTTGCTGGTGATGGAGCGACACCTCGCTTGCTAGAGCACTGGGTGGAAGATGCCACATAAAGGGGAAAATATTCTTAGTGATTTTATTGCTGGCAAGTTTCCAAAAGTAGAAAGTAATAGAATTCCTGCAATCCTCAATCAACCCAAAGCCTAATAGATATCACTAGCCAGCTGCAAGTGTTACACACGTCTCATAAGCTTGTGCACATAGACAAAAATAGTAAATTATACACGTATAATTTACTATTTAAGTTTCCAAAAGTAACAGAATCGCTTGTGTGGCCATGTAAGGGGTCAGTGGTTGGTTCAAGGGGTAGGTTCAAAGCATATGCTTGGGTAAGATTGTTTCACTTTCTCAGATGATCATTTTACATTTAGGTAATAAAAATGTTCCTTCTAATCTTGCCATTACAAATATTGCTTATATCCACAGTGTACATGGTATAAGTAAAAAAGGAAGCATGTATACCTAAAAAATAATCTATGTATTAGCACCTTAAAAAATGAAAAAATTATTTTCTTATGATGAAGAGATAATAGAACTCTACATATTGGCTGTTGATATTAGTGTTACACCTAAACTGCAAACTAACCAGAATGATATTTAGACACCCTGTTCCACCCATTGTGGAAGGAAAGAATGTCGAGTCATCCATGGGCTGCTTAAAGTGTCATTACCCACTTAACCCCCGGACCATATTGCTGGTCAAAGACCAGAGCACTTTTTGCGATTCGGCACTGCGTCCCTTTAACTGACAATTGCGCGGTCGTGCGACGTGGCTCCCAAACAAAATTGGCGTCTTTTTTTTCCCCACAAATAGAGCTTTCTTTTGTTGGTATTTGATCACCTCTGCGGTTTTAAGTTTTTGCGCTATAAACAAAAATAGAGCGACAATTTTGAAAAAATTTTTTTTTTTTTACTTTTTGCTATAATAAATATCCCCCAAAAATATATAAAACAATTTTTTCCTCAGTTTAGGCCGATATGTATTCTTCTACATATTTTTCGTAAAAAAATCCGCAATAAGCGTTTATTGATTGGTTTGCGCAAAAGTTATAGCGTTTACAAAATAGGGGGTCGTTTTATGGCATTTTTATTAATATATTTTTTTTACTAGTAATGGCGGCGATCAGCAATTTTTTTCGGTATTGCGACATTATGGCGGACACTTCGGACAGTTTTGACACATTTTTGGGACCATTGGCATTTTTATAGCGATCAGTGCTATAAAAATGCATTGGATTACTATAAAAATGCCACTGGCAGGGAAGGGGTTAACACTAGGGGGCGGGGAAGGGGTTAAGTATGTTCCCTGGGTGTGTTCTAACTGTAGAGGGGGTGGCCTCACTAGGGGAAATGACTAATCGCTGTTCATACATTGTATGAACAGACGGTCAGGCATTTCTCCCCTGACAGGACCGGGAGCTGTGTGTTTACACACACAGCTCCTGGTCCTCGCTCTGTAACGAGCAATCGCAGCTCTAGTGGCCGCTTAGAGAGCCAACGTAAAGCTACGTGCTCTCGCGCAGGGGAGCCGACCTGCCGCCGGCAAGTAGTTAAACCCAGACTATGAAAAACTGTGTACACTCACAAAGCTACTAAAGCATTCATTTTGTGTAGAGTAAAATATACCTGGTTGATCCTTCCCACTGCAGGTTGATTTGTGTAGACCAGCTGGTGTCCTCTACAGAGCATGCTCTGTTTCAGTTCCCCTTTTCCTTATCTGTGCAGCCCACATGACTATAGAGTCACACATGCTGCTGGGTGTATACACAGTGGCAAATGACACTCCCCTCCCTCCTTCCCTCTACATGTCCTTGTATTACTAAACACTATAAGGGTGAGATATAGTATGCTGATTGATTACATTCAGTAAGAAACTCACAAAAAAACGTAGTTTTAAAATAATTCGTATTAACTATATTTAATGTAATTGCTAATGTGACGAGCCTAATGTGTGTGTTTACAACTGTAGGGGGGTGTGGCTGTAGGTGTGACGTCATCAATCGCGTCCCCCTATTACAGGGATGACGCGATCGATGCTCCGGCCACAGAGAAGCACGGGGAAGCCGTGTGTACACACGGCTCTCCCCGTTCTTCCGCTCCAGGGACGGATCGCCGCACTGCAGCGGCGATCGGGTCCGCGAATCCCGCGGTCCCGGTCCTGGAGCTTCGGACCGGGTCGCGGGCGCGCGCGCACGCGGGCGCGCGCCCGCGACCCACGGCTGGGTACTAAAACCAACGTATATATTCGTTGATGTGCCCAGCCGTGCCATTCTGCCGACGTAAATGTGCAGTAGGCGGTCCTTAAGTGGTTAAAGTGATACTAAAGTCTTGTTTTTTTTTTACTTTACAAATAACAAACATGTTGTACTTACCTGCCCTGTGTTATGGTTTTGCACACAGCAGCCCAGATCCTTCCTTTCTTGGGTCCCTCATCGGCGGCCGAGGCCCCTCCCCCCTGCTGAGTGCCCCCACAGCAAGCAGCTTGCTTTGGGGGTACCCGAGCTGAGCCGCAAATCTGTGTGTCCATTCATACATGTAGCTTCAGTTTTGCCCCACCCCCTCTCTATCCTCATTGCTTAACTGACTTTGATTGACAGCAGCGGGAGCCAATGGTTCCGCTGCTGTGTCCTAGCTAATCAGGAGGGACGGCAGAGGCACTTGTGCACATCAATGGATCAAGAGGGGGCTCAGGTAAGTATTAGAGGGGCTGAGGGGGGCTGCTGCGCACAGAAGTCTTTTAATTTTAATGCATAGAATACATTAAGATAAAAAAAAATTGTGCCTTTACAACCACTTTTACACAGGGTGGACTCTGTGAAGGGCATTCACTGGATCTCTCCGCTGATCCCAATGAACAGGAGGGTGGCAGGTCCGTGTCTACTCCACTATGCAGAGCGAACATGGACACAGTCCCACTGTTCTCTATGGGGCAGTTGGATGGAAACAGATCATCTGTCCTTTTCCATCCGACTGTCTTCCGATCCACTGGATCGATTGGGAATGGGACCCCCATCTCTGTTTTTAGTGGACAGGATCAAATTGGATGCCGACATGTCTGCTGACATCCGTCACTCCATAGAGAACAATGGCTGGTTCGATCAGGTCTGCCTGAAAAACTGACATGCGGACCCGATGAGATCGCTCGTGTGAAACCAGCCTAAGTCTCCATCTTACATTATTTTGGTAAACCCAAAATTGATTGCACAAAGATTGTATGGCTAGATTGCAAGGGCGACCCATCTATTTAGGGTGCATGGGCACCTGTCCATCACCACCTCCCCTATCCATGCATCCGTCCCTTTTCAGGACACCGGTGTGTTGATTCCAATGCGGAGGGACTGTTTTTTTGAAGCCCCGATTAGAGCCAGAGGCTTTATTTCGGGGCTTCAATATAGGTTGGGCTCGGGGCGCAGAGAGTGAATCAATAGTCACTGTTGTAACACTAATCCTCCTCCTGACCAATCAGGAAGCGGGTTTTGTCACCGGTCAGCCGATTGGCTAAAAGGACAATCAATCCTATTGGACGCCTAGGAGGAGGAGAGAGGAGCCGCACGCCGGATACAGAGAGGACACAGGAGCTGCTGCCCACTGCCCGTAGGAGCCCGCAACCCAGCCACCCATAGAAACCCACCCATAGTAGACCACAACCCGCTGCCCATAGGAGCCCGCAACCCACATATAGGAGCTCGCAAGGGAAAAGAGAATAGCCGCTCCAGGTGGGAACCCAGATGAATATCCTCCGTTGCAGACAACTCAGGTGCAGACAATGCACTTAGCAAAGCAGGAACAAAGATTGTCTCTGGACAGCCACACTCTGAACAAATTGTAGCCTTTTATTAAAAGAAGGACAGCATTACAAGTCACAGCAAAATAAAACTGACGCGTTTCGCACTGAAACTAGTGCTTAGTCATAGCTAAAAAAATACAACAAATGATCAAATATATATACAACCTTAAAGGGGTTGTAAAGGTTTGTCTTTTATTTTCTAAATAGGTTCCTTTAAGCTAGTGCATTGTTGGTTCACTTACCTTTTCTTTCCATTTCTCTTCTAAGGGCCAGATTCAGATTGAATCGCGTAACTTTCCGGCGGCGTAGCGTATTTAATTTACACTACACCGCCGTAACTTTGAGAGGCAAGTGCTGTATTCACAGAGAACTTGCACCTAAAGTTACGGCGGCATAGTGTAAATGTGCAGGCGTAAGCCCGCGTAAAGTAGGCTGGTAGTGGGCGTGTTGTATGTAAACTAATCGTGACCCCACGTAATTGACGCACCGAACGAACTGCGCATGCGCTGGCCATGGACGTATCCCAGTGCGCATGCTCCAAAATCACGTCGGAAATATTCGTTGATATAGACGTGAACGTAACTGATGCCCAGCCCCATTACCGAACGACTTACGCAAACAACGTAAACAATGTACAATTCAACGCTGTTCCGACGTCCATACTTAACATGGGCTGCACCTCATATAGCAGGGGTAACTTTATGCCGGTCGAACGCCTACGTAAACTACGTTTGTGAATTGGCGTATCTACCTAATTTGCATATTCGACGCGTAAATCTACGGAAGTGCCACCTAGCGGCCAGCGTAAATATGCAGTTAAGATCCAACGGCGTAAGAGACTTACGTCGGTCGGATCTTGCCTAAATTCCGGCGTATCTGATTCTTTGAATCAGGCGCCGAGATACGACGGCACTCATTCGGACTTACGACGGCGTATCTGTAGATACGCCGTCGTAAGTCCTTTCTGAATCTGGCCCTAAATGTTTTTTTTCTTTGTTTAAATTTCTCACTTCCTGTTTCTCCTCAGTAAGCTTTCCACCATAATCCGAGCTGTGGAAAGTCATTTAGAACAGCTTACTGAACAGCTTACTGAGGAGGAACAGGAAGTGAGAAATTCAGACAAAGAAAACAAAGGAAAAAAAACATTTAGAAGGGAAATCGAGGGAAAAGGTAAGCAAACCAACAATGCACAAGCTTAAAGTAACCTATATACAGCCAGATTCAGGTAGAGCAGAGCATCTTTGCTCTGGAGTAACGCATCTCATTTGCGTTACGCTGCTGAAATTTTAGGAGCAAGTGCTGTTATTCAGGAAGCACTTGCTCCTAAAGTTGCGGCAGCGCATCACAAATGAGCCGGCGGAATTCAAATTGGGCGGGTACGGGGCGTGTAGTATTCTAACTAAGCGCGATCCCGCCGCCAACGTACTGCGCATGCGTCGAGTGTCCAAACATCCCCGTGCGCATGCTCCATATTCTGTGAATGAACGTCAATGACGTCACATTCCCATTCATGAACTTTTTACGCAAGCGACGTGATTTATTTTTTTCCCGACGCGATGACGACGCCTATACCTAACATAGGATACTCCAACCCCATGTAGGTATATCTATGCGCCGCGTATCCCGTCCGGAAACGTCGTACCGTCATTGCGTCGCGCCGGAATTCGATCGTGAATTGCCGATTTCCGCTCATTAACATATTTTTGGAGCGTAAATCGGCGCCATTTTTAAGTTGAAGTAACGATGCGATGGCGAAACTCAGTTACGCTGCTCGCATCGGAGCTTCAACCCGCCGTTTCTTGTTTTCTGGTTACAGAAAACAGAAACGCCGGCTCAAAGTCACAGTTAGGCTGGCGGATCACTGGATCCGCCAGCCTAACTGTTCCTGAATCTGGCCCATAGAAAATAAAAAACGAACCTTTACAACCCCTTTAATGAGACCAAACAACTGAAGACCTAAGAAAACAGGTAGTGTCTAATTATCTAATTAGTAAACCAATAAGTGGGCGAGAGTGTCTGGTGAAAGAACCCTCTAATAAAAGAGAGAAAATGTGTGTTTGGTGATTTACATGTGTATACCTTCATGTGCATACACAAATTATATAGAGAGTATCCCTATAAAAAGTTTATAGATGGTGAATGTTATACAGATGTAAAAACAACAAAACAAAATGACAAAACCACCTATAGTAACATTGGTGTGAATGTGTGTGAGCCCCATGTGCCAGTGGATACATATATAGGGCCAGATTCAGGTAGATGGGCGCTTCTTTACTTTGGAGTAACGTTTCTCATTTACGTTACTCCGCCGACACTTTCGGCGCAAGTACTGTTATTCACATAGCAGTTGCGCGTAAACTTGCGCCAGAGTAACGATAATGCGCTGGCATAACCCGACGCAAGTGGAAGTGGGTGTGATCATATGTAAATGATGGGCGGAGCCCAGCGCAGAGGCTTACGTTCAGCGCATCATCCACGGAGCATGCGCAGTGAGTGAGGCTCCACTCGTCCCCTTGTGCGCATGCTCACAACTTCCGTCGGCACCACTTCACGGGAAACGTCAGCGCAATGTGTTCCGTTGCGCGTATAAAAGAGCCAGCGGAAGCGCCATTCCGGCGCAAAAGTATTTCCGTTTCCCCCCACCCCAGGGAAGTTACTTTTGCTCTGTGATGGCTGCTCCCGCTACCCCCAAAGAGAGGAGGAATCTCAATTTTAACTCCCAGGAGGTGTCAGTTATAATATCGGCTATGGAGACTTTTAATGAGTTCCTCCACGGGAAAAAAAGTCGTAACACCAGCCGGGAGAGGAAGCAGGGCATCCTGGACACCATTGCTGGCAGGGTCAATGTGTTGGGGTACTCCACCCGGACTGCTGGGGATATACAAAAAAAAATCAACGACCTGCGGCGCAAGGTCCGTGGCAAGGTGGCCACCATCAGGAGACATGAGCGGGGCACAGGTGGTGGACCCCCATGTCCGGTCAGCCTGACCACGAAGGAGGAGGTGGTCGCCCGCTGCCTGGACAGGGAGCAGTTGGAGGGGGTCCCTGGATATGACTCTGTGGAGGAAGGCTCCAGGACAGGTAAGTGTTTTTTATACCCTATTTGGTGTGTTGCATGTGGGGGGGGGGGAGGGTACATGTGCCAAGTGTGTGTGACCACCAACATGTGTCTGCTTTGTGTCATCCACAGATGACGGAGCTGGGCCATCATCTCTTGCCATCCAGTCCACCCCAACCTCCCAACGGGATCCTGAGGACGAGCCCCTGGGTGCTGAAGACACCGAGGTGGAGGAGAGTGCCCACACCACCTCTGCAGAGATGGTTGTGGAGGAGCCTGTTTCTGAACAGGACTTCATTTTATTGTTGGAGGAGTCCTCCTCCTCTGCAGGGCCCTCTGTCATCCCCTCCCCCATCCTCGGTAGCCCCTTAAGGGCGAGTCCATCCCCACGGCGACAACCTTCTCCTGCCCCCAGGAAGGCGACATGGAAGACCAGGGGGATGTGTGATGTGGTCGAGGACCAGGTGGTGTTGGACCACGCCAGACAAACACAGCAGATGGGGGAGATTGCTGCCCACTTGGACCGGGTCGCTGACAGCCTGGGCTCCATGTCGCAGCTGCCCAGTGGTGTGCAGGACGTTTTCACCAGCCTGGGGGAGGTGCAGGCTGATGTACGGCACCTGACAGCAGCCGTCCAAGACAACACAGCTGCCATCCGTGAAGAGGGGAGGCAGCGGCTGCGTGCCCAGCGGCATAATATCACCCGCCAGCTGAGGATGCAGGCCCAGACCAACCTGTATCTCAGCCGGATTGCCGTGGCCTTGGAGGGCAGGCAGCCAACAGCTCCCAGGAGTGGCCCACCCGGGGATCAGCCTCCTACAGATTACCCCCCACCCACTCCCTCCAGGCAGCTGAGGAGCCCGAGAGTGTCCACAAGGAGGAGCCCCCGTCATCCCAGATGTGGGATTTATTTTTGTTTTGGTTTATATTATTTTTCTTTTTTATTACTCAGGTTATGAGTTTTTGTTTTATTTTAGGATTACTCAGGTTATGAGATATTTTTTTTTTTTTAACTGCACACGGTCAGGAGTGCAGGGGACAGTGTGAATGGTGTGTGAATGTGAGAGGGTGGCACTCCTGCCAGTAAGGGGTGTCACCCTCGGCCGTGGTGGTGAAGTTAACCCCACGGCTGTATGAATGACGTGTGAAAGGTGTATGAATGGACAGCGACATCATTGGGGCCTTGACGCTGGCGTTGCTGCTCCCAAGTCCTACATGCTGGACTTGGGCTAATCCAATGCGATGTGGATGTGGTGTGTGTGATCTAGGGACATCAGTGGTGTGCATGCATGCATTGTCTGTGTGATTAATGTTTTGGTTTAGTGTCCAAAGATGCCTACGGCGAGGACCCTCCTGACTGCTCTTCCATCAGCAGACTGGTTCTCCTCTGGCAGGTGGGGACTGTGTGGGTCGGGGGTCAGGTCATCACGTATGTCAATCTGCAGGCCTTTTCTCATAGCAAAGTTGTGCAGAATGCAACATGCACCGATGATCTGACACACAAAGGTAGGGGAATACAATAGGGTCCCCCCAGACTTATCCAGGCAGCGGAAACGGGACTTCAGGAGCCCAAATGTTTGCTCCACCACTGCACGGGTTTTGATGTGTGCTTCATTGTATTTTCTCTCTCCTCTGGTTTGGGGGTTCCGGAAAGGAGTCATGAGATGGGGTCCCAGTGCATATGCAGAGTCACCTGGAAGGGAAAAGACAGGAGGATGTTAGTCATGCATGTGCCCCTTGTGATGTGCATCATGGGAGGGGATAGTCATGCCTGCCACCCATGTCACTCACCAACCAGCCAGCTGTCCCCATACATGTTCTGCTCGAATTCTGCTGGGATGGGACTCTGACGGTATATGAAGCTGTCATGGCTGGATCCAGGGTGTTTGGCACGGACGTGCCATATGAGGCGTTGGGCATCGGCTATCACCTGTACGTTGATGGAGTGCCAATGCTTCCGATTGCGGTATATGTGCTCTGTGGCACTGGGGGGCTGGAGTGCCACATGTGTGCAATCAATGGCCCCCACGGTGCGTGGAAATCTGGCAATGCTGTAGAAATCTGTCATTGCCTTCAGCCGCAGCTCCTCAGTGGTGGGTCTGATGAAGTGGTTGGACATGCGTCTGAGGATTGCAGGGACAACCTGGTGCACACATCTGCTCACGGAGGATTGTGACATCCCAGCCACCACTCCACTTGTACGCTGGAATGATCCACTTGCAAGGAAATGAAGTGTTGCCAGTACCTTCACCAGTGGCTGCACTGCTTGTGAGCGGTGTGTCTTGCTGGTGATGTCATCCTGCAGGGTTGTGGTTAGTTCAAGTATTGCATCTGGGCTGAATCTGAAGAGGCGATACACCTCCTCCTCATCCCCCATGCCAAAGAGGCTAATGCGCGTGCGGTATATCCTCTCACGTGCCCGCCTCCTCCGTAGCGAGGGACCCAGTACTAGTGCTAGGACCACGACTGCCCCTGGCATGTTGGCACACAGAGGTGTTGTCCTTGCACGTGTGGTTGTTCAGCTTGCTAGTTTCGTCGGTAACGCTGCTGCTGTAGCTGCTCTCCTGCTGACCTGTGGCCGTCTGGAGTAAAGATAAAGCAGTTATTTGTAGAAATAACTTTGTGCCGGACGGACGAGATACGTGCGGCGCATGTAGCCAGCGTATGGTGCTAATCCGTTCGCGAATCGGGAAATCTCTCTCATTTGCATATTTGCAGGGGAAATCAATAGGCGCGACTGATGCGCCAAGCGATATTATGTGCTGACGAGACTCTGGCGTCGGAAAGTTAAGCCGATCGGAAATGGCCCGTTTTCTGTCGCATCTAGTTTGGTGGGTACGGCCACATAGAAACTACGGCGCATATTCACAGTTACGCTGCGCATATCGAAATACTCCAGCGCAACTCTACCTGAATCTGGCCCATAATGTGTGTTGCAGCATGAGAACATAAAATTAATAAAAGGGAAATAATGAAATCTCTCATACATGTACAAAGCACGCTGTGCAGTAAAATTAAGAAAACATGTATGTATTAATTGTATAGATGAAGATGGACAAAGGTTGTGTATGTGTATCATAAGTTATCCAAATATTACTGTAATATGTAACACAAATGTGAAACAAATGTGTACACCTTGTATAAGTAAATGAGTGAAAAGTAATGCCGCGTACACACGATCACTTTTTGTAATAAAAAAAGACGTTTTCAAAAACGTCATTTAAAATGATCGTGTGTGGGCAAAACGTCGTTTTATGTCTTCAAAAAAACTACCAAAACAAAAATTCGAACATGCTTGAATTTTTGTGTCGTTTTTCAAAATGTCATTTTTTGTGTCATAAAAAGTGATGGTGTGTGGGCAAAACGATGTTGAAAACGACGTTTTTAAACCCGCGCATGCTCAGAAGCAAGTTATGAGACAGAGCTTCAATGGAACAGAGTGCCGTCGAACGTGGTGTACGTCACCACGCTTTGCTAGAGCATTTTGGAAAAACGATGGTGTGTAAGCAACGTCGTTTTGGAAAATGAAGTTTGAAAAACGTTGTTTTGTTTCGTCACATAAAATGTCGTTTTTTTTCATCACAAAAAGTGATCGTGTGTACGCGGCATAAGGCGAGTCCTACTGAGTGTATACTATAAACTAAAAATGAGAATAAAGATAAATTTGAAAAAATCTTTATAAAGATTAAAAAGAGAAAAAATAAAATAAAGAAATTTATATGTGTCAGGATACTGTGCAGATAGGAGCCTGCAACCCGCCCATAGGAGTCCACAACCCGCCACCTGTAGGAGCCCGCAACCCACCCATAGGAGCCCATAACCTGCTGCCTGTAGGAGCCCGCAACCTGCCCATAGAACCCTGCAACCCACCCATAGAAGCCCGTAACCTGCTGCCTGTAGGAGCCCGCAACCTGCTCATAGGAGCCCGCAACCCGCCCATAGGAGCCCACAACCCGTTCATAGGAGCCCGCAACCCGCAGGAGCCCGCAACCAACCTGCCCATAGGAGTCCACAACCCGCCACCTGTAGGAGCCCGCAACCCACCCATAGGAGCCCATAACCTGCTGCCTGTAGGAGCCCGCAACCTGCCCATAGAACCCCACAACCCACCCATATGAGCCCGTAACCTGCTGCCTGTAGGAGCCCGCAACCTGACCATAGGAGCCCGCAACCCGTCCATAGGAGCCCGCAACCCGCAGGAGCCCGCAACCAACCTGCCCATAGGAGTCCACAACCCACCACCTGTAGGAGCCCGCAACCCACCCATAGGAGCCCGTAAACTGCTGCCTGTAGGAGCCCGCAACCTGCCTATAGGAGCCTGCAACCTGCCCATAGGAGCCCGCAACCCACAGGAGCCCGCAACCAACCTGCCCATAGGAGTCCACAACCCGCCACCTGTAGGAGCCCGCAACCCACCCATAGGAGCCCATAACCTGCTGCCTGTAGGAGCCCGCAACCTGCCCATAGAACCCCGCAACCCACCCATATGAGCCCGTAACCTGCTGCCTGTAGGAGCCCGCAACCTGCCCATAGGAGCCCGCAACCCGTCCATAAGAGCCCGCAACCCGCAGGAGCCCGCAACCAACCTGCCCATAGGAGTCCACAACCCGCCACCTGTAGGAGCCCGCAACCCACCCATAGGAGCCCGTAAACTGCTGCCTGTAGGAGCCCGCAACCTGCCCATAGAACCCCGCAACCCACCCATATGAGCCCGTAACCTGCTGCCTGTAGGAGCCCGCAACCTGCCCATAGGAGCCCGCAACCCGTCCATAGGAGCCCGCAACCCGCAGGAGCCCGCAACCAACCTGCCCATAGGAGTCCACAACCCGCCACCTGTAGGAGCCCGCAACCCACCCATAGGAGCCCGTAAACTGCTGCCTGTAGGAGCCCGCAACCTGCCTATAGGAGCCTGCAACCTGCCCATGGGAGCCCGCAACCCACAGGAGCCCGCAACCAACCTGCCCATAGGAGCCCGCAACCCGCCCATAAGAGCCCGCAACCCGCCGCCCATAGGAGCCCACAACCCGCCACCCGTAGGAACCCGCAACCCACTTATAAGAGCCCGCAACCCACCCTTAGGAGCCCACGACACAGACGCTGCCTGCCACCCCGTAGAAGCCTGCCTGCAACCGATGGGGTAAGTGCTGGGGTGGTGCCGCCAACCGACCAACCGGAAGGGGTAGTTGTTTTCCGCCCCCCCCACAAACTAAAAAAATTACCAGCTGCCACTGCTAGATTGTAATGTGTATGGTGATCCTTAGGATTGATCATCCTCACTTTGGGTCAGAAACTGCGCGGCAAGTGGAACACAGACAGCAGAAAATAAACTGACAGGAGATTAACTCTTTATTCAAAGCAAACAAAAAAAAAAAAAGATGAAAAAAAAAATGTCGATGGGGATAATTTTTACACATTTCTGGTATGGTGAGAAACAGACTTTGGATGACCCAACAGGGAAAAATAAAATAAAAAATTGTTGTTGTTATAACATCATAATAGTTACATAAAAAAAAAGAAGAAGAAAGAAAACATAATAACAATACACAAAGTGTATACAAAGTTACTATGTTGTTTGTGTGCTCAGCCTATGATAGGGATAATAAAGTTGTCCATGTCAGTAGGCAGGGAAGGGGGCTGTATGTGAATAGTGATAGTAACAGATGCTTACTGCAGTGCAATGCAATGAGCAGGCTTTGCCCTTGCCTGAGGATCACGTGCTCAGGAGGACCAGCACAGCTCTAGACAGGCAGATCAGAGAGAGAGGCACAGATTGTCTGAGCAGGGAGGAGGAGACACTGCAGGGACAGGGGCTGCTTGCTGCTGCTGCTGCTGCTGCCACACACACTTGTTATTCCCATCAACTTTTTTTCTGCTTCTTTTTCGTCTCTTATCTGTGCTCCAGAGGATTCTATTATTTTCCTATTCAAGAAGAAGAAGGAAAAAAAATGCACTTGAATAATACAGAGCATGCACCTGATTCGATGGGAAAGGACACATTTCCAGCAGAAGAAAACCAGATGTGAATGGAAATACTAAAGGTTTTTTTTTTCTACATAGGACAATACAAGACACAGGATACAGCATTTGTTCACAGAAGGAGGGAGTTTTTTTCTTTTCTGAATCTGCATCAAACTAGCAGTCTGTGCCAGGTCATCTGGACCTTAAAAACAGTCCTTGAATTTAATAATGAACTGCAGACAAGAGAAGACCTAGACAAGGTCTGCGTATTGGAGAGAAGAGAATAAGCTTGGCAGTGACTGGCATCTATGTATGTGCATGGCAGAGAAGAACTCTTGGATGTAAGGAGTGTGTTGGATGTATTGGTGCAGTTGTAGCAGCAGAGGATGACTATGAGGAATAGAGTGAGGTGCAGAGGGGACAGAGTGATGGGATGCTATAGACACATTTTACCTCTGCTGGTGCTGATGCTGCTTTGTATGGACTGCTGCTGCAGAGCCCAGGTGTACAATCTCAGCCTGGCTGTGGATGAGGGTCTGCCACCTGGTACCCTAGTAGGAGACATCCGTGCAGGACTGCCAGAGGGGAGCCCAGGTGAAGGGTTCTTCTTATCAGAGGAGAGTGGTGAGTCCCCAGTGCTCAGGGACTTCCAGATAGACACAGACACTGGAATTGTAAGGACCCTCCGAATTCTGGATCGAGAAAGAAGAGAACGGTACAGTTTTGTGGCTGCCACCTTGCTGGGTGAGGTGGTGCAGGTAGAGATCACAGTACGTGATGTCAATGATCACTCTCCTACCTTTCCTGTACAATCACTTAGTTTACAAGTATCTGAGCTAACTCCACCTGGAACTACCTTCAGATTACCTGCAGCTTGGGATCCAGATAAGGGAGAGCACGGGTTAAGAGGCTACTCACTACTAAGGGGTAGCCAGGAAGCTGCCTTCATCATCAGGTATGGGGATAGCATGTCTGGTGCAGGGGCTGCAGGGAAGGAGTGGGGTCAGGTAGCAGAACAGGTAAGGGGGGAAAGGGGTTTTTATAGACCAAAAACAACTCTTCAGGTTTTAAAGTCTAGCCAGGAACATGTACAGGACAAATCAGCAGAGTTTAGGACAACCGGTAAGGGATTAGGATCAGACATTGAGGGGTCATGGATACGAGGTGGTGAGCTGCTTTCATCTGATAACAGTAAAGAAGAAACTAAAGACTCAGAGAGAGGGCAGCAGTGGGAGTCAGATATAGAGGATGCAGAGGGGGGGTTTAATGGGGAAGAGGTATTTTCTGAACATTTAAAATCAACTGTCCTGGAGCATGATACATATCCTGGGGGTTATGTGTATGAAGTATATCCTGATACAAGGGGAAATACTGACAGTTCTGATTTACAGGAAGAGGTAGAATGGTCATCTACTGATTCTCGCCTCAACCCTCTGGATCTAGTGTTAGTACATTGGCTTGACAGAGAAGAAATTGATAAGTATCAACTAGAGGTTGAAGCTTTTGATGGTGGTTATCCACGTAGAACTGGAAGACTTTTGGTAAACATAACTGTTTTGGATGCAAATGATAACCCACCAAACTTTGACCAGTCTGAATATAAGGGTTGGGTGTGGGAAAATGCCCCTGCGGGCACCTCAATTTGTGCTGTTCATGCAGTGGACCCTGATTTAGGTAGCAATGGGGAAGTCATTTATAGCTTGTGGTCAGGTGAGGAATATTTCAGTGTTGAAGAAAGTACTGGAATTGTAAGGGTCAGTCGCCCCCTGGACAGAGAACAAAAAGCTCTTCATCAGCTGATAGTCCAAGCCAAAGATGGTGGATCCCAACCTGAAGTTTCTAGTGTGCTTGTCATGGTTAATGTCCTTGATGTTAATGATAACAAACCCAGCATACAAATCACCCTACTCACTGAAAGTGGGCAAGCAGAAGTATCAGAAGGAGCAAGAATAGGAGAGTACTTAGCAAGAATTTCCATTTCTGACCCTGATTTAGAGCTTGAGGTAGAGCCCTGGGAAACCAGTAGCGATAAGGGCAATAAAAGTCATGTAGGGAAGTTTCAAGATCATAGAGAAAATGTTGGTGTGGTAGGACATTCACTAGCAAAAATACCACCTGTTGTAAATATCTCACAAAGCAAAAATACTCTGAATGTTGCAGAAGAAAGACAACATTTCAATCCTGGAAGTACTGGGGCACCTCAACAAGTGTCACTGACTTTGGAAGGTGCTGATGGTGCATTTTCTCTTCGTCCTGTTGGACCACAAGTGTATTTTCTGTGTGTTGATGCTCCTCTTGATCGCGAACAAAAAGATCTATACGAACTGCGCTTACTTGCTAGTGATTCAGGCTCCCCTCCTTTACAGACTCTTAAAACATTACTTTTTAGTATTACTGACTTAAATGACCAACCTCCAATGTTTAACCAACCTAATGGATACCAAGCGTCTGTTTCAGAATCTGCTTCTCCTGGCACTGCTGTCCTCAGTATTATTGCCCAGGACTTAGATGAGGATGGCCTAAATGCCAGAATCATTTACACACTGCAGAGCAGTGACTCTTCTACTGCTTTTAACCTAGACCCACATACAGGGGTTCTGAGCATTACAAGATCATTGGATTATGAAACAGAGACTGTAATGAATCTGGTGGTAATAGCTACTGACCAGGGTAACCCTCCACTATCATCTAGTTGTCATGTGACCATAATGGTTGAGGATACCAATGACAATGAACCAGTCTTCTTACAACAGTTCTACAATGCAACCTTGCAGGAACATTCAGCTTTGGGGCACTGCTTTCTTCAGGTAAGATAAAACAGTATTAAGATATTTTTCAGCCTTTTGATTTATGTTGATATAATAGTGCTTTGCTGATGTCAGGTGAACCCTGCAGCAATCTTTTTCAAAATCCACAATCTTCCTGCAGTATACATACAGCTTGTTATTCTTGGTTTCATCATCATACACTTACAGGGATCTGTTTGTTGAAAGCCATAAAAAAAAAAAAAATGCTTCTGTTTTTTTCCATACTGTCTCATTGCCAGTTTTTCTCCGATGTCTGAAATGGGAAAATGCACAATAACATAAAAGTCAAGTGAAAGAAAAAGTAAAAAGTATAAAGATCTGTCAAAGATTAAAAAAAATCACATCTTCCTAAGCAAAGTCCTTTTTTAACTAGCCTGTATTAAAAAAAAAAATATTATGGTGGCCCTATTGGAAGTTTAAGGGTGAATTCATGGAATAAGAAAAAAACAACCTTTGCCATGGGGTTCCTCGTGCACTGCAAGTGTTAAATGCTTGTTTTTGCCCAGAGTACCAATAAAAAGTGCTTTTACTTTTTTTAACCTTTCTTCTTTTGATGCTTCAGCTGGTGGGCAGTAATGTTGATGTCCTCACTTACAATGCAGGACTGCTGGTCCTGTATTGTATGTTATGACATCACAGCTGAGCTTTGATAAGAAGTGGCTGTGGAAGGAGGAGCCTGTCGGAAAAGGGTGGGCTTGAAAAAAACTGAAAAATTCTGAAAAAAAAAATCAATTGCAGCCGCTGTGCTCATCAAACGCAGCTACTGTGCCCATCAATTGCAGACACTGTGCCATCAAACGCAGCTACTGTGCCATCAATTGCCACTACTGTGCCATCAAACGCAGCTACTGTGACCATCGATTGCTGCCACTGTGCCATCAAACTTAGCCACTGTGACATCAAACGCAGCCACCGTGCCATCAATTGCCGCCAATGTGCCTATCAAATTCTGCCACTGTGCCATCAATTGCTGCCAATGTGCCCATCAAATGCTGCCACTGTGCCATCAATTGCCATCAATGTGCCCATCAAATGCTGCCAATGTACCCATCAAACGCTGCCACTGTGCCATCTATTGCCGCCAATGTGCCCATCAAATGCTGCCACTGTGCCATTAATTGCCAGTGCATGAATCTATCTATTGGTGATAGAGGGGTGGCAGGAGTGAGGGGGCGGCACCCATGCACCCTTATGGACGCACCACTATGGTAAATGCACTTTTTACTGGTTTCCTGGGGAAAAAAACAAGCATTTAAAGAGGAGTTCCAGTCTCCTGTTAAAAAAAATAAAAGCCAGCAGCTACAAAAACTGTAGCTGCTGACTTTTAAAAAACAACCATCCACCTGTCCCATGATCCAGCGATGTGTTCGCCCCAGTCAGGATTACCTGCTGTCTTCTTTCCTCCATGCCGGCATCTTCACTACGGGCACCTGGCTTTGACAGCCTGTGGCTTTACAGCTGGGTGCCCACTGCACGTTCTCGAGCAGCACTGCACATCATAAATGGTGCATACAGTCTTCTGGGACACGTCAGTGTCCCAGAAGAATGCAGGGGGTGGGAGAGGGAGGGAGGAGAACTTTCCGGCAGAAGAACAGAAGTGGGAGTAGGTACCTGTCAAAATCGATCAAACGCCTCCCCCGCTCCACAAACTTGTAGATTCTTCAAGAGGATTGGGGGAAGAGTTCTTAAAGTGGAACTTCCCCTTTTGGGTGGAGGTCTTCCCATCTCCCCTCCCATACTTGGCATGTCATTTTTGGGGTGGGGGTAGCGGGTACCTAGTTTTGATAGGTACCCCCTCCAACTTCCACTCAGATCACTTGGCAATCCAAGAAAAAGTTCTCCTCCTCCCCTACCCTCCTCAAGGTCTTCTGGGACAAATCAGAGGTCCCAGAAGACCGATGGACCATTCACAAATTGCCGTATGGCCCACGCAGTGGAAACTGATTGTGATGCTGAAAGAAGCATATCTGGCTGCTTACAGTTATGATGCCAGCACCAGGAAACCAAAGGCTAGTGAAGAATTAGCCCGGGTGAGGATGGCACTGGATTCATGGACAGTTAAGTGTCCTTTTATTAAATGTCAGCAGCTACAGTATTTGTAGCTGCTGACTTTTCTTTATTTGTTTCTAAAGTCAACAACCACTTTAACAAATCTGCATTATTACTTTCCATACGTCACAATATACTGTATAGCAACAATATAATAAAAAAACTGCACATTTATCAAAGCTGAACATATGAGCAGCTGGTGAGGCTGAAAATTCTGCACTTTTAGGCGGCGTACACACGACCGAGGTTCTTGCTAGAAACCAGCGAGAACCTCGGCCGTGTGTACGCTCTCGGCGAGCTTCCCGTCGGGAATGCCGTCGAGCAGAAATAGAGAGCATGTTCTCTATTTGCCCGCCTGGATGAATGGCTGGTTGCCATTCCCGACGGGCGGGCCGCCGAATCTGACGGCCGGCAGAGAACCTCGACGGGCGGAACGATGTGTTCTGCCCGTCGAGGTTCTCTGCCGTGTGTACGCGGCTTCACAGTGATAATCACAATCTTCCATGTTCTGCTTGAGCAGCTTCCCCTCTGCATGCTTGCTTGGCTCCACTGTTATTTTTAGAAAGCCTTTTATTTTTTTCACTTCCTGGCATGCCTCCAGCTCTGCAGCTCTTATTGGCCCTCTTATGACTCGCCCCCCCTCTCTTACTGGCAAACTCTCATGCGAGTGAGAGAGAGCTGTGCATGATGTCATAAGTCTAGGCTAATGACCAGACAAGAAACAGGAAGTGGGCTGTATAGGGTATTTACTGGCAGAAAAAAAGGGCAAAGGATTTAATTGATGTAAAGTTGAAAAAAAAAAAATGAGGTTCCGCTTTAAGCACATATGCATCTGCAATGTGAGAGGATTGGTTTATTTATGTTGGAGGGGGGTGGGGGATGGGCAGGAAGAATAAGTGTACTCTTTAAATGCTACTGAACAGGTATTGGGATTTAGACAACTGCATCATTCCTGGCCTTGAATTAGTCTAGAAAATAGACGAGGAATCTGAATGATGCATGAAGAAAGATAGTGCAAGTCTTCCTTCTTGTAAAAAAAGAAGAGTAAAAGAAAAATAGAGGCAGAATCTCTGCAAGAGGTGTGCTTAATCAATACTCAGCATGTCAGCACTTTATGTTAGTAAATATATATAAAGTTTTGTGTTTCCATGTCCATTTTTAGTGGAAAGGTACCTTCAAAATAGGATTGTCTGGAATATTTTCACCTTGGCTGAAATATTGTGAAAATGTGTTTATATATTGCGCTGTGAATATATGTTTTATAAAGCGATAAACCCATTGCAAATGTCATCCCCCATGACAAATCTTGTGATATAACCTTTACCACCCCAGTTAATACTTTGTAATGTATTATCCAATTGCTTTCAATTGCAGTCTTAGATGGAAGACACAGCTATACATTGTACTTATACTACTCATGGCAAAAATGACTAAACAACCATGATATGCAGCGAAAACATTCCGCCTATCGCATCAGTTCCTACCCCCAAAGACTTATACTGTAATTTGTAAACCCTTAGGATTTTCATCTTAATGCATTCTATGCATTAAGGCATGGGTCCTCAAACTACGGCCCTCCAGCTGTTCAGAAACTACAATTCCCACCATGCCCAGTCATGTCTGTGAATGTCAGTGTGTTACAAAGCCTCATGGGATGTGTAGTTCTACAACAGCTGGAGGGCCGTAGTTTGAGGATCCTTGCATTAAGGTAAAAAAAACTTTTGTGCTGCATTGGATAGGTTATTAGCAGCAAGAGCCATTGGCTCCCGCTGCTGTCAATCAAATCCAGTGACTGTCTGAACCCCGCTGTCTGTGTCAATGGAGGCATCAGCAGGACTAGGGAGCACGCCCACATGAGTGTCCCTGCAGAAAGCGACTGTCCGAGGGGGCACTTGAGAAGAGTTGGAGCCAGGAACGCTGCGGGGGGACCCCAAAAAGAGAAGGATTGGGGCCACTCTGTGCAAAACCCTTGCACAAAGGAAGTATGTATAACATGTTTGTTATTTTATTTTTTTAAACAAAGCTTTACAATCACTTATTTTCCAACAACAGTCATATAGGTGCAAACACTGCGGTTTATACTGTATAGTCTGAAGCTGATTAGTCTGTGATAATGAATTCTTGGGGTTTGGGGGAAATAATGCACATGATATGGAGGAAACATTCAGAATAAGCCTATTTAGGACTGGCAGTCATAACGTCACCATTCAGGGCTAGAGGGTACCAAGACATAGGGGAATTTCTAATGTGGTGTAAGCTTGTTACCCTTCACATATAGTATCAATCATCCCAGATTTCAAAGTAAAATTCAATACAGGATGCAGTTGTTCAATATTTAATGTTTTTCCATGGTGCAGGCAGGCCAGCCCCATAACAACCAATGATGCCATGGGTCGGACCTGCTCTGCCTCCCGCCTCTATAATGCTGCTGTAGCACTGTGGTGAGGATTGTGAGTAAGGACTCTGATGTTAATGAGGGACTGAGGACTCTCATCTGAAGAGGACCTTGATGTTAAAGGTTAAATGAGGGCTCTGATATGCGGAGGGGGGGGGGGGGATGTGTCCCTACGTTAAGGTGACCAGATTTTTTTAATGAAATCTGGGGACATATTTTTTATTTATTAGTAATGGTGGCAATCAGCGACTCTCTGCCCATCGCCGCTGCCGCCGCCCTGCCTCACAGCCTGTCAGGTCTTACTCTCTGGGCCCCGGGTACTACTGGGTGGGAAGCGGAGGAAGATCCCTCCACCAGGGAAGGCAAGGAGATAAACAGGCAGGCGGCTGGCTGGGACTTGAGCCAAGGCAGAAGAACAGGCGAGTGGAGCTGAATGGGCAAGCACCCGAAACAGAAGAAATAATCCCTCCGCTCCGACCAGCACATGATCATCAGAAAGGGGCACAGATAATGGAAAAAAATACTCTCCCCTAAGCTAGAAGGAGTAGGGGGTGTAATTCTGATATATTTTTTTTTTTTCTGCACTGACTGTCTTTGAAATTGTCCCAGCACCTGTTCAAATCCAATCCGGGGACAAAACCGGGGACAGACTTGGTCCGGGGACAGTGTCCTCAATCCGGGGACTGTCCCCTAAAACCGGTCACCCTAAAACCGGTCACCCTACCATACATCACCAAGCAAAGGGAGAATGTAGATGTCAGTGTCCTTCAGAGCATTACACCATGTGCATTGACTTGCGTTATTCTACCTTGAGGTGGGTTGCAGACAGTGCATTGTGGAGAAATACAGGAATGAACGCTAACTCGCTAAGCAATAAAAAAAAATGTGTGTTTGTTGCGTATGCTCTAAAAAAGTAAAGATTAGTTGAGAATTTTGCAATAAATTACTGTTATGCCACGTACACACGATCGGAAATTCAGACAAGAAAACCGTGGATTTTTTCTGACAAAATGTTGGCTCAAACATGTGTTGCATACACACGGTCACACAAATCTTGTCGGAAATTCAGACCGTCAAGAACGCGGTGACGTACAAGACGTACGACGAGCCGAGATCAATAAAGTTCAATTAGTCTTAAAGGAGTTGTAAAGAAAGACATTTTTTTCTCTGAAATTACTGTTTACAGGGTATAGAGACATAGGGCCAGATTCACGAACACTTGCGCTGGAGTATTTGGATATGCGCCGCGTAACTGTGATGATGCGCCGTCTTTTCTATGTGCCCGTACCCACCAAACTAGATGCGCCCAATAACGGGTCATTTGCGACCGGCGGAACGTTCCGACGCCAGAGTATCGTCAGCGCTTATTTTCGCTGGGCGCATCAGTCGCGCCTATTGATTTCCCCTGCAAATATGCAAATGAGGGATTTTTCCCAATTCACGAACGGATTAGCACCATACGCTGGCTACATGCGCCGCGCGTATCTGGTCCGTCCGGCGCAAAGTTATTTCTACAAAAGGCTGCTTTATCTTTACTCCAGACGGTCACAGGTCAGCAGGAGAGCAGCTACAGCAGCGTTACCGACGAAACTAGCAAGCTGAACAACAACACTAGCAAGGACAACACCTCTGTGTGCCAACATGCCAGGGGCACTCGTGGTCCTAAGACTAGTACTGGGTCCCTCGCTACGGAGGAGGCGGGCACGTGAGAGGATATACCGCACTCGTATGAACCTCTTTGGCATGGGGGATGAGGAGGTGTATCGCCTCTTCAGATTCAGCCCAGATGCAATACTTGAACTAACCACAACCCTGCAGGGTGACATCACCAGCAAGACACACCGCTCACAAGCAGTGCAGCCACTGGTGAAGGTCCTGGCAACACTTCATTTCCTTGCCAGTGGATCATTCCAGCGTACAAGTGGAGTGGTGGCTGGGATGTCACAGTCCTCCATGAGCAGATGTGTGCACCAGGTTGTCCCCGCAATCCTCAGACGCATGTCCAACCAGTTCATCGACCCACCACTGAGGAGCTGCGGCTGAAGGCAATGACAGATTTCTACAACATTGCCAGATTCCCACGCACCATCGGGGCCATTGATTGCACACATGTGGCCCTACAGCCCCCCAGTGCCACAGAGCACATATACCGCAATCGGAAGCATTGGCACTCCATCAACGTACAGGTGATAGCCGATGCCCAACGCCTCATATGGCACGTCCGTGCCAAACACACCCCGGGTCCAGCCATGACAGCTTCATATACCGTCAGAGCCCCATTCCAGCAGAATTCGAACAGAACATGTATGGGGACAGCTGGCTGGTTGGTGAGTGACATGGGAGTCAGGCATGACTATCCCCTCCCGTGATGCACATCAAAAGTGGCACATGCACTACTAACATCCTCCTGTCTTTTCCCTTACAGGTGACTCTGCATATGCACTGGGACCCCATCTAATGACTCCTTTCCGGAACCCCCAAACCAGAGGAGAGAGAAAATACAATGAAGCACACATCAAAACCCGTGCAGTGGTGGAGCAAACATTTGGGCTCCTGAAGTCCCGTTTCCGCTGCCTGGATAAGTCCGGGGGGACCCTATTGTATTCCCCTACCTTTGTGTGTCAGATCATCGGTGCATGTTGCATACTACATAACTTTGCTATGAAAAAAGGCCTAGAGATTGACATACGTGATGACCTGACCCCCGACCCACACAGTCCCCACCTGCCAGAGGACACCCAGTCTGCTGATGGAAGAGCAGTCAGGAGGGTCCTCGCCGTAGGCATCTTTGGACACTAAACCAAAACATTAATAACACAGACAGTGCACGCGTGTACACCACTGATGTCCCTAGATCACACACATCACATGCACATCGCATTGGATTAGCCCAAGTCCAGCATGTAGGAGTTGGGAGCAGTAACGCCGCGTCAAGGCCCCCAATGATGTCACTGTCCATTCACACACCTTTCACACGTCATTCATTCAGCCGTGGGGTTAACTTCACCACCACGGCCGAGGGTGACACCCCTTACTTTCAGGAGTGCCACCCTCTCACATTCACACACCATTCACACTGCAACGTGTGCAGTATCAAAAAATAAAAATAAAATCTCATAACCTGAGAACCAAAAAAATTAACCAAAACTCATGTCCTGAGTATAAACAATAATAATAAATAAAATAAATAAACTCATGTCCTGAGTATAAACAAAAATATATAACAACCAAAAAAACAAAAAACCCTCATCTGGGATGACGGGGGCTCCTCCTTGGGGGCACTCTCGGGCTCCTCATCTGCCTGGAGGGAGTGGGTGGTGGTGGTGGTGGGGGGGCATCAGGAGGAGGCTGATCCCCGGGTGGGCCACTCCTGGGAGCTGTTGGCTGCATGCCCTCCAATGCCACAGCGATACGGCTCAGATACAAATTTGTTTGGGCCTGCATCCTCAGCTGGCGGGTGATCTGATGCCGCTGGTCACGTTGCCGCTGCCTCCCCTCTTCCCGAATGGCAGCAGTGTTGTCTCGAACAGCTGCTGTCAAGTGCCGGATATCAGCCTGCACCTCCCCCAGGCTGGTCACAACGCCCTGCACGCGACTGGGCAGCTGTGACATAGAGCCCAGGCTGTCTGCGACCCTGTCTAGGTGGCCAGCCATCTCCCCCATTTGCTGGGTCTGTTTCGCGTGGTCCAAAAGCACCTGGTCTTCGACCAAATCACACACCCCCCTGGTCTTCCGGGTGGCCTTCCTGGGGGCAGAGGAAGGTTGTCCCCGTGGGGATGGAGTCGCCCTTGAGGGGCTACCTAGGATGGGGGAGGGGATCACAGAGGGCCCTGCAGAGGAGGAGGACTCCTCCAACATTAAAATGAACTCCTGTTCAGGGACAGGCTCCTCCACAACCACCTCTGCTGAAGTGGTGTGGGCACTCTCCTCCTCCACCTCGGTGTCTCCAGCACCCAGGGCCTCGTCTTCAGCATCCCGTTGGGGGGTTGGGGTGGACTGGCCGGCACGAGATGGCCCAGCACCGTCATCTGTGGATGACACAAAGCAGACACATGTTGGTGGTCCCACACACTTGGCACATGTACCCACCCCCGCCCCCCACATGCAACACACCAAAAAGGGGGTAAAAATCACTTACCTGTCCTGGAGCCTTCCTCTACGGAATCATAGCCTGGGACCCCCTCCAACTGCTCCCTGTCCAGGCAGCGGGCGACCACCTCCTCCTCCGCGGTCAGGGTGACAGGACATGGGGGACCACCACCTGTGCCCCTCTCATGGCTCCTAATGGTGGACACCTTGCCCCTCACCTTGCGCCGCAGGTCATTGATTTTTTTACCAATGTCTGAAGCACTCCGGGTGGAGTACCCCAGCACATTGACCCTGGCAGCTATGGTGTCCAGGATGGCCTGCTTTCTCTCCCGGCTGGTCTTCCTGCTTTTTTTACCATGGAGAAAATCATTAAATGCCTCCATAGCCGATATTATCACTGTGACCTCCTGGGCATTATAATTTAGGTTCCTCCTCTCTCTGGGGGCAGCGGGAGCAGCCATTACAGGGCAAAAGTATCTTCCCTGGGGTGGGGGGAAATGGAACTACTTTTGCGCCGGAATGGCGTTTCCGCCAGCGCTTTTAAGCGCCCAGCGGAACGCATTGCGCTGACGTTTCCCAGGAAGTGGTGCCGACGGAAGTTGTGAGCATGCGCACAAGGGGGCGAGTGGAGCCGCACTCACTGCGCATGCTCCGTGGATGATGCGCTGAACGTAAGCCTCTGCGCTGGGCTCCGCCCATCATTTACATATGATCACACCCAGTTTCACTTGCGTCGGGTTACGCCAGCGCATTATCGTTACTCTGGCGCAAGTTTACGCGCAACTGCTATGTGAATTACAGGACTTGCGCTGAAAGGGTCTTCAGAGTAACGTAAATGAGAAGCGTTACTCCAGAGGAAAGATACTCTCATCTACCTGAATCTGGCCCATAATAGTTAACTGATTCCTTTTAAAAACGATTAAAAATAGATACAAATCAATCATATAATTTACCTGTAGTTTCAGTTTAGTTTCTGCATGCTGTTTCTTGGTTCTGTGATGTACAGAGCCACAGAGCCAATACAGGGCAGTGATGGTTTGGAAAACAAAACTGATTGGTGCTGAGGGGTTTTAGGCCTCGTTCACACATGGATCCGTTCAGGTCCGTCTGTCAGTTTTTCAGGCGGACCTGAACGGGCGCTCAATGCACCCCTATGGAGCGTCGGATGTCAGCGGAGACATGTCCGCTGACATCTGACCTGATCCGATCCGCTAAAAACAAACGTATGGGGCTCACGTCCCCATCCGTCCATGCGGATCGGATCGGGAAAGATCTGATGAAAACGGACATGCTGTCCGTTTTCATCAGATCGCTCCATAGAGGACAGCGGGACTCGACAAGCTCCTCCCCGCTCAGTGAGCAGAGGGGAGCTTGTCATCCGTCGGCTCAGCGGAGATCTGCGGACTGATCTCCCGCTGAGCTGGCAGACACAGGCGGACTCCGTCGGAACGGACTGCGACGGAGTCGGCTATGTGTGAATGAAGCCTTAGACACACAGTAATCACACCTCCTTGATTAGTGACCACAGAGAGAAAGCTCCCAGTACTGTGGTTATCAGGAAACAGACAACCAGGAAGTGTGGAGATCAGAGAAGGATTACAGCAACTTGAGAGCAAAAAACTAACAATGAGGACATGAAAACAGCACTGCATTAAGGTAAAGGAAGCTATTAAGATACAAAAAAAAATCCTTTACAAACCCTTTAATGTTTGGTGGAATACATTTTTATCACTTCAGGGTCTCACCATTGGGATTGTACTTATTGAAGGGTCCATGATCTCCTTTTGTATAGTGTTTTGTTATAGGATGTGCATAGTAGTTAACCCAGAGTTTTCCATTGGCAATAAATAACAAATCCCATTCTATTATTATATACTGTATCTGTTAAGGTAACTACTTGGAATTAAATTGTTTTAATAGATTTACAATCTGAAGAAACAGAAAGAGTGTTTGGATTTATAGTGGGAACCTAATTGTTTCATTATTTATTATAAAAAAAACTGTTGAATATTAGATCACTCCAACCAATTTCAATGTGTTTAAGGCCTGGTTCACACTGATACGATTTGATATGCGATTTGAGTTGTCAAATCGCATCTCGAATCGGCCGCATTTGCCGGAAATGGCACCATCCTAATCGGTGCGACGCCGCATTTGCGGCACTGCACCGATTTAAAAAAATAGTTCCTGTACTACTTTTTGCGATTTACATTGACATTTGTGCAGAAACCTGCACAGATGTCTCTGAAATCGCGGCCGAAATCGGGACTGCCGGGCGGGAGTGAAATCACACGAGTTCAGCTTGAAGTCGCACGGCTTTACTCCCGCAGCCCAGTGTGAACCTGGGCTCAACCCATTCAACAGTGGCGTTTAAACAGTTTACCATTTTATATACCGTATTTATCAGCCTATTACGCGCACCGGCGTATAGCGTGCACCCCTAATCTGGACATGAAATTCCTGAAAAAAAAATGTTTTATTACTTACAGTTTTGGTGTCTTGTCCGGCGTCCATCGGTGGCCTTGTCCGGTCCGGCGTCCGTCTGCGGCCATCGTGGTGTCCTCCCCACTGTGTTTCTCAGCGGATCCCCGCTTCCCGCGCTGTGTTTGAACCACTCCGCCGACATATACCGAGCGTAGTACACTTGGGCACGCTCGGCCAAGCTCGGTTCCTCTTGCGTAAAGGACGTACAGAACGCACAGGACGTGACCGCGAGGGCAGCCGAGCCTTGTCAGTGACTTGTCATACTCTGCTCCCTATAACAGAATGCTGCGGAAGTGCTGTTGGCGGCCAACTGCACATACGCAATGCGTTCCAAACGCATCTGTGATGCGTTCCAATGGATTTACGACAGTACACACCAGCGAAACCTCATTCGGCATCCAAAAAAAGAGGAGGCCGAGCGAGCGGAGCGACTGGCCACTTTCCCCTAAGTCCACGTCGCCCTGAATGATGGCTTCGCTGGTGTGTACTGTCGTAAATCCATTGGAACGCATCACAATTGCATTTGGAACGCATCGCGCAAGCGCAGTTGGTCGCTATGTCACTTCCGGAGCATTGTATGATAGGGAGCCGAATATGACGCGTCACCGGGTGTACCCGAGTGTACTGCGCTCGGTATATGTCGGCGGTTTAGTTCAAACACAGCGCGGGAAGCGATTATCGGCGTATATCACGCACCCATGATTTTTCCCTGATTTTAATGGCAAAAAAGTGCGCTGTATACACCGATAAATACGGTAATAATAATAAGAAGAAAAAACTTTAAACTGGTTTTCTTTCTGTATGGGGTCATGGAGCTCTTTACCCTAATACAATCCACATTTATGACAACTGTATTACACTACTATATCCTATTCATTGCATGATGTGAGATAAGTAAGCTATGTGTTTATTTTTATTTTATGTGTTGATGCTATGTGCATACTACTGTTACCTGCATAGCCCCATGGGTCTCAGAGCAATCGATCAGGTTGGGGTCACAGCACTCCAGTTACAACATGGAATTTCTCCGATTTCCCCATAGTGATAACTGCCCTGAAGCTACTGTTATGGCTCCTAGTCCTTGAACTCTGCTTTGAGTATCACTATGTAGGAAATCAGGCACTAAAAGTCTGGGAACTTGAGAAGGGGAGGGAAGCCTTATGGTATAAGAAATCTGTGAGTATGTTTGCTTATACATATATGATCATGTTTCCATTAGATTAGTGAAAGATAAAGAGGCAAGGGTGTTGATTTATGAAAGGAAAATAGACTGTTTATTTCACAAGGGAAGCTGCACTTTGCAAGGGAATTATCCCCACAGCTTAGTGAATGAGGTGGAGCTTTGCTGACTTCCTTCTTCCAATCAAGTGCAAGTTTTTTTTACTTGAACATGATTGGGTAATCTTTGCAAAGTGACATTTCACCACATTCACTGAGCTCTGTGGAAATGTATCTTGCAACGTGAACAGCATATTTGCCTTTATTAAATCAATACCAATAAGTCATGGATCCCTATTAAATTGGTTTCTCCATGAGCCGTGGTTGGTGGTAGTTACTACCTCTGTTATCCCATTGCTAACTCACTGTACATGTATACACTGTTGAAGTAGGGTGACCACATTTCCAAACTACCATTCAGGGACACCCTCCCTTCTCCAAAATCAGCTTGTGCTGTAACGAATCACAGCACAGTGAAGTGGCAGGATTTATGATTTCTCCAATCACAAGCAGAGGGCGGGGATTGTGCTCCTCTAGGCATTCCCGGCCAGGGCAAGTACTGTCAGTGAGTAAAGCGGTGATGTGGCGTCCTTTTTTGGGGGCATCAGATTGGCCCGGGGGCATGGCTGTGTCAGTTTAATTCCGGGACACTGTATTGTCCTGGAATGAAGGTGCCTGGGACAGACCTGCAAAATGCTGGACTGTCCCGGCCAATCCAGGACACGTGGTCACCCTATGTTGAAGGGGCCTTGTACTTTTTAACCACTTAGCAACCACCTGCCGAAAAATAACGGCGGCAAGGTGGTTGCTTAACTCTGGGATCACGTTATATAACGTGATTCCAGAGTCGCGCTCCCGCGCGCCCCCTGGGGCGCGCACACGGGAATGTCCGTGACCGCCGGGTCCAGAGGACCCGGCGGGTCACGAATCACGGTAAATCGCCGCTGATAGCGGCGGTTTACCACGTGATCGCGCCGTCCAATGACGGCGCGATCAGATGTAAACAGACCGGCGTCATTTGATGACGCCGGTTCCTCCTCCTCTCTCTGTACCGATCGGTACAGTGTGAGAGGAGAGGGGAGGGAGCGGATGGCAGCGCCAGTGCTGCGGGATGGATCTGTGACAAATGTAGTCACAGATCCATCCATCCATCCCTCCCTGCTCAGCCATCCCTGCTGCACATACTCTGCAATACTCTGGGGGGGGGGGGCAATACTCTGGGGGGGGCAATACTCTGGGGGGGGGGGCAATACTCTGGGCATACTCTGGTGGGCATACTCCGCAATACTCTGGGCATACTCTGGGCATACTCTGGTGGGCATACTCCGCAATACTCTGGGCATACTCTGGGCATACTCTGGTGGGCATACTCCGCAATACTCTGGGCATACTCCGCAATACTCTGGGCATACTCCGCAATACTCTGGGCATACTCCGCAATACTCTGGGCATACTCTGGGCATACTCTGGTGGGCATACTCCGCAATACTCTGGCATACTCCGCAATACTCTGGGCATACTCCGCAATACTCTGGGCATACTCTGCAATACTCTGGGCATACTCTGCAATACTCTGGGCATACTCCGCAATACTCTGGGCATACTCCGCAATACTCTGGGCATACTCTGCAATACTCTGGGCATACTCTGCAATACTCTGGGCATACTCTGCAATACTCTGGGCATACTCCGCAATACTCTGGGCATACTCCGCAATACTCTGGGCATACTCCGCAATACTCTGGGCATACTCCGCAATACTCTGGGCATACTCCGCAATACTCTGGGCATACTATGCAATACTCTGGGCATACTCTGCAATACTCTGGGCATACTCTGCAATACTCTGGGCATACTCTGCAATACTCTGGGCATACTATGCAATACTCTGGGCATACTCTGCAATACTCTGGGCATACTATGCAATACTCTGGGCATACTCTGCAATACTCTGGGCATACTCCGCAATACTCTGGGCATACTCCGCAATACTCTGGGCATACTCCGCAATACTCTGGGCATACTCCGCAATACTCTGGGCATACTCCGCAATACTCTGGGCATACTCCGCAATACTCTGGGCATACTCCGCAATACTCTGGGCATACTCTGCAATACTCTGGGCATACTCTGCAATACTCTGGGCATACAGCGCCCCTGTCCCCGTGAGCTCGCATGCAGAAGCGAACGCATACGCAAGTCCCGCCCACATATGAAAACGGTGTTCAAACCACACATGTGAGGTATCGCTGCGAACGTTAGAGCGAGAGCAATAATTTTGGCCCTAGACCTCTTCTCCAACTAAAATGATGTAACCAGTAAAAATATTTAAAGCGTCACCTATGGGGATTTTTAAGTCGCAAAGTTTGGCGCCATTCCATGTGGCCACGCTGTGTAAAAGTCCCACACATGGGGTATCGCCATACTCGGGAGGAATAGCAGAATGTGTTTTGGGGTGTAATTTGTGGTATGCATATGCTGTGTGTGAGAAATAACCCGCTAATATGAAAATTTTGTGGAAAGAAAATAAAAATGAAAAAAATCTTGATTTTGCAAAGAATTGTGGGAAAAATTACAACTTCAAAAAACTCACCAGGCCTCTTTCTAAATACCTTGGAATGTCTTCTTTCCAAAAAGGGGTCATTTGGGGGGTATTTGTACTTTTCTGGCATGTTAGGGTCTCAAGAAATGAGAGAGGCTGTCAGTACATCATCAGGTGTGATCAAATTGATCAATTTTCAGTAATTGGTACCATAGCTTTTAGACCCTATAACTTTCACCCAGACTAAATAATATCTAAATTTTTTTTGTTTTGTTACCAAAGATATGTAGCAGTATACATTTTAGGCCAAATTTATGAAGAAAAATTACTTTTTTGCAAAATTTTATAATAGAAATGAAGAAAAATTCATTTTTTTACAAAATGTTCGTTCTTTTTTCATTTATAGTGAAAAAAATAAAAACCGCAGAGGTGATAAAATACCACCAAAAGAAAGCTCTATTTGTGGGAAAAAAAGGACAAAAATTTCATTTGGTTATAGTGTTGTATGACTGAGTTATTGTCATTCAAAATGTGAGAGCACCGAAAGCTGAAAATTGGTCTGGTTATTAAGTGGGTTTAAGTGCCCAGTAGTCAAGTGGTTAAACAAAGGGCCAGTTCATTGTTCTGACAATAAGGGGGGACAGTGGCCAGTGGGAGTACAAAATGCCACATAATTTGTGGTCAGTGGGACTAAAACATGATCTGGGCCAGTGGGAATAAAAAATGCCACAGGGCCAACAGTCAGTGGGAGTAAAAATGTCTCAGGGTCAGTAGGAGTAAATATTAAAGGTTGGTGGTCAGCGGGAGTAGTGTAAGCCCTTTTTTTGGTTCTATGAAGGTTTCCTGAGAGGATGCATTCTTTTGAGTGTTTTTAAGGTGATCAAGCTCACACTGCAGGATAAAAACTTGGAGAGGGACGATTTGGATACAGTTTTTTTTTAATCTTTTAAGACATTTGAAAAAAGGACCTCAACCATCACTAACAATAATGCCGCGTACACACGATCGTTTTTCGGCATGAAAAAAAACGACGTTTTTAAAAACGTCATTTAAAATGATCGTGTGTGGGCTTCACATCGTTTTTCATCTTCTGAAAAACGACCAAAATTTTTTTTGCGCATGCTGCATTTTTTAACGTCGTTTTTAAAACTGTCGCTTTTCGGGTTGTAAAAAATGATCGTGTGTGGGCTAAAACGAGTTATGACTTCCAAAAACCATTGCTTCTACCCTCTACTTATGCCGCGTACACATGATCATTTTTCGGCATGAAAAAAAACGCAGTTTTTCAGCTTGTAGAAAAAACGACGTTTTTCCAACTTCATCATTAAAAACGATGTTGCCCACACACCATAGTTTTTCAAAAATTGATGAGCAAAGCGCGGTGATGTACGTCAGGTACGACGGCACTCTAAAGGGGAAGTTCCATTCAAGCTCCCGTCTCCTAACTTGCTTCTGAGCATGCGCGGGTTTAAAAACGTTGGCCCAGATTCACAGAGCAATTACGCCTGTCTAACTGGTGTTAGACAGGAGTAATTTCAAATTTCAGATTTCAAAATCCTCAAACCATGATATGGCGGCTTCGGGCTTCGATCCGAGAGGCTTACGTCTTCGTAAGCCTTCGGATCTACGCTGCAATATTTTTGCGGCCGCTGGGAGGAGTTCGCGTCGTTTTCATGCGTCGGGATATGCAAATTAGTTTTTACGGCGATCCACGAAGATACGAGCGGTCTTCGCAATCGCTTTCGTCTATTTTTTTATACGTACTGTTAGACCAGCTTTTTGCTGGTCTAACGGTGCGTAGCCCATGTTAAGTATGGCCGTCGTTCCCGCATTGAATTTAAATTTTTTTTTTTTTTACGTAACTCGTCCGGGAATAGGAATCTCCGTAAACGACGCTACTCAAGAAAAAATTACGTAACGACGTGATTTCACGCAATGCACGGCGGGAAATTTGCGAACGGAGCATGCGCAGTTCGATCGCCGCGGGAACGCGCCTATTTTAAATGCTTCACGCCCCCTACTCGCGCAGATGGATTGCGACGGGAGAAATACACTACGCCGCCGTCGTTTACTGGACAAAATCTACCTGGATTCCACGTAGAGCCAGGTAAAAAACGGTGGCGTAGTGTATTTCTGATACTCTACGAGAATCTAATTCTCTGTGAATCTGCCCCGTTGTTTTTATAGTCGTTTTAGCCCACACACGATCATTTTTTACAACCCGAAAAGCGACAGTTTTAAAAACGACGTTAAAAAATGCAGCATGCGCAAACATTTTTTTGTCGCTTTTCAGAAGATGAAAAACGATGTGAAGCCCACACATGATCATTTTAAATGACGTTTTTAAAAACGTCGTTTTTTTTCATGCCGAAAAACGATTGTGTGTACGCGGCATTATTGTTAGTGATGGTTGATAAAACACATCCCACTGTCTTTGCTGCTGTCAGATTGAGCAAATGCATAGTCCTTAAATTCACATGTCCTTAGATCTAGGACTAAACACTTAGATATACCCACTAATTAAAGCCTATTTCATTGTTATTTTTTTTGGTTGCAGTATGCATATGATGTCACTGCATTCATAGAAAGGAAAACACAAAAGTAAAATTAAAACTTTGATTTCTGCTATACAATCAAAGGTTAGTTGACTCACTAATTATATTTCGGTGACTTGTGGGGTCTTAAGAACTTAGCTGCTGGTTTATTTTATCTCTTGAGCTCAAATCAGCTAGATCTCACTGCTATAGATTATGGCTTTGTGCTGTCTATCGTGAGGATTAGGGTGTACTCTACCACACAGCGGTGTTCCCATTTTATGTTTTTGTAATTAAATGAATTAATGATAATGACAGAGAATGAAACCCTTTATAGTTGGCAAAAAAAGTGTGCAGACCTGGAAATTCAAGCATAGAAATATCCAAGAGAGAGTAAAAAGCATTAAATACTTTAACCCACCCCCTCTCCCTCAGCAATAACAAAGCATTGATCCCCTCTGTAACTCTAAACATGTAACCTGTAAATATGTTTAAAGCCTTGTCTATGGAGATTTGGAGGCGCCATTCCATAAGTGTGCGCAATTTTAAAGCGTGACATGTTAGGTATCTATTTACTCGGCATAACATTATCTTTCAAATTATAAAAAAAAATCGGGCTAACGTTAGTGTTTTTTTTAATTATCATCGTATAACATATAGGATAATAATATATGATTTAGCTTGATTAAAACAGTACATTTTCAACAGCAGCAGATTCTCCCTCTTAACTGTGTGAGAAAAACATGGGATTATGGGTAAATCTTTTACCCATAAACCTTCTAGTTAAGAGGGCTGGGCTGGAAGAGAGCATTTTGTCTTGTATGCACATATCCCCTTCTATGACACTGCAGTGAGAGGCATGCCTCCACTGCAGCATTTTTATTGGACAGCTTGGACCAATGGTGCTTTACCATTGGTCCAGGGCTCCAAGCTATCCATTGAGCTCAGTGCTTCTGACAAGAAGTTAGGGGAGGCACTGTGAGGTCATCCTCTCAGTCTGCTGCAAACAGAGTGTGCCAGCTTGTATTTAAACTGGCTGCTCTATATGTAGCTTCTAACAGGCTGCGTAAGGAGCCCCATATCTTCAGAACCATAGCTGATAGGAGACCCACATTTTGATCAGTGGTGGTGTAGGCCTTCAACCACCCACAAGAAAAACAGAAATGGAAGGCGTGCACACCTAGTGCATTACCAGAGATAATTTTATAATAAAAAATGTTTTAGTATAAAAGTAAGTGCTCACAAAATGCAAATGACAAAAGGCCATAAACACAGTGCATGGACATGCACAGAACACGGGGTACAGCTGACGCGTTTTGGGGGTACTCCCTTCCTCAGAGCTAGGCCTCCAGATATGAACCCTCAAAATCTGCCTCACCTGCCTCCTCTGACAGCACATCTCTGCTACAGAGTAGGCATCAGCTTATGCGGTTCTTGCTCCCTTCTACACCTCCAACTTTACAAGTAGTTCCTCTGCATTGCACTCTGTTTGATGCTCTGGAATGGTGGGTCAGCAAGCGATCTACCAGTCACCTGTCCACGATCTACTGTTAAATCAAGATCTACAGGTTGCTGATCCCCAGAGTAGACTAACCCTTTAAGGGGTCAGTAAACACTGTAATTAAAGTGACAGTATACAATATCTTAATTCTGCTAAATCAATACACAAATACTAGAGGGTGGCTATGTTCCTACATACAGTGGGACCAAGGAGAATAAATGTAGGCACCCTCTAACAGGAAGTTGGATCACAGCAGCCCCACACCCCCAAAAAAAGTTAAGAATACATACTAGAATTATTTTTTAAACATGCTTCCATACATTCCTTTCCTTTTATCTTACCCTACCAACCTTCTATCAATATGTTAAAATCATAAAAGTTATCAAATGTCAGAGTCTTCAGGGAATAACAGATTATTTTCTCCATGTGCTCTATTACTTTGACCTTCTGTTCAGTTCCGTGGCATATGGCAAAGTGTTAGAGACAGAGTGACTGGAGTGTTTTGAACTCCTAATTGCAGAAATCTTTTATGCTGCAGCCCCAAAAATAATATCCTACAAATGTCAAACATGTCATTACTTTCAGCACTTTTTGGCGTCCTAATCATGTGTACTGTAGAAGTATATATAATTTAGGGAACTTCTGCAGGAATTAGGTATTCTGGGATTTCACAGCAAATACAGCACTTTATGTAGCAGAATGTGCTGTCCATCTGGTAAAGTCTGTTTTGTCAGCACTATTCCAGTGAATGCATGTAGATTCATTCCTTAGCGCATGGTTTCTCACCAACACAGCGTCTTTTCGAGCATGTTATACAAATTATTAGGTATATCACGTTTGTGGATCTGCAGCAAATAGTGTCATGCTGTCATCCCAGTAGGGCTTGTGTATCTTTAGTGCATGCAGGAAAACGTTCTATTTATACTGGGCTGGAAACTTTTCCCAATTAGCTTTTTTTCATATGCCACAAGAGATTGTTTCTGAATATTGCTTCAAGATTTTTGTTCTTGTGCATGAAAGGCTTGAGTTCATTTGTATGTTTTCTTAGATCTGTGGGGTGTGAATTGTAAATGCATTTTCCTTTTTAGTCTTCTTATACATAATACGCACATGCAAATGTTTCATATATCCTAGTACAACTATGTACAGACATTAACTTCTATAGCTGTAGGGCACGTAGTACAAAAGAGAATAACTGCTTCAAAGTTCAGTTGTTAGGTGGAGGCAGGATATTTGTGAAGGATCACCCAGATGTGTGGACAGAGTAGTAGATACATGGAAATATTAAGGTTGAGAGTTTCAGAGGATGGGAGAGGTTCTGGAAAAGTTCTAGAGATCAGCATGGGAGGAGGCAAGCTATAAAGCAGAAGGTCTTGGGAGGAGCAGAGAGGACGGTTTGGGTGATATATTGAGACACGATTGGTGATGTAGCTGAGGGCAGAGTTGTAAATGACTTTGTATGTTGTTGTTAGCATTTTGAATTGTATTATTCATTGGGCAATCGGAAGCCAATGGAGGGATTAGCGGAGAGGAGTGGTGAACACTGAGCTGTTGGTAAGGTGGATGAATCTGGAACAACAACATTCATGAAGGACTGAAGGGGGATAGACTGTGTAGATATAGGTATATTAATGAGAAGTGAGTTTCAATAGACAAAAGCCAACAAGGGAGTTAATAAACTGCTTTGTGGTTTTGGATAAAAAATGGTGTATTTTAGAAATGTGAAGTCTACAAGACTTGGACAGTGATTGGATGTGGGGCTGAAAGGACAGGTCGGAGTCTAGGATTACACCTTGTACCCTGGCATGAGGGGGGAACTGATAATTGTATCATTGATTGTGATGAAAAGGTCAGGGAGGATGGATGGGCAGGAACGGGGGGTACATTATGAGCTTGGTTCCAGAAAGATTGAGTTTGAGAAAGTGGTATAACCTCATGCTATGTCAGTAAATATATGCACTGGCAAATGGCTAACATGGTCAACACTGCATTTATTTATTTCTTTTAGCTAAGTGACTATTTAAAGCCATGGAAGCAAAATCTTCCACTCTGTAAACAATATTGGTTACCTACTATTCTCCATACACTATTTACAATAATATTCATGTGATCATGAGAGAACTAGAAGCAATGTAGCATGTAATTATGTTTGTCTAAAAATATTTTGTAGTAAAAGCAGAGTTCCATCCCCTGCATACTGTAGTGGCTGACTTTTAGTAATAGAACACTTACCTGTCCTTGACTCCAGCAATGTCGGCACCCCAGCTGATGTTTCTATTGGCTCTCGGGTGCTTCCTTTGCCATTCATAGTAAGGGAACCTGGCAGTGAAGCCTTGCGGTTCTTTACTGCGCATTCATGAAGCGCGCTGCGCTCTCTTACTGGGGCATGAACGTCTGACATAGCTCACTGCAGCAAGATCCGACGGAAGTGGGGATGGGTACCTGTCAAAACAGGTACCCGCTCTCCCCTTCTCCCAAAAGGTGCCAAATGTGGCACCGAGTGGTGGAGGAGACAGATAAGCGGAGCTTCTACTTTTGGGTAGAACTCCACTTTAAATCACTGAGTAATACCAAGACAAAAACTGTTAATTAATAATCTTCACAATCACAAATATTTTATTGTTTTGCTTCATCCAATTATATAGGTTGCTAAGGTGGAGTTTTGCTTTAAAAAATTCAAAGAATGAAACTTTTACAATATATAGTACATTTATAGATTACAGTTTGATGTGAGCGGTTACTAGAGAAAACCTGATGTATTTCCCTAGAAAGGTAGACTATAATTTATGAACAATGATACGGGGAGTGTCTGCTTCCCTGACAAGGCCATATTAAATGGTGAGCTTACTTAAATTGACTCAGTCATGCTCTGGTGTCTTATCCTTAACTTGATACTCTGTTTATATTATGAGAAATGTCAAGAGGAGAGTAGAGTGAACACCACTAAACCCTTATCTAAAGAGATGCTGTCAGCAGTGCTTTGTGATGCTTAGTAATAACTGTTTAACGATGAATAATGTCCACATAGCAGCAACTGATTCCACCATGGACAAGGTACATCTACTTTGATCAAAAACTATATGCATTCTTTGGTGACATCCATATAACACAAAACATTCTTTGCCCTGGTAAACTTTAATCAGCATGGAGAAAGAATGCACTGTCAAGTCTATTTTGCTGCTTATACAAATTTAAATCATATAAGGAAAACATGTATCTGTGTCTAATTGCAATATATATAATCGTTTATGAAATGGTTGATCTTAGAATTTATATGTATAGGTTCTTTTGCATGTAGACCATAAACGTAACTTTTGCATTATGTTCATAACTGGTAATTATTTACATCTAAGTTAGATTTCTAAAGAGACTTGCTTTTTTTTAAAACAAAACAAAAAACTTGTCGGAGAATTTTTTGAAAAACAGAATTTGCCATATAGTCATGTTTAGCTAATGATTTGGACAGCAAAGATTTTACTAAAAGTGGTAGTAAACCAATAATGCTTACCTGTAGGTACTGTAAATATATCCTAAACTTGCACCGTTTAGGAGATATTTAGAATGCATGCAGCCAATGACATGACCAGTTCATGCTTGGGGGTTATGCCATCGTGCCCCGGCCACTCATGTAGCCGGAGACCGCAAACCTGGAAGGAAGACCGTGGAAAGATGTCATCCGTCTCAGCAGTGATTTTGTGGCACTGGAGGGCTTAGTTCTAAGGTAAGTCTATCATAATGTACTAGCATACGATGCATGGATATATAGCTATGAAAAAAAAAAACAGTTTTGGGAGCCTAGGGAAGGGTTAGAACCTTCCAAGTTTAAAAAAAGTTTTTGTCCCCACTGTGGAAAGTATTCTCCTATATCTCTTTTTGTGCCAGTTGTCGCCAGGACAGAAAATTATGGAATATTCACATTTTTTATAAAGTGATGGTAAATGAAGACACTTTTTTTTATTAATTTTTTGTGAAAAACTGTCTAAAATTGGTATTTCCCTTATGTTCGTAGATAATTTATTTAATTTCTTTTTGTGGAAGATCTCCCCAATGACACAAAGAAAGCACAACAAAAAACAACTAACAGGGTTTTTTTTAATTATTTCCTTGTTTAAAAATAAAAAAAAGTTTTAACGAGACATACATTTTAGAGACAAGTGGATAATGAAATCCTTGCCTTTTTTCTGAAAAAACCTGTATTAAAAAGCTATATGTCCAACCATTCCCTTTGAGTGTTCCAGATATGCATTTTGCTTTCCTCAATTAGTAGTTTAGAATGGGCAGCACTTAGCTAAAGATAAGCAGTGGCTATCTCCTTATACTGTAACTGTAGCTCCCCTTTGCTTTCAGCATGGGCACTACGCTAAAGTTAGTTTGACTGGCAGAGTTACATTGCTCCCAGTCATAATTTGCCTAAATTGTGACCTCTGTCATTCCGGAAAGGTTCACTGGGTCAGTTTTCATTCTAGGGATGTAGTATCATCTCTGGTCGGCAGTTGGCACCAGAGGGGTTTCTGGCAGAGCAAGTCTTCCCCAGCAGCCAATTGGAGGAGTTCTTGCCTCGCGGGGCATGCTGGGGAGGGGCATATCTGGTACAGGGGTCATGTGTTCTAAATCTTCGCGGGGTCCCGGTTCCAGGTGCGGCATCCACCTTTAGGGTGCATGCATCCATGGACCCCGCGGGCGTGGCCCTCCTGGCCAAGATTACAGGCTTCAACCGAGCCTCAACCGGAGGCGAAAGGGGACCCCAGTGACCTACTGGGTTCCCAGTCCTATTGAAGGGATCCCAGGCTGGGTGCCCTGCGATTGGGGGATCGGCTTGAGGGGAACCCGGAGGCAGGTTGTCCAACAAGGCTTGACGAACCAATCGGGGATCTGATGACCGGGATGATGACAGGTACGCTTTAGGGTCCTTTCACACTAGCGGACCGTTCGTCTGCTCATTACAAGTCCGTTTACGGACTTGTAATGGGCCCCTATGGGAGCGGATCCATTAGCGGATGATGCATCCGCTAACGTCTGCCAGATCCGCATCCGTTTTTGCGGACGGAAGAATGTCCTATTTTTCTTCCGTCCGGCCAAACGGATCGGATGCAAACGGACAGACGGTCCGTTTCCATCCGACTCCCCATAGGGGAGAGCGGAGGAGAGACAGGGCGGTCCCTGCACAGTGTGCGGGGACCGCCCTGTCCGCCGACAGCTGAGCGGAGACCCCCCGCTGAGCTGACGGACACACGGAGTGGACCGAAAAACGGACCGCTCCGTGTGTAAGGAGCCTTACTGTTTCCGGTGACCTTTTCTTAGAATCTACTGGGAGGATTCGCTCTGTTCATCCACCTAATCTCATTTAAAGTAATTGGCCTGTGGCAGAGGCCCTACAGCCAGGTCTGTGTTAAGATCTGTTCCTTGCAGAAAATCGAAAGTGACACCTCGGCTGCCAGGCTCGCGCAGGAGACCTGTCCGTGGGCACTTCACCCACTCAGGCAGGAGTGGCGATGAGCTTACAAATTAGTACTATTGGGGGCAGGCAAGTTCTCCTCTTCTTTCATCAACCCTTTTCCTTCCTAACTGAAGTTGATGTTGGCTGTGTTGGCCTGGAAATAAAGCATTGGGAAAAACCTTTATTGACTGTTTGGACCTCCGCTTACTACTCTGTTCCTGCATCACGCCCCTAGACAACGCTAGGGTAACTTAATGTGCCGATCCCAACAATCAATCAGCGGCTCCTTTGGGGGTAGCGCTACATAACAGTTTGTGATCTCCATTGTTTGGGTACAGTAATTCCAACACAGAAATTATAATTTATGACTCCTGGAAAGGGAAGACATTAAAAGAGATGTGCAGCTTTACAAAAAGACAAACATACTGTACTCACCTAGATGGCTGCAGCATTGATCCAGTGCTGCAGCTGTCCCTACACAGAAAACTGAAGGAACTGCTGATCATTCAGTTCTCTGTCTTTGATGAGCAGAGTGGTGACTGTCAGTCACTGGCTCTGTGCTCTGCCCCTCCAGCATTCATTGGAGTGCTTGGCAGTGGAGGGGGCAGGAGAATGGAGGGGGCAGGAGAATCTCACGCTCTCAGTGGCATGCTGAGAGGTTGAGCCAGCTGCCGGTCAGGCATTTGGGCAAATCCTGACATTATTGTCAGGATCCCTGTAGAGCCTGGACCGACTTTGTGACATCAGCTGACAGCGGACTAAAGACACAGGAGTACAAATCTAAGTCCACCCTTGTGGTCCCCAGGAGACGTATGGCCAAAATAGCTTTTGCCCATACTTCTCCTTTAAAGTAGTCCACCCTAAAATTTAAATCTCTGCATCTATAGACATCCATAATCTAACACTAACCTATCTAGCCCTGTAAAGAAATCAGTATACATACCTTTTCTGAAGCCGCTCTGACCCAATCCCACGCTGAGCTGTCAGCCGCGGCTTCGCTGTGGAGGTGAATGCAGAGGACACAACAATTAAAGACCTATAGTAAGTCTATGGGAGATGTAACTCCCCATTCCTTTCACATCTGTTGTCGACTGTGTCCCCTGCAGAGCTTCTGCCACTGGAGATCTGTTCAGATCGGCTTTAAGAAAAGGGATGTATACTAATTTCTTCTTTACAGGGCTAGATAGGTTAGTGTTAGATCGTGGGTATCTATAGATGCAGAGATTTAAGTTTTAGGGTGGACTTTTACTTAAAGGTCGATTTACTAAGAGGATTTTAGAATTTTCACACAATAATTATCCAATCATGTACAGTTGAAATCAGTAAACAGCAATTTTATTTTTATAGGATTGGAAAATAAAATTGTGAACATTCTCAAATCCTTTAGTAAATCATCCTAACTGAATCAAAATGTTACATATAGCAGATGCTTTCCTTGTCCTCACTCTTCTTGTCTGCAACTGCATTCAACTGCAGTGCAGATGTAGACAATCTGAATGTATACAGAACAGTTTGTATATTGTCCAGACAAGAAAAAGGCAAGAGGTTATATATGCAAAGGTTGTTGGTATCCCTAGATACTTAAAGAACTAACGGGGTTGATTTACTAAAGAAAAAAACTGGTAAATCACAAAGGAAAAGCTTGCTTTAAAAAGCTCATTTACCATTGTGAATAAGGTAAAGTTATGTTTTCTTTAAAGGGGTTTTCCCTAAATAGCTTCCTTTACCTTAGTGCAGTCCTCCTTCACTTACTTCATCCTAAGATTTTGCTTTTAAATGTCCTTATTTCTTCTGAGGAATCCTCACTTCCTGTTCTTCTGTCTGTAACTACACACAGTAATGCAAGGCTTTCTCCCTGGTGTGGAGAAAGCCTCTTGAGGGGGGAGGGGGCCAGCAGGAGTGTCAGGACACCCACTAACACACAACTTATTTCTCTATTTGCAAAGTAGTGTGTCCTGACACTCCTGCTCGCCCCCTCCCTCCTCAAGAGGCTTTCTCCACACCAGGGAGAAAGCCTTGCATTACTGTGTGTAGTTACAGACAGAAGAACAGGAAGTGAGGATTCCTCAGAAGAAATAAGGACATTTAAAAGCAAAATCGAAGGATGAGGTAAGTGAAGGAGGACTGCACTAAGGTAAAGGAAGCTATTTAGGGGGGGGGGGGGAATTAGCTTTACAACCCCTTTAATTGTCCAACAACGACTGACCAAAATCTAGTTTTTAATTTCTCTTGAACATGACTGGGTATTCCAAATACACAATATTTACTAACTAAGTTGGCATTCACTTTTTAATATGTAAGAAGAAGCTAGATAAATATCTGGAATGTATCTAATGCTTTTATTCAAGGGGGTGGGATGATGGCTTCCATATAATTATCCCAAAAGAATGATAACATGGCTGATCTAGAAAGTAATTACTGTATGCATGATATACCTTAACACTTGAACTGAAGATTTCCTTTCCGTATTTTATAGCTCAGATGGCATCCCCCTTGTGTGCCACTGACCTACCACTTTTCCCTCTGATCACCTTTACTCAAGCATGGCTTTACAATTTGTAAGAGCTGAGCTGTAACTATTTAGCTACTATGCCCCATTAGATTCTCCTCCACTGTATCAGTTTTCAAAGTGACTCTTAAACATCTCTTGTTATCCTTGCTCCCTCTGCACAACCTTCAAAAGGGGTCATTATTCCTATACATCAAAAAGGTTGTTACTGCCTTGTCCTTGTTTTTCCCTATATTCTAAAGTTACTGAAAAAGCTTTTATATTTAGGTACTTCCATACATGCAGCTGGAATCTCTCTTGGCCGGTCCAGACATTTCTGTGCATGTGCAAAGAAATTCCATTACTTTTACAGAAAGGTCTTCTATCATTGAGTCTCATGATTGATTGCACTGGATGGGATTTTGTCTGCCCATGCACAGAATACTTTCGGACCATTCTGTAGAGTTTCAAATGGTAACTGTGCGCTCCCTGTGGCCTGTATATCAGGAATCACCTAGAATTTAGTTTTCTCCATATTTAGACAGTGGGTTTCATTTGGGTGTAATATTTGTTTTCTAAAAGATCATTGTATCATTAAACACTTCCCACACTAGGCAGGATAACACACTGTTGTCAGATCTCTAGCTATGCTAGAAACTCAGCTTCCTCTCCTCCAATGATCAGACTTGTCCTGATGCACCCCCGATGCTCAGTCATTCACTGGGAAGCTTAGTGTAGTGTTGCTTCTCCTCCCCTTAACTCTTATGTACCTGAAAACAGAGGGAATGTGATCAGTTATAAAAAGAAAGGGGAAAAAAGTTATTTATAATTTAGTTTTTTATATCTATACCCAAATGTTTTGCCTTTAATTTCTATTTTAATCTGAATGGGTTGTTTTACAAGGTGATCGTTAACAATGACTTTAAGTACATAAATCAGGGGTAGGAAACCTCGGCCCTCCAGCTGTGGTGAAACTACCATGAGACATTGCAAGAGCCTGAGGCCTCGTACACACAACCGTTTTCCTCGACAAAATCCATCAAGAAAAATGCTGGCAGAGCTTTTTTTGCCAGGGAAAACGGTTGTGTGTATGTTTTTCGACGAGAAAACTGTCGCGGATCTCGACGAGAAAAAAAGAGAACATGTTCACATTTTTCTCGTCGGAAGTCTCAATTTCCTCATCGTATTTCTCGTCGGGCTAGTTTACGACGAGAAACACGTTTGTGTGTATGCTTAGAAACGCGCTCAGAATAAAGTATCAGACGGGAACGCACCTTCGGTAAAAGTAGCGTTCGTAATGAAGATAGCACATTCGTCACGCTGTAACAGACTGAAAAGTGCGAATTGTCTCTCACCAAACTTTGAGTAACACGCAGTAACATGAGATTAGTAAAAGCAGCCCCAAGGGTGGCGCCAGTGGAATCAAACTTCCCCTTTATAGTGCCGTCGTAAGTGTTGTACTTCACCACGTTTGAGAACGACAAGATTTTGTCTTGAGAGTGTGTACGCAAAGAAAGCTTCACAAGATTCTCGACAAGCCTAACAAGAAACTCGTAGAGGAAAACGACGTTTCATTTACGACAAGATTCTCGGTCATTTGTACGAGGCCTGACAATTGCATGCATGACTCCTAGAGGCAGAGGCATTATGTAGTTTGTAGTTTCACCACAGCTGTAGTGCTGAGGTTGCCTACCCCTGACATAAATGGAGGAATGAAGAATGTACACTGACAAGGTGGAGAGGCCCTTATTACCCTATGTTTATAAGCTGTTTTCCCCTTCCTGGCTGACGCCACCTGGTGCCCAGGTTATGTAACTGCTATTATGCACCTGAACCATGCGGGTCCATTGCCTGTGATGATACTTTGTTGCATGATTACTCGCATTGTACTTCCTTCACTGCTTACTTATTGTTCATGCTCTTACTTTTCTCAATAAAAGATTTTGTATTAAAAAAGAAAAGAGCAAGGTTTCACTTCACATTATTTTAGTGGAAGGCTTTGTGCCTACCTCGCCATAATATTGCTGGTTATATTGTTGCATAAACTATTTTGTAATTAATGTTTTGTGGCACTTTATTCAAATGCTAAATAATATCTGTTTGCATACTATTTGCATACTAAACTGAATATTCATGCACTGGGAGTTTAACGTTTGTTTGGTTGACTATAAGTATAGTTATGTTTTGTAATTTATTTTAAGCTCTGGGGTCATGGCAAACATTACTGGTGATTTACTCTGAAATAGCACAAGTTTACCAGTTGGGATCATTAATTACCATTACTATAAATTTTGAAATCCTTAAATTCTGTACTCACTGACTGTGGATTTATGTGTTTTGCATTTATTTGTTTTCCTTTCTGGCTAGTTTTTTCTTTCTATGCCTTCTTTCTGTTCCTTATTTTGCTTATAAAATACTTATTTTGTTTAACCATAGTATTACTAAGCTGGGGCATTTGAAAATCAAAAGTCTTCAGTAACTATTCACAATTGCTGGTTGATTGCTACGTATACAAAAAATCTATAATGGTGTACTTATAGAGTACCAATTTGTTAAATTAGTAGAACAGCAAAAAGAGAATAACATTAAGATTTCATCATTAAAGACTGAACCGGCTTTGTCTGTCGTAATGGAAAAAAATACAATTACTGTTTTGTCTAATGTTTATCCGCTTAGCCACACCAAACTGCTGGGATTTCCCCTATTTTGGGCTTAGACTTCAGAGGCTGTTCAACCAACAAAGCAGCCTGTGCCAAAAGTAATACTTTTATTTGTTATTGCAAATTATATTATGAACATAGCTATGACCTAACTTGGTGCAACCTACATGAAATATTCCATAGAAGGTATAAAATAAACAATGCAAATATGAGGCCGCATGGTAATATACTTTTAATGTTGGTAGCAACAATTCAGTTATGATATCGGGTGGGAAAAGATTGGTGGAATTACTGTGATCATTAGAGCTTTTTTAACATCTGGAGCTCTTGTATGCTATTTCTGTGTGTGGGGAGGCTTTTGATGATTCTTGATGTAGTAATATGCAAAAATCCCCATGTGTTACCAGAGATGGCAGTATGGGCTCAGGCTTGACTGGATTGGTGTGTTTCCCCATCTCGGGGGAACACATCAGCCAGCTGTCTTCCTGCAGGAAGAAGAGTTAGGCCCCGTACACATGACCGAGAACCTCGGCAGAATCCAGTGAGAAGCTCGCTGGGATCCATATTCTGCCGAGGTTCTCGGTCGTGTGTACTTTTTCGCCGAACGTCCCGTTGAGAAAGCCGTCGAGCCAAAATAGAGAGCAGGTTCTCTATTTGCTCGATGGCCCATCGAGAACCATGGCTCGACGCCTTTCCCGACGGCTTGGTTGACGATTTCGACGGCCGGTCGAGAACCTCGACGGCCGGGCCAGAGAAAGTTGGCAGTTAAAGCGGAGCTCCACCCAAAAGGGGAAGCTCCACTTGTTCGCACCCTTACCCCCTCCACTGCCATATTTGGCGCTTTTTGGTGGGTAATAGGTACCTGGTTTTGAAAGATACCCGCTCCGACTTCTGAGTAAGATCACCGATCGGTTTTCTATGTGCCCTCCTCCTTCCCCCACTGCCTTCTGGTACACACACACACAGAGGTTCCAGAAGATGTCCGAACCATTCAGACTAGCTCATGGGCAGTAGGAAACTGGCTGAGAAGCGTAAAGGATTCACTGCCAGTTACCCTTACTTACAATGCCAGCGCCTGCACCCGAAGCCTATTGACGAATTGGCTCGGGGTGCTGACATTGTGGGATCCCTGGACAGGTAAGTGTCCTTATATTGAAAATCAGTGGTCTTTATTACAGGGCGCTCCTGCACAGAGACATTATTTCACACTAGAGTACTGCACAGATCCGGAAAAAATACACAAAGCACACCAAGATTCAAGGAAGAATACATATGCCTTTGGTTTTTAGACAGTATTGGTTTATCCCAGAGTTCAGCTTTAACATTTTTGTGTGTCTACGTACAATTAGTACTTACACTAGACATGTAATAATTTCAGTTCATTTTATTGTTTTATACCTAGTCTAATAACTTAACATTTTGTGAACAGAGACTCTAATTAGCATTCATTTGTAATGGTCCTGCTAGATATTGTGTAGCATGAGACCGTTAATTACTTCTGGGTGTCTCCTAAATGTTCAAGCTATGACATCCAACAGTACTTTGATGTCAGTGTTTGGAATAGGCTCGTTCCATGTTTCCTCTGCATGCAAAGAATGGTACATGATGAAAGATGACTCAGCTAGGACCCCAATCCCTTTGGAATATGCAATAGAAAAGGGTTCATTATTATATGCACAGTGTGACATAAAAAGGTTGTAATCTAAAGATTCAATCAGCAGGTGGGCTGGATCTGATTCTCTCAGATTAGGACTGATATCTTTTATGTGGACAACATATCGTCAGTAATGCCAAAAATGAAATGTAGCAGAAAGAGTTGGTAATAGACCTTTTCACTGTTTGCTGTCATTTAGAAACATTTAAATTCTTTATGCCTTGCATTAGACAAGGGGTATATTAATAAAGCAGTAAATGTGACATTCACTAAACATTCTCTTCAGGTGTATCTTTCCGGTATCTGTGTTTTAATGTGGTAGTAAACTCTGTTCTACCACTTGTACCTACAGGCAAGCATATACTAGGGTTTACCTGTAGGTACTGAGAATATCTTCTAAACTTGCACAGTTTAGGAGATTATTGTGTTAAGCACTCAATCCTCCACATACTTGGATAGGTTAAAGGATGTTTCTACAGTAGGGACTCTTTGTGACTGACCGTCAACTGGCTGCAGATCACCACAACACACATGTCATGTTAATTTTTTTGTGCCCATTTTTTTGTGTGTGTAGCAATCTAGCTGGCTAAATGTCGTTTTTGGCTCTGCTGTACTCAACTGAGCAGCCAGCGATTTATTTACTAGATCTGGTCAGGTCTCCCTAAGCCTTGTGGGTTATTCCTGCCCGCCTCTGGAAGAAGCTTCTAGAAATAGGAGTAGGAGGGCCAGCCACTGGGTTATAATTATTTATTTGACCTCAGCCAATCTCTTAGGCCCCGTACACACGAGCAAATACATCTGATCAAATCGGCCGGACAGACCGATTTGAACAGATCTGTCTGCTGGGATGTATTGGTTTGATCGTGTACACACGATCAAACCAAAATCCCCGCCGGCAGGCAGCGCGCTGACGTGTCGGTGATGTGGCGGTGACGTGGCGGCGTCAACGTCACTGCCACGTCACCGCCACGTCACCGACACGTCAGCGCGCTGCCTGCCGGCGGGCTGACGTGACGTGGCGGTGACGTTGACTAGTGTTGAGCAGAATATGCCATATTCAAATTCGCGATATATCTCGAATATATAGTCGAATATTCGACATATATTCGCTAAATACGAATATTCGTGATATTTTTTGGAAATGAAATGATTGCGAATTTTCGCTATCGCGAATGCGAATGCGAATGCGAATTGCGAATTGCGAATGCGAATATTCGAGAAATGCGGAATGGAGCACTCTGATTGGCACAGAATATTCGTGATATATTACAATATAAAATAATTGCGAATATTCGAGAAATGCCGAATGGAGCACTCTGATTGGCTCAGAATATTCGTGATATATTACAATATAAAATAATTGCGAATATTCGAGAAATGCGGAAGGAGCACTCTGATTGGCTCAGAATATTCGTGATATATTACAATACACAATAATTGCGAATATTCGGCAAATGCGGAAGGAGCACTCTGATTGGCTCAGAATATTCGTGATATATTACAATACACAATAATTGCGAATATTCGAGAAATGCGGAAGGAGCACTCTGATTGGCTCAGAATATTCGTGATATATTACAATATAAAATAATTGCGAATATTCGAGAAATGCGGAATGGAGCACTCTGATTGGCTCAGAATATTCGTGATATATTACAATACAAAATAATTTCGAAATTTCGAGAAATGCGGAATGGAGTACTCTGATTGGCTCAGAATATTCGTGATATATTACAATATAAAATAATCGCGCGATATCGCTATTGCCGAATAATCGCATTGCGATTTTTCGGCAATATAAAATGAGCGCTGCAGCTACTCGGCCCAAGGTCTCTAATCATACCAGCAATGCTTTTAGACGTCGATGGGGATCTCTAGGATGTGATCTGTTCTAAAAAAAAATTGAAAACATTCGAATATTCGAAATAGCGAATATTCGCCGCGATATTCGCGTTATTCGCGAATACTCGAATATGCAATATTCGTAGCGAATATTCGCAATGCGAATATTCGTGAGCAACACTAACGTTGACGCCGCCACATCACCGCACCAGGAAGTAAAACACTTCCGCGCATGCGTCGAATCCATTCGACGCATGTGCAAGCAGATATGTCTGCTGGTTAGCGTACTAACCAGCAGACATATCGGTCCGACGGGTTCCCAGCTGACAGATTTCAAAGCATGCTTTGAAATCTGTCGGCTGGCCAAATCCATCTGTTTGCCAGTACACACGATCTTATCTGTCAGCTGAAACGGTCTGGCAGACCGTTTCCAGCAGACAGATTTGATCGTGTGTACGCAGCCTGAGAGTCAAGTCCAGAAGGTGTGGATGGAAGAAGATAAATGTTTGGGAGCGTCAAAGTTCTCTCCTCTTCTAGTGCCTCCTTCCATGGGAGACAGCCTGTGTTACTGAAGAGTTGTTATCAGGCCTCAGCATGTGCTTGGCTGAGGTTCCGAAGGAACCTGGATTAAGGAGAATTGGCTGGAGAACACTTCCTTCTAGTGCCTCCTTCCCTGGGAGACAGCCTGTGTTACTGCAGAGTTGTTATCAGGCCTCAGCATGTGCTTGGCTGAGGTTCTGAAGGACCTGGATTAAGGAGAATTGGCTGGAGAACATTTCCTTAGGAAGCTGGGTTGGAGAAGGACCCCTTTCACTGAAGAGTGTGGCAGGGAAGCTGGTTGGGAGCTGTTTCTAGATGTTGTGAGTGGGACCCTTTGCCTAGAGCTTCAGGTGTGTCTGTACTTTGAGGGTTAGATACTACAAGGACGGTGACTGCTCTTACAGAGTCTCAGAGTAGCTGGCTGTCCCCTCTACCTCCAGAAACACTAAAGGCTGCTACTGAAGGACTTTGCCTGAGAATCTGTCCTCTAATGCCTGCATGTGTTTTAGAGTATTCTGGACCCTCAGCCCTCTACCCTCTATGTTCAAGTACTGCAATACAGCTACAAAAAGACACCCCTAGACTAAGCCTAGGCAGTGTGTTTTGGAACTGGTACCTGGGCCTGGCAGCCTCTGGACAGGTAAGTGAGACTTGGGTTATTTCCATTAGGTATGCTACCTACCAATTCAAAATGAATTGGCTGCCCTAACAATTACTCTTTAATGCTGATTAATCACTATCAAAATCTTGTAGACTTTACCTGTGTAACATCTCTAAACTGATGGAATCACCAAGCTACTCATTCACTCCTTTGTTATCTTTCTATCCTTGACTATCACAGCTTCCTTCTCACAGGCCTACCTCTCCATATGCTATCCCTTCTTCAGTCTGTCTTGAATGTTGCTGCCAAATTCATCTACCTTACCAACTGCTCAGTGTCCTCCAGTCCTCTCTGCTAATTCCTTCATTAGCTTCTAATTGGCCAACAAATATAATTCCGAATACTAACAACACCATACAAAGCCATTCAAAACTCTGCCCTGAGCTAAATCACCAATCCTATCTCCAAATATCACCCAAACCATCCTCTCGGCTCCTCCCCAGACCTCCTGCACTCTAACACTCTTGTCTCCTCCTCCAGTCAATCCCCTGAGTCATTTTCTGTGTCTGTTGGATGTTGGTGTATCTATGTTTCAGGTCAGTAACTCAAAGTATTAAAGCCAGAGAGGGAAAGGGGGTTGTAAATGTTTGTTTTTTATTTTCTAAATAGTTTCCCTTAAGCTAGTGCATTGTTAGTTCACTTACCTTTTCCTTCAATTTCCCCTCTCTATATATTTTTTTTCTTTATCTGAATTTCTCACTTCCTGTTTCTCCTCAGTAAGCTTGCCCCAATCATCTGGCTGGGGGTTAGTCAGCCAGAACAGCTTACTGAGCAGGAACAGGAAGTGAGAAATTCAGACAAAGAAAACAAAGAAAACAAAAATTTAGAAGGGAAATGGAAGGAAAAGGTAAGTGAACCAACAATGCACTAGCTTAAGGGAACCTATTTAGAAAATCAAAAAACAAACCTTTACAACCCCTTGAACATTACAGTAATTTTTTTTTAAACTTATAAAGTAGGAAAACCAAAGGATAAAAATTACTGCCAGGCAAGTAGCAGAAAACATATCAGGAACCCTCCTGCTTCAATGTTTTGGGCCACTAACCCAGCACAGATTTGCTGAAAAGGCAGCTCAAATTTTTATAATCAGGTCAGCTTTAACAGTCAGCAATGCTTTTGCTTTAACGGTCTGGTGCTCAGGAGGTCTTTTGCTGGTACCAGCATATTCTCAGCTTCCTTCATCTTGATTGGCCAGCACAGGATGATGTAACTATGGTACATACACAGGAGATCAGTCATCCTGGCATACAGGCACTGTGCCAGGATGCGCCCCATGAATTCTGGGCTATGTTATTATGCAGACACCAACTTTACTACTTAAAACTTAAATATTACTGAATATTTTATAGAGGGTCTGAAAACACACACTGTCAATTTCATGAACAGAATGGGTATTTCATTAATCAAAGCTTCCGGTTCCAGTGGCAGTATAGTGAACAATATGCAGGTACTTAATCTTGTATGTACAAAAGCAGGGATTTTAATTACGACTTTGGTAGCTGACTAGTATAATGAAAAACACATTTAAAAGGTTTAAATGGTTTAAATGAGGTTTAATTAAAGGGAACAAGCAAGCAAGTTTATTGCTGTGGGATAAGTTAAGTAAAACACAGAGAGAAAAAAAAAAGGTTTATTTTGTTAGAGATGGAAAAAAATGTGCATATCAAGCTTGTCTTCCGTTCTCCAGCAACTTGTCCTGGAAGTAAACATCAGGCTATAATTTAATGTACAAGACCGCAGATGTGTTTTGAATTTTTAAGCCAATTAATCACAATGTTTAATTGTTTTCTTATGTGCCATGAATGCGGTGTGATACAAGCTTCCTCTGCTAATTAAGGTATACATGGCATACCTGTTTTGTACCTTTCTGGACTTTGACTTGCTGCAGAGAAAGGCTGCAATTAGTCTTGCTGTTATCCGTTCTTCTCACTTTCCATCTGATCCATAAAATACATGACCCGCTGAAATATTTGGAAACTTTGAGAGCAGTGGGTATATGCAGAACACGCACTGTAGACTGCAGCTGTGCGCACATGGAACACGATTTGTGCAGACAATGAGACTCTGGTGGATAGCAAAACAGTGGAAGCTGGCTGAGGCTGTTACAAGCTATAATTCATAAATAGCCTAGTCAAAAGGAACAAGTATATATATATATATTTATATAAAGGGTTAGACAGAGAATAATGTAAAGAATTTGAATTTTTCTAAAAAACAAAACAAAAAAAACAACACACATTAATAATGGCCTATTTACATGTAGATAGTTTTACCTTACAGATACCCACAGCTGTTTACCAATTATTTTGACATTTTAGTTTTTTGTTATGGAGTCAATGTATAATATTAGTAAGTACTGTATATACTCGAGTATAAGCCGACCCGAGTATAAGCTGAGGTACCTAATTTTACCACAAAAAAATGGGAAAACTTATTGACTCAAGTATATGCCTAGGGTGAGAATGCAGCAGCTACTGTAATCAGAAAAGAGGGTCAACAATGCCCATTTGCACGCCTTACTGTGCCCATTGCAACCTCATTTTGCCAACCTCACTGTGCCCATCTTTACTGTTCCAATCCTCACTGTGCCCATTGTCACTGTGTCCATCCTCACTGTGCCCATCCTCACTGTGCCAGCACTCACTGTGCCCTTCCTCCCTGTGCTCTTCCTCACTGTGCCAATCCTCCCTCTGCCCATAACCCTCTTTTATCCAAAATGAAAAAGTTATGTTTACCTTTATTTACACTTTAAAATAATTAAGCTCAAAGTCACCTGCAACATAAGAGTAATATACATGTCTCTCCAGTGGCCCATGTCTCTTCCCCTCCCTCTATTCCAGTGCTACACCCTCCATGTGACTTTTGGTTCTAAATGACAAAAAGAGACAAAAAGGCCTTGTGCATTACCCATAGCACATTTTATTAATAAAATAAATACAAACATACGTTCAAAGGCCAAATGGTATCAGGCATATAATTAATCCCGGAACATTGTCACTTGGCAAGCCTTGGACATCAAGATCCAATAAGAAGACCCAGGACACACTCCAAAACAGATGTAAGAGCTCTGAGGAAGAGAGTCTACCCTTTGAAATGCATTAGCTCTTGCATCTGATTTGGAGTGTCAACCAGGTCTTCTTATTGAACACTTGGGTGCAAGGCTTTCCAATTGACAACATTTTAGGATAAATGATATGCCTACTACCATTTGGCATTTGTGAGTATATTTGTATTCATTTTAATAATAAACTGTGCTTTAGGTAATGCACGAGGCTGGTGCACTTGTTGTCTTTTTCTGTGAGTTGGGAGATATTCCCTGTATTCCTGTTGAAATGATTCAAACTCAAACTTTGGGACTTCCTTGACTCTTAGTGATAATGGACACCAGGACGAATAGAAATATTCTTCCTAGCAAGAACACCCACAGCAATCCAAAACTATTATACTTATCTTTACATCTATTGTGGCCATAATACGTTTGCTTAGTACAGGAACATCATTATGAAGGGGACAAATATGGCAAATAAAACTTGAAGTAAGGTTTCACGATATCAAAAGTCAAACTGTAGTTTTGTCTGGAGTTACATTTTACGTTTATTGCCCTTTTTTGTGTGCAGCTAAACGACAAACTCCCACAAAGCATCAATTAAGGTAGAACGTGAGGATTTGAGCTGAGTAAGAAGAACATAGACAAGAGTTGCTTTGTATATCCATAGCGTCGTCTGAAATACACACAGGGAGAATCTAAAAAAAAATAACAGACAGCACAACAAACATATACAGTACATACAAAGGATTTTCAGAGCACGTCCTGTATGTTTATCTACAAGAGATCGGATTGCTGCACTGTATAAGCAGCTTCTGACTGCATGGCTGATGAGTTCAGCTGAGTGTGTATCATTTACAAACAGCAGTGGCTGCTCTTTGTAGATGTTATCCCGCACAGTATGTGACATTTAATGTTCTTCATCAAAGAGAAAGCCTTTTTTTTTTTAAGTAAATGTAATTCAAGGATGTGGAACCACCAAGGTTAGAAGGAAATTTTGTGAACGATCTGGGGGGTGCTTTACCAAAGGGAATGAATATTTAAAAGATATTCAGACCTAATTAACAGTAACCATCGCCCTGGTGGACCTGAAGATACCAGTCACCGAGGATCTGGCAGGCTGGAACGTTTCATCTGATGTTCATTTCATCAATTCTGATAATGACAGCAATAGTAATTCACCCGTATACTTGGAATGGTAGATGTGTATATCAGGTCATTAATGAATTGCCTGATTTCCAAATGGTCATACACCCCCGGTTCACATGTGTGAGGTCCAACAGGAAGCACATTTTATGCCTTGTACACATGATCGGAATTTCCGATGGGATAAAATCTGATGGAATTTTCCGTCAGAATTCCGTTTAAGCTGTCTTGCATACACACTGTCAGACCAAATTCCGACCATCCAAAACGCAGTGACGTAAAAGACTACGACGAGCCGAGAAAAATGAAGTTCAATGCTTCTAAGGCCTCGTACACATGACTGTTTTCCTCGACAGAATCCATCAAGAAACTTGGTGTCAGAGCTTTTTTACCGAGGAAAACGGTCGTGTGTATGCTTTTCATCGAGAAAACTGACGTGGAACTCGACGAGAAAAAAAGAGAACAAGTTCTCTTTTTCCTCGTCGGGAGTCTCAATTTCCTCATCGTGTTCCTCGTCAGGCTGGTTTTCAATGAGAAACACGTTCGTGTGTATGCTTAGAAACCCGCGCATGCTCAGAATAAAGTATGAGACGGGAGCGCACCTTCGGTAAAAGTAGCGTTCGTAATGGAGATAGCAAATTCGTCATGATGTAACAGACTTAAAAGTGCAAATTGTCTCTTACCAAACTTTTACTTAACACGCAGTAACATGAGATTAGCAAAAACAGCCCCAAGGGTTGTGCCAGTGGAATCGAACTTCCCCTGCCGTCTATGTGTTGTACGTCACTGCGTTTGAGAACGAGGAGATTTGGTCTTGATAGTGTGTACGCAAAGACAGCTTGTCAAGTTTCTCGACAAGCCTAACAAGGAACTCGTCGAGGAAAACAATGTGTCTTTTCCTCGGTCGTGTGTATGAGGCCTCAGCATGCGTCTACTTTATTCTGAGCATGCGTGTTTTTTTCTCCGTCAGAGTTCCACACAGACAATTGGAAAAAAATAAAACATCTTTTATTTCTAAACTCCGACAAAAAAAAGTCCGATGGGGCCTATACACGGTTGGAATATCTGATGAAAAAATTCCGTCTGACTTTTTTCATCTGAAATTCTGATTGTGTGTACAAGGCATAAGATCATTACACTACTTACTTTTTACTTTTTTTTAACCTATTGGAAGTGTCACATGTGCAATGTACAATGTGTGGTGCCATCCACTGCACTGCGGAAAAATGCAGTCATGCTGCAGTGCATTCTACTGCACATCACACCAGCCTCGAGGTGTGAACTGGGCACATACTATAGAAAACACTTCTCTTCTATGTGCCCTTGCAGTGACTGATTTTATTCACTGCAGTGAAGCTCTTTGACTGATGAGGGTGATCAAGTGCACCAGCCAGCACTGCTGGAACTTCTGCTGTAAAAGAGGTGCAACCTGGACACAATGGGGAACAACAGGGCTCCTGACACACACCAATAATTTTTTTATTGAAAAAAGACATACTCAAAAACATGAGAAGATTAAAAGCATATCATTCACAACTCCAGTATCAGGGATGACAAATCTCTGCAGAGATGTGTTATCCCCGATACTGGAGTTGTGGATGATATGCTTTTAATCTTCTCCAGTTGTTGAGTATGTCTTTGGCATTTTTTCAATAAATAAATAATTGGTGTTGAAGGTAATGCACTAGGCGTTTGCGCCCTACTTTTTTTCCCTTTATAATGATTTGGAATTTCTCTGCTCAAGGAGAGCAGCATCGCTATGGACATTATTAAGTATCTGAGTGAGCGCTGAGGTTTGATTGATTTTGGAGAATCCCTTGACATACACACACATCTCCCAACTTGAAAAAAAAGGATTATGCTTGGGAAAGGAGGACCGCTGAAAAGTTATATTACACTGAATATCAGGGATGGCAAAAATTAGTTATGAACATGCTACAGAATGTTATAGACACTTTCTAATACAGTTATAACCATGTAGGTACTATAACTGCTATTGATTTGTTTCAGAAATGATCTGTTTTACCTTTTTTACCTTCTTAAAAGTGGGGACGAGATTACGGAATACTATGCAGACACGTAGGTGTTGATTTACTAAAACTAGAGTGCAAAATCTGGTACATCTCTGCACAGAAACCAACCAGCTTATATGTTTTATTGTCAAAGCTTAAAGTTAGAAGCTGATTGTATACACCACCCCCCAAGCTCTAGTCAAGGTAAACGGGATTTTTTCAGAGCCAATTAAAATAAGGAATGGAACAAGACAGGGATGTCCATTGTCCCCGTTACTATATGTCTTGACATTGGAACCTCTGCTAAACAGGATAAGACAGAACTCTGAGATCCAGGGGTTGGAGGTAGGAGAAAGGGAATATAAAATCTCTGCATTTGCAGATGATATGTTGTTTACTATATCCAACCCCAGGAAATCACTACAAAATTTGATGAAAGAAATAGAGGAATATGGGAAATTAACAAACTTAAAAATCAACTATGGGAAATCTGAAGCAATGGGGGTGGAAATCCCAGGTATAATACAACAGACTCTAGAATCTAATTGTAAATTTAAATGGGTAAAGGTAGCCTTAAAGTATCTGGGGATCCATATCCCATTAAGAATAGGGAACACCTTTGAAGCAAATTTCCCCCCATTGGTAAGTACAATCAAGGGAACTCTGGAGAAATGGCAGAAGGGATTCCACTCTTGGTTCGGGAGATGCAATGCAATTAAGATGAGTATACTCCCCAAACTACTGTACCTATTCCAAGCAATACCAATTAAAATCTCCCTGGCTTTTCTAAACCGAGTAAACAGGCTGCTCTTTAATTTTATCTGGTCTAATAAAAGACCAAGGATTAGTAGGAACAGGATGTGCCTACCTAAGGGTGATGGAGGACTGGCGGTACCGGATGTAAATAAATATTACCAGGCAGTACATTTGGGAAGGGTTATAGAATGGGGTAGGAGTAAAGGAACCAAACTATGGGTAGACCTCGAACAGGAAATAAGTCAAGTCCCGTTAAAAAGAGCAATTTGGTGCTATCAAACACTTCCGGCCCAGTTAAAAAAAACATCCAACTATAGGTGCGACTCTCTCTATAGGCCACAAGATATGCCAGCTGGGTAAACATACATCAAGATATTCTCCTCTATACCCAATACTGGGAAACCCAAACTTCCATCCAGGATTGGAGAAAGGAGCATACAAAAACGTCAGGGAGAGGGGCTTTACACAGGCAGCACACTTTGTAGAACTAGAAGGATGGCCGACAGTGACTTCATTGGTATCCATAGAAGGACAATTTGGGGTTAATCATTGGCAGGCGATACAACTATGCCATTTTTTGAACTCCTTAGGTCCAACGAGTAGATTCAAAAGGGAGTTAACACAATTCGAAAGATATTGTGAGGATCAGGAACCCCCGGCAAGATTACTGTCTAAAATGTATAGATTGATAATATCCCCCCCAGAAGCTCAGGAATTACCATCAATGAAAGAATGGGCAAAAGATATGGAGAGGAATTTCACCCAAACCCAGCAGCAAAAGATAACCCACTTAGCTATGAAAACATCAACTTGCACCAGGCTACAGGAATTAAACTATAAAATTTTAAATAGATGGTATTATACACCGGAGAAGCTGAGTAGGATGTTCCCGGGAACATTAGACTCCTGTTGGAGATGTAAGAAGAGTAAGGGAACTCTGTATCATATACTCTGGGCATGTCCTAAAATCAGGAAATATTGGCAGGAAGTCCAAAAGATATTGGGGGAATCGGGATATTGATGGCCTAGAAGGAACCTATCCAGACATGGCAGATGAACCCTAGATAAATAAGGAGTGAAACTTGGTCTAGGATGGGACCCTAGGTGGGTTTATGGGGTTCCCTCTTCCCTGCCCTAAATTCTCCCCTCCTATATCTCCCACCAGCAGCGGGGGAGACTATTATCATTACTATTCTTTAGTCAAATATGACAATGTTTAATTTTTTTTTTCTTTATTCTTTTCTTTCCATGCAATGAAAGATTAATTTTACCCGAAATGGAAAGTGTGAGCCATTAAGATATTGTTTGTATAGAGCTATGGATGCTTATTCATTGTATGTACAGTACTTACCCAAATAAAACGTTTACATTTAAAAAAAAAGAAAGAAGCTGATTGGCTACCATCAATGTGGATAAAAATCAATGATCAATCAGATTTTTTTGAGTTACATCAGATTTTTTTTATTTAAATCAGGTTTTTGGATTTATATCAAGTTTATATATATATATATATATATAAATTGGTCATTCATGGATAAAAATGTGACAGGTAAAGCAGGGACTGATCGAATTTCAATCCATGTATGAGAACAGTATTTGATCAACTGTATACTAGGGGTGCAACGGATCTCGGATCAGGAGTCACGGATCGGATCAATTTTCGGATCAGCAATAAAGGAAAAAAAAAGACTAATCTTGTTTACACCCAACAGAGTTTTAGATGTCTAGCACACTCCAGGCTCCATACAGGAGCCCTCAAGGCTGTCTCTGGAAAAAAACTTTGTAGTACATGGACATGCAGTCCTGGCAGAGAAAGAGTCCATACACCGGCAGAGGGGCCACTTACCTGCATGATAACCAGCCTGGTAAGAAGCCTATCAGCCTGCTATCACCAACCAGCTTCATCTGTATTACTCGAAGCTGACTGAGTGCCGCACTGCACTCTGGGAGGAGAGAAGTGTGGGCGGAAGTGCTGCACTGGGTGCAGCTTAGTGCATGAGCGAAGACTGGGCGCCGCGCTGCACTCTGGGAGGAGATTAGTGTGGGCGGTGTGGGCGGAAGTGTTGCACTGGGAATGGTCTGAGGGAGATTTACGGGGGAGGGCGGGGCACAGCGCTGACTACAAAAGCTGGCAAGCTGGGTGAAGCGAGATGGCCGCTAGGCCGAAGACGGAGATTTTCCTAGGCCGAGGCTCCGGAGCGCTCCGCGGATCGCGGGGTGTGCCGATCCCAACGGGGTGACCCGTTCGGATCATGGATCGATGACGATCCATTGCACCCCTACTGTATACTGATCAACTTCTCTACAACCAGCATGGGCGGCCCGTCCATTGAGGATGCAGGGCACAGCCCCCCCTGTCCATCGCCACCTTTCCCTATTCATGCGTCCGGCCTCTTTCTGGACACCCGCACATTGCTCCCAATGCAGGCTTCAATATAGGGTGGGTTCGGGTCGCAGAGAGTGCGCTCCGAGCCCACCCAGGTGTGTTACAACAGCAAATCAATATTCTCTGTCGTAACACTGATCCTTCTCCTGGCCAATCAGGAAGAGGGTTTTGACATTGGTCACCTGGTTGGCTGAAAGGACAGGCGATCCTATTGGATACCTAGGAGGGAGAGGGGAGGACCTGCAAGCCGCCCTGGAGGAGAGGACTCGGAGCCGAGCCACTGCGCCACGCTGCCTGCCACCCACCATTATGGGGTAAGTTCCTGGCCTAACTGAAAACAGCGGGCATCACTGCCTGTTGGATAAAAGGCATTCAATCAGCACCGCCAGCTGCAGCACTGATAAATGTGTTCTGACAGCGGGGAAAAGTCTTCCTGCTGTAAGAGTACAATAGCTCAGCGGGAGTGATTCCCCATCCACACATTTAAATTTGTAGTCAGGTCAGTTTTTTTCCTTCAATCCGCTGGTTGAGTGAAAAAAAAACGGGATGCTCTATGGGCTGTTTATTTCTTTAATAAAAACAACGTTTTTCTCTGCGTAATTCTAGTCAAGCTTGCCTTGCATACACACGATCGGGGGGAAAAAAAAGGCTTGAGCAAATCAGTTCCAGGAGCAAAACGTTTTTGTTATTTATGGAAGAATTGCTTATGTTCATACTGAAGTAAAAATGCATCTAAGATCTACATATACAACAAAAAATGTGTCAGGTTGGGTTTACACTGCATTTATGACAATAACACCTGGCATTTATATCTTTCAGAGAATGTCTTTAACATCCCTAAATCCCTTTAAACCTTGTACCCTCTTTGTTTTCAATTCTAAAATCATCAGTCAATAACTAGTAAATCAGAACTGTAGTTCAAGCATAACATCTGAAAACACAAACATCCCTAAGCTACTGGCCCCGGACGTGTTTCTGGCTAATAGCCTGTGGTTATTTCCTCTGAGTAGCAATTAGCCATGAAATTTGTTAGAGAAGAGAGCTTAGGGACACCATTGCTTTTGGCTATTTCACTTTTAGGGTTTTAAAAGTTTTGCCTGATAATTTGTAAACTGTTGGCCTGTTGTATTTTCTGTATGCCTTAAGAGTAATTATTTAAATCAAATATGTGTGAAGGCATCCCTAGAAGTAGAATGACCATCAGTTTGTTATATTGTTCGGACTGAAAGATGATCTTTATGTCTACAACTCCCAGCCTTGGCCATTACAAGTAATATACAGTATGCTAGAGGGACATTGTGCAACTGAATGCAGAAAGCTGCAAAGAAAGTCGTTGTTGGAAGAATTCAGGACTGTGAATGTATTGTATTCATTTGTAAAAGACGCTGAATGATGAATATTTATGATAATGTTATTGTAATAATGATAATGGCATTGAATTGTATTAGTTACATATATACTGTATCATTTTTAAAGAGGAGCAGTCATGTTCAGCTAATATAGTTTCACCTCTACAATAAATCTCCTTGCTTTAGCATGTGTATCTGAAAAAATATGTTATAGTAAGGCAATAACCACCTTTCACATTGGGCACCAATCCCATTGGTACACTTTGTGTGGTGCAATTATAGCTCCCAAGAAACTTCCATAACATGAACGAATCAACTGATCGTGTTTGCTTTCCTGACCAAATGTTCCCAGTCCTTTCCTAGTATCAGAAGACAGCTCTGGATGTTTGGTCTCAATGCATAATGTCTAGGGTTTTTTTCACTTGATCACCATTCTTTCACCACTGGGGTCAATTGGATCATGCTTTATAGTTTTTTTTTATTTTGCCTTCCTTTGGAGCAACTTTGGGTATAGGATTGTGTATATAGAGGTTTCCTATTTGTGTGTGTTTTTATTTTTTATATTTATTGGTTGAACTAGACCGACAAGTGCTTTTTTCCAACCTCATATGTAACTTTTCTGTTTATTTATTTTCTGTTTATTTACGAGTCACATTTCTGCATAGAAACCAATCAACTTCAAATCTCATGCCACGTACACACAATCACTTTTTGTGATGAAAAAAAAAAAAACGTTTTATCTCACGAAACAAAACAACGTTTTTCAAACTTCATTTTAAAAAACGACGCGGTTACGTACACCACGTTCGACGGCACTCTGTTCCATTCAAGCTCACGTCATAACTTGCTTCTGAGCATGCGCGGGTTTAAAAACGTTGTTTTAAACGTCGTTTTAGCCCACACACGATCATTTTTTATGACACAAAAAAAACGACATTTTGAAAAACAACATAAAAAATTGAAGCATGTTCGAAGTCATAAAACGACGTTTTATTTTATCACAAAAAACGACCGTGTGTTCAACTAAGATTTGGCAATAAAACCTGGAAGCCGATTGGTTTCTATGCAGAATTGTGACACATTTTACACCCTATAGCTTTAGTAAATAACTACAACATACAGTATGATGTACTGACTGCCTATCTCATTTCTTGAGGCCTTAAAATGTCTGGACAATGCAAATACCCCTCAAACAACCCATTTAAAAAAAAAATAGAGACTCCAAGGTGTTTATGAAGAAGCATTGTGAGTTTTTTAAAGTTTTTTGAAAAATGAACAAATTAAATAAAACATATTTTTTTTACAAAATTGTCATTATAACACATTATTTCAAACTTATAATTACACCCCAAAACACATTTTTTTAGGCCTTCCATGTATGGGGATACTATATGTGTACTTTTTCACAACCTAACGAGCTCCTTTGGGCTCTCAAGGAGGTCCAATTTCCTGACCATCTATCACAACTTTGGAGCACCAAGGGAAGTGGAAACTCCCACAAAATGTACTCATTTTGGAAAGCAAACACTCTAAGGTATTTTCTGTAAGGCCCTAGTGAGTCTTTTGAAAATGTTTTTTTTTTTTTTGTCACAAGCTTTTGGAAAATGCAGGAAAGAAATTGAAATATCCTAAGGTGTTGGCTATTCAATGTAAAGACACCCACTCTCACTGCCATTGTGTGACAAAGCTGTATAGAGAACTTATTCAACTAGATGTCTGTGTTACTATTCAAGGTTAATTGAACACTATTGATAATACGGTGCCGTCATGTCTAGCTACCAATTAAAGAATTATCCTCAGTGAGTGAATAGGGGGGTGGAGATTACATTGTCCTGTGATTAACTGCATTATGTTGGATATAAGCAAGCTAAGAACCAATAAAGATATTCATACATTTTGGAAACTAGAGAACGGAGCGCTGTCTCGTTTATTCTGGGAAATGGAATGGATCATGTCTGCCTGGTTGTTGGTGTGTCGGATAAGCTTGTCGTGGATGGATGGAAGGTTGTAAGCGGTGGTAACCGTTACAAAAATTATACATTTTTTTTTTTTACACAAAGCTGTCAGATAATAAGATTACTTTTATAGGCATACTTAGAATTACAACCCAAAACACATTCTCTTACTGGATCTGAAATGTTGATACCACATTTGTGAGACTTTTTCACAGCCTAGCCAGATAGAGAGGCGCAAAATCCAAGGAACACCTTCAAGCATTTCAGGGGCATAAATTACACATCTACATAATTTCTTGACTACTTATGACATTTTTGGAGGCCTTGGAGCACAAGGTCAGTAGAAACATCCACAAAGTTACCACATTTTGGAGATTAAACACGCCAAGATATTTTTTAAGATGCATGGTAAATCTTTTGAAGACTTAATTTTTTGCCACAGTTTTTTGGAAAATGCGGATAAATATATAAATATATATATATATATATATATATATATATACTGTATATTATATGCAGTGAAAAATTGCTGAATGACTGTAGCAAATAGATCAGTAATGGGATACAATATATAATATAGAGACTCTCTGTCCCTTGAAAAGTATCACCTATGGAGTGAAACAGTATATGGCCTCTCCTTCTGCTTCCCTGTTGCCTCTAATCCCAGCTCCAATGCTTGCAGAGGAAGCTAACCCACCTGGCTGCCATCAGCCATACCTGGCTGTCTTCCTGTTTCCAGTCCTCCTGACTGACATGCACATGGAGATTCCCCAGGGCAAGGTTTGATAAAGACTTGGCACACCGCTGTCTTCAAGAGAGCACTGTTACAGCTGACAGTCTCTCCCCTGGTCTGTCCTTGCAATGTGCTGATCTACTCACTGTCTATCCTTTCTCTCCCCGCTGCCTCTCCAACTTGAATCCCTCCATCTGCCTCTCGGCTTATAAGGCTTGCCTGTAGGTACTGGAAATATCTCCTAAACCTGCACGGTTTAGGAGATTTTTACCATATACGCTTGCGCCAACTTCATCAGCGCATGTGCGGGAGTGACGCAAGTGTTGGAGTGATGTCACGCGTCTCCGGCCAGTCACAAAGCCGGAGTCCACAGCTTCAGAAGGAAGATGGTGGAAGTTGAAATGCGGCCACCATATTGGGGACTTTGCAGGCTTTGTTTGCAGGTAAGTGGCACATAATGGGCTAATATGCCATGCATACTAGCCCATTATGCTTTTACTTTGCAGGGAAGCCCATCAGGGTTTACGTCCTCTTTAATGTAAGTATTTAATATGTACGCATTTAATTGTATCAAGGTCAGTGTAGTAGACATTACTTAAAACAAGAATAAAACAGGAGAACGTCCAGAGACTACATATTATAATCAGATACTTCAATAAAATCTCAGTAAAGGGATTGCTTTCAGAGTGCGGGTTCTTTTATGATGCTTTCCTGTTGATGTCAAGGGTTGCACTTTAATAAACCGACCCCTGTCTTTGGTGTCATGATATCCCATGATGCTTTGCAGGCCAGGATGTTCTCCATGCGCCTGACAAAATCCGTCTTCTACCCCCCCAGCTGTGTGTAATCTATATCCACTGTGTGGCTGAGCTCACCTTTACAAGGACGTGTTTCTATTTATTTTTGGAAGGTTTACATGGTAACATGGAGTAAACTGAAGAGTGTATTATAAGACCTATGCTAAAAACAGGCCCTGGGCCATCTGTAAACAAGAGACAAGTTAATTTCTTGTGTATGAGTAGTAATTCTGCACCTTCTCTTCTCTGGTTCATTTAATCATAACATTTCAGTTATTTAGCAATTTTTATTCCTGATTCATCAGTCCCAGCTGATTAACAGAACTGCACATCTGTTCCTCAGGCTCTGTGATTCCAGTAGCAGGCTGCGATATAGAGCTGTGCTCTGAGACCCTGCAATCAGGACAGGAGGCATGCATTCAAATCATATACATCTTTAATACAATTAATCACAAACCTGTGTTAGCTGAAAAATATATAAGCTTTGCCTGGGGTTGCAAAGATGGCACTGCCAAATGATATGGCACATTCAGGAGAATTTAAATCAGCCCCAACGGCACTTTTCTGGCAGTAGTTCCCTTAGGAACTACCTGAGCCTAATTTAGGCAAATATTTGCTCCAGTGTTGGTAACATTACCGACACGTGCAGCAAATTCAAGTAGTTCTTACTATTGCTACTTTACTCACTTCAACCCTTTAGAACAGGCATGTCCAAAGTTCTGGTTTTGACCGGCCCGCTTGGTTGTCTGGACGTATATATCTTTTGTGGCCCCCAACGATCTCCTGGCACCGGGGCCACAAAAGATATATAACTTTTATCACTAAATGGTGCATCACGGGCGGAATTCTGCACGGCGCTAACATCTTTCATTACATGGGAGGCATTGCACGATCTGTGATGCACTGGGGATCTGTGATGCACTGGGGATCTGTGATGGTCTGGGAATCTGGGGATGCACTGGGGATCTGTGATGCACTGGGGATCTGTGATGCACTGGGGATCTATGATGCACTGGGGATCTGTGATGCACTGGGGATCTGTAATGCACTGGGGATCTGTGATGCACTGGGGATCTGTATTGAACTGAGGATCTGTGATGCACTGGGGATCTGTGATGGAGTGGGGATGGACTGGGATCTGTGATGCACTGGGGATCTGTGATGGTCTGGGGATCTGGGGATGCACTGGGGATCTGTGATGCACTGGGAATATGTGATGCACTGGGGATCTGTGATGCACTGGGAATATGTGATGCACTGGGGATCTGTGATGGACTGGATGGACTGGAGATCTGTGATGATCTGTGATGGTCTGGGGATCTGGGGATGCACTTGGGATCTGTAAAGCACTGAGGATCTGTGATGGACTGGGGATCTGAGATGCACTGGGGATCTGTGATGCACTAGGGATCTGTGATCGAGTGGGGATGGACTGGGGATCTGTGATGGACTGGGGATCTGAGATGCACTGGGGATCTGTGATGCACTAGGGATCTGTGATCGAGTGGGGATGGACTGGGGATCTGTGATGGACTGCCACAAAGGCAAGATAATTTTTGTTGGGCAGTGTATTAGTGCTCAAACTAACACACTTAGACTGAATTTTAATGGTTCAAAGAATGTCAGGGAAAATAGTCGGCCCTGACGCATGTTCACTTCATCAAATCTGGTCCTCTTTGAAAAAAGTTTGGGAACCCCTGCTTTAGGACATACGTCTTTGGTTTGACGTGGCTGTACTGAAATGAAGGCAACAGCTGCAGCTATCATCCCAGTACTGAGATTTTCAGCAAGTGATGGGTTTTCTGTAGAAGTGATCCTATCGGCTCTATAGCCGCCTGATCACTTTTACGGGGCGAGTCATTGGGAAACTCGGTACTGACATCTCTGAGAGGGGAGGAAAGTACACCTTTACCCACCTCCCCTCTGTTTTGAAAGAAACCCGAAGCAACAAGGATTTTGTCACATCCGGGTTTGTTTTGTTGTTTACCAGCTGTTACCTGCTTGTACAGCATGTAATCAAACTAATCTAGCTTTGGAGGCCAGAGGAGTGATATGGGGTTTGAAAGATGTCAATACCCCTGATCCTCTCTCCACCTAAACCCTGCTGACTGGACTGTAAAAAAGCAGCAGAATGAAGCTTAGGTCATCTCTCTACTCATTCTACATTTGTATGCATATCACCTAATTGGCTCCCTTTCCCGTCCTCTCCAGTGCTACTGTATAAGAGACTGCAAGAGGTTAGTACAACTTCAAATTCAGGAGCTTATACTAGTTACATAAAAAAATTCATGTGATTTATTAATGAATCCAGAACTGCACTTAACCCCTTTTAGGTCTGGGAACATTTTATACCTTGGCAATGAGAACACATTTCACAGTCTTGCCCTGTAGCAGTTTAATTAAGAATAATTCTTAAAAAGCTTTTATATCAAAGCAAATTTTAATTACTTTAAATGCAAAACACAAATGAAATCTTTCAAAAATTAAGAATGAAATGAAAAATAAATGTTTTTTTACTCTTGTTCATTTTAAATGTACCTTCATGCCCCTTTATAGACCAGGGCCGTGTTTACAGTTTAACTACAACACTTTTTATTTGGCAATAACTTGTCATCAACATACATTTTTTTTTTTTTTGAGGACCGATTGGCCGATACCGTCACACAAAAATTATTTTATATTCTATGAAATATCAACAGGCAAAAAGCTTAAAAAAATTACACTTAAAGTGGTTCTAAAGGCTAAAGTTTTTTTTGTACCTTACGCATTAAGGTTAAAGCCTTCTGGGTGCAGCTTATACACCCCTTATACTTACCTGAGCCCCATCTTGATCCAGTGATGTGTGTGAGAGTAGCAGCTATGCACACGCACACAACGTCACTTCCGGGTCTAGAGGAATCTGGTGGAAAGCAGCTGGAACACACGCTGCTTATTATGGCTTCCTAGACGCCACTTTTAGACCTATTTTACCAGCACCTTACGTTAGACTGCTGAGATATCCCTAATTATTATTTTTTAATAAAACCTTTTTGATACTACACTATCATAGCCCTTATCTCTTCCTTATGAAGCTTTATCGCTGTGGACCTAACAGTATCATACCAGCTGCCATCTAGCATTTAGCTAAACGCAGGATATCTTAGCGGGAATGCAGGAGGCGATCTAATTCATAGAGACAACAAGACTTCAGCTGCTTATATGCTCTATGCCATTTACCCCTGCAGGGGTAGTGGTAGCTGGTGAGTGGGGACCCATAAGGGGGAGCAGGAAAGTCACCTGATTAATCTATGCCAACTGTCACTTTGGAGCACATCGCCTTGAATGAACTTTATAAGAATGAACAACATTCTCTGTGGACTTTTTAATGTCATCACTTAGCTTATGTGGATTATGTTTTATTATATATACACCTAAAAGAATGTAGCGCTAATATCTGTATATAAATATGGAAGTGAACCACATTTAATAAATATTACAAACTAAGTCTATATTTGTGTAATACATCAATCATAACAAAGTATCACCACATGACCAAATTCAGTGAAACATAACTGGATGGATTGACCATAAACGTAATAAGTGATAAAGTCAAAAACTGTGAATGATAACACAATAAATATAAAATAATCCAAAATGGTGAATAAGAACAGGAAGTGACTAAAGTCCAAATAAAAAGTAGTAGAGACTCCAACGTGGGTGCGACCCTCAGGATGGAACGACAGCTTATCAGAAGCACCACCACCAACAACAGGAGGAGGCTTACCTTACCAAATGCCAAAATTGGGAGAGGCATATACTACCCAAGTCACAAAGAGCTTATATAGTCGGTCAACTCGATCAGTATAGCTGTTCCTGAATCCAATCGGCTACTCGACACTAATAATCCAAAACTTCAATATATACCAAATGGTGTATATCATGTATTCTTGTGGGGACAGAGGCTCAGTATCCACAGGCCATGCATGATGTAATGAAAGGAAACTCACATAGTGTGATATCGTTTACAGAGTAATGTTTAATAAAACAGTTGCTTAAAAACTCACATTTTAGAAGATCGTCATAGGCTTGTCATAAATGCAGGTACAAAAGCGATGTTGTGGATGCGTCCATATGTATATATATTTTTAGTTGAAACGCAACATCCAAGTGCAATTACACCAATAAAGTGCATAAGAAGTGCAAAAAAAATTATAAAAAGTAAAAAAAGTATTTGAAATTCATAGTTTGTGAAGATTTAAAATAATCCTCTTTAGAAGTGTTCAGATGGAAGTAGTGAACATCCAATCACCATTCGGGTCTCCTAAATTGTGACACCACCACCTCGGTATGGATGCAGGCTTATCAAATTGAATGAACCCTGAAATCACAGAGAGGTCAGATGAGCATATGGCCAAACTCCCTGGCCAGGGTATTCCCAAGGCTTTCCTAAAAGATCCACTCAAGAGTGAGTGTGATGACCGGGGAGGGGGAGCCCCACGGCCACGCACAAACGCTTAATGGTTAGCTACTTAGTTCGTGGGGCTAGGAGCCCAGGGTCTGGTGGTATTAACCCTTAGTGAGGGTCGGATGGTATTAACCCTCTCTGTCACGTGACGCCACTGTAGTCTTGGTATACCCCAGGAAACTACAGCTCCGGGGGCCTCCGTATCCCCGCTAGGGTGGTAATAACACAGTCCACAACAGGGGTCAATATAACGAAGGCTTTACTGGCATGAAGACAGATGTCAAAATCTTCACAGCGTTCACACAAAGTGTTGCAAAGGTTCCACAGACAGTCTCTAGAGGACCACACAGCTGATAATGCTTGGGCTTGTCTTATCATATATCCTCGGCTTTTGCGGCCGGATTAGTAATACTGGGCCTATGCTTGACTAGGCTGAAGAATAGATGCACTTACTGAAGTGTCGGTAGACTTAAGGCTTTTCGTCGGAATGACGGATTGATCCGATAATTGCGCTGAAGTACTGATTCTATAGTATTTAGGGGTACTCTGCGATTTGCTGTACTTTCTCCTGAACGGGAGGTCTCTGGTCTGCACTGATTCTCCTCTGACTGAAATCTGCTCTGACCTGCCAGAAACTGTGTGTAGCGCTAGACTCTCCTAAACAGGAACTCCCACCCCTTATATAGACGTGAGGAGACTGAAGCCCATTGGTTGAGAGCTGAGGGAGACTGAAGCCCATTGGTTGAGAGCTGAGGGAGACTGAAGCCCATTGGTTGAGAGCTGAGGGAGACTGAAGCCCATTGGCTGAGAGCTGTGGATCATAGAGTCTTATCTGTATTCCCCTTGGAACTTACATTTAGAGTTTGTTACAAGTTAAAGTATAATACAACACCATAAGGTCTTGTCTAGCACTTAATCCTACTGACTCTCATACACTCTGACTAAACATAAAATGGCGGACTAAAACTCTTAAAGCTATACGCACCTAATAAATGTATTATCAACCATAACAGTATAAATCACATCATGACTAGCTGAGTCCCTGCAGGGGAGGCCCCACAAGCCGAGGGTCTCAATCTGACAGGGCCTACAGCAAATACCTGTACTGGGACACCACATAAGGATATGGACTGTACTTCTCATCTCCATGGCATTCAAATAAGGCCTGAATATCCCAGGAGCTGTCTGCCACCCAGTAGCCACAAGTAGTTCTTCGGTGAGGCAGACAAAGGATTTTTCCAAACCAGGACTTCAGGACAGTGCCCTCCAGCGAACATATATTAATAATCTTCTCCAGGCCCCCAGCCCAGCTCCTGCTAAGGCCCAGAATGCAATTCTTGTCTCACTAGCTATCTCCCAGGGGCAGCAGCCCTATGAGAACTGGAACCCTCCCTCTCATCTGAAAGATGACTGCTTGTATCTGTCACGGAGGCATGACTTTAAGGCAGAATGAGCCTTTTAATTCAGAAGGAAGGAAGGGGTTAATCTTCTGCATTGTGTAAAAATGCTGTTTGATCTTGTCTTCTCTGATCCTCCCCTTTTGCTGTCCCCAATCCATTTCCTGATAGCACAATGCCTTAGGAACACTCTGAACATGCTCAGTTTGGGGTGTATTGCTTTTTCTTTGGAGGGTGCATGTGATTAGCACTGTCCAGACAGTGGGTCATGGGTCATGCAGCCTCATAGTACAGTCAAAGGTGAATGGAAACATCTCCTGCTAGCTTTAACCAGTGCTCGGCCAGACACTAATAGAAGTCACAAGACTGCTATATACTGCTGATGAGGTATTCAGCAGTTTATATTTACTACAGTTTATATTTACTAAAATAAATGCATTTCCATGTTCTGTGTACTGTGGGAGACCAGATATGCAATGCAATGCAGATATGATAATACAGGGTCCTGGGTTTAGTAATACTTTAAACCTATTGTAAATATTTTAAGAAATAATAGAAAGGAAAGGATTCTTGTCTTTTTCTGCCCTGTAATGTTTCTAAAAGAAACTATGGCCCAGATTCACGTAGATCGGCGCATTATCATTCCGGCGTAGCGCACCACTTTTCCGTTAGACTTGCGCAATCTAGCCGCGTAATCCGGCGATTCACGTAGCTTTTACGCAAGAGATTGCGCAAGCGTAAGGTTTTTTCCTGAGGCGTAAGGAGGAGTAATACAAATTGGGAGGGACGTGGGCGTGTTACATTGAAATGAGCCGTGACCCCATGCAAATGAAGGGCCGGCCGACTCGCGCATGCGTGCGTGAAGGAAACCATGTCAGCTCCGTTGTGCGCATGCTCACAACTCGGGAGCGGCGCAATCAGTGAAATTGGAAATGGACTAGGGCAATGTTGTGAACTACGCAGACAGCATAAATAGACACACACAAACGCCCTTCCATTGCAAAAGTACATCCCTTTGTGTCCCTTCCCATTGAATCAAGTGCTTTTGCTCTGTTGTTCGTTAGAGTGTGTTTTGTACAGTAGTTGTGAGATTAGTGTTCTGTGTGATCTAGTGCTTGTTGGTAGTTTTGTGAAAGTGTATTTTGATAAGTGTTTGAGACTGTTTGTTTGATTGATATATTTTCTGAGCGTTTGTTTTCTTGCTTTATTTTTCATCTGATTTTTTTGTGTCTGTTTCTTGCTGAGTGCTAGTGTGATTTTTGGCTGTTCTTTTTCTCTTTGTGTGTGTTCTTGTCTGATTGGTTGTGCTTGTATTTGTGACAGATTTTTGGTGACTGCTAGTGAGTTTGTTTGGAAGTATGACTGAGAGAAAAACAAAGCTCAATTTTACTGTGGGGGAAAAAAGAATTCTTGCCCGGGCCATTACCGACTATGGGCGTTTTCTCCACGGCCCGCAGAGTGCCACCACCACCCCGGCCAGGAGGAGGGAGATATTGGATATGATCACGGAGCAGGTCAATTCATCGGGGAGAGGGGAGACACGGACCCGCTCTGGGATTGAAAAGAAAATAAATGACCTCCGGCGTGAGGTTAAAAAAAAACTGGCCGCAATAAATGCCCATGCCAGGGGCACAGGAGGGGGCCCACCATGCCGGGTTAGATTTACAGCGACGGAGCGTGTGGTGGCCCTGACCTTTCACCGGCATGAAGTGGAGGGCCTGCCAGGCTTTGACACAAGTCCGGTCCCCGCGGTGCCAGGTAAGGTTTTTATTTCTCTCAGGTGTGTAGCATGTGTGGGGGAGGGGGTGAAAGGGAATATGTGGCAAGTGTGTGGATCCTCCAACCTGTGAATGGTTTGTGTCATCCACAGATGTGCAGGAGGGTGCAGGGCCATCTGGCCTGACCGCTCCAACGCCAGGACAGCAGCCTAATGAGGCCCCCCCAACAAGGCCAGAGTCCGCGGAGGAGGAACAAGAGGAGGAGGACGATCATGCGGAGGACGATCATGAGGAGGAGGAGAATCATGAGGAGGAGGAGTCCATGGCAGGCACTGGACGTTTGGTTTCTGCGGACTCTTCCCCTCTGGCTGCAAGAAGCCTGCCCTCCCTAAGGGTGAGCCCCCCCCCCTCCTCCCCCAACATGGCTCCCCTCACAAGGGCCTCCCCTTCTCCCCAGCCACAACCATCAGCTGGAGCCAGGAGGTCATCCCAGAGCACCAGGGGGGCGCCCAATCTCCTGCCCGCCTGTCTGAGAAGGAACCTGGCCACCCAGACCCGCCTTCTGAGACAGCTCTGCCAGACTATGGGGCGGGTGGATCAGAGCCTGTCCTCCATTAACGATAGCCTGGGTAACCTGGACTCCCACTCCCGGGCCTCCACAACCTGCCTAAATGACCTGCAAACTACAGCAGCAGGCGTTGGGCAGGATGTGAGGGCCCTTACCCAGGCTATCCAGGGCAACACGGCAACACTTGGTGCTGCCCTGGACAGAATAGCCGTGGCCTTGGAGGGCAGGCCGCCAGGTGGGCAAATCTCAGGGGCTGCTCCTCCTTCCCCGGCTTTTCCCCTCCCCCATGCGTCTCCCCTGAGGGTCCGGGGCCGTGGCCGGGGGCGCCCCAGGCGTGGCTCAGGCAGAGGGCATTAATTTTTTTTCCCCTTTTGTTTGTTTTGAAAGCATTTTTATTTTTGTTCTCTGCTTATTTATTTTTTTTGATGCATTTTTTGTTTCTATGCATTTTTTTTTTCCTGACATTTTTGGCATATTTTGGGTTGTGAATGATGTTTGAATGTGGGGGTGACATTCCTGCTGGAAAAGGGGTGTCATCCTCAATTTTGGTGGAGAAGGGTTCCCAGGACCAGGGAGAAGTGATCTCCAGGTCCGTGTGAATGGTGTATGAATGTACAGTGACATAATTGGAGCCTTGACGTGGCGTTACTGCTCACCAGTCTAGCATGGTGGACTGGTGCCAATCCAATTTGATGAGGATGTGGGGTGTGTGTGCTAGGGACCATAGTGGTGTGCATGCATGCATTCTCATTGTGCCATGATTCATGTGTGTGTTTAACGTGCAAAGATGCCCAATATGAGCTGTCTCCTGACTGCTCTTCCCTCAGAAGACGGGGTATCCTCGGTTAGGGGTTGATTGTCTGGTTGGGGGGTTAGGTCATCACGTTCCTCTATCTGCAGGCCCTTCCTCACTGCGAGATTGTGCAGCATGCAACATGCAACGATGATATGGCACACGAAGTTTGGGGAATACAACAGTGTACCCCCAGACTTATCCAGGCATCGGAAACGTGACTTCAGGAGGCCAAAGGTGCGCTCCACCACTGCACGGGTTTTGATGTGTGCTTCATTGTATCGTTCCTCTCCTGGGGTTTGGGGGTTCCGGATAGGAGTCATGAGATGGGGTCCCAGGGCATATGCAGAGTCACCTGTAAAGGAAAAGACAGGAGAATGTTAGTCATGCATGTGCCACTTCTGTTGTGCATCACGGGAGGGGATAGTCATGCCTGACTCCCATGTCACTCACCAACCAGCCAGGTGTTCCCATACACGTTCTGTTCGAATTCCGTTCGGATGTGGCATTGATTGTAGATGTAGCTGTCATGGGTGGATCCGGGGTGTTTGGCACGAACGTGCCATATGAGGCCTTGGGCATCGACTATCACCTGTACGTTGATGGAATGCCAATTCTTCCGATTGCGGTACATGTGCTCGGTCTCATGGGGGGGCTGGAGTGCCACATGTGTGCAATCTATGGCCCCAATGGTGCGTGGGAATCTGGCAATTCGGTAGAAATCTGCCATTGCCTTGATTCGCAGCTCCTCAGTGGTTGGTTTTATGATTTGGTTGGCCAAGCGTGTGAGGATTGCAGGGACAACCTGGTGCACACATCTGCTCATGGAGGATTGTGACATCCCAGCCACCACTCCACTTGTACGCTGAAAAGAGCCACTGGCAAGGAAATGGAGTGTTGCCAGTACCTTGACCAGTGGCTGCACTGCATGTGAGCGTTGTGTTGGGCTGGTGATGTCCTCCTGCAAGGTTGTGGTTAATTCCAGGATGGCATGAGGGGGGAATCTGAAGATGCGAAAGACCTCTGAATCATTCATGCCAAACAGGTGTATGCGGGTGCGGTATACCCTCTCCCGTGCCCTCTCCCGTGCCATCCTCCGTGCCCTCCTCCTTCTTTGGTCATCTATATTCACTAGTGCAGCTATGAGCGACGATGCCCCTAGCATGTTGGCAGTCAAATTGTAGTGCAACACGTGTGTGTGGTCTGCTCCTCAGTAACGGTGTTGCTTTCTGTGAGATGTAGACGTTTTTTCAAAAGTTAGACCAGCTTTTAGGTGCTCTAACTTTAGACAGGACATTTTGCAGTTGCGCACATCGCGTAGCCTGCGCAGCAACTGCGTTTTTTTTGTGGATCCCCGTAACTCCCTCATTAGCATATTTGACTAGCAAATCAATGGTGTGTCTAGCGCAGTTTTGCGCGAAGGGAAGCGCATGTCTAACTCAATTACGCCGGACAAAAAAACGTAGATTTCTGGTGTATATTGTTTTGTGAATCGCGTCCAACTATACGCACGCGCACATTTAGACTTACGCACGCGCAACAGCAGTTGCGCACGCGTAATCGCTCTGTGAATCTGGGCCTATATATATATATATATATATATATATATATATATATATATATATATATATATATTAGAAATACAATTTCAGAGTCATAGGTTCATGCAAAGTTGATATAAACAAAAGTGGAAGTGTTGATGATATCACTGCAAACTAGAAATAACATAGAGCAACAACAATACTTTTTGTGATGGCACTGGATCACACATCCCTACAACAACTACCATAAAATAAAGAATAGGCTCTTGGGCTGCACAGAGTTATTGCTTTGCATAAATTCCCAGTTCTGGCCTTATAATGTGAAAAAAATGTGTCTACTGGAATAGCGCCATGATGCTTCTGATCACAGAAGATGCAGAGCCCAGACATGCTGTGATTGTAAGGTCTTCACCAGTATGCAATTCTTGTCAGCAAACACCACATAAAGTGATAGTTTTTTTTGGAAACCTTCCAGGTAAAGCCATTATGTGCTAGTATGCTTCTCATACTAGCACATTATTTGAAGCTTACCTTAAAACAAAGCCCTTCCAGCGACGAGTTGTCACTGCTGACAAGGCTTCCATTTTCACCCGGTCTTCCTTCCATGTTCGCGGACTCCGGCTGTGTGAGTGGCCAGAGCCAGGATAAGATCACTGCCACAAATGCCCACGGGAGCCCCTGTTTACAACACATAGTGACGCTGGTGACGTTAACCAACTGCATTTACTGAAAATATCTCCTAAATGGTGCACGTTCAGGGGATATTTACAGTACCTATAGGTAGGCCCGATTATAGGCTTACTTATAGGTAAAAATTATGCATTGGAGTTTCCTCCCACTTTAAGAGGTCTGCTTTTTAACTATAAATATACAGCAAAGGGCTTCATCTCACATTGTAGGAGCACATGTCTTAAGCATTTAAAGACCAAGCCTGATTTTCAGACTCTGTGGGTCATTGCAATACTTTTTGTCACACCGTATTTGCGCAGCGGTCTTACAATCAAATTTTTTTGAAAAAAAAAAAAACTTTTTTTTAATTAAAAAAAAAGACAACAGTAAAGTTAGCCTAATATTTTTTTTATATTGCGAAAGATAATGTTACCCAGAGAAAATTGATACCCAACATGTCACGCTTCAGAATTGTGCCTGCTCTTGGAATGGCGGCAAACTTTTACCCTTAAATATCTCCATAGGCGACGTTTAAAAAAATTGATAGGTTGCATGTTTTGAGTCACAGAGGAGGTCTAGGGCTAGAATTATTGCTCTTGCTCTAGCGATCACGGCGATACCTCACATGTGTTTTTTTAACAGCATTTTCATATGCGAGCGCTGCTCACGTATGCATTCATTTCTGCGCGTGAGCTCATTGGGACGGGGCACTTTAAAAAACAAAAGCAAAAAAATCGTATTTATTTTACTTGATTTTATTGACCTCTGTCTTCCTGGGTGTTAAGTTCAGCAGTATTGTAGTGCATTTGACTATGTCAAGTTAACGACAGTTGTAGGAGATCTACTGCGTTGAAATGGACAAATCTAGGCCTGACTTTTATGTTCTACTTATAAGGGGTTCACTGCTATCATGGGCTTGTGGCAGATCCAACACGTTTCAAAATTTGAGGTCCTGCAGAATGAATTTAGGATTGCACCGCTAGCTATGCATAAACCTACAGCTACCCCCTTTCTAAATCCAATTCAAAATACCCTATGAAAAGAAGATGCTTATACCTGCATATTCTGAGGGCGCTCTGGTCTAGTCATGTAATCAGCTCCAGTGACGGCTTCAGAGGAGAGAAGGGAGCGCTGAGTGGTGGGGTGGGGCGGGGACTTTTTTTCATCTTTTGTTAACTCTCCATGCTGCTGATATCCTGTAGCCTATTTACAGCCTGTGGCAGACTGTTCCTGTTCAGTATATCAAAATCCCTTAAAAAGGAAGTAAACCCTGATGGGTTTTAAATCCTCTTTATTCCCCTACAAAGTAAAATCATAATGGGCTAGTACAGTAGTGTATTTAGGGTTTGTGCTGCCCTAGGCCTGATTAAACTTGTGCACCCCCCTAATTTAAATTTGACCCACCCCTTCCTGTCAATGGCACTCCACTTTCTGTTTACGACCCACCCTTAAAATTTTGAGTGGGGACACTAGTTCTTAGGGCCTGGGGCGGGGGTGGGGGATGGATTCCCTTAATTTGCATAGATTTCCTCTCACTTCCTGTTTGGCTATGGGACAGGAAGTGAAGGGAAATCTCTGCAATGGGACAGGGATGGTAAAAAATAAACTTCCAGGGGCTATAACCCTCCCTTACTTTATCCACAATTAAAAAAAAAAGGAGTTGACTCTAGCAGAAATTTATGATCATTTTATGGAGAGGACTAAGAAGATATAACCATGCCAACGGTGCAGCAGAAAACATATAGCACAGTGGGGAAGGTTTGTGGCCCAGGCTGATAGGACAGTCAAAATTAGAAGCGGCTTGCGTTACACTAACAGTGTAGCACAAGCCGACGGGGACTCTTTCCGTGTTACCCCCCTGCAAAGTGCTGCCCTAGGCCTTGTTGGGCTAGTAGGCCTTGTTGGGCTAGTATGCATTGCTTACTAGCCCATTATGTTGCCCTTACTTGCAAACAAAGCCTGTGAATGTCCGCAATGTCTCCACTGGTGGCCACATCCATCTTCACTTCTCTTCTTTCCGGGGGCCGTGAACTCTGGCATTGTGACTGGACGTGTGAAGTCACTCGCGTGCGAATGCCCTTTTTTTTAGTGTGCCTGCGCCAATGACATCGGCGCAAGTGTATATGGTAAATATCTCCTAAACCATACAGGTTTAGGAAATATTTCCAGTACCTACAGGTAAGCCTTTTCATAGGCTTACCTGTAGGTAAAAGTTGTGTGTAAGAGTTTACAACCACTTTAAAGCTACTGCAATAACACAGAGCAGTTACACAGAGCATATTACCTAATTGTTGTTAGCCTTTTTTAAATATTGACAACAATGGAATATACTTGGGTTATGTGTAGAGTTGAGCGGACACCTGGATGTTCGGGTTCGGCGGGTTCGGCCGAACTTCGGAAAAAAGTCTGGGTTCGGGACCAGAACTTGACCCGAACCCGAACCCGAACCCCATTGAAGTCAATGGGGATCCAAATTTTTGACTACTAAAATGTCTCTAAAAAAACTAAGGGAAAGGGCTAGAGGGCTGCAAATGGCAGACAAATGTTGGCAAGAGCATGGTAAGTACTCTGCAATCAAATGTGGATAGGGAAATAACTTTAATTAACATAAAAAAAAAATCTTGACCTAGGAGGACGAGGTCCATATGGAGTAGGAGGTTGAGGGTTAGGGTTAGGGGGTTAGGGGGTTATGGTTAGGGTTGACTAGAGGGCTGAAAATGGCAGCAAAATGTTGGTAAGAGCATGGCAAGTACTCTGAAAATAAATGTGGATCGGGAAATAACTTAAAATAACATAAAAAATAAAAATAAAAATAACGTAAAAAAATAATAATGGAGTATGAGGTTGAGGTGGCGGTGGATGTGGCGGTGTAGGAGAATGAGGTAGCTAACACAGCAAGTTTTGGTTTTTAATTGATTTATTTTTTAAATTAGGGTACACCCCAAAAGAGTGAGAAAAATCTAGGGTTGCCACCTCATCCCTTTAAACCCAAACACATAGTAATTACACTGGTTCTGGGGCTAATTTAATGTCGATAAGGCACCAAGTGAGTTTAATTATCAGCACCTTAATCAGCCAGAGAACTTGTGTAATTAATATGTTTTTTCGCTTTTAAAGGGATGAGGTGGCAACCCTAGAAAGATCAGAAAAAAAAGAATGGCTGGGTAAGGCCGGCTCGGTGTCTATTCTGCCCAAGGTACGGACAAGTCTTGTGGTATCCATGCCTGGTTCATATGCAGAGTATCTCCTATATAATTCTCTCCCTATAGCAACAAGCAGGAACCTTGCCCTAAACTATGTAATGCACAGTATCTCACAGGGGACAGATGCAGTGCTGGTGTAATATGCAGAGTATCTCCTATATAATTTTCTCCCTATAGCAACAAGCAGGAACCTTGCCCTAAACTATGTAATGCACAGTATCTCACAGGGGACAGATGCAGTGCTGGTGTAGATTTCTGAAGCAGGATAGTCCTATCTCAATCTCTCCCTCAGATCAGCAGCAGCCTTTCCCTACCCTAGCTAAAGCAGACTGACGAGCTGTGCTGTGTGCCTCTAGCTCAGTGTTTCCCAACTCCAGTCCTCAAGGCACACCAACAGGTCATGTTTTTAGGATTTCCATTATTTTGCACAGGTGATTCGATCAGTTTCACTGCCTTAGTAATTACCACAGCTGTTTCAATTGAGGGAAATCCTGAAAACATGACCTGTTGGTGTGCCTTGAGGACTGGAGTTGGGAAACACTGCTCTAGCTTATATAGAGGCTGGGACACATGCTGGGTCACATGCTGCACTGGCCAATCACAGCCATGCCATTAGTAGGCATGGCTGTGACGGTTTCTTAGCCACAGTAGTAAAACAAATGGCCATTGGCTGTCGTGCAGCGCGCCGTTACATAGCCGAACTCCGAACCCGAACTTTCAGCAAATTATTCGGGTTCGGGTCCAAAAAAAAACAAAATTCACTCAACCCTAGTTATGTGCATTACTACAGCAGATTATAGATGTATTTGGGAGAGCCTATGGCAATGTGATCCACAGACAGGAGATTGTGTGAGACAGAGGTAGTCTCTGCATGACACAAAGTGCCCAAACAAGAGCCTTTACATATCAGTTGTCACAGCATAATACAAAGTGCCCTAACAAGATCCTTTAAATGAATACCAGCAGCTGTTTTTTCATGTAAGTTAGCTGTTAAAAAAAAAAAGCTATCCCAGTAAGAGTATCATGTTAAAGCTTAGTGTTTGGATGTACATCTACTTTAGCTCTCTTATTCCCAGATCTGTGCACCAAAACATCCCTTTAAGGCCAATATCTGTCCACAACAACTTTTCTGCTAGCTCTTTATTCTTTAAATTATGGCTACTTTTTGTAATCATATCCTTTAGCTTGGAGTGATTACAATGCAATGCGCCATTGTTGCTGACAATCAATTCAAGAGCTAATTTATTTTTCACAACGCCTCACTGTATCCTTAAAGTGGAGTTACACCCAACTTTGCTACGTGGTCTTAAACGAAAAACCACCTCTCCACCCCTTGTTTTTGGATATACATTTTTTATTACCTTAGTAGTAAACAGGTGAACTTCTATCCCAGCCACGCCATGGCTCTGCCCCTCACCCCCCCCCCTGCTGCCTCTTGGACCTGTGTGTGTCCCAGAAGATGACGGGTCATTCAGAAACCAGCTGTGAAGCCTGGAGGCTCCACTGCCGATTTCCCTTAGCTACAATGGCGACGCCTGCACCCGATCCGATGGACAGATAGGCCTTGGGGGGCCGACATTGTTGGCTCCCTGGACAGGTAAATGTCTTTATTAAAAGTCAGCAGCTACAGTGTTTATAGCTGCTGACTTAAAAAAAATTGAGGTGCAACTCTGCTTTGAAGAAAATTAAAAACATACCCAGTGTTCTGCCTCCAGCAGGATTGTATTTAACCACTTCCTGCCCGGCCAATAGCAGATTTACGGCCGGGAAGTGGTTATGAAATCGTGACTAGACGTTCTCAAACGTCTCAGCGCGGCGATTCGCTGATGCGGGGTGTCAGTCTGACACCCTGCATCACCGATCTCGGTAACGAGTCTCTGGCGGAGGCTCGCTACCACGTGATCAGCCGTGTCCAATCACGGCTGATCACGATGTAAACAGGTGCTCTTCAACATCTATCTTCGCCCACTTTTTGAAATCATCAGTAGCCAACAACTACTCTATCACTCATATGCAGACGACACCCAACTGTATTTTAGCATCTGCAAAAAAAAGGATCATCAACTCAGTTTAGAGAATTGTCTCTCATTGATAGAAAACTGGATGACCAAGAGTTATCTTAAACTCAACAGTTCCAAAACAGAACTTCTTTTGTTTCAGGCCAGTCGCAAGAGTCAGCTGGCAACAACCTGGACACCTCCGCCCATTCTGGGCCAAATTATCACCCCTAGCTCCAAAGTCAAAAGTCTCAGGGTCATTTTTGACACATTCATGACAATGGACGCACAAATAGGGTCAGTAGTCAGCGGATCTCACCATCTGCTGCGCCTACTACGCAGACTTATTCCATTTATTCCCAAAGAAGACGTAGCAGTCGTGGTGGGAACAATTGTGAACTCCAGACTGGACTATGCAAATGCCCTTTACCTCGGACTCCCAAAGTACCAAATCTCTCGTCTGCAAGTCGTTCAGAATACGGCCGCCAGGCTAGTGACTGGGAAAAAACCCTGGGAATCAATCTCACCTTCTTTGAGAACCCTTCACTGGCTGCCAGTAAAGGACAGAATTGCTTTTAAAGCACTCTGTCTGACTCATAAGTGCATCCATGGGAAGGCTCCGCAATATCTATGCGAAAAGATAGAAGCCCACAATCCCAATCGCATTCTGCGATCCACCGACCAAAACCTGGTCAAGATACCCAAAGCCAGATACAAGTCCAAAGGAGAAAGAAGGTTTGCTTTCCAGGGTCCCAGACTATGGAACGCTTTACCAACCAGCATTCGGTTGGAGGAAAACCACCTGACCTTCAGAAGACGGATTAAAACTCTGCTCTTTTGATGTCAAGAGAGACAGGAACAACCAGCGCCCAGAGGCGAATCAGTTCGCATGTGCCGCGCTATATAAGTTTTTCATTCATTCATTCATTCAAGAGCCGTCGACGGCTCTTCCTCACTCGCGCCTGACAAATTGACAGTTTGGCCTATTGCAGAATAGAAGGGTTTAGCTGCATGACGAGCTACACAGGGAAATGTGTAGTGGGGACAGAACATCCTGGTAGGATAGTCAAAACTGTGCTGATACAAACAAATCAGAGGCAGGGCAGTACCATAGCTGTTCTTCTTACTGTTTCACCCCTTTAATTTAATTTAACAAAATAAGTTCTTTTTGCACAGAGTGGCCCCAATCTTCCTCTTCTGGGGTCCCACGGTGGCTCTCGCGGCTTCTCCCCGTGATAGATAACCTCCTCTGGAAAGCTCTCTCCCAAGGGGGTTACCTTGCGGGCACTCTCCCATGCCATACAATCGGCGTCCATAGCCGCCGATTGTATGACTCAGCCCCGCCCCCTGGCTCCCAGCGGGAGTCAATAGCTGCGCTGCTATCCATCTATCCAATGAAGAGCTGGTCAGGCATAGGGATAGCGCTCCTGGAAATTTTGGGGTTCAGGTAAGTAAAACGGGGGCTCGGGCAGTGACTGCAAGGTGTTTTTTCACCTTAATGCGTAGGATGCATTAACCCTTTCATGACTAGGCCTATTTCTGACATTTGGTGTTGACAAGTTAAAATCCATATTTTTTTGCTAGAAAATTACTTAGAAACCCCAAACATTATATATATTTTTTAAGAAAAAAATCTAGAGAATAAAATGGCAATTGTTGCAATATTTTATGTCACACGGTATTTGTGCAGCGATGTTTTGAATTCCTTTTTTTGGGGGAAAAATACACTTTCATGAATTTAGGAAAAATGAAAAAGTAAAGTTAGCCTTTGTATAGTGTGAAAGATGATCTTATGCCGAGTAAATAGATACCAAACATGTCAGGCTTTATAATTGCACACAACTAGTGGAATGGCGACAAACTACGGTACCTAAAAATCTCCATAGGCGGTTACCAGGTTAGAGTTACAGTGGAGGTCTGTGGTTAGAATTATTGCTCTCGCTCTGACGATTGTGGTGATACCTCATATGTGTGATTTGAACACCATTTACATATGCGGGCGCAACTTCCTTATGCGTTTTCTGTGGGGGCGCTTTAAAATGTATTTATTTATTTTATTTATTTTTATAATCTAAAATGACTTTTTTTTTTAATCACTTTTATTGCTGTCACAAGGGATGTAAACATCCCTTTTGACAGTAAGGCCCCATACACACGAGCAGACAGATTTGTTCAAATCGGTCGGACAGACCGATTTGAACAAATCTGTCTGCTGGGGACATATTGGTTTGATCGTGTACACACGATCAAACCAAAATCCCCGCCGGCAGATGGCGCGCTGACGTGGCGGTGACGTTGACGCCGCCACGTCACCGCACCAGGAAGTAAAACATTCGACGCGTGTGCGAGAAGACATGTCTGCTGGTTAGCGTACTAACCAGCAGACATGTCGGGCGGACAGGTTCCCAGCCGACAGATTTGAAAGCATGCTTTCAAATCTGTCGGCTGGCCAAATCTGTCGGCTCGCCCGTACACACGATCGAATCTGTCTGCTGAAACAATCTGGCAGACCGTTTCCAGCAGACAGATTTGATCATGTGTACGCGGCCTAATAGGTGGTGACAGGTACTCTTGCACTTCGAAGTATTCAGATCACCGAAAACGGCGATTCTAAATACTGTGTATTTTTTTAAAACCAGCGCCATTGGCAGCCGAGTAAACTGGAAGTGATGTTGTGACGTCGCTTCTGTGTTCACACTGAAGAGACTGGATCGAAGGCGTTTGCGGCTTCGTTCCAGTCTGCGGCTAGGCACTGGAGGCGGGGCATTGTAGATCGGGTCTCCCAGTGGGATAGGGAGGCCCGGTAAGAGCGTCGGAGTTGGCGGGAGGGGGGATATCCACTCCCTCTCCTCCAGGATAACAACTGAGAGGCTTTTAGCCGCATCGGTTGTTATCCGTAAACAGCCAATCTCCGGCTCTAAACTGTTTTACCTGCAGCTATGGGCATCATCCCGGTATAACCCCCGAAAGCTGAGGCCGCATATGTGCGTGCGCTCGGCGGCAAGTGGTTAAGGTGAAAAAACACGAAAGGTTTAAAACCTCTTTATGCTCTTTTGTGGCAGCTAGGGCTAACTATTAATTATTAAATTTAAAATCCTGGGCAGTACTGTGATACTCTGTACACTTAAACCAAGCTGTTATGACTAACACAGCAGTCTGCCCATATAGGGTAACTGTGGGAAACAGCCTTTGTACAGCCAAAACATAGAAAAAAAACAAGTAAAAACATTACGTTATTCGCGTGAATATTGCTCATGATACATCACTTTTGGCATTTTATTTTAGAGCAAAAGGAATGCCTACGTTTTAACAAATTGTTAATTATTGTCCATGCCAACTTTCGTCAGCAGTTAATACAAATATTTATTCATTCATAACAGGTGAGTTTACGTTATTTCACATTATTTATAACTCTATTAGAAACAATGTCCTGGATAAAGCACCTTTTCTCAGAAATAAAGGTCTGCTGACTAAAGGAGGATTCTCTGTTATTTAAAGGAAAATTGGCTTAAAGGGGTTGTAAAGGAAAATATTTTTTTTTTTTATAATAGGCATCCTTTACCTGCAGACATTCCTCTTTTCACTTCCTCATTGTTCGTTTTTGCTCAGAAGTTGCTCTATTTCTTCTCTGTTCGGTTCACTTCCTGCTTGTCTGATTGTTACTCACCACCGTGAAGGGAGGCTTTACTGCGGTGGTCAGTGACGTGCTCGCCCCCTCCTGGGAACTACATCTCTACATGTTAGAGACTTCAAGGAGGTGTGAATTACTGGGCGTGCCGCAATGTATACTGGGAAATGTGGTTCTTACATGAATGAGTGCCGCAAACCAGGAAGTGAATGAGAGAACAGAAACTAGAACGCCAGAGGTGATATAAATAAAGGAATTTAATAGGTATTTACCGTATTTTTCGGACCATAAGACGCACTTTTTTCCCCAAAAAATATGGGTAAAAAAGTCCCTGCGTCTTATGGAGCGAAAGTACCGCAGGCACCGCACCCCCGCCGCCGCTGGCAACGCCCCCACCACTGCCGGAAACACCCCCCACGCTGTGCTGTGTTTTATTCAATGAAGCCACCCCCTGCACGAGCAAAAAATAAAAGTATTTCCCACTGTTGCCTCCCGCACAAATGCAGCACCCGGCGGCCGGCACATTGTGAGCCCAGCTTAGCGATAGGAGACGAGTGCCCTGTGATTGGCCAAACACAGTAATTTGCGGGTGCCTGACATGCTCGTCCGCGATTGGTCCCAGCAGAGCGTGTCACATGCGGAGACGGGGCTCGTCTATGAATGATCGCATTGTATGGCGACCGGAACAGCTGCACGTGAGTCCTGCCTCTCTGCCTGCTGGCTGTGTGTCTCCTAAAGGTCTCCCTCTTATCACTCTGTCAGCTCCTTCCCCCTCTGTCGGTCAGCCCCCCTCCACCTCTGTCAGTCAGCACACTTTTCTCTATCAGCCCCCCTCTGTCAGTCAGCCCACCCCTCTGTCATTCAGCACCCCCCTCCCCCTCTGTCAGCCCACCACTTTCTATCAGCCCCCCTTTCTGTCAGCCAGAGCGAAGACACAGGTCGGGCTGCATTTATTTGGCACAGGTCAGGCTGCATTTATTTGGCACAGGTCAGGCTGCATTTCTTTGGCACAGGTCAGTCTGCGTTTCTTTGGCACAGGTCGGGCTGCATTTAATTGGCACAGGTCAGGCTGCATTTCTTTGGCACAGGTCAGGCTGCATTTCTTTGGCACAGGTCAGGCTGCATTTCTTTGGCACAGGTCAGGCTGCATTTAATTGGCACAGGTCAGGCTGCATTTAATTGGCACAGGTCAGGCTGCATTTAATTGGCACAGGTCAGGCTGCATTTAATTGGCACAGGTCAGGCTGCATTTCTTTGGCACTGGTTAAATATTTTAGTACACTATTTGGTTAAGAATTTTTTTTTCTTGTTTTCCTCCTCTAAAACCTAGGTGCGTCTTATGGTCAGGTGCGTCTTATAGAGCGAAAAATACGGTACTTGTTTGTTAACAGAATCATTACACTATTCTGTCTGTTTACCTTGCAGACATTAATTTTAGGCAAAACATTTTTTTCCTTTACAACTTTTTTAAAGCGGGGTTGCGGGCATATTTTTTTTGCAAGCTAAAATTAATCACATTAAATAGTCCCTAAAACATATTAATAGCTCCCCAGTTGTTCCAGAAATCATTGCAAACACTTGCCTTATATCCTCCAGCTCATTGTTGGCCGTCTCCATCATATGGGTGGGCATTGAATCCCAGTTTCTTTTTTCTTCCTGGTTTTCAGTGACAGAGGTGCATGCTAGGCAATTTTTAGGCACAGTAATGCCCAGAGACTCCTGGGAAATGAGTGTCATCATTTCCCAGGAGGCAATGGGTCTTAGGACAGGAAGTTGAACCACCTAGAACCAGGAACTAGGCAGATTACGAAATCTGCCTGGTAACAGCTAGATATAAGTGAGTAAAGGCAAGCTGTTAATAGAAAGTTAATTTTTAGGGTGGAACTCCGCTTTAACAAATTATATTATACATTTTTTTTTTTTTTTAAATATTCATCTTAAGTCGGCCCACACACTCACAGAGTGAACACAATAGTATTAGCGCTTTTTTTTGCAAATTAGAAGGTGAAGAAACGAAATTATTATAAACTAAATATATGCGTTTCTATTTTCAAACTTCTCTAAATAACTGCACTTAATTTAGATAAACAGGATCCCGCAGCATTGACCTCTACTAAAAGCAGAAAGAGTGTTTTTGTTTCATTTAACCTTGAATGGAGAATTCTACGCATTTTCTGTAATGGAGTATCTAAGCAAAATACGTTAAAGACTTTAAAGCATCATTACTCATCTTTTGTTGGAAAGCAGTAGCACATGCTACAAAGTGGCCAAGAACAAGACAAGGAAAGATGGCACATGTATTGTAAAGAGAATTCCAGGTTTTCAGTCTAATTGCTGGATATAAAGGAAGAAAAAGGAACAGCAGGTGTGATTATGTGTGCTTCCCCTCTCCTATTTATAGATGATTGTCATATCCATAATCCCTTTGGACTGGTCATTTATTTTATTTGGGACATATTGGGCCCTTTGCTGTCAGAAACACTTATAATTTAACATAGAAGTTTCCCTCTTGGTATGATTTTATGGATTTTTTTTTGTAAAAGAGCCAGTCTGGATGTTGGGGTTGGGATGATTCTAATGCAGTGTACAGAGATGTATGGGGCAGGGAGGGGATTGATTTTTCTGACTCACTCGGTCGTGTTGAAAAGAAAAGGATTTACGTTGTGCAGCCTAGTCCAGGCTTTTTTCAGCAGAGCAGTTAAAGTGTATGTCATCCCTAAATTTATTATAGCTGATATGTGTCGTGTATGCTTGTGGTTCTATTGATCTTTTGGGACACAAATATCTGCTGATCCTGCCAGGCCCTATCAATTACTTCTGTAAACTGACCGCACCAAGCACGAAAGCAGATACATGCTGGCATGGTCAGTTTGCTCCTGACGCACATACTGCTAGTATCTGTATGTCTGTAGTCAGCTACACAGACATGTCCTCAGCCCAGCACCACATGACTGATGGACAGCATTTCCCAGCTGCAGCCTTGCTGTCAAGCCACAACATACATAGATGAATAATGGAAATAGCTGTTGATAGAAGAAAAACGCCATCTATGGGATGAGTGCAGGGGTCATTGGCTACTAATTATCTTAGTTTTTTGCAAGCCAGAGGATTCAAGTGGCTCAACCAATGGTAATTGGTGAAAACTGGTGGGATGTGGGTACAGCCACTGGCCATTTAAGCCCCTACCATACTACCTATGTTACAATTCTATCAAAGTCCATCTCCCACCCTCCCAGTAGAATATTTTGTCATGGCGTTTGTTAGGGGGTGGTACTCCAATCTAATGCTGGATGGACAAAATAAATTTAGTTAAAATTGGTCATTATTGGGATGCCTAACCTGAGCTTTTACAGTTAGGCATTTGTTTTAATTAAAAGATAACTACATATCTTGCACCACGTTAGACCCATATTTGGGGTATAACATGCAACATGGTGTAAATGGAACACAAAGGGCACACTTATGAAGAGCAATATACTTTCACTCTGTGTTTAACTCTACACACAGCCCCCCACCTCGCCTTACAGAATTGACCCCCCTCTATGCATATAGGGACTTCAGCCCCGGACCATTTTGCTGGTCAATAAATGGGCCAATTTTTGCAATTCGGCACTGCGTCGCAAAAAGTGCGACATGGCTCCCAAACAAAATTGGCATCCTTTTCTTCCCACAAATAGAGATTTCTTTTGGTGGTATTTGATCACCTCTGCGGTTTTTATTTTTTGCGCTATAAACAAAAATAGAGCGACGATTTTGAAAAAAAAATAATATATATATATATATATATATATATATATATATATATATATATATATATATATATATATATATATATATATTTTAAATTTTTTGCTGTAATAAATATCCCCCAAAAATATGTAAAAACACTTTTTTTTCCTCAGTTTAGGCCGATACGTATTATTTTACATATTTTATGCGTTTATTGATTGGTTTGCGCAAAAGTTATAGCGATCAGTGCTATAAAAATGCACTAGGGTTAACACTTGGGGCGAGAAAGGGGTTAATTATGTTCCCTAGGTGTGTTCTTACTGAAGGGGGGGTGGGACTGACTAGGGGAAATGACAGATCACTGTTCATACATTGTATGAACAGACGAACAGTCCTTACTCCCCTTGACAGGACCGGGAGCTGTGTGTTTACACACACAGCTGTGTTTTTACACACACAGCTCCCGGTTCTCGCTCTGTAACGAGCGATCGCTGGTGCCTGGCACGTCTCCAGCAGCGCGCACGGGCTGAAATGAGAAATTACCTATACCTACGTGATTTCGCGCAGGCCGAGCCGACCTGCCGCGTATAACTGTGGCGGCTGGTCGGCTAGTGGTTAAACAACCAATAAAAAGTAATAAACTTTTTTTTAAATGCATAGATGCAATTATGGGGCACTCATAATATTTGCTTTGTACTAGTGTCCTTTAGGTAATGTGTATTCACATATACAGGCATGCGTGCGGGAGCCGCCAGTCACGGCATGACCTCCTTTAGAAACGTCACGGTCACTGTTTTTAAAGTGCACTTGCGCCGCTGTCTACGGCGCATGCACCATAGACATCGGCACAAGTCTCAAATGTAAATATCTCCTAGATTTAGGAGATATTTCTAGCACCTACAGGTAAGCCTTACTCTAGACTCTATACAACCACTTTAATGCCCCCTTCCTGCATATACTGTAGCTACCTTCTCTTTAATGCTCCACTTGTCTGTTTATAATTGGGGGCAAAGGGAAGCAAAAAGAAATGGTATGTTTTTCAGAGTGTAGGCAGGTGGGATAAGTGACAGGAGTATTGCTGTTATACCCAAGAATACAAACGCTCTATTTGATTAGCAGTATAAGGCTTCATTCACACATAGCCGACTCCGTCGCAGTCCGTTCCGACGGAGTCCGCCTGTGTCTGCCAGCTCAGCGGGAGATCAGTCCGCAGATCTCCGCTGAGCCGACGGATGACAAGCTCCCCTCTGCTCACTGAGCGGGGAGGAGCTTGTGGAGTCCCGCTGTCCTCTATGGAGCGATCTGATGAAAACGGACAGCATGTCCGTTTTCATCAGATCTTTCCCGATCCGATCCGCATGGACGGATGGGGACGTGAGCCCCATACGTTTGTTTTTAGCGGATCGGATCAGGTCGGATGTCAGCGGACATGTCTCCGCTGACATCCGACGCTCCATAGGGGTGCATTGAGCGCCCGTTCAGGTCCGCCTGAAAAACTGACAGACGGACCTGAACGGATCCATGTGTGAACGAGGCCTTAAAGAGTGATGCAGAGATCCTATATCGCTAATAAACGTTTTCAATAGTAAACAAAGTAATCACATGACTGCTGCTTACTAGACATGTGCAGACTGGAATATTTTGTTTCGTTTTTTTGTTTTCGTTTGAAAAATAAATGTATTTAGTTACTCCCGAAAATCGTTTTGATTTATTTTGTTTTTTGTTGGGGAATAGCTTTCGTCCGAAAATCCAATAATACTTGGTTTCTGTCGAATGGTCAAAAGAATATTCGACAGAACTTCGAAACTTTACGTCGAATCGTACATTTCCGGTCGAATATTCCCCCTACAAGAATTCTAATGTTGTATGACTAGTAATAATGTCGAATCTATTCTCTACAATGTCAAAATCTATTCTCGGTAATGTCAAATCTATTATTTCTATAGTGTCGAATCTTTTCTCTATAATGTCGAATCTTTTCTCTTTGATGTCGAATCTTTTCCCTATAATGTCAAATCTCTCTATATCTAATTTTTACCGCAATGAAAATAAAGCATTTTTTTCATGTCGGATCTTTCGGTTTTCGTTTCTTGCGCTTTCGTTATCGTTTGTTAAAAAAACAGATTTTCGGACGAAAATGCATTCTAACGAAAACGAATGCACATGTCTACTGCTTACTACTGATGATAGAGGGAACATGGCATAGATCTAATGTGTCCTCTTCCAAGAGCTCCAGTCACCATCTTGGGGAGCCTGTGTCTAATGAGCAGATATCTATGGTATGGTACAGATTAATATTTGTTTTCTTTGCAGGGATGCTTTTTTAAACTATCATTATGCAAAATATATTTCCTCCGTGTTTTTACTGTATTAGTCTGTTACTTATTTGAAGCATGGAACGAACAAGGTAATATTTTCCAATGATTTACTTTTGTCCTTTAGTAAAAGCTAAAACACTGAAGGTGTTTAAGAGGAAACTTTTATCTGATTAAGAAATAGATGCAAAAACCACATGTAATACTGTTTTAGGACTATGGGAAATCACAAATGATCTTATAGAGATTCCTTTATGTAGCATGTTTCAGCCTGCAGCATTTGTATAAGCACATTTTCAGTTTCCAGGTAACATGTTGCTACTTGATTAAGAGATATTAACACAGCTGATTAGAGATACGTCTCATGGTTTCTCACCAGTAATCTGCAGGATTACTTCAACAAGCTCTTTATTCGCACAAGTTATTTACACCTTGCTTATATTTAGCATCCATACTTGTACCGACACAAATGCAGTAATTTTTATTATCAAGTTTTAGAGCTCTTTCCTAGAAAATATCCTATTTCAAAGTTCTCTTTGGTAAGAGGAATTGAGGTCAGTTTGTCTGTACTAGGTATTATAATTTCTAATTGCTATGTGCTGCTCTTCTATTCACAGTTACTTCATAGTCAGTATTGTATCCATAACAATATTTATTATAACAATGCCCAGTAAAATATTAGTATATTCCCACTTAGAATGTAAGTGCAATTCTGCCCATGAGCTCATCTCTTATTCTTGCAGACTCCCTTTATCACAGCTTAAGGCTGAAGTACACTTTTGCAGTCGCTATGTGTGTTACTGTGCTGCAGTGCCAATCATTTAGAAACTAAGCAGCTCAGACGTGCATGCACTACAGCACAATGTAATGTGCTATCATGCGTAGCAGTATGCTGCATAAAAAAAAATGCTGTGTTTCCAATTGTTGGTCCTTGCCTCTACTTTGGCAGGCCATTGAAAATAAATAGGTTACTTAAATGCAATGCCATTAGCATGTGATACATTAACACATACGGTGGGGAAAATAATTATTTGATGTCTTGCAGAATTTGTAAGTTTGCCCACTTACAAAGAAATGAAGGGTCTATAATTTTTAATATAGGTGTATTTTCAATGTTAGAGACATAATATCAACCAAAAATGATACAACTGTTATAAATTGAGTTGCAGTTCAGTGAGTAAAATAAGTATTTAATCCCCAAGAAAAACATGACTTAGTACTTGGTGGAGAAAACCTTGTTGACAAGCACAGAGGTAAGACGTTTCTTGTAGTTGGTTACCAGGTTTGCAAACATCTCAGGTGGGATTTTTGCACACTCTTCTTTACAGCAGATCTTCTCTAAATCCTTAAAGGGGTGGTAAACCCTCCTGTTTTTCACCTTGCAGTGTCTGGCCCCCCAGCCCCCCCCCCCCCGTTTTACCTACCCGAGCCCCAAATTTCCGTGTTGCTCTCTCTACGGCTTCTTGGCTCTTCATTGGATAGATTGAAAGCAGCGCAGCCATTGGCTCCTGCTGCTGTCCATTAAATCCAATGACGTGGCCACAGGGGGGCGCAGTGGAGTCATACACTCTGGGACACCAGAAGTGGACGATTGGGGCCTGTCAGGAGAATATAGTAGATCAGTACTGTGTGACTGCACAGAGGAGACCAAACAATATGATTAGCGAAGTGAAAAGGTGTTTATTTACAAATAAGTGGGGACAACCAGTGCAATAAACAGCAAACAGTATATATATATAGTCAAAGGGAGATACCGTATTCATGAACCAAGCCATGCCGAGGTCATACACGTGGGATGTCAGCCGATGAGTGAGGATGGGACAGGACTGCCAAGAACCCCCCGCTGGTGGAGGCCAGTACTGCAGCCCAAATAACAGGCAGAATTACCAGCAGGGGGAACCTTTCCTGACAGTGCCACTCTGTGCAAAATGAACTGCACAATGGAAGTAAGTATGACATGTTTGTTATTTGAAAATAAAAATGTAAGCTTTAATATCACTTTAAGATTTCTTGGCTGTCTCTTGGCAACTCAAAGTTTCAGGTCCTTCCATAAATTTTCTATGGGATTAAGGTCTCAATGTGCTTCTTCTTAAACCACTCTTTTGTTGCCTTGGCAGTATGTTTTGTGCCATTGCCATGCTGGAAGACCCATCCATGACCCATCTTCAGTGTTCTGGCTGAGGGAAGAACGTCCCTATCCAAAATTACAATACATGACCCCATCCATTGTCTACTCAACGCAGCAAAGTGAGCCTGTACCTTTAGCAGAGAAACAGCCCCAAAGCATAATGTTTCCACCTCTGTGCTGAGAATTGGATTTTCAGTTGATATTCTGTCTCTATGATTTAAAATACACCTATGATAAACATTATAGACCCTTCATTTCTTTGTAAGTGGGCAAACTACAAAATCTGCATGGGATCAAATCATATTTTTTTTCTCCACTGTATGTGCTAATGAAACGCACAGGAACATATACGTTTCAATCCACCCTAAAAGTCTACTTCCTGCTGCTCAGCTTGCTCATGTGTACCTATGGCATCTGGAGGTGGTGGCCATTTCCCTGCATACAATTTACAAACTTCTGTGATGCAAAAAGTCCCTATTCAATGGTGGCAAGCAGTTTTGTTCTAGTATAAAACAGAAACTGCTGCGGAGAGCAGGCCGGAGACCGGCTTCACAGTAGTATTTTATTCTTATATTATTATATAATTCTGAGACAATATTTTTTTGGTTATTATACAGAAGAAGAAACAAGTCAGTAATCCATGTGGACTGTATTTTTGTATATTATTGTTTAAATATACAAATACTATGAATAATATTACCATCATTATTGTTAGGGTACAGTACTTAAAGCAGAGTTCCACCCAAAAGTGGAACTTCCGCTTTAAGCACTCCTCGCCCACTTACATGCCATGTATTTTTTTTGGGGGGGGGAGTGGGGGCTTCTGCAGGAGTGGGACTTAATGTCCTACTTCCTTCTTCCGCACAGGGACCGCCTTGGCGATTCCTCCTCTCGCCTTAGGCGGCCCCTCCCTTTAGGCAATCTCCTGGGACCTGTGACAGGTCCCAGGAGATCGCCTGTCTACTCATAGACCGCAGCGCGACTCGCACATGCGCAGTGAGTGCCTGGCCGTGAAGCCGAAAGCTGTCACGTGCCAGTTACCAACACTATAAAAGGAGGCACTGGCCAGAGAGGGGGTGGAGGTAAGTGTTAGTTTATTAAAAGTCAGCAGCTACACTTTTTGTAGCTGCTGACTTTTAATAAACCCCTGAAGGCCTGGAACCCCGCTTTACAATTACAGTGGTTTGGCTAAGCTTACATTTTGACCAAGCAGTATGCTGTATCACTCTAAAAATTGCTCTCTCAGATTGACATCTCCGTCGAGTCCCTGTGCTGCTCTCAGTCTCACTGCATGCCCAGAGAAAATAATGATATCCATACTCCTAACTACACACATACCAAGTACAATCAAAACTTTCCATGGAGACACACATGTCTTTGAAGTATGAGGACTGAACAAAGGACTGAGCCATGACTTGCAAGCAATGAAAGCCTTGGGCAAGCCAGGCTGTGTGAGGTGAATGTTTTTTATTTGGCTGTGAAAAAGGTTTGGGGGGGGGGGGGCGGACGAGGTACTTGCACTTTAAAGTTGCAAGCTTATCAAATATCTAAAATATATATTTGTACCTGATGAGTGGCGCTGACTCCTCTTGGCTATTTATCTTGTGCAGCTGGATAATATGCTTCCTAAATATTTAAATATGAAAGTGCATTTCCCAAAGTTAAGATGAATTGTGCTTGCACATTCACCTGTACAGTGGATAAGTGGCAAAGAATGATTTCCACTATATTGAACCACTACCTGAAAAATCTTTATACACTTATGGGAGTGTAGGGATCCTGGTCTCGCAACATGTGCGGTTTAATTCATTCCAAATAAATGTTCAGACAAATTTTTCATTATTTGGACATTTGGATATGTCCAACTACCCAAATTACAAAGTTTACCGAATGCTCTGATTAACTAAACAAAATTTGTCAGAATTTCTAATTGAAAATCAAATTTTACATCAAATTCCATTTGAATTTAAACTGTAAAAATATTTCTGAAATCGAAGATGGTGTGTTACTAGATTACCATTATCATGCAGAAATAATGCTGTTTTTGCTAAGCCAAAGATGATTTAACCACTTAAGGACCGAGCCTCTTTCTGAGATTTGGTGTTTACAAGTTAAAAACAGTTTGTCTTGCTAGAAAATTACTTAGAACCCCCCAAACATTATGTATTTTTTTCTATCACCATAGAGAATAAAATGGCGGTCGTTGCAATAGTTTTTGTCACACCGTATTTGCGCACCAGTCTTAAAAGCGCGCTTTTTGGGGAAAAAAAATATTTTTAGCCCAATTCGTTTTTTATATTGTGAAAGATAATGTTACCCTGAGTAAATTGATACCCAATATGTCACTCTCCTGGAATGGCGACAAACTTTTACCCTTAAAAATCTCCATAGGTAACACTTAAAAAAAATCCACAGGATGCATGTTTTGGGTTACAAAGAAGGTCTAGGGCTAGAATTATTGCTCTCACTCTAACTATTGAGGCAATACCTCACATGTGTGGTTTGAACATCGTTTTCATATACAGGCGCCATTCACATATGCGTTCGCTTCTGCGCGTGAGCTAGTCTGGCTGGGACTCTTTGAAAAAATGTTTTACTTTATTTTATTTATTTTGACACTGTCTTATTCCTATGTAAATGTAATGTAAACATCCCTTATAGAACAGAACAGAAAAATAGAAAAAAGCATGACAGGTCCTCTTAAATATGAGATATGGGGTCAAAAAGACCTCGGATCACATATTTGGACTAAAATGCCAAAAAAAAAAGATTTAATTCTAAAAAAATATACAAAAACATTTCCCTTTAAGAGCTATGTTCGGAAGTGACATTTTGACGTCACATCCGCCCTGCAGTGATATGGAGACAGGTGGGGGCCATCTTCTCCTCACTCATCTCCATACACAGCAAGGGCACAGACGTAATCGCCTCCGATTCTCACCACTCTCCGGAGGACACCGGAGAGTGGTGGGAGGGCGAATCCGCCGCAGAGACCCATTTTTATCTTGTAGCAGACCACCTGCTGAAGAAGAGGCTAACTGATACCATAACAATGGTACTCCTCTTCAAACAGCCAACGTATTCCTGCGACGGGCGGTCCGTAAGTGGTTAAAGAGTCAATTAGGGAAAGGTTTTTCTTTTGTTTGTTTACTTTACTGCATTCAAATTGAAAACAAAATTTTCAATTTTCAATTCAACCGCTTCGAAATTTATCGATTTGAACGTTTTAAATCCAAGAATTCAAAGAATACTTGAAAAAAGACATAAAACAAATTCCGAATATGAATCCCCAATATGAATTGAACGAATTAACCCAATTTAATAAAATTAAATAACTAGATTCATGAATCTAAACAAAACAAAACAATTTTTTTTGCTCATGCATTTGTCTACCCTATATCATTACTGAGTTCTGCAATGACATAGGGACCAGCAGGAAGAACCAAAGATTGCAGCAGTTGACCAGAAATCCAACCATTCCCAAATTGTCCTGAAGATTCTTCAGGGGATTATTTCTTTTAAAACACAGTAGAGATCAGCAGTGCAGTCAGCATGTATCTTCCTCACAGGGGACACTTTTTCCCCCACTTTTATTTCAGTGACACAATCACTTTAAATGACCCACATTAAGGCTTGGGAGTTAGTAAGGGGTGGATCAAACTTGACTTTTACAGGAAAAGTCAACATTTGCATAAGATCTTTCTGTCTATATCTTTGGATCTTCTGTTGCAGTTTTAATTGCAGGAAATATCTGCCGTATTTTCATCATATTTTTGGTTTTAATTTTTTAGGTCGGTGACAGGTCTACTTGAAACTTGTAGTAGGAAATGAAACATATTACTTTTGCTTGTTTATTATGTACTTTTAGGAGCAACAGCTATCTCTGGATCATCTCAACCATCTGTTTTCCAACATTAAAAGAGGTGACTCTCAGGCCTCGTACACACGATCAAATCTGTCCGCTGGAAACGGTCCGCTGGATTCGATCGTGTGTACGGCCGAGCAGACAGATTTGTCCACCCGACAGATTTCAAAGCATGCTTTGAAATCTATCGGGTGGGAATCTGTCCGCCCGACATGTCTGCTGGTTAGTACACTTACCAGCAGACATGTCGTCCCGCACCGCCGCCGCACCGCCGCCGCACCGCCGCCGCACCGCCGCCGAATGGATTCGGCGCATGCGCGGAAGTGTTTTACTTCCTGGTGCGGTGACGTGGCGGCGTCAACGTCACCGCCACGTCACCGACACGTCAGCGCGCCGTCTGCTGGTGGGGATTTTGGTTTGCTCGTGTGTACGCGCGAGCAAACCAAAATCCCAGCAGACAGATTTGTCCAAATCTGTCGGACGGACAGATTTGAACAAATCTGTCCGCTCGTGTGTATGAGGCCTCAGATGTTACATTCATATGCCTTTCTTATCAAGGCTTATACAGGTCTGATTAGGAGAAGTTATTCATGATCACTTGAGGTCTGTATTTTGACTAGGCTTGTTAAATCATATGGTACACTTCTTTTCTTAGCAAGCTCTGGGAACCAACCCAAAAACAATCCTGAATTAAAAGTACGAATTGCAAACAATCTGACACTAATTTGCAGATAAATGATTCAATGCAGCTTTTCATCTTGACTGTAAAGCACCTTAAAAAAAAACAAAAATCAACACTAGCAGGCATTTACGCAATGGAAGGTTTTTGGGTTTTACACACAATCCATTCACAATCTAGATCCGGAAAAGAAGGAGAAACATTTATTTTTAGATCACACTTTGCTAAAAATATGCCTTGTTTCATAAAAAAGCTATTGCTTTCCTTGAAAAACTGGAACGTCTTTTAATCCACTGAAAGCGTATTCTATCAAAGCAGCTTGAAAAAATTGAATTACTGTTTCAAACAGTAACAGGTGATCTCATCCCCTGTCTCAGAAGAATTACCTTTGTAAAATATAATTGTTGTTATGGACAATACCATCACATTTGCTTTGCTTTGTAACTGACTGCTAAGGGCACTACACTTGAGGGTATCATTATCCCATTGTGGCAGGGCTAGGACCCTAACTAACACAATGCTATGGCACAGGATCTGAGCTATAGCACATGACTACTATTTTCCACCATTCACCCCAGTCTAATATTTTTTTTATTATAAATGAAAGAAAGGTAAATTAGCTATCTGCATAACTGTAAAGCTATATGACTGACTTGGAACATGAAAACAGCATAAAACAGTTTTTTTTTTTTTTTTTACATTTTAATTCTCTAAAATTTCAGTTTTTCTGTTTTGTTCAGTAGAGACATGTTCTCTAATTCTGGCGGGAGTAAAAATGCTTGTTTACTTTGGTGGTTTTAAGAAGTATGAAGCAGAGTTCATCTTACTCTGGTGGTCATTTAGAGGAAGAATATTCCCTTTCCTTAGTGGTCAGTGGGAGAAAAAAAAATCTCTCTATCATCAATGGTCGACGGAAAGAAGAAAATGTCCCCTTTACATCGGTGTTCACTGGGCAAAAATAATGACTATTTATACTAGCAGTCAGTGTGAAAAAAAATCCTTCAACATTGGTGGCCAATAGACATGTGCACACTGAAATATTTTGTTTCAGAATTTCGTTTTCGTCCGAAAAATTAATTAATTTAGTTACTCCCGAAATTCGTTTTTATTTATTTTGTTTCATTAAAAAATGCATCCGTCCGAAAATCCAAATTAATTAAGGTCGAATCTGTCTTTGAAGGCTTATGATGTCTGTCGAATGTTTTAAACTGTATGTTGAATCGTACATTTCCGGTCGAATGTTCCGCCTACAAGCTATAGAAAAATTCTAATGTTTTATGGCACTAGTAATAATTATATTTATAAATTATTACTAGTCAACCAACATTCAAATTCTTCTATAGCCTATGGGCCGAGTATTTGACGAAAATGTACAGTATGATAGCGGCGTCATACAGTTTAGCTGCTTGTAGAATCTTCTTAGAGCTTTCGACAGACACCATAAGACTTCATTGACAGATTCAACGTTTGTATGTTTTTCGATGCTTCGTCGAATCTTCATTGTTCATGTCGAATGGTCTACCCCAACACTGTCTCTATAATGTCGAATCTTTTCTCTCTATGTCGAATCTTTCCTCTCTATGTAGAATAATCTTGGACTAATAGAGTTAGGCCCATTCGGTCGCAGGTTCGATAGACACAGATTGCTATTGTCAGCGTCATGTCGAATCTCCTATCTATATTGAACTGTTGTAGCAATGAAAACGTAAATAAAGATCCACCACCAATAGCACCAGTCTCTTACCAGAGAGATTGAACTTAAGTAGGTGTACACCTATTGAGTCAATCTGGCTTTGTAATATGATGTACCAAAGAGGATTCGGGCTCACTATACGAACACAGCCTGCAGAGGGGTGTTTTGAGATGATCGATGTCAAATTGTAATCAAAACCGACTCTCGGTCAGACCATTTAAATAAACAGAAGAAGGAAAAGGAAGGCACATAGTAAAATTCTGTAAAATATAGCAAAGTATTTAATAGATAAACAGAGGTAATACACTCGCATTTGCCATGGTATAAAAGCGCTCATAAAAAGACAGTGGAATCAGCATGGTGTCCCAACGCGTTTCGCCTGATGAGGCATCATCTGGGGTGGAACGCGTTGGACTACCATGTCAACATAGCTATTTACTAGAGGAAAGTGAAGATAAGTGGAATGAAGCTTGTTTGCTTGCTTTGCCTAACAATTTCAGTGCTAGGACTATGTGATCACCCTGCCCACAAAATATGGAAGGGCAGATGTAAACCACTATGCTGTACAGGACTATGCCACCAAACCTTATTTGCTCACCATGTGGACTGCTCTTGCAATGGTTTCATTAAAGGAATTTTTGTACTGGCAACTCTGCTCCACACAAACAGACAGCAGGCAAAGAATAGTTTTGATGGGTACAATTACTGTTTTGCCATATCCAAGTTTGCACTGGGAGTCTCCCATGGATCCAAGCCAGAGTCACACAGTTTAGCCAAAACAGTTTATTGTACACCATATACCTGTGACATACCTTACCTGAATTCACTGGGCAGCAAACTGGCACATTAAACACATACCTATATTAAAGGTTTATGCTGCCCCAGGCACACTTGAGAGATGAAAGCCCCTTTATATAGAAAAAAATAACTGACCATGCACTTTTTTTATCTTGAATACTTCCACAAAAATAGAACCAATGACAGTTGGACAGAGAAGGTATTTACATTATTAACAGGCAGACCATTATAACACTCATTAACATTTAGAAGTGTGCTCTGTAAAACTTGATTCAAACAATGCGATTCACGAGAATAAAGTGGTAACATTTTTAAAGTGGCATAATAGACCGGCTTAACAATCATAGCAGAGATATGAATACAGAGAGAGCAAAAGGCACAGGCTTTAAGGCCCTGTACACACGATCAGACATGTCTGATGAGACTTGTCCGACAGACCGTTTTCATCAGACAACTCTGAACTTGTCTGATGGTCTGATGTGGGTACACACCATCGGACCAAAATCCGATCAGACCAGAACGCGGTGACATAGAACACGATGTGATGAAAAAACGAAGTTCAATGCTTCCAAGCATGCGTCGACTTGATTCTGAGCATGCACGGTTTTTGGTCCGATGCTTTTGTGTACTAACCATCGAACCTGTCCGACGGACAGGTTTCCATCGGACAGGTTTTAAAGCATGTTTTAAAACTTTTGTCTGACAGACAACGGTCCGATAGGCCGTACACACGGCGGACATGTTCGATTGTGTGTATGCGGCCTAAGAAATACATTCCTACTGCCCTGCTACTGACCTTATGTTCAGCAACACATGCTGCAGCTGCATGGGATTACGCAGCACAGATTTCTTAAATTTATTGACTTTAGCAGAGTTGCGGTGCTTACTCAACAAAATCATTTTACCTTGACTCCCCAACTCCAGCAACAACTGCCATTGTCAAAAAAAAAATGAAACTTATCATTCCATAGTAATGTCCCTCAGCTATATTCAACTTCTTATTTAATTATTCTATTGCTAGTGATGTCTGGATAAATCAGTAATCAGCCAGAGAAAGTAATAAAAAAAAATCAGTGTAGATGACATCCTGATTTTTAGCAGGATGGAGAGATGATCACGATGTCTAAGGTGTGGCTGTTCTATAGTAAGGTAATCTTAGATTTGGGTCAAAGCACAACATTTACAATTTAAATGTTTTATGTTTTCCTTTCCTGGTTTCCATTAAATATTTAAATCTGTGTATGGCCAACTTAACAATTGCATACTGTTATAAAACGAAAGTCCTACTTGTCTCGTTTCTGATGTACCTGAAATCCAGAGACATTCATCTTCTCATTCAGGGTTTTTTTTCTGGATAAAAAGTTTCTCCAACTGTGTTCCTGGGATCAGACCCAATCTTAAATGTTGTACACTGATCAGTGTCATCTGGCAGATTGGAGTTTCCTGTTCGGGAAGAAACTGATTTTGTGCTGGATCAATGTCAAATTGGAAAGGGTCTACAACTGTCTAGGATTATTTACCCTTGTAGAGGGTTTATGTATGTTGGTCTTGGTAGGAGGTACTTTTAGAATATGCTTTTCCACCCCTTAAAGTTCCATTATATTGAAATGTAATTATTTTCAGAAACTGAAAGAAATTGCAAAGGAAAACTGTCAGCAGTGGGTATAGTAGTTTTGAATCTTACGGTCTACCAAGATTTTCTTGGGGCATGGGATAGCAGGTTGTAGTGATCTCTAAAAGGTATCAGTACCTTTATATGACTTCACCTAAATCCAACCCTACTAAGCTACAATGCGCTACTCGCTATTTCCTTCCCTATGCAGCTGCTTGCTTGCATCCTCTGCTGTACATCCTGGCAAGATCTGCAAGCTTTCCCAGATTTTGTAGCAGCCTCTATGAATGGCAAAAATCATCTTCCTCCCTCCCTCTCTCCTTTCCTTCCTCTTTCTGTCTTCCTCAGTTTCTTCCTTCCTCTATCTCTCTCTCTTTTCCTCCCTCACTCTCTTTCTCTCTCTCTCTTTCTTATTCTCCCTCATACCCCCTTCCCCTCTTACCCTCTCTCTACCTCCTCCTCTACTCTCCACTAGACATGTGCACACTGAAATATCTTGTTTCGGAATTTCGTTTTCATCCGAAAAATACATTTATTTAGTTACTCCCGAAAATCATTATTTACTTTATTAAAAAATGCATTCATCCAAAAATCTGAATCAATTAGGGTCGAATCTGTCGTTGAAGGCTTATGGTGTCTGTCAAATGTTCTAAGAAGATTCGACGGAGCAGCTAAACTGTACAACTCCGCAATCGTACATTTCTGGTCGAATGTTACGCCTACCAGCTGTAGAAGAATTCTAATGTTGTATGACACCAGTAATAATTATATTTATAAATTATTATTACTAGTGAACCAACATTCAAATTTGTTCTATAGCCTATGGGCTGAGCATTTGAACGGATATGAACGATTGCGGCGTTGTACAGTTTAGCTGCTTGTCAAATCTTCTTAGAACTTTGGGCAGACACCATAAGCCTTCAATTACAGATTCGACTTTGTATGTTTTTCGCTGCTTTGTCGAATCTTCGTTGTTCATGTCGAATGGTCTACGCCAACACTGTCTCTATAATGTTGAATCTTTCTCTCTATGTAGAATAATCTTGGACTAATAGAGTTAAGGTTAGGCACATTTGACCACAGGTTTGATAGACACAAATCGCTATTGTGAGTGTCATGTCGAATCTCCTATCGTTGTCACAACGAAAACGAAAATAACGTTTTTTTTATGTCGGATCTTTCAGATTTCGGATTCTGCACATTTCTTTTCGTTTGTTAAAACTATAAAGAAAATACCCGAAATTCGGACGAAAATGCATTCGGAAGAAAATGAATGCACATGTCTACTCTCCACCCACCCTCATGCTACTATATCAGGACAACAGAAAAAGTATAGGATGTCAACCCCTATTTTCCATAAATAGTAAACCCCAGAGATAGCTGAGAACAATATAACTGGTAGGAGGTAGCACAGGCAGAGAGCAAAGGGAATTATCAGCACGATTTCTGGAAAGATAAACACATATTTTTGCACTTATCAAACCGATATAACCAAACACTCTCAAGTGTATATTTAACAGACCAAAGGGATCAAATAAAATACATTTATTGTTAGCATTTACATACAATTTAATCTGAGTCTCTAAGCAACAGTACATGTTGTAATGAATAAATGCTGTATACAACCTATGTTAGCTTCAAGGTTGAACAAAGGGAATGACAATTCATCCAGCCCAGCATACCAGATCTTTACTGGAGAAATGTTCAGTAGTAATTGTTCCAGCCTTATCAGTTGGGGTTATAGGTAAAGATTTACTAGCACAACAGCTTATAAAAGCATTTGCAGGAAGCCTGGAATAGCCACAGTCCTTGTTTGGTTGTTAGCTTGTCTTTAATACTTGGGGGGTATTTCTATTACTAAAACACGCCATCGAGTATCGTACATGTAAAGAAAACATTTCAGTTCAATTTAAGTGCTCCCAGGTCTCTTTTTATGCACAGAGCTTTGTACTTAGAAACATGTGCAGAAGCACATTAAACAAGCATACACTGGTTGCAGAAAGGCAATTTGCTGGCACACATCAAAGATAACCCAATATCATATTGCACATAAAATCCTGCCAGTTTCAGAGGAGACCTTATTTGTGACACATAACAAATGGCACTATACAAAGACCCTGGGGGCTGCAAGGGATCCTAAGGGTCCAACTTCATAGGCGACTTTAAAATTCCCATGCTTTTGAGTTGTTGTTTTTTCCATTACTTTTGATAGAAGTTACCTTATGTCAACACATTGAAGGCAATGTACTGCAATGCATTGATTTCCAGCGATTTGTTAAATTGCTTAGTAGTTTAATATTAAACTCTTTTGTGTACTCTAGTGCTTACATTAAACTTAAATAGGTATTGAAAAGTGTGAAGTGCCATGAGTTGTGAAACAGCAATCACTTGGCAGTTTTCTATTACGCGAACCAGCAGTAGCAATGTGAACTCTGGCTGCTCCGTACATCTTCTTCTTTCTCTTTTGTCCTTTTGCATACACCTGTAGATGTTACACTTTGACTAAATTCAACCTGTATTGATATCCATGTTAATAAAGGATAGGTAGATTGTAAAACAGGTGCCTCCAGATGTCTACACATATAGTTATTATCCATTGCCTGCTCACATGATAAACAGAGTCACTGTCCAGAAGCAAGGTTTAGGAGTTAGGCCAAAGCATGGATTTCCTAGTTACAATAAAATCATTATTTACTTTACAAAGTTTCCTAGGTTGAGAGGTGAATGTTTTTAAATCCACCTGTCAATTTATTAATGAGGACTACTACAGATACAATTTAAGCTGTATGTGCAATTTTGCATGCTATTCAGCAGTAGGTATGACCTTTAACCGATCAGTTGAACAAAAGTAGCACCTGGAACTTCAAACATAAAGCTCATTACAAAAAATCAAGTTTATTGCCCCTCCCACTCCCTCCCCAACACACACAAATGCATCCAAAAAAAAACATCTTTTGTCTGTTTATATTTCTTTTATTGGGCCCATCTGTGATCATTAATACATCATCAACCACCTCAATACAGGGCACTTTCACCCCTTTCCTGCCCAAGCCATTTTTTAGCTTTCAGCGCTGTCACACTTTGAATGACAATTGCGCAGTTATGCAACGCTGTACCCAAATGAAATTTTTACAATTTTCCCCCCACAAATAGGGCTGGCGGTATTTGATCACCTCTGCGGTTTTTATTTCTTATGCTATAAACAAAAGAAGAGTGACAAGTTTGAAAAAAAACCAAAACAATATTTTTAACTTTTTGGTATAATAAATATCCCAATTTTTTTTAAACAAATTCTTTCCTGTTTAGGCCGATATGTATTCTTATACATATTTTTAGTAAAAAAAAATCGCAATAAGCGTTTATTGATTGGTTTGCGCAAAAGTTATAGCATCTACAAAATAGGGGATAGACTTATACAATTTTTATTATTATTATTTTTTTTTTTGCTAGTAATGATGGTGATCTGCAATTTTTAAAAAAAAGAAAAGAAAGGAGGGCGCACCGACCTTGTGCATTACCACTTAAAAGTTTTATTAAACAAGATAAAAAAGCAATGGTCCTACTCACCAACCAATATTGGATCTGCGATTTTTATCGTGACTGCGATATTGCGGTGGACATATCAGACACTTTTGACACTATCTTGGGACCATTCACATTTATACAGGGATCCGTGCTAAAGAAATGCATTGATTACTGTATACATGTGACTGTCAGGGAAGGGGTTAACACTAGGGGGCGATCAAGGGGTTAAATATGTGTCCTAGGGAGTGATTTTAACTGTAGGGGGAGGGGACTCACAAGGGGAGGAGACTCATTGGTGTTCCTCTGTACACTGCTGTCTCTTGGCTTCCCAGGGGGTCAGGCTGAGCCAGATGTTCCCGGGGATAGCGTGGGACGGCCACCGGCAGCAGATGGCCCCGCTCCCTCCAGCACATCTGTGGATGACACAAAGCATTCACATGTTGGTGGACCCACACACTTGTCACATGTTCCCTTGCAACCCCTCACATGCTACACACCGAATTGGGAATAGAACACACTTACCTGTCCTCAACTCCTGATCAATGGAGTCAAAGCCCTCCAGGCCCTCCACCTGGTAGCGCTCCAGACACCTGGTGATCACCTCCTCCTCCGGGGTCAACCGTACAGCAGATGGTGGTCCGCCTCCTGTGCCCCTCTGGTGCCTTCTGATGTTGGCCACTTTATCCCGGACATGCCGACGCAGATCGTTGATTTTTTTGTTAATGTCCTTAGATGTCCAGGACTCATGACCAAGGGCATTAACTTGTAGGGTGATCTGCTCCAGGATCTGCTGTTTCTTGGCCCTGCTGGTCCGTCACTCTGTGCGCCATGGAGATACACATCATATTTCTCCATTGTAGAGATGAGGACAGCCTTCTCAATTGGGGAGAAAATTTTCTTCCTCCTGTCCCTCTCAGACTCAACATCAGCCATCGCAAAAACAAAAGTACCTTGCTTCAGGGGGGGAAACAAGCAAGGATGTACTTTTGTGCCGGACGGGCATATGGCTGGGCGTATTTATGCGCTCGGCGTAAGCCGGTGGGCCGGCGTATCCCAGGAAGTTGCGCCGGCGTAATTGTGAGCATGCTCACAGGGGTGTGGACATACGTCTGCGCATGCTCCGTTCATGATACACCGAGCATAAATCATTGCACCACGCTCGGACCATCATTTGCATAAGGTCGCACCCACTTGCAATTGCAATTACTCTGGCTTACGCCTACAAAATTACGTTAAGCCGGCGCAACGTTGGGAGCAAGTGCTTTGTGATCACTGTGCTTGCCTCTCTGAGTTACGTCGGCGTAGCGCATATGAGATGCGCTACGCCGGCATAAATATGCGCCGATCTACGTGAATCCGGGCCATAGTTTTTGTAGAAAGAATGATGCATACTTAATTTTAAATATTTTTAAAAGCATATTTAATTATTGCTGTTTTTCATTAGAAGAAACATTCAGACAGCTTAAATAAAAACTTAGTATTTTCCACTAATATCCAATGTCTAATTTATAATTGTATAACTTTGTTCTAGGTTAGCATGTACTCTGTGCTTTAAAGATCTTGAAGATAATTGTATAAAGATGCAAAATGTCTAGAGTAAAAATCATCATATAATTATTTCAAAATATTTCAATTATCAAATAAGACAGTTTATAATGAAACAGAAAATGGAAAATATGTCACCTCAAAGTCTTAAATTCTTTTTAGAGCAACACTTGATTATTTAAAAAAAAAAATAATATGTGAAGTCAGTGTCATATTGTAAATTCAAGCCTAAAAGTTAAAATATTTATTGTAATGCAGATAAATCATTATTCTATACTAAAATGTTTCCAAGGATGGAGCTACCACTACAGAAGCCATATTCATGCTTATGGTCCCAGAGGCATGGTTGCCCTTTCCCCCTATTGTCACTTATCTTTCACTTCTATAAAGAAACTGGGAACCATGAAGGAATACTTCTGATATTTTTTATACTAAGGCCTATGTCAGATCACTAAAATTCAGCCCACATTATCCCATGGGGATGGTACCTTGTTTCCCAGCCTCATGATCTGTGATTATAGCAATTGATTTTTAGCAGCTTTTTATTCAGTTACTTGTAGAAGCTAAGGCATCACTGTTTTGCCATTTGTTGTGTGTTTTCAGCATTTGGAGCTAGCCACAGAGCTTTAATAAATGCTCATGGTATCCAATGCAGGTTCCCAAACAAGGACTATGGGGTTGATTTACTAAAACTGGAGCACAATTTGGTGCAGCTTTGCATGGTAGCCAATCGACTTCTAACTTCAGCTTGTTCAATTAAGCTTTGACAAAAGAATCTGGAAGCTGATTTCTGTGCAGAGATGCACCCGGATTTTGCATTCTACAGTTTTAGTACTGTAGCTCAATCCCTATGTAGCTATATAGAAACGGCGCCTAAGAATCTCTACTACAGTTTTATGGAAGTGTCACTGTCCTTATTTGTAGTGAGGACTAGTGATGACTATCTCCCAAAGCAAGGGCCTTATCACATTAGCAACTTATAAAAGGAAAATAATCTGTGCTGAAACCCTTATTAAATAAATAATAATGAAAAAATTGCAAAAATAAAAATAAATGATAAATAAAGTGGTGCTGCAATCAAAAAACCTTAAAACTTCAGTCAACATACATATGTAAAAAAATTAATTGTGCTCCCACCTAGAAAATGTAAAATTATCATACAAACTCAAGTGTCCTTCAACAATAGTGTTCATACAAAAAAAAACAAAAAACATGTGAGTTCATAAATACTAAAGGGTTAACTCTGAAGATTCGTTCCAATAGATAAATATTAGCGGATTCATGAATGGCAAAGTCCATATAAATTAAATGGAATGGGATAAGGAAACTTGACAGCAGGTGAATCTACTCTGATGTTCTGTTCATCTAGTAAAAGAAAGGCATTCACAGCCACTTACAAGATAGAAGATCATATAACGCCCATCAGAATATACTTCAGCCAGGCCAGGATAGTCATCCGGGGATTCCTCCACCAGGACACACCGTTCGCGTTGTACTAAATTCAGTTTGGCTTACACTGGATTCCTGCTGCGGTATACTCCTCACAGTTTCACCCGATCAGATCACCGATCACTGATTCCATGTTACACTCAGGCAGAATAAAAAGAAGCAAGCCTCATGGTGTAGTATGAAGATTCAAAGGTGTTTATTTAAAAAGTTGCACTGCACTGCAAACACACTGCAAATACACCAAAGGGCATGCAAAGATAAAAAACACAGCCACGGCTGACAGTCCGATCGGCTCGTGCGTGGTGACGTATAGAATACTGACTCCACCCAAAGCGTTTCCCCCCTAACAGGATTCTTCTGGGAAAGAAACTTGCCTACTTACATACAGCGTGAGAGATTCAACTAAACATGCATGTATTTACAAAAATAGTAATACAAAATGGTTAAATAAATGGGCATTGAATTAAAAGCACTAATTTCACAAACACAAATCTGCTATTGGAGCATAGTTATTTAGAAAGATTTGATATGTTCTAAAAAAAAGTCTGCACTATGAAGCTGTGTTTGCTTTCATTGTCATCAAGCTCTATGCACACAATGGGGTTAAGTTGCCACAGGAGTTGAGTCTGTGCAAAGTGAATGATCAATGAGCTTAGTAGATAAGGTAAAATTGTATTATTTCAGTTTATTCATCCACTTTTAAAAAACAAACACAAGACGGTGCCTCCATCTAGATGTAGTGATTTATTTAAAAAAAGGTATAAAAGACAATAAAAATGCACTCACTAGATAAAAGTGGATTAAGGCTTGTCATAGACCTCCATAGGATCACTGTGAGGCAGCAGGGCTCAGCAGGCATGTGGCTAGTTGAAGCAGAGTTCTTGATGAAAGTGCAACTGCCAGGCTGGAACATAAGCATCAGCTACTTCCAGGAGTGCCAAGATGGCTGCGGCTCCAAACAGCACCTCTCTCGGCTGGGTGATGACAGGAAGTGGAGGGGATGTGGCTACACTGATGTCTCTATTCCTTTAGTAAATCAACCCCAATCTCTCAAAAAACCTAACTTACATTTTATAGCTTTAGGTAATTATTTTTCAGTGTATATTTTGCGGTATCACACATAGCTGCAATGTGTAACAGTGTTAAAGCTGAACTCTGGGCTAAGTAAATATTGTCTAAATACAAAATTTCCACAGGTAGCCTGCAGTGGATGGGGCTACTTGGTGCCTGCCACAGCTCAACTCTCTGCGCAGGCTAGAAGGTAATAACTGTTTTCAAAGGCATTTGGCACACACAAAGTGGATTATATTCTTTGAGGCTATCGAATAATATAATAAAATAAAAGTTTTTGTGCCCAGCTTTACTTGGGAGACCCCCATTAGCCTATTAGACATGAAATCTGAATGAAGCATATCCCTCTATAGCAGGGATAAGCAATTAGCGGACCTCCAGCTGTTGCAGAACTACAAGTCCCATAAGGCATAGCAAGTCTCTGACAGCAACAAGCATGACACCCAAAGGCAGAGGCATGATGGGATTTATAGTTTTTGAACAGCTGGAGGTCCGCCAATTGCATATCCCTGCTCTATAGTGTATATTTGTCTCAATTAAGATGATTAAGTATCACTTCTGTCTGCTGCTTTGTTTCTCTGCTCTCAGCACAAATATCTTCTCACAAGAGTTCCAGACACCAAGAGAAAAAAAAGGAGATGGGGGCTCTCCAGATGATTGGCAGCTGTGTGTATGGGGGGCTCCCTTCCTTCCAATCAGTTGTCAGAGGTCTTCCTAAAGAATGTAACTTCAGCTCTACGCCCTACTTTTCCTGACAGCTCAGACAAGCCTTAAAATTCTGAACTATGAATAGATACAGAGGAAGACAGACCTCAAATAAACAGGTACAACTTATGTAGGAGGATTTGTTTCATCTTTGTGTATCACCTGAGGACAGTCACTTCTTTGGGTATATGTAAGGCTGCGTACACACAATCAAATCTGTCTGCTGGAAACGGTCTGCCAGACCGTTTCAGCAGACAGATTCGATCGTGGGTACGGGCATGGCCAGACGGATTCCAGCATGCTTTGAAATCTGTCGGCTGTGAATCCGTCCGCCCGGCATGTCTGCTGGCTAGTACGCTAACCAGCAGACATATCTGCTCGCACATGCGTCAAATGGATTTGACGCATGCGCGGAAGTGTTTTACTTCCTGGTGCGGTGACGTGGCGGCGTCAACGTCACCGCCACGTCACCGACCACGTCAGCGCGCTGTCTGCCGGCGGGTATTTTGGTTTGATCGTGTGTACACGATCAAACCAATACATCCCAGCAGACAGATCTGTTCAAATCGGTCTGTCCGACCGATTTGAACAGATAGATTTGCTCGTGTGTACGGGGCCTAAGAGTTTACACCCACTTTAAGTCACTCAGTGAGCTGAAACTAATGTCCACTGCTCATATTCTCAGAATGCTTTGCCTATTTTATATATTATATTATATTGAACAAATAAAACAAAACAACAGGAGTCTATATATATCAGGAAACATTATTGTAATGTTAAAAAATAGGCAATATTAGACAAAAAATAAACAGTGAATAGTACTCCCTTTATGACGGAGATTCCTAATTTTTTAATTAATGTGGAAAACTTTAACCATGCGTCAAAATGCACAGTCTCAAAAAAAACTTCTGGTTTGTTAAAACATTGATTAGCATTAGATTTTAAATTAGCAAGTATAATGCATATGTTATACATGCACTATACTTGCTAATTTGTAATCTAATGATAGTAAAATTAACCTTTGTGTGCAGAACACCCCCAAAACTCAGATTTCCTCTTATGTAGTTGAGGGGCAACCCGACTTACAGCGCAACTTTGCAAAGCAACTTTAGCGCAACTTACAACGTGACTTAAATTTGCCTCCAGGACAGGTGACTTTGGCTGTGGCCAATCACATAATAATCAGCTCTGTGGGAGGGAGGGGTTTGCCTGAGTAATCTATTTTCTTTTCCTGTAAAGTTGCTCAGTTAAGACAGTGATCTCACTTTGGAGGCAACTCCCATTGAAATCTATGGGTACAAGTTGCCTAGAAATCGCCTTGAAGTAGTACAGGAACTTGGGATTTGACTTGTCAGACCTCAAGTTGCCCCAAGTCGCACGACATGAGAAATTCCCCAAGTCGCATGACATGTACATTAAGACGGTTCTCATTCACTTCAATGGAATTTCTCATGTCGTGCGACTTGGGGCAACTTGAGGTCTGACAAGTCAAATCCCAAGTAGCTGTAGTGTGAACCAGCACTCACTGTTTTTCCAAAAAATAAACAAAGCTTGAGGCAGATAGAATATCAAACATCTACTAATTTTAGAATTCCATGTTTAGTGAAATACTTTCAAAGATTCCTAAAACATAAATGATGGCCACTTCTTTTCTAATTAAAACCTTGGGACTGCTCAGCTGGCTATAATAAAGGTAGATCCTTCCACATACCAACCAGCTTGAGAGGGACAGGGGAAAAAAAAAGTTAAGAATCTTAAAAAAATTGCTAAAATCTTCATCATAATATGTAGTACATCTGAATGGGAATGAGGCCTGAGCATTGCATCCCGATAGGAGGTCACGTTCTCCTTCATACCCAGGACTGACCATCTACAGAGGGAATATGGCAAAGAGGTGCTGATTGAGCAGCAGAGTGTCAGAGGAGCGTGGAAAAGGTGAGAGAGAGGTTTTTCTTACAGGAGAACATCTCCATTTTCTTTGGCCTTTCAGTTTTTTTTATCAAACACTACGATTATAGAACTTGAACTTTGTGCAGTATAATCCAGGGCTGAATTTCCATTGCTAAATCCTGTAGACACTTTTGGTGCCTAAAACAACAGCTCACTAAAAGTACCTGTTTTTCAAAATGTTTTCTTCTTTTTATTTTTGGCTGTAGCAACTGCTAACGTTTTGAAATAAAGCTTAATTTTGGACTTTAAATGTTGATGCGGTGCTCTGAGTTTCACACTTAAGCACCTTTTTTTTTTTTTTTACTTGTCCTTTCTGGCTAAGGAAGTTTGAAATATTTTTTGATTTTGGAAGATCTATAGTTTACTAGTTCAAGTATTTCTTTATTTTATATCAAAATTCCATCTATCGTAACATAGCTTGTAACCATAAAAATAATACAATAAAATAAAATAAAATATTTATGTAGGTATTGTTCCCATTTGTAGGTATTGTTCTCATCATGCAGCATAATTTGGATATTGTGTGAGTAGGTGTAGAGGTTTGCGTTAGGAACTCTTCCAGTGGTGTGAGTATATTCAAAAAACTCGGGTCACATTAAAGTTGGAATATCTATAGTATTCAAGATATTTATAATAAATATGAATACATGTTATAACATTTTAAGGATAGACGAGGCAGTTTTGGAGTTTCAATATTGAGTGTGTTGTTTTAAAAAAGAGCTAAATGATCTAACTAAAGGTCTGTAATGATAAAACAGCAGGTTTTCTTTATAGCCGTCTTTTTTAAATGTTACCTAGCTGAGAAGCATATGAATTATTAAACTAATTAACTAGTCTTAAAGTTCACATACATCTATGCCATCAAGTGCTGTGACCTTCAGTGGTCACAGAACACAATACCTAACTGTATATGGTGTAAACTGAGCATAATTTATATGTCTGATATTTATCATTTAAAGCACAATGAATCCATGGTGAGTCTTGCCTATCATTTATATCTTTGATATACTTTCTTACAGTTAGGGAAAAAAATGTATGCAATTTTGAGTGGCATTGATCCCAGGAGCACTCACTTTCACCACCTAGCTGGGTGAAATGGCTGAAAATCACAAGTGATGTTCAATAATTATTTTCCTGTTTATTTGCACCCTAGATCACAGCTGACATTTTTAAAGGATAGATGTCTAATTCTCTGCATCTGTCTTGGTACAACGCTCTTTCCCTTAACAGTCAGTACAATAAGCTTCAGTTGCTAAGTAGAGTTGTTTGAAAAATAGGCAAGATTGGTATTTTAATTATAATTATTATTATTTTTTAATCTTGACTGATTGGGTGAGCAGATCTTCTTATTACAATATTGGCTGTATTATCATGTCCGAACTGGCTGTATTATATTACATTTACTATATGTCTTACTGTACTATTTGTTCCATAGAAAACTCCTGAGGAAGTGGTCTCATACCAATAAAACTAGTTGAGGAAAGACCATTCTATACTCTACTTCAACAGATATCTCACGGGGGGAACCCGTTAGTAGGTTGTTTGTGGTTGATATTTTATTGATCTTTGTATGTCATTTTATATGTATTAACCACATGCCGACCGCCCACCGTCATTATACGGTGGGACGGTGGCTCTCCTGGGCGAGAGCCCGTAGCTATACGTCCGCATTTTTCCGGCTGCCGGGCACGCGCGCTCATTCGTTACAGAGCGGGGATCGGGAGCTTTGTGTGTAAATGTATGAAAGGAAGATCAGTGATTTCCCCTAGTGAGTCCACCCCCCATACAGTTAGAACACCCAGGAACACACTTAACCCCTTCCCTGCCCCCTAGTGGTAACCCCTTCACTGCCAATGGCATTTTTATAGTAATCCAATGCATTTTTATAGCATTGATCGCTATAAAAATGCCAATGGTCCCAAAAATTTGTCAAAATTGTCCGATGTGTCCGCCATAATGTCTCGGTACTGAAAAAAAAACGCTGATCGATCGCCGCCATTACTAGTAAAAAAAAATATTAATAAAAATGCCATAAAACTACCCCCTTTTTTGTAAACGCTATAAATTTTGCGCAAACCAATAAATAAACGCTAATTGTGATTTTTTTTTTTACGAAAAATATGTAGAAGAATACGTATCAGCCTAAACTGAGGAAAAAAAATGTTTTTTTATATATTTTTAGGGGATATTTATTATAGCAAAATATTTCAAATTAGTCGCTCTATTTTTGTTTATAGCGCAAAAAATAAAAACCACAGAGATGATCAAATACCACCAAAAGAAAGCTCTATTTGTGGGAAAAAAAGGACACCAATTTTCTTTGGGAGCCACATCGCACGACCGCGCAATTGTCAGTTAAAGCGACGCAGTGCCGAAATCACAAAAAGTGCTCTGGTCATTGGGCAGCAATATGGTTCGGGGGTTAAGTGGTTAAACAGTATACTTACATAAAAATACATTGTTGTTTATAGGTTCAGTACCGACATAGTCCATTATAACCCCTTGGGTTGGGTATTTGTGTACGGTCAGCCTCAGCAAGTGCCCTTATACTCCCATCCTTTTTTGCTTCCCTATATTAATTTGGATGATGGTACTTTATTGTGATCTATTATATTGCTCTAGGCTATTTTCATTAACAATCAGTTCAATAAGCTTCAGTTGCTAAGTAGAGTTGTTTGAAAAATAGGCAAGATTGGTATTTTAATTATATATTTTTTTTTCTTTCATTATCCTCCACCTAAACAATATTTCTGTATAAAATATTCTCCCTACTGAACTGATGTGTTTTTCTTTAGCCCACATGTTGGCACAGAGTCCTGTAACACAAGCAGCGGTAGGGTTAACTGTTTTCTCAGCTTTACAACTTCCTGTGGTGAGGCTATGGAGGAATGGTTTTGGCTAAACTAAGTTGGGTATAGGTTCTTCTGGCAGGCAGAAATCCCTCAGACAGATCCCTGAAGTTGTAAGGATGACATTTCGATTTAATAAATGTCACAAACAGTTTCCGAAACAGCAAATGGGCTCCAAACAAGAGTGAACTAACTCATAGCACATCTGTGTTATTCAGGCAGATTTTTAAAGTTCATCCAAGTTCTTCCAAAGAAAAATATATCCCCTTCTGGAATTTAGTTCACACTGTTTGAATTTGTCCTTCACAGAACCTAGATAAACTAAAACAGATTAAGAAACTAGAGAAATTAACAGACATATATGTCTTGAGATGAATGTTTAGTGTTAGAGATATATATTGTACGCTCATATGATTACTTAACCAAAGACAAAATGATTTCTGAAGTATCTCATACTGCTTTACAGCATTGGGATATCGCTTTACTTCAATATCATTTTAAACTTTTCCCACCAATTGTTCCCTGTGTCTGCATTTTATTCTTCATTGCTGCATTGCTTTTCATATCAGTGCATTGCAATGCTTATGTTCCAAGGGGAAATTTACTGCAGGAGTTCAAGCCTAGGGTGGAGTTGACTTTATCATGCACATAAGCCTTGATACATTGGAAGCCTACATACATGTTCTATGGGAGGATTCTGATTTTCTCCCCATGAAGAAGCTTTCACTGTGAGAAAAAATGATGTCTGAGGGCAGGATAATAGTGGATGTGTTTAATTTACTACTGCAGGTGCAATGGTTGTTGGTCTTTGGCCATGTCTTGTTTAAAGGGCATGGGAGCTACACCTCCTCCCCCCAGCACAAATGGCATGTATGTTGGACATAAATTACTTGATATGAATAAACAATGTTTTGTCTTTGACAGTTGCTTGTTATAATGGATCTTAGAAAGCCATAAACAGCATCAGGTGTGTGTATAGCTCTGACTATCCCATAGGGTGATGTTTCAACTTGGATCAAAGTATTCCATGCTTATCGTTGCTGCCTGATAAGGTTATAAAGGACCACAACATTCCTTTGATTCTCTTAAAAGGGCCAAATACATTTTTACTGTTGCTCTATGGATGATGTTTGTGTGTCTATGGCTTCCTTTGTAATTTCCTAAAAAAATACTGGAGTGAGATAATTATTGTACCTACTGTAAATAGATTACTGGAGTCATGCTGGATTTTTTCTGTTTATGGTAACCTAACCCAACCTTTCAGTCGCTGTACAAAGTCCTGGCAAAAGCTTTATTGTTCTGGATACTGTGGGATAAAGTCCTACACAATAGGTCAGGTAGCTAAAGTGGCTTTGGATGGATGTAATGGAAATACATTAATTTGCAGGTAAGGCTGTTGTGCAATGGCACTTGTTGAGCTGCTTAGGGAAGCAGAAAGCAAGCAGGACTAACATTACCCCTAGGTTGTGTGACTTACTGCCTCTTGACCTAGCCCAGGGCATGGCTAAGAAATAATGGCATCATAATCCTGAACACCTGCCCTCTGCATACATTCTTCCCTAACCAGTCCTGTAAGCAGTGTAAGTATATTTTGTTCATCAGTACATCTTCAGGTATTGCAATTTTGCATTAGATTCTTTGCAGGAGTAGTTATTTGTATGATCAGTGTGTAGAGTTCTGCATGTTTTTCTGTAAACCGGGAGGTCTAAGGTAGTTTTAACAGTGAGTTTTTGGGTAAGCCAAGCTAAATTGACAGGTACTCAAGCCTCCACGTGTCCTCTATGTAGGAACCGCTTGGAGTGTCGACAAGGACAGAGCTTGTCCCAGCTCTAGACTTCTAATGGAAAAGGGAAAGGTCCTGGAAATTGCACATCTCTCCAAAACCCCATAGGAAGGCCATGCCCCTGGTTTTTGGGTAAGTTTACAGACACAGGCTTTGTGGGTCAGGTAGTACAACCAGGTTCAAAATTAAGTTGAGGGTGGAGTCATACATATTGGCCAGGTGCCAAGTCTACTGAAGATGACCAAAGCAAGTGCAAGCTCTGGAGGTTTTTATTTATTTACTATTGCCTTAGTAAAAACAAAATGGTTGTAATGCTTATCTATTTGCTGCAATAAGCCACACCACTGAACCAGTTTCTGAGGTTACATCACTACATAGAGAAAGCCCTAAAGCCTGTGCAGAATTACTCTCTACAGTGGATGGCTTGGAACAAAGGGAACAATGCATGGGTCACAAGGTTGGGTTCTGCAAAACTTTAAGTTTTATGAAGAACACAGGCCACAGACCAATTCCTAAGTCAACGTCTTACCTGGTATGCGGACCTCATTATTATTCTCAGCTGTCTACAGACCTTTATATACAGTATATATGCAAGGTTTCGTATGCATGAGGCTATTTGTCTTGCTCTATATGCTGTCGGAGCCCATGCTTATTAATATAGTGGCACATGCTCAGCAGCCACATTCGTCTACCCAGTTTTTTATCAACAATTTTAGCCTCAGCCTTATTCAATGTAGAGTTCTTATTAGGAAATTTTAATAAATAAATATAGAAAACGACATTAGCAACACAACCAAGTCTATTTTGCACTAGCTTGCCTCCTTAGAGGGCATTCAGATTGGTAATTGTTGGTTACTGCACTTGCAAATAAAAACTCTTTATAAAAAAAATCTGATACTATATTTTTTTAATATTCTATGCATAAACCACCCTATCTGCAAACAAATGAAAAGGAACAAGTATCATTTTTATTTATATCTAAATAAAAAAAAATGTGTTTAAATTATCCATGGCTTTTCAAATGTAGCCACTGTATCATGCAATAATCCAAACAGATCTGCAGTGTTGTGGCTGAGGAATTATGTTATAAATAAATTACAATAGCAGTTCCAGTGATGAATAGAGGCTGGTCTGAGAAACATTGGCTAAATGCCATAGTTAGGATATTTATAAATGTTACTCCAGATAGTGTTTTGACTTTCAATAAATAAAAAGACAGCACAGTGTGGAGACAGTAGGTGGGAGTGACAAATTCTTAATTAAAGGCTGTGCTTAGATATGGGGGCAACCAGTGCAATACTCCTACTGAAAGTGCTGATTGCCTGGCTTTTATCTGAAAACTCTAACTCTTGTTAATCAAGTTGATGAGGAAAAATTTATGTCCCTTCATTTGAGGCTGCAATGTAATTAAGCTCAAGTGTTAAAATAGTAGGGTGGAGCTCCGCTTTAAAGAATAAGTTCACCTTTTGTAACATGTTACATAGTAAACCCATATTCAGGGTGTAATATGTTACAGGTGTACTGGCCCCACCCCTGCTCTCCCCAAACCCCTGTTCTGACCTGACAGCTACTGGGGGATCCCCCCCCCCTCCAGCTGTAAGAATTTGCAAAATATGTGGCACCGCCCGCCAGGCCATGTCGTCCATTCACAGTGAGTGATTGAGTGAAGAACTTATATAGCGCAGCACATGCAAACTAAATTGCCTCTGGGCGCTCGTTGTTCCTGTCTCCTTTGACATTACAGTATTCTGTGAATGGGAAAACTACAAGGTACAACAATATTAAAATAAATATATAATGTTCTTGGGGTTTTAAAGTAGTAACTTCACTTTGTTGAGAAAAAAAATTCCCCTCTGGGTGATCTATTTACATTGGAAGGATTTTAACAAACTTTGTTGAAGAGTCCTACCTTTTGTTATTCTAAAGAAATAGCTGCTTGTTTTTTGTCCATGTGTAATTATTAATTAGGTGCTGCACCTGAAGGGCTCTAGTGAGAACAATTGCAGGGTTTGCATCCCTTTAGATGTAATTTCCCTTTGGGAATATCTCACCAAAGATGCAATTTTTGTTGCAGGAAATGCCCAAAATCAAGTTTGTATCTTAGTGCAGACTTCTCGGCAAAATCAGTAAGCCATTTGCACAAGCAGGAAATTACATATCTGGGGGGCATTGTGTACACTATTTGTTTATGGAATGCTTCCAGGTAGCCATATTGCATTGCATTTTACAGAATGCAGATTGAAAGGGAAGGGTCATTTTTTATAACATTTGATTACAAAATGACATGTATACAAACAGTGTAGCGCTGGAAATAAATTAAAGTGAATACATTAATAGTCTTATATTATGACAATCAAAAACAATAAAGTGAAGAACTTAACCACTTGCCGACCAGCCGCTGCAGTTATACGGCGGCAGGTCGGCACTCCTACGCAAGAGCCCGTAGCTCTACGTCGGGACTTTCGCGGCCACTAGGGGGCGCGTGCGCGCCGCCGGCAGCCCGCGCGCGCCCCCCCGCTCGCCCCCGAGTCCCGCGCGCGTGCCCGGCGGGCACGCGCGCTCGCTCGTTACAGAGCGGGGAACGGGAGCTGTGCGTGTAAACACACAGCTCTCGTTCCTGTCAGCGGGGGAAACGCTGATCTTCCGTTCATACAATGTATGAACGGAAGATCAGTGATTCCCCCTAGTGAGTCCACCCCCCCCACACAGTAAGAACACAAATAGGAACACACTTAACCCCTTCCCCGCCCCCTAGTGTTAACCCCTTCACTGCCAATGGCATTTTTATAGTAATCCAATGCATTTTTATAGCATTGATCGCTATAAAAATGCCAATGGTCCCAAAAATGTGTCAAAAGTGTCCGATGTGTCCTCCATATCGCATATCGCAGTACCGAAAAAAAAACGCTGATCGCCGCCATTACTAGTAGTAAACGCTAAAAAAAATCAATAAACGATAATTGCGATTTTTTTTTTATATGTAGAAGAATACGTATCGGCCTAAACTAATAAAAGCAAAATGTATGCCTTAAAACTACCCCCTTTTTTGTAAACGCTATAAATTTTGCGCAAACCAATCAATAAACGATAATTGCGATTTTTTTTTTCGAAAAACGAAAAGAACGAAGAAAAACTATCCTGCAGGCTAAAAATAAATAAAAATACTTTCACCACGCCACACATCACGTACGTAGGCCGGATCTATCCCCCCTTCGTCCCGACTGATGTCAGGAGGGGAAATTGCATCTCGGCCCAGCCCACTGCAGCTGTCAGACGGGGAGAGGAGAGAGCTGACCAGTCATGTGAGCACCAGAAGACGATTTGAAATCAGGTATAGACACCATCAGGTATAGACACCTATCATTGGCAAACACAGAGAATTATATGAATTTAAATGAGTGGGCATTCTAACCCTAACAATTACCACTAACCCTAACTCTAACCCTAACCCTTAACTCTAACCCTAATGCTAACATTTAATCCTAACCCTTGCACTGAATCCTAACCCTAGTCCTTAACTCTAATCCTAACATGCAACGTTGGACACATAAATTATACTGCACTATTTTGATGTGAGTTTGATGCTACATAAGTGCCAAAGAGTGTAAATTTGCATCAAAGTCTCATCAAAGTCGCACTCCTTCAACAGAGCTGTCATGCCTTCCTATTAGCCAAAAGAAATGCAAAAAACATCAGAAATGCAACATTTGTCAATAAAAGTCTATTATGTGCAAAACGCAATATGCTGCGGGAACAAAAGTCCACGACCCTTTCCAAAAAATGCCCTGGCTCAAAACGCATAGGTGTGAACTAGACCATAGGACACCTTGTTAAATGGACTATAGTGCAGTTCTGCAAAACCAAAACACACTAAAAATATGGTTAGGTAGAAACCAAGGGTAAATCTCTCAAAGCATCCTGGTAGGAAGAAAAGTATTGTAGAAGCTTTACTTTATAATAATGCTGTAAGTATAAGCATGTACAGTTATAATGAACTGCACATGAAAATGAATTGCTTAAAGCTAATAGCACTGTAATTGATCTAGTATATATATTGTGTGTTAGAATAAAGCAATGACCATGTGGCTGGCAGTGATTTCCTGTGTCACAAGTGGGGATTGATTGCACATTTTGTGGTTGAACAGTGGAATGTGGGTATGACAAAGTGTGAGATTCCCAGAAAATATATAATTAAGAACACTTTTATAATTGTAGAATACATGAAAAAGCTTCTTTAGAGCAAATACAACGTGTACATAAGGAAAACAAATGAAGAGAAATGTAGAAAAGTTGTACACATTGTACATTTTATTAGTCAATTAGGACATTGCATTCTGACAGCAACACGGTGCATTTCTAGAGCTATGTTAGTGTAACTGTGTTGCACTGAAACTGGCTGCTGTGCCCCATCCCAGCCTTTCCCATAGTGCCCACTATTTGCCCCTGCACCTCAAATCACCAACTTTTCTAATATCTTCTAAAGCCAAATGTTATCAGCAGATTTTAGGGGCACCTCTCTTCTCAACTTGTCTACTTCACATTTATAGCTTCATTCAAAGATCCCTTCCTAGGGCACATGACTGTTTAAAGCTGAATGCCAACATTTCAGCTCTTTTGTAAAAAAGATAAAGGCACACAATGAGTTAAGTCCAGCGAGGTGCATGACACCTCCTGAGATTTATTTACATCTAACATCTTTAAGTACTGTCGGAATACAGCTATCACTATAGTTCTGGGGGTGTAACACTGATCCTTCTTAGCTCTGCATCTTGAGTAGGAGAGTCGCAGCTTCTATGCCCACCCAACCCCTCCTCCTGCCTAATCACAGAAGCCTTGGTATTATGTGAAAACTTTAACGAAATACAAAGGCTTCTGTAAATGGGCAGCAGTGTGGAGGGGCGGTAATAGCTGCTGTGTGTGTTTCTCTCCTCCGAGACCCCCAGAGTATTTCTCGGCAGAGCAATAAACCTTTCAAATGTAATTAATAGAGCAAAGGCCAGGAGATATCATGCACCTCCTTGGACCTAACTCATAGTGTGCCTTTACTTTTTACAAAGTGGCCGAATTCACCTTTAATGGTGACTGATTGTCCAGCATCACAAATCAATTAGGGACAAAAAGATTTGACTTACTCAATGTTGTTATTCCATCTTGGGGTGCTGTACCAATGTTGAGTCCATTCTTGCAGGGGCAGAAACCATATAAAATAAAATATTATAAACTCGGCATGCAAAGCTGCAAACAATAACATACAATAATCACGTCAAAACGTTTTAGAAGATTACTCATGCTATGTTTTGACACATTTCACTTACTTTGAACATAGTGAGTAGTGAAAATTTGAATGGTCCAGTGTAATCAACACAGTTGACAGCCCTTTACACTAACATTTAGTCATGTACAGGGGAGATTATCAAATTCTGCTTATTTTCAGAGCAACCCTACAGTGATCTTTCAACATTTGAAGTTTGATCAGTCATCTTGGTAGCCTTTTCAGGCATCGCTAATAATAGGTCTTGTTGAAATTTTTACAGTAGGCTTAACTTTTATCCCTCTTAATAAAGCAGGAAAATATTGAGGAATAAAGATATAACCCAGCACTCCTGATTATTGCCTTATGTACAGTATCGGAGGGATGAACAGTAAATCTGCATGTCGGGTGAAGAAAGACACAGCTCCCGATTACTATAGTTATTTATATTGCACTTAGTGTATTTCCTCTACCTCCTTCTGTTTTTATATTAGTTAAACAAGCCCCTCATTAGATGTTCCCTTACCTTCCATTACCTAGTTCAGTTTTTGTTCTACGCTTGTTGAGTAAGTATGCTTTAGAGAGCGAGATTACTTTTTACTATTCAAGAAATAATAGGAAAAAATTATTTTTAATGCCAAGCTACTTATAAGGTATTCTTATGCCACTTACACACGATCGGTTCATCCGATGAAAACGGACCGATGGATTTTTTCATCAGTTAAAAATCTGATTGTGTCCAACGCGGTGACGTAAAACACAACGACGTGCAGAGAAAAATGAAGTTCAATGCTTCCAAGTATGTGTTGACTTGATTCTGAGCATGCGTGGATTTTTGACCTATGGATTTCCCTACAGACAATCATTTTTTTCTATCGTTTTTTTTAACCATCAGAAAATTTTAAAACAGGTTCTATTTTTTTCCATCGGACCATTTTCATCAGACAAACCAATCGTGTGTACAGGGCATTAGTCTTCTTGGTGAGTTGACACTGCCTGTGAATCTTCTTGAGTCATCAAGCTGGCATACTGTCCATACAGACAGGGTCTTAGGAGGTATGTATTTTGCATAAAGTGATACAAAAGACACATCAAATTTTTGAGTGGACACATTTTGTTACGTGTTTTCAGCCTAAAAATGTATACCAGTGTCAAGTATATTATTATTATAATACAGTATTTATATAGGGCCAACAGTTTCCACAGCGCTTTACAATGTAGAAGAGGGACAGTACAATTACAATACAGTTCAATACAGAAGGAATGGGAGGGCTCTGCTCGTGGAGCTTACAATCTATAGGGAGGGGGAGGTGGAACAAAAGGTAATAACTGCGGGGGATGATCTGATAGGGAAAAAATCTACTTCTTGCTTCTACACAGAGCTGCCTCAGTGGGCCACGTTTGGACTAGGCATGGATTTTGTTACACAATAATTTTTTGTATGAATTGTTTATGAATTTCCTATGAACTGGTTCCTTTTTTATTTTTTAACATTTCTGGGTTCCACTTTGCGCCGATAACTTCCACTCTCCTATATGGGGGGTGATCTGATGGGGGTGTCTCAGGTACGGCTCTTAGATGGTGGTGGGATAGGCTTCCCTGAATAAGTGAGTTTTCAGGGATCGCATAACTTAGCATACATAATCAATTTGGACATGTGCAGTAAAATTGTTTATGTGTTGGCACCACTGCCAAATCAATACTGTTGTAAAATCCAAGGGCCTTGCTCTAAGATAAAATGTTATAAATCTGCTCCTGCTTCCTGCATAGCTCTGAGCAGCAAACTCTTGCAGTGTGAACAGTACCATAGGCTATAATGTGTACTAAAAAGCCTTCATCTTAAGTTTATCAATGTGATCATGTCCTAGAACTAGAGAGCTGCAAAAAACATAATACTGTTTACAATAAGTCATCTTCATTCACTATTAGAGAATATTAAAAACAGTGGGTATATACTTTACAGATGTTGTTTCTCTTTACAAAATAAATATTCTCGTGTCCTGCATTGCAGTTTTGCAGGAAATACATATTCTTCCATTCATAATAGGAAATCTCAAATTCCTGTTTGGAATTACATTTTTTAAATATGGATATAACAGATATCGACTTGTTAAACAGGAGTGAAATTGTCCTACTATGCAGGAGCGTATCCTGTACTTTCCAAATGAAATGAACACGCTTGGAATGTCTTGTCGCTCTCTGTGCCAGCTGGTGGGTGGAAACCGCTATTTATAGAAAAGAGGAAGAGGAAGCAAAAAAAAGTTATTAAAAAGCAATGAAAATTAGATTATTGCATGTCAATTAATATTCCAGGGAAAAAAATTCTACACTATTACTCAGTTAAGTTTATGACATAGTGTGGTATTCTTGGATTCCTGCTCAACTGCTGCTTTTGCTCTAGGTTACAACACCTTCTTATGTTATGATTAGTCATTCTATTGCCAAAGATAACTTTTCAGTTTTCTTAAAAGTGTTGATCAAGAGTTTCACTGCAGACAACGGTATGGCAGTGCATGTTTGGGAGTATAGTGTGGTCATGGTTTGTCATTTGGCAGGCTCAGATTTTCTTTCTCACCAGCTTTGACTTTAGTAATGTAACTAATTATTTTGTGTAGCAGGACGAACTTATGAAACAAATTAATAACACACAACAACACGGGTGGTATTTCTTGCCCAACAACAGCAAATAAATAGTAAGGTTTTTATTTTACTAATAGACAAGTGCGCATTTAAAAATTGATTGTGTGAATTTGACTGAAACTCCTGAAGAGTAGATATTTTTTTTCAAATCTATTATTTACCGTATTTTCCGGCGTATAATATGACATTTTGGGCTTAAAAACTTGCCTCAAAACCCGGGGGTCGTACCTGTCTCGGGGATCCATTTTGAAAAAGCCGCGCCTCCTCCTTGTGGTGTTCCATAATAAGCGTAACACTTGGTTTCCCAGCAGAGCCTCTGTTTGGCGTTCCGCCTATCACGGATGTCTTCTCATCCTCAGCTTCGGACGAGAGGACCTCCGTGATAGGCGGAACACAGGCGCCTATCACAGAACAGCACGAGGAGGCGTGGCTTTTGAATAATGAATGCCCGCAGTACAAGAATAAGGTATGGCACAGTGAGGCATGTTGACGGCACAGTGAGGCATGGGGTGGCACAGTGAGGCATGGGATGGCACAGTGAGGCATGGGATTGCACAGTGAGGCATGTCGATGGCACAGTGAGGCATGTTGATGGCACAGTGAGGCATGTTGATGGCACAGTGAGGCATGTAATGGCACAGTGAGGCTTGTTGATGGCACAATAAGGCATGTTGATGGCACAGCGGTTGTTCTGGCTACCCCTCAGCTTCCAGACAAGTAGGAAGGGGGTCATCTTTTACGGCAAGTATATCCCAAAACCCAAATTTTAGCTGGAAAATTAGGAGGTCGTCTTATACGCCCAGTCGTCTTGGGCCGCATACACACGACCAAATAAATCCGATCAAATCGGTCTGTGTGCACACGATCAAACCAAAATCCCCGCCGGCATACAGCGCGGCGACGTTGACGCCGCCACGTCACCGCACCAGGAAGTAAAACACTTCCGTGCATGCGTCAAATCCATTCGACGCATGTGCGGGCAGATATGTCTGCTGGTTAGCGTACTAACCAGCAGACATGTCGGACCGACGGGTTCCCAGCAGACAGATTTTAAAGCAGGCTTTAAAATCTGTCTGCTGGCAAAATCTGTCTGTCCGCCCGTACACACAATCGAATTTGTCTGCTGAAACGGTCCGTCGGACCGTTTCCAGCAGATGAATTTGATCGTGTGTACGCGGCCTAATATGCCGGCAAATACGGTAGTCCATGGACCCATGACACGTTATAAACATAGTATCACTGTTTACAAAGCAATCAAGTTCCGTTACACAAACATGACAACATTTTGTCAACCAAAAAAGAAATGAAATTGTTCAGTATGGTAGGACCATCCCTTATCATTTTTAAATTATAACAGAGAGGGGCATCCGAACCCGCGAACAAACGGAACATAGATTTATTTTTTAAGGCAGCTTAGTGTGTGAAAAACTGAAGACTAATTCCTGTAGTAAGAAATTTGGGTAGTAGAGCAATGCACTATAGCAAGTGCAAGTTTCTGGCCTAACAATAATAGTAAAATAATAGTGTTACTTTTTTTCCCTCTTACTAGCTAGCAAGTCAGAAGTCCAAAATCCAAAAACAGAGATGAGTGAACTTCTGTAAAGTTATATCAGTTGTGGTGCTTAAAGTAGAACTATAGGAAAAACCTTTTTTATATTTGTTATGTTGGATAGAGCAAGAGAGGCTTATAACCCCTGTCAGATTTATTTCATCATCTGTGTCCTATTTATAAAATTTCATTTCACTTCCTGTCCCATAGCCGAACAGGAAGTGAAAAAGAAAATCCCAAATTAAAGGAATACATTAAGGACCCTTAGTTCACTAGAACTTTTTTTACTTTTCTGTGAACTCAAAATTTGGGATTTTCTTTAGTTTGACTTTCAGTGATAATAATAAACAGTAAAGCCCCGTTCACACGGTCAGACTTTTGACTGGCCAAAATCACATCGGAAATTCCAACAGAATTCCATCTGAGTAAAAGAGAACGTGTTCTCTATCTAAACTCAGATGGAATTTCTCTGAATTTCCGATGGAAAAAGTCAGTCAGACTTTTTCCATTGGAAATTCCGATCGTGTGAACAGGGCTTAAGACAAGTAGAGAGTGTAAATCTCCTTAAGAGGAGATTCACAGTCAGCAATAAAAACAGACAGGGGTTCTAAACCCTCTCCACTCTGTCCGAAACTAAAAGAAAAAGTTTTGCATTAAGTTATACTTTAACTTTTAAAATATTTGCGAACCTTCAGAATTTACTTTTCCAAACTAAAATCAATGGAAGTCCAAGTCAGGTTCCAAGAGGGTGTATTATAAAGCAGTATATGATGCATACATAAGTGTCCAAAATGGTTTGGTAAGCTCCTGGCAGCCTGATGATGTGATGAGGCCAAAAATACAGCCTGAACATCTTCATTTAAGCATTCTGGTTACTAAACTAGAGTGTGGGACCTGGTTGCACTGGCAATTAATGTAGGGGAGCCCAAGCAACAGCAGAAGCATATAAAAGAAATGTCAAGTGCCAAACGAACGCTGAAATTCAGGTTCAGCTTTGCACATCCAAATTCATGAATTGTGGTCCAAATCTAATGCCATCCAAATTCCCAGATCAACCCTCCTCAGAAAGAAGCCAGAGGTGGCAAAGGAATAATAAAAGAAACATAAAACAAACAAAATAATGCAGTCACCTGCAAAATGAGCTTTCGCCCCCTATGTTAGCACAACATGTTCTTGCCTGTTGTAGATATATTTTTGATGAGAAGACCCCAGGATAAACTTTTAGATTCTATATATTTTCGCATTGTCTACATAGACAGAAAGCAAAAGACTGTCTAGACCAAATTTTTCATTGCCCTTGGCAAAATTAAGCAAGTGTAATTTTGAAATGACAGTGGCTTCAAGTAAGTATATCAATAAAGCTCAAGTTCCTCTTCTTTAGAATTAAAGTCTGGATTATAATTGAATATTTTAGCAGCTGAAGCCCCATCCTAGCAACCACTGATTAAATTCAGTTAAGCTGTAATAAAACTTTATAAACTCTATCTGTTATAGAACAGTTGCACAAAATACAGTGCTGCATCTGAATTAAAGCTTAACTCAAATAATTCAGCAATTCAGCAATTGTTCTTAGAGGGACTAAATGTACCCTTTCTGTTTCTTTTGAAGCATCCTACAAGTCTTCAGATTGGTATTATGTTTATTTAGTAAAGAACAGGTACATATGTTGCATCTGAAGTCCTCTTTCATCGCTCTACCTTTTCTAAACTGATGAAAGATGAAATGTGATGGTTCTATACTGGGTAAGCACATATAACAAAATATCATCATTAGAAACATAATTATATTTCCAAATATCATCATTATTACTTGATTTTATTTTATGTTAAATTGCTGTTTTAAACATATTGCCACAATTTTTAATTCTTGCAGTGAGAATGCAGTATGTAAATAAAGGCAAAACTTTTTTCTAGTTTTGGTAAGAGCAAGGAAAGATTAAAGCCCCGGACACACTATCGGAATTTCCGATGGAAATAATCAGACAGGGTTTTTCCATCATAATTTCCGACCGTGTATATGCCCCATCGGAGTAATTCCATTGGAAATTCCGATGAATTCAATCAGAGTTTAGATAGAAAACATGTTCTATTTTACTCCAATGGATTTCCATTGGAGTTCCGATGTGAGTTTGGCCAGGCAAAAGCCTGATGGTGTGTATGGGGCATTAGACCATTATCAGGTTTTTGGCTATAAGGATTCTTTAGAAAGAATTCCCTGAATTTCTGTCCCAGAGACACAATAAACACTATCTTTCAAAGCAAGAAGAAATCCTCTTGTTATACAGTTGACCATATTAAAAGATTTCCCTCTCTTCCTGACAATGCTCTTATCTCTCTCTGTATGGTAGAAAATGGTCAACAGGACAAACAGAGAGGGTGGATCTCCCCAGCACAGACAGCAATACAAATTTGACAGGGGTTTTTAACACTTCCATACATTATAAAAAACTAAAAGAAATGTTTTTGCTTTACATACACTTTAATAATAAATCGATTTTTCTCCTTTTTTGGCTTACTTCTAACATTGAGTTAAATCCCTGAGAAACTTCACTTAATATGATACAACCATGTTTCCCCCAATAACACCCTACTGCTCCTGGAGGACATCGGAGGACGAAGCATGTATGGCGGGACTTCAACGTGACGTCACCACGCACGCTGGGTCTGTGCTCATGGCTAGGAATTGCGGTCGGTGACAGTCTGGTTTTATGATTACAGGATTCGTACTTGTGTCCGTGGAGACACATATAAATGTGAGTGATTTGGATTGATTTAAAAAAAAAAAATGTTTTATTGGTTTTACACTATGCAAGCTCTTTCTTTCTTTCCTCAATATACGCATTGATGGCCTTAAGAGTTTTTAAAGGGAAATTCCAGAAGGGAATACGCTGTTAGCTGGTTTATGTTACTACAGTAGCAGTTACCTTTTGGAGAGTTTATTTACTATATCAGGTGGTGGATTACACTGTAGTGTGGTGGAAGACAGAAGAATAAAAAATAAATTTACAGTGGTGAAGTCACATATGACCACCTTGATGCTCCACGTACAGATGTCCAGTGTTCTGAATTACTCACACTCTAAATTTCTCAAGGTCTGAAAACCATGGATCTCCTATGAATTCCCATCACTTCACCCAACTTGTTTGGGCCTTATCTGATTGCTTCTATTGGAGCTTCCGAATCTGAGTTGCCCCCTTCACCTACCTTCCCTTTTATTTTGTCTAGACTTTGAACCTCTCTCATTGCTTGGTTGCAGAAGATGAGCCACCCATGGGGTGACTGAGTAGGCTGTGAGAATATGGCCTTTTTCTTTTTTTTTGCATTCATTACTTATCGGTATCATCCCAATGGTTTAGAGTTATTTAGCGTTGGCTGCCATGATCAGAACCCTTGTGGAATTATTCTGTAATACCTGATCATTCTTTAGCCCCTGTGTGGGTGATTTATATGCTTGTTTTTGCTTTCCTACGCTGATTTATAAAACCAATAAATACATTGAAACAAAAAAATAACTTTACATTGATTCACTATATTGGGACTCTTTGAATACATATTAATTGCGTTGACATATTTGAGATTTCTGCTGTATGTTGCACAGATATTTTATATTTATTATATGAAAAATTCACATGCACATGACACTTTGATATATGTTATACATCCACTTGGTCATATTGCTCGATGATATATGTCTACTGGGATTGATTGACATGTTTATGTGGATATATGGCATAGAGATTAGGATTTATTGTACAAAGTACACTTTTTTATTAGCAGCAGCGCTGTCCATTTATAGAAAAGCACAAGATGGCAGGGCCAGCTCAATTTCAGTAATACAGCCTTTAAGAAGAAAAAATAATCTGGCTTTGTTGTGTGTATATATATATATATATATATATATATATATATATATATATATATATACATTTCAAATGTTACCAGTGTTCTGTACATGTTTATTGAATAGGCAGCTTCACATAGAAGATTTTTTATCTTAATGCATAGACTGTGCTAGGATAAAAAAAAAAAATCTGCCTTTACAACTCTTTTAAGTAAAATATTTCATAAATGATATTCTTAAGTGGAAACCATACTTATTTTGATTAGATCAATTAGATTTTAAATGCTTTATATGTTAAAAGTTGCCCATTTATTTGTAGAAAACTTTACTTTACAAACACACTTTTCCTACATGTTGATTCTCTTATACTATGTTTGCAAACTGTATTGAATTTCTAATAAGATAACCTTGTACAGAGTCATATGGGCATGGCGGTGAAGTTAAGGGTATGGGAGGTTGCAGGGGGTGTTGTCTGACAATGCATGTGTTCTAAATATCAGATCATATTATATAACCTATTTACAGAAAAGCAGAAAAATATTTTAACAAAGGTGGCTGAAAACTGACTTAACTGCATTACTTGCTGTGGACAGTAATCATGAACTGTTCATATTTCATAAGTATCTTACAAAAAAGAAATGAGTATTGCATTTACATGTTTTAATTATTAGTCCCAACCATAGTAAATAAAGAACAAAAATACAGAAAATATAATAAACATGCAGTAAATAAAGCATGCATCCCCTCTAAAAATAATATGCTAATTGGAAAAACATATTGCACTGACAACATATGTTCTCAGTTTTTTTTCACTCATATTACAATGGATTAATGAGCAGCACAGTGGCCAAGTGGTTAGCACCTCTGCCGAGCATTACTAGTGTTGATGGTTAAAATCCCAACTATTGCACTACCTGCCTGGAGTTTGCATGTTCTGCCTGTTTGGGTTTCCTCCACACTCCAAAGACATGCTGGTAGTATTACTAGGGTGTAGAGGGGTCAGAGTGCTGGGGAGATATCTGGGGTGTGGAGGGATCAGAGTGCTGGGGAGATATCTGGGGTGTAGAGGGATCAGAGTGCTGGGGAGATATCTGGGGTGTAGAGGGATCAGAGTGCTGGGGGGATATCTGGGGTGTAGAGGGGTCAGAGTGCTGGGGGGATACCTGGGGTGTAGCGGATTCAGAGTGCTGGGGAGATATCTGGGGTGTAGAGGGGTCAGAGTGCTGGGGGGATATCTGGGGTGTAGAGGGGTCAGAGTGCTGGGGGGATATCTGGGGTGTAGAGGGGTCAGAGTACTGGGGGGATATCTGGGGTGTAGAGGGGTCAGAGTGCTGGGAGGGATATCTGGGGTGTAGATGGGTCAGTGTGCTGGGGGGGTATCTGGGGTGTAGAGGAATCAGAGTGCTGGGGGGATATCTGGGGTGTAGAGGGGTCAGAGTGCTGGGGGGATATCTCTGATATAGATGGGTCAGTGTGCTGGGGGGATATTTGGGGTGTGGAGGGGTCAGAATGCTGGGGGATATCTGTGGTGTAGAGTGGTCAGAGTGCTGGGGGGATATCTGGGGTATAGATGGGTCAGAGTGCTGGGGGGATATCTGGGGTGTAGAGAGGTCATAGTGCTGGGGAGGCATCAATCTAGCAGCTTTGTTACTTTATGTAGGTAGTAGTTTCCCACTGTTTTTTTGCTGTACAGAATGATTGTTCATGTAGTTAATGTGGAGCTCTATCCAAAAGGGGGAGCTCCGCTTGTCTGCCTCCTACCCACTTGATGTCTGTACCTGCACTGTCTCCATTGTAGGGGCCCCAGAGCATTTCTTTGCCCAGGGGCCCAAGATGCTATTAAGACGGCCCTGGGTAGTAAATTGGCCCCAGTATGTGTATATATATGAATGGGAGTTAGGGACCTTAGTATGTAAGCTCCTTGAGGGCAGGCACTGATGGGAACGTGCAATATATTATTAAAGTGCTGTGTAAATTGTCGGCGCTAATAATTACCTAAAATAATACAAATTACTGATATTTGCTGAACCTGATTACATATTTTATGAACATAGTGACAGAGTTTGGGAATCAAATATAATATTTCTTGAAGCAAAGAAATGAGTAAAGGGATATGCCAGCTTCATCTCTCAGAAATCCCATGTAGATGCCTGAATCTAATAAATGTAACCCAGCTTTAGATGTGGTGCCAAGAATTCATTAAAAGAACTTTAGCTGTAGGAAAAAAGCGTTTTTTTTTTTTTTTACAGTTGAAGTGCCAAGGATGAGCTAATGGGTTTGAAAAATTATTACAGACTATATATAACCTTTCATCTACATAATTGTCATGGCTATGGGATTGATTTAATAAAGGCAAATATGCTGTTCACTTTACAATGGAATTTGCACTTTGCAAGGAAACTTAGCGTTGGCTTAGTGAATAAGGTAAACTCTGCTGACTTCCATCATCCTTTCATGTGCAAGCAAAAATTCAGTTTTTCCTTTTCTTTCCACGTGGTCGAATATTCTTTGCCCTGTGAATTTCTATAACATTCACTAAGCTAAGGGAAAAAAACACTTGTAAAAGTGAAAATTCCCTTGCAAAGTGAACAATTTATTTGCCTTTAGTAGATCAACCACAATGATGTATGAGAATACCAAAATAAATGGGAAACCAATGTGGTTTTCCTGTTGTTTTAAACCAGGAGTTTAGATTTGTAATGTAGAGTAGGGCTCTGGCTTTTTTATTACATTTTAGATGGGAGGAAGGGTTAGAGCCTTTTTAATTTTTAAGTTGATGTCTGTGTCATTGTTCCTCACTTCCTGTTTCGCTGGCATAAGAAGTGAAGCCAAGTGGGGACATTGAGAGTATTAAAAATGGATAAATAATAATTCTTTCTTATTGTACTAAAAAGAGCGCGTGGTTGTGTATTGTCATCAGGGCTCAAGTCCTGCGGGAACACGTGGGAACGGAGTCCCTGCACTTTTTTCACAGCAGGAACTCAGTTCCCTTTGCAGGACTAGAGCAGCCAAGAGCAGACGAGAGCAGCCGAGAGCAGCCGAGCCGCCCCAGCCAATCCTTCACTAAGCGGCAATGCCCAGCTCGAGTCACTGTCAGGGGTAGGTCTGCCGCGAGTTATCGCGGGATTTAGAAAGAACTTAAATCCCGCGATAACTCGCAGTAGACCTCCGCAATGTCCCCTGGGAACATTGACAAAAGCTCCCAGGAGACATTAGATTACTAAGGTACAGTGGATCGAAAAAAAAAGAAAACATGCGGTTTAGTAATTATGCATATGAGCGTATCATTTTATTTATTTTTTGGTGGGGGAGTGGATCTTGGGTGGGAATTCACACACTTTTTTCCCCAGGACTTGTCCCCTGATTGTCATCTATTATCCCATTGGAGAGATTTTCCCCCAATTATTTTCCCAGTGACATAACTGTAGGAAGAGATAAATCTCCCCAAAGGTTTACCCTGACAAAGGTTCAAGCCCTTTCCCACTCTGTCCAACATTTTTAGCTGGTGGTGCATGTTAACTCCTTTGCATCCATGGAAAATTGAGTAACCATATTCTAAAAGCAAATCTAAGGTAAGTGAATTATGCCTGGAGGGATCTAAAAACAATAAAATAATATATTTCAGCGTACCAGTCCTCAGATATTAAGGCAGCAATTTTACATGTCAAATCGGCAGCATTTGCCGGCAACTGTTGACGATGGTGCCATTGTCGGCAATTGCCGACAATGGCACCATCCTAATTGGTGCGGCGCTGCACCGATTTCAAAAAGTAATTTCTGTACTACTTTTTGCGATTTCAGCACTTGATTTACATTGACATCTGCACAGATGTCTTTGTAATCACGGCCGAAATCGGGACTGACAGGCATGACCGAAGCTGAACTCGGAAGGTTTCACTCCTACAAGTGTGGACCTGGGCTGACAAGTGGACTGCCACCACAAACTTAAAACTCAGATTAGATAGACAGCTGTAAGAACCTTGTCAGTGGTGTGTGCAGGATTTCATCTGTTTGCATTATACACTTGCTGATGTAGACAGCAGCTGTAGGGCATCCAGCTGCAGAAGCGTCTCTCAAACAGATAGATGTTAAGTGTGTGATAATACTCTTTTCTGAGTCAATAAAGGCTGATTAAATAAGTACTATATAAATTAGAAAATGCCACATGTAGGCAGACAGTCCTTTATCATTTTCTCTGCACTAATACCCACTCAATTATAGCCTTCTATATCCAGTACTGATTATCTGATTGTACTAGACAATATGTAAATGGCATTAACTAAAGGATATCATTAGGAAGCACTGTTTAACAAATCATGATACAATGCAATGACATAATTGCCAAAGACGTATTTGAAATATGAAATGTATTTACTCTGAGTTTATGAGTTTTGGAGAGCTGCAAAGCTACACTTTGATTAAAAGATTTGGCTGCTCTACAAATGAATGTTACCAAGATCCCTATCAGAGAGTGTGCCATTTATGTATACAGTGGAACCTCGTATTACGGGCATAATCCGTTCCAGAAGAATGCTCGTAATCCAAAGTACTTGCACATCAAAGAGAGTTTCCCCAATGAAGTCAATGGAAACGAAAATAATTTGTTCCACAATGACTTCAATGGCATGCAAAACCGCATGCGGCCAGAGGTGGGGGGCGCCGGAGAGCGCTCGGCTGAACTCGGCAAACCTTAGAAAGATTCCGTTCCCAAGGTTTGCCAAGGTCAGCCGAGCTTCCCTCTGGCCTTTTCTGCGCCATTCAGCTCCACTCTGCTCGGAGCCCCCCCACCTTAGGCAAAACACGCTACTGCACACCGCTTTAGCTTGAATCTTGCTTGTGTTGCAAGACAACACTCGCAAACTGAGTTAGGATTTTTTTTAATACAGTGCTTGTATTACAAAACGCTCGTTAAACGTGTGACTCACAATCCGGGTGTAACGGAATGCACCGTGACAGACTGAGATATTCCTATGTCTAGGGTCACCTTATGTCCACTAGGGCCATAGGGTGACAAAGAATCATAATTCATATATTACAGAAGACATTAATAAGGGACATTAATAATAATTCATGTTTGCAGGATGTCTTCAAATATCAAAAGCTGTTAGCTATGCAATCTGGGCACACATGCTTTTGAAAGGTGTTAATTCAGGTCTACAAGACCAGAGTGAGTCATACCTTTGTATAATAGGCTATTGAAATATCTTAAGGTGTTGGCTATTCACTGTAAAGACATTCCGTTGAAGGTGTGGATTGCACCCACTCTCACAAGACTCTGCCATTGTGTGATAAAGCTGTCTAGAGAACTTATTCAACTAGATGTCTGTGTTACTATTCAAGGTTAATTGAACCCTATTGATGATACGGTGCCGTCATGTCTAGCTACCAATTAAAGAATTATCCTCAGTGAGTGAATAGGGGGGGTGGAGATTGCATTGTCCTGTGATAAACTGCATTATGCTTGAGACTGTATAAGAAGCTGAGAAAATACTAATAAATTGTCATATCTTTGGAAGCAAGAACGGAGCTCTGTCTCGTCTTATTCTGGGAAAGGATATGGATCGTGTATGCAGTATTGTCGGAGTGTGTCAGATAAGCTTGTCGTGGTTGGATGGAAGGTCGTAAGCGGTGGTGACCGTTACACCAGGGTTCCACTGTATTTAAAAAGACTACTTAAAAGTTTAGCCAGCACTACAAAGTTAGTTCACCATTACAACAAAATTGTCCAGACATTCTATTGTACCAGTACATTAGAAGACACTGCTCAGGTTTTGACAAAGAAACTTTCAATGCCACAACTGTAGACTGTATGGCCCCTTTTATAAAGTAGCTTCTTATTAAATAACTGTTTCACACGATAGACCCCCTCGGATCCAAGCAGGCCACCCATTGACTTCTTTGGGAAGGCAGATGTCAGCAGAAATGGGTCCGCTGACACCTGCCTGCCATCCAATCTGACGAGATCCTATCAAAACAGAAGGATGGCAATACGTTCGCCATTTGTCCAGCAGATGGTATCGGATGAAAGCGGACATGTTGGATGGATCCCAATGTTATTGTCGAGATCCCTGCAGAGCCTGGCCTGCCTCTGTGACATAACAGGATTTAGCCATATGTCGGCTGAATCTGGGTCACAGGAGTGCAGAACTAAGTGCATCGCTATGACCCACAGGAGAAGTATAGCCAAAATAGCTACAAAGGAGATACTTCTCCTTTAACAAAAATTCAGCTTAAGAGTGTAGGTATTGTCAGTGTAGCTGATCTTTTCCTTTTTACTAACATCAGGCCCGGATTTACCCCCTTTGCCGCCCCAAGGCCGGGTCCTTCAAAGCCCCCCCCACACACACAAACATACCACCATTCTCGTCCTTTATCGATGACTGCTACAATTGATCAATTCTTTTCCTTTTTAAACCCCCTTTGCCGCCCCACTAAAGCCCCCCCCACACACACAAACATATTTCCACACACGAAAACACTGAAAATAACTGTGCCCACTAATTGCAGCCTCTGTGCCCATGAATGCAGCCTCTGTGCCCACTAATTGCAGCTTCTGTGCCCTCGAATGGAGCCTCTGTGCCCACTAATTGCAGCCCCTGTGCCCATGAATGCAGCCTCTGTTCCCACTAATTGCAGCCTCTGTGCCCACTAATTGCAGCCTCTGTGCCCTCGAATGCAGCCTCTATGCCCACTAATTGCAGCCTCTGTGCCCACTAATTACAGCCTCTGTGCCCACTAATTGCAGCCTCTGTGCCCACTAATTGCAGCCATTGTGCCCACTAATTGCAGCCTCTTTGTCCACTGATTGCAGCATCTGTGCCCACTGATTGCAGGCAGCCTCACCATTTCCTGGATGGATAACACGCAGCGCTCCTCTCCCTCTGTCCTCCGGCGCTCGGATGTCACAGATCTGGGTCTGTGTCTGTGTGCAAGGTCTCACCCCCCTAGAACAGCTCGTGTGATAGGCGAAACCTTGCACACACAGACCCAGCTCCGTGACATCCGAAGCGCCAGAGGACAGAGGGAGGGGAGCACGCCGCCCCTGCACTAACTGCCGCCCCGAGGGCCTGGCCTCGGTGGCCTTGTGAGGAATCCGGCAATGACTAACATACCATGCTCTGTTCTGCATTGTGTCTGCGTGGCGGCAGGGTTTTGCTTCCTCATGCCTATGTTGTCCTTCAAATAACTTCTGATATGATGGCATATAGGGTAGTATTCTAGAAGCACCAGAAGCGCTAAGGCCCCTTCACATGGGCGTTCCATTTTAGTCATCAGTTTAGTAGTGATTTTTTAAAGGAAAAGGGATTCAGTTTACATTATTTATTTTTTTATTAGTTTTTACTTATTTTTCTTTACATCCACCACAAATGCAATAATGGATGCAAAAACAGACCCTTTGCCCATTTACATCTGTTTTTTTTTTGTCTGTTCCGTTGTTTAAACTGGAAAAAATAGGGCTTTCTTCTGTTTCAAAAAACTAATTATCATCCGCTGACATCCGCTTGCCCATTAATTAATTAATTAATTGATGTCCGTTTTTCATCTGTCAACGGATGGATAAGAAAAACAGACAAAAATGGATTTTACTCTATTTGGTGACTTTCTCTTTCTTGTTTTTCGGATAGGTTGAGGTACTTCTAGTAAAGAATGTTGCCCGGGCATACAGGAGAAGCAGATCAAACGGAAGATAGAACAGGAACTATTGCGATATAAATCGTTTTTTGATGTATTTAAGATAGGAGCAATGTTGTATTTTGGATTTTAAATGGATTCGCTAGAGTCTATATGATTGTTTGATTATTTAATAGTTTATTTCCCCGTATGTAAGACAACCTAAATAAAGAAATAAAATAAAAAAACAGACAAATGGAATGCCCAAACAGACAAATGGAATGCCCACGTGAAAGGGGCCCCTTTTCACACATGCAAGCCGTTGGACCGTTTTTCATCCATCTGTTGAAGGATTAAAAATGGACATTGATCTCTATGTAAAAACAGATGTAAATGGATGATCATCTATTTACATTAGTGTACATCCACATCGATCAACATCCATTTTTTGAAACTGATCAAAATTCTATTTTTCTTCCATTAAAAAAAACAGATTTAAACTGACGAACGGTCCATTTTTCATTTGCATTGGTAATGAATGTAAAATAACTAATGAAATTAACTGTTCGCATGTGTGAAAGGGGCCTAAGGCAGCATAAATCAGAGGAATGAAGCAGAAGCAGAAGCAGGGAGATTATTGCACTGCAGGACCTCAGGTGCAGCTTTTTCACTATCCAGCTCTCAGAAGAACACTGAGCAGCTCAGTAATGACATTACTAAATCTTAGGCCTCGTACACATGACCGAGAATCTCGTCAGGAAAAACCCCTGACGAGATTCTTAGCAAGAAACTCTTGCCGCCCGAGTGTACTGACTTTCATTTCAAAAGAACCACGGTTCTCTTAAAAGGAAAAGAACACGGTGACGTCATTGCGTACGACGAGCATGCGCTCGTCACATTCGGTGCTGTCGCCACCATCTTGCTTCACCCTACCAATGCCGCGGAAGCTACCGCACATGCGTCAAAGTCATTTTGAGCATGCATGGGTTTCTGAGACCTGTGACGTGTTCCAGAAGATTTCAGGGAGGGAGGGGCTGCCTAGGCAGCCCGAGTGGAAGTGGGAGCTGTGTACCTGTCAAAACTAGGTACCCGTTCGCCCCCAAAAAAATGACATGCCAAATGTGGCACGTCAGGGGGTCAGAATCCCTTAAAACGGAAGTTCCCCTTTTCCCCTTCCATGAATATAGAGAAACCTCAGAGAGATGTATGTAATGAGATCGAAAAACACTTTTGTAACAGACTATACTATTGAAAGTGCTAAAACCGAAGTTTGGAGAAGCAGAATTGCCAGCTACAAGACTAAGAACTGTTAGTATGATACATTGATACTCAGACTAACTCTTCATTCTAATTCTAAATCTTCAGTATGTGTGAGGCATAGCACTGCAGTGATCACAATCCAATGTACCAGCAGCGATCAGCTTCATTTCTACAGAATGCCGGCATTTATTGGAAAAGCAGAGTCATGATGCCACTTTCTGTTTGATTCCATTGTGCATTTCTCCTGGCAGTACCAGATAACCCTGACAAAGACTCTTATAGAGAGTAATGTTGTAATGCTATACACAGAAAGACATAGATTGGTGTATTGTACAGGTGCACTCAGTTTCATTGTTCATTTATTAAACCCTGGAAGACAGTTGAAATACATTATTCACTTACATTAATAATATAATTAATTTACCTCTCCCTGTTATTATATAATTTAATATTGGTATGTTGCATTAGCACATTATTTGCAATAAGTAGCAAAAGGAACAATCGCACCCCTCCTTCACATATTGTCACATAGCAGCAACAGTATAAGAGGAACACGTTTAGTGGCTTGCTGAACATTGCTAGAATGTTATGGAGAGGAAACTATTCCTATTTCAATTAAATAAATTGAAACCATTATCATGCTATACTAATATCAGCAGAAGCTCAACAAGTGATCAGTGGCCTGTGAGCCACATGTCACTCTCAGTTAGGTTTGTTGTTGCTCACAGCAGTCAGATCTGCTTGTCTGTGATATTTATTATATACAACATCTGCAGTATTATAAACCAGCATTCCATAGTTATCTGATGCAGTCGCTCGTATCGCATTTGCTGTGTAGTGTAGATCACAAATGCATGTATCAGCATTGGTGGCTGCCTTCATTTTTACTCTTTTCAAGGCAGTTTTTTTATTCCTTTGGGTTTACAAGTGTACTCTATGTTTACTGGGCAATGTAGTATGAGTTTGCTTCAAGATGGGTTGGTGGGACTTTTTCTTCTGCTTTGGCAAAATTGGATACAATTACAATTGCCCTCCTCCAGTCCAACGTAGCAGGGGTTGGGAGAGGTTGAATTTAATGGACATCAGTCTTTTTTTTCAATCTCATCAACTATCTAACCATGATCATTTTTATGGATTAATTTAAATGCTTTCACTTTTGATAACAGGCTCTAATGGACATCAGTCTTTTTTTTCAATCTCATCAACTATCTAACCATGATCATTTTTATGGATTAATTTAAATGCTTTCACTTTTGATAACAGGCTCTAATCCCACGTACTGTATTCATCAAATTACTGAGATTGATTTACTAAAGGCAAATAGGCTGTTCAGTTTGAAGAGAATGTTCCCAAGAGCTTGGCAAATGTGGTGAAATTTCACTTTGGCAATAATACCCAATTACATGCTAGGAGAAAAAAAAACAAAGGGCCTGGTATCGTCTGAGGGGGGAACCCCACGCCAATCTTTTTTTCATTTTTGCCGGGGTTCCCCTTCATCCTCAGCACACAAGTCGCACGCAAGACGAATCATGATGATCCGACTTGCGGTGCGACTTCTATTCAAATGAATGGGCTCCCATAGGGAATAGACCCCAACAACCAACGGCCAGGGTTGTCGGGAAGAGGTCCTTGTCCTCATCAACATGGGGACAAGGTGCTTACCCCCCATGTTGTAGGCATGCGGTCTAGTATGGTTCAGGAGGGGGGCACTCGCTCTTCCCCACCCCCTTTCCTGACCGGTCGGGCTGTGTGCTCGGATAAGGGTCTGGTATGGATTTTTGGGGGACCCCCAGGTATTTTTACTTGCACGTAATTGGACGATGGAAGTTAGCAAAGTGTTACCTCATTCACTAAGCTTTCGGGATAATTCTCTTGGAAAATGAGAAGTCAATTTGACTTTAGTAAATCAACCTCATTATATCAAAGTTACACATTTTAACACCCAAAAACTTTATTAAAAACTTTTTGTCTGATATTTCCCTGTGGTCACATCACCAGTGCAGGCAGGGCTATATTTTAAAGTAAGTTTATAGCTATCATATTGAAAGCATCAGGCTCCCATTTTACTGCTGAAGAGTTTATTGGAATATTTCAGCTAGTCAGTTTAAAGAGGAATTTCAGTCCCTTTTTGTGTGACTCTGCACCCCCTCTTGGTGTTTATGCAGATGTACCAAAGGAATCTGCCTGGCCTTCAAGTTCTGAGAGCCCTTTGGCACATCAAAGGTGACAAATTATTGGGCTTCCATATTAGCCATCTTTGCTCATGCGTGAGGGAAAGAATTCTGGGAAGGTACAAACATTATTCTTGGCTAGGCGACAAATGCAGAAGTGCTGCATAGTTGAAGGGTGAAGGTCCGTTTTATGTGTTAGCTAGTTTCAGGATTCCCTTCAATTAAATGCTAAAGTTGCTATGCCAACTAAAATTTAGCTAAACAGAAAGAGCTGGTATCTAATAGAATAGTGAAAATCGACCTGGCTATGTGGCTTTTGGAGCAGTATAGAGTTGCTGAAAAGGGAAAGTTATTGAGCAGCCATGCTGTGTCTCTGACCTAGAGAGGACCCTATGTTGACCATTTAATGAAAAGTCGATTGACTGAAGTCTATTCAACACTCAGTGATCTTTTATTAAGTTGATAGATAAATATTACTTTAAAGATGCTTAAACCAGAATAATAATATAGTTGAGGGTTGACTGTGTTTTTGTAAGTGGCTACATGTATTATGTCCTCTGTACATTTCACTATATTTAATTCTCTGTAATTGGCATCTTTTATATTATTGGTTTAGAAAATAAAAATGTTTGCATATTATCCGTGCACAACATTTTACATTATTTAACTGCAAACTTTCCCTTGTTCATCTTGAATTTTTAAAAGTATATCATTGAGCACTAAACTCACCCATCACATTAAGTGGTCAATGGTCAGGGGTGGGAAATGATAGTGTGGGCCAAAAATGTGACCGTTCATGTTGTGTTGGGAATTTGCATTATACAGTGTATGGAGTTTTGGGTCTACTATGGCATATTGGCAAAAGCTGTGTGGTGAAACCTGAGGGTATCTACTGTAGATTCCAGGGTGGAGTTTAAACTCCTTATATATTTAATAAAAACTTATCATGACCTAATTTGGAAGACTCAGATTTTCAGGTATTGCTATTCTGTGAAATATTGATGAATCCTAACATAACTTGGCAGCTTAAAGTGTTACTAAACCCACAACAGTAAAATCAGTCTGCATATACGAAGGGAGGAGTCACGCAGGACGTCACCCATGATCGCCACAGATCGCTATGCCTGTATGCTGACACTCAGCGGAGAGTGTTTATAAATGTGAGTGTGTTTTCTATTGATTTGATGCCTTATTAAATGGTCATACCAGAGAGCATTAGATCCCTGTCTCTTGTCTTCCCTTGCTGGTATAACGGAGAACGTTTGAGCCTGGATTCCAGTGCTTGCTATTGCCTACTATACTCCTATGGATGGCTCCCGTATGTCTTCTGTCTTTGGTTACTGCTGACATGCTTTGTGACCTATTATAGGTCGAATATTTAAGGTGAGAGGCCATCTATCACACGGTGGAGGATTCGTTTGGTGTTACTTTTTCACTCTCACTCCATGTGGATTCTTGGGATTTGCATTTTGAAATAGCTTTGTTGCTTTTCTCCAAGGACATTATTTTTCACATTTTTGCATATGTAAAGTTTAACCTATGCCTTTATTTCACTTCACTATTGTTTATTTTACATGTTTAATATTTGCGCAGCACTACTCTTTTGTATGCATATGCAGTAAAGCATGCTTGTTATACTCACTGTGGATACTAAGTGTAGTGATATCAAAGTATGTATAGTGTAGTATAGTCCTCCGGTTAGATAATTGATGTTTAGATGTTAGTATGATGACTATAAATTATGTTGTTTTCGCAGCAACTCACAGGCTCTCCAGAGAATGCATTTTAATTGACTTTCAATAACGAACAAAGTCCAAAGTCCACAGACCATACAAAAATCAGAGTATATAGTTCAAATCTCTTCCTAGACCTGTGCCTTCACATCAGAGTGACAAGACTAACTGAATGCCAGCTTGACTGTTTTAAATATTGGTCCCACACTGGAGGGGGGGTCAACCAAATGTTCTCATTGAATAAATACCCCCCTCAAGTCTAATTACCATTAATAAATACTTCATTATGTATGTAAGGAAGTACCAGGCCATCTCACACACCTAGGTAGTCTTAGATAAGATAAGGGTCTTCTGTACCCTTTGATACGTGTCGTTTGGCCACTAACCCCTTTGGTCAGCAAACACCCTTTGATGTGTAACCTTGAATGCCTGTATGTAACACATAAATTCCATACCATATATATAACACAATATTTTTTTTTTTTTTTTTTTTTTTTTTTTTTTTTCTTTTTTTTTTTTTTTTAAGTGTATTTTTTGTGCGTGAACTCGAGAGAGAGGAGCCAGACTGCAGGAGTTGGGAGTAGGCAGACCCTCCCCCCGGAGGCAATCGCCATCCTTCTCCATGCCCCTGGTGGCAATGGCGGGTGTGAAGGGGGCCCTCCCACTCACCCCGCCCTACCTGCTCCTCTTGGGAGCCCAACTGGGGCCCAACGGGACCCCAATGGGGCAGAGGGACTCCCCCTATGAGGGAGTGAGGGGGCCTAGCCCACCCAGCCAGCCCCGTAGGTCCTTCGCCTCTCTTTATTTTAAGAGACCGCATGGCCAAAGTGCATGTGTTTTAAACCAATTTCGTGTGCGTGCAAGTGTGGTGGTTTTTTTTTTGTGGGGGGGGGGGTGGGCGTACTAAGCACAGGCGTACCTTGCATAGCACACCCACCGGGAGCCAGGCTGAGACCACCAAACTCAATTCACATGTAGCCGAGACCAGGATCCGAACCCTTGGCTGCAGAGGTGAATGGCTTGTCAGCGCAGTGCCAATCACGTTGAGCCACCACAGCTCCTTAACACAATATTTTAAATACCTACACATATATATTAATATTACAACACTAAGGGGTTAATCCTCCACATTGTGTAAGGCTTCTATGGTCTTCTCTGATCCTCCCCTTCTTTTACGGTCCCCAGTCCATCTGCTGATAGTACAGAGCCCTAGAAGGCACTTTTTTTTGTGTGTGTGTGTGTGGGGGGGGGGGGTGCATGTGATCCACACAGGGAAAAACAGCACTGTCCAGACAGTCAGAGAAGAATGAAAACGCCTCCTACAAGTTTTAACCAGTACTGGGCTGGACACTGAAAGAAGTCACATGTCTGCTATATACTGCTGATGAGAAAAGGAGAAGGGGATTAAGTGAGGAGGGGCTTAAGGAACATGATTAAACAAAACCTGGGCTTCCTTTTACCTTTACAATATGGTTTTATTGCTGTTCCACAATCAAGAGTTTACAGACACATATAGACCCCAACATATGCTTACCACTCCCAGCACAGTCCCCCCTTCTTCCCCATCCCAGCAGTTATCCCCTCCCCCCTCATTTCACCACTCCCAACACAAATCCTCTTCTGCTCCAAGCACAAATCTACCTCCCAGAATAAATCCGTTCCTCATCCCAAATCCTCCCCCCATCACAATCCCCATTCCAGTAGAAATCATCCCCCACCCAATTCCCCTCTCCAAATCTCCCCACCCAAATCCTCTTTCCCCAATCCTCCTTCCCAGCACCACAAATACTCCCCACATTTATTCTCCCCCCATCCAGAACAAACCCTCACCCTCCCAGCATAAATTTTTTCCCCACTTCTAGCACAAATCTGCTTCCCAAAATTCCCTCTCCCAGAACAAATCCTCTGCCAATGGTGACACTTGTAACAAAATAATTAAATTAAAATTGTAAAACAAAATATTAAAAATACATAATATATATACTGTATGTATATGTATATATATATATATATATATATATATATATATATATATATATATATATATATATATATATATATATATATATATATATACACATATATATATTACATACTGTTACCAGTCGGTGTCCCAAATCACTGCCACACCAATCAAAGTATCCCTGATCTCCACCACACTAGTTAGGCCCCTTTCATATGGCCAGGTTGGTGCAGCCAGCTTGCTGCTGGAATGTCATGTGATCAGTAGTGGCCACTCAGTCTATTTAAATTAATAGTGGGCTGACAGCAGCCATTGCTGTTCACATGTAGCCACACAGAACGGTTAGCTGCAGACAGTGAGAGATGTCTGAGTCAACTGCTCCCAGGCTCGGACATCTGTCTCAAACCGCAGCTAACAGCATATTCTTCCGGCAGGAATCTAACGGCTGCACAGACCTGACCATGTGAAAGGGGCCTTACAGTGTCCTTGATCACCGCTACACCAGTTACAGTGTCCCCAAACGCCACCACATCAGTTACACTGTCCCTTATCACTGCCACAGCAGTTATAGTGTCCCTGATCATTGCAATGTCATCATAAGGACTTGATCACATGTGCAATGCTGTCTGAAGAGCCATCTATGTTCAGACTGCTCTTCAAAGAGCATTTGACTAGCAGTGAGAGGCATTTTATTGCTTCTTCACCACCTGCTTTAACTCCTTGGACCCCACAGAAACAACCCAATTAACTTGTATGGGTCAGAAATTGGCAGGAGTACATGGGGTATAATTCCTTCCCCAGCTGCAAAGCAAAACATCACAGCCACCGTATGTACTAATCCTGGCCTGTTTATTGACCATGTTTCTGCTTGTTGTCTGGACCAATCTTTTGCCTATTTGCTGACCAAGTTTCTGCCTGCACCTAAACTAACCCATCCGCACAACCCCCTAGACTACGGTCATGTGAGACACCAATTCCAGCCATCCCATGCAGACAACTGCACTCCTGGAACCACAGGAACTTTTTGTTCTCCCTTTCTTTAGCCTCCTGTATTTTCTGGCCAGTGAACATGGCACCCACATACCAGTACTCTAGGCTTGCTTGGCTTATAGGAACAGGGGCCGCTAGGTGACACTACACTAACTTATGTAGCATCCTCGGTTCAGCTTCAAGTCATTATTAGCAATGAAGAGTAGTAGGTCTCATCATTGCACGGGGAAAACCCGCTAGTCACAGTTTGTACAGATAGCAGGTAGACCTTTCTTAAAGCGGCATTGAAGTAAAATTTGCAAAAAAGCAATGACAAGTAGGGTTTTAATAACAAAAGAGACACTTGTGGTCTCTTCTGCCAAAAAATACTTCTCCCTGTCTGTCAGCAGTAATATGATCTCAGACTACATTTAGGGCACCTGATCTGTGCCACGGTGTTGTGACTCCGGTTTGCGTATGCAGGAGTAATGTCATCGCAGCCCTAGTAAAGTCATCAAGAGGCCGAATTGACGGATCCCGGAAAGAAAAAACAGGCAAAGATGGATGTGCCCAGGACTTACAGCATTGATGACAGAGATGGAGGGCACATTATGACAGGTAAAGCTAACATAATGTACTAGTATGCAGTGTATACCAGCACAATATAGCATAACCCACCTGGGGGCCCATTAAAAAAATAAAAATGTTCCTGAGTTTACTACTGTTTTAAGCCTGCTTAATGACACTTACACCATATTAACCTTTTGTTAAGACCATTTACTATTTAGCAGTCTTTTACTCAACACTGCTATAAATATCTCTAATACAATAATGTCATACAAATTCTAAGTTGAAAAAAAAAAAAAAACCTGTATAGCCAGAAATAACTTCCTCATGTAGGACCCATATAAAAATAATGCATAGATTTTATTTTTAATGTGTGCCATTTAAAGGTAATTATATTACATGTGGCATTTAGAATTTCCATTAGGAATAGGAAATTTATATGAATAGTAGGAAATTCATTTGGATAAGCACTTTTGTATGTAGAGCTACAATATTTAATATCTACCTTATGTACACATTTTGCTGATGGGTATTTTATGAGCCAAGTTGATAGGATCGTTTTATAGAAAGTGAAAACATTTGTACAAAGCATGGTTCTGTTCTACCTTGAATGCTTTATTGATTTTATAGAAGTATATTTATTTTACTAGAACTGTGCTGCAGGTTAAAGCACCTTTTGTATATATTTTATATAGCTCGAAGAATAATATACTGCAAACCTTATGTAACAAAATGGCTTAAGTATAACTACATACAAAACGTTTCTTTTGTAAAGGAATTTCAGAGTTTTTTTGTACTAAATGTAGCAATACACATCGTAATATGCAAAGCAGTCATTTTGTAGCAGCTGTTATCCTGGTCAGGACACTGTCTGCTTAGAGTTTAAATACTCTCACTTTGCTTGCCTGGGTTTCCTTTGGGTACTCCGGTTTCCACTATACAATGTGCAATTCCCTTCACCAACAAACATATATCGTACGTACCAAAGCTGTTTTAGGTCAAAATACACTTTTTCCTTTAACCAGGGTTGGTAACGCCACAATTGCTTTCAAGAACAGGATCTCCACCAGTACATAATGCATATCCATCCTCATGCCTCTTAAGGAATTTTTTCCTCCAAAGTTCAGAAATTATAGACCATTATAATGCTTTACTGTTTCTCACCAATATTTTTTTTAAACCGTAGAATAAAACATTAACATACACATCTGAGGATACCACAGTCACGTGATTGGTGACGTAACGTGTAGGGCAACGGCTGATGATGTCAAGCCACAAGACTGGAAGCTACCATTTTGTGAGTGCCCAAGGAGTCGATGTCTTAATTAAGGGGAAATCTGCCTTTCACTGTAGTGCAGCAGATGTGCACATTTTAATGTGGGTTTTATTCTACTATTTTGATAAATATTGGTGAGAAACAGTTCTGAACTTTGGTGGAAAAAATTCCCTAACCACTTTAATACTGGGCACTTTTACCCCCTTCCTGCCCAGGCCAATTTTCAGCATCCAGCGCTGTCACAATCTGAATGATAATTGCACGGGCATGTACATAGGCGTGCGCACAGGGTGTGCCAGGTGTGCTCAGGCACACCCTAATCACCATGTACAGCATAGATTCCCCTTACTGCCCTAGTAACCCTTCCACCCACCCTGTTGCCGGCTTCCCTTCTCTCCCGGCGGCTGATGCTGTGGGGATGTTTTAGGCTGAACGGGGGAAGGGGCCAGTAAATATGTAATTTACTGACCCCTTCCCTTTCTGAATGAACACAGCGAGTGATCATTTGTGTATGTTTGAGCTTTGGGGGCGCACACCCTAATGCAATAGGCTGTGCACGCCTATGGTCATGTAACACTGTACCCATAAGACATTTTTAGCATTTTCATACAAATAGAGCTTTCTTTAGGTGATATTTAATCACCACTGGGTTTTTCTTTTTTTTGCTAATTAAAAGGCTTGTTTTTGTTTCTGTTATAAAATGTTGCAAATAAATAATCTTTTTTTTTTTTTTTTATAAATTCAGGTCAAAATGTATTCTGCTACATTTCTTTTATGAAAATAACCTGAATCTGTAGAAAAGTTATAGAATCTACAAACTATGGTATAAATATCTAAAAATGTATTAATCCTGATGTATCTCATTTCTTGAGGCCCAAAAATGCCAGAACAGTGCAAATACCCCCAAATGACCACTTTTGGGAAGTAGAGAGTCCAAGGTATTCAGTAAGAGGCAAGTCACAATTTTTGGAAAATAAAGAAATAAAAAAACAAAAATCGAATTTGTTATTACATACTGTCACCAGTGCAGTACAGCGTTATCTTATAACGGATATGGTGGTGACCAGGGACACTGACTGGTGATAGTATGTAAAAACAAAAAAACAAAAAAAAAGTTATAATTTTTTTTCAATCTCCTGGTACAGATGGGCTGTGATTGGCTCATGTGATCACTTTGACCAATCACTGCTGGCAACACAATTGTATACAATGGATGGTCTGAAAGGAAGCTGTGGATCAGCTGTAGCGACAGAAATCACATGGTACTGACAACAGGTCGGTACAGTGATCAGTATCGCTGTGCGAACTCTTTCCTTGCCCAGAATCGCCGCATAGTGAAGGACTCGACTCAAGTCACTGCCAGGGGCAGGCGAACTGAGCCGAGCAGACTCGGAGCTCCTCCTCCAAGCTCCGACCTCGCCTGTCACCTGTCGCGGTGGCGGAATCACACAGCAACGCCACATGCCGTCACATGCACGTAGCCCTGACACACTGACACTGTGTGTGCAGTGAGCTGTAAAAAAAAAAGCCCTTTTTGTACCCTGCTATAATATATATTTATATATATATATTGACCAGCCAGCATCCTGAGGCCAGCCAGCCAGCCAGCACCCTGAGACCAGCCAGGCCAGCACTGAGACCAGCCAGGCCAGCACAGAGTACCCTGAGATCAGCCAGCCAGCACCCTGAGACCAGCCAGGCCAGCACCGAGACCACTCAGGCCAGTACCGAGACCAGCCAGGCCAGCACCAGTATTTTCTGTGAAATATATATGCATATGAGTGTATCATTTTTATTTATTTTTGGTGGGGGAGTGGATCTTGGGTGGGAGTTCCCACACTTTTTTCCCCAGTACTTGACCCCTGCAATCAAGAAGCTTATCTTTTGGTAAAAATGTTCTGCAAAAAGGCTCCTTTATATCTGTTATCTTTATACTGTATTTTGGGATATGCACTACCCATGTGATGGTTTCCACCTGTAAAAATTACCTGTAGAACATACTGTATAATGGGTAGAACATGTAAAGCCATAACAACAAAAAAACAATTATGTGAACATAACTGATTGGTTATTTTATACAGCTGGGTATTTTGTTTTTACAGCTGGACATTTATTAAAACACTAGACCAAGGACCCATAGCAGACAGCTTTTAAGCCTACAGATGATGCAGTTAGCGTGACAGCTGTCCTCTTTGAACATACGTTTTTATTTTGAGCTTTTTTTTTGTGTATACACATTAAAGCCTCAAAGAAATATACTATATTAATATGAAACATTAAGGAAAGGCTGTTTTTCATTTGGTTTTAATGCGATGCTAGCAATAAACTAAGGAAAGAATGTGGGAATTGTCTAAAATATTAGTGATGGGCTCTGTTCTGTGGCTCTGTTACAATAATTAGAATATGCTGTTTTTCTTTATAAGCTAATATAATAAAGAGACAAATGGAACACAGTGTTTACAGCAGTTACATAGACCCACGAAAAATTACAGAAAAACGCATTTTAATTTTAGGCATGGTACTACTAAGCTGGTGTACATTTGGACACTGTAGCATGTGGTCCAGCCTGAAGCAACAATCAGGAGAATGTGATGCTGCAGGCCGGACCAGCTGCTCCACATTACCCAATAAAAAGCCAGACATGGAATCTAGCAACAACATTGCCAAAAATCCTGAAGAAGGGGATCCCCTATAACCGTGATAGCGAACCTTAGCACCCCTGATGTTTTGGAACTACATTTCCCATGATGCTCAACTACACTGAGGAACGCGTGAGCATATGGGAAATATAGTTCCAAAACATCTGGGGTGCCAAGGTTCGCCATCACTGCCCTATAACATGTTAGCTAATGCCCTATGAACTTTTACAGTCGTACTGAAGACCTTTATTTACGGAGCATCTCACCAACTGTCAAAACTCCTCCTTGTCTGCAACTAACCTGCAAAATTTGAGCTGCAGTAGATTACCCACCTCTGACCAGGTCCAGCTCTGCCCCACTCACTAGAGCTAATCTGCTGCTGTTTCTTGGCCAGTGGATGTTTGTAGGATCTCTATTCTCTAAGATTTTCTAGTGGCTATCAATATCTTAGCTGTCAAGGAAATCATTTAATGAGTAAGGTGTCTTGAAAACACAAATAAAAAAAAAACTGTCAAAATAATTGCAAACAAGCACAAAGCTTCAGCAACCCAATTCTCTATAGGCAATCCCCTAGTTACAAACATCCGACTTACAAACGACTCCTACTTACAAACGGAGGGAAACAACAGGAAGTGAGAGGAAATCTACCCCATGGAAGGCCCAGTACACACGGTCGGAATTTCCAATGGAAAAAGTCAGATGGGAGCTTTTCATCCGATATTCCGACCGTGTGTATACCCCATCTGACTTTTTTCCAACAGACAGACTTTCCGACAGACTTAAGCCCTGTACACACGATCGGATATCTGATGGAATCTAATCCGATTGATTTTTTTGTCAGATATCCGATGAAGCTGACTTTCATCAGTCTTGCCTACACACCATCGGTCAAAAATCCGACCGTGTCCAACGCGGTGACGTAAAACACTACGACATGCTAAGTAAAATTAAGTTCAATACTTCCGAGCATGCGTCGACTTGATTCTGAGCATGCGTGGATTTTTGACCGATGGACTTCCACACAGACGATCGTTTTTTTCTATTGGTTTTTTTATCCATAGGAAAATTTTAAAACATGTTCTATTTTTTTTCATCTTTGGAAAACGGTCCATCCGTCTGTTTTTATCAGACAAACCGATCGTGTGTACAGGGCTTTAGATTGGAAACATTTCCTATTGAAAAATCCATTCGTCTGTATGGAATTCCGACGGGAATAAAATCACGCATTCTTTGAAACAATTCAATGCATACTCGGAAGCATTGAACTTCGGCTTGTCGTAGTGTTGCACGTCAACACGTTCTTGACTGTCGGAATTTGGTGTGACCATGTGTATGCAAGCCAAGCTTGAGCGGAATTCCATTGTAAAAACCATGCGATTTTTTTTCCAATTGAAAATCAGTTTCTCATGTACGTGGCATAAGAGTTATTATGGGAAAAAGGTGTCTCCACTGATGCTTTATCACCAATGCTTGTTTTCACAACAACCCAACATTTTCAAAATCCAATTGTTATAGGGACAGAAAGTGAGGTGAAATCTTCAGCACAGACAGCAAAACAAATGTTACAGGGGTGATAACCCTCCCCTATGCGATCCAAAAAGCTTAAAAATATTTTTTGGACTGGAACTACACTTAAAAAATGTACCTGTTTCGGCTTACAAACAGATTCAACTTGACAAACCTACAGTCCCCATCTTGTTTGTAACCCGGGGACCGCCCGTATTATGCTTCTTTCATGAGTCCTTTCTTTACCAGAAACTTCCCATCCACTTGTTTGCAACCCGCCTGTTTCAATTGGTTTTTTTTTACGCGTGACTCCCAACATATTCTTACAACCTCCTCTATCTCACTAACTTCTTAAATGTGACTTGTCATTCTCTTGCATTCTGTTTTTCTCATCAGCTTCTTATGTCTCTGCTGCCTTTCCTATTAAGTATAAAAATAATGTCAGTGCTGCTTTGTTGTGAATCTCATCATCCCCCCTTCCTATATACTGTATATGAAAATACATCAGTGGAGGCATGAAACAACTACTGTTTGTTTCTGCATGGGATGAATTAACCAAGTGTTACAACGTAAGGTACCGTACCACCCTTTGTAAAAGCAAAATCATCAATTGCAGAAGTATTATAACGATATTAGTCTTGCCCCCCCCCCCCCAAATAACAAACAGCCCAGATCCTCCTCTTCGTTGGTCACCTGCCGATGCTCCTCCATCCCGCCAGGCGTGCTCCTGAGCTGCGGCTCTGTGTGTCCATTTAAACACAGAACCACGGCTTGGCCCCGACCCGTCTCCTGATTGGCTTACTGGCTGTGATTGACAGCAGCGGGAGCCAAATTTTCACTCAGTTTATCGCCACAATATTCCTATTAAGGAAGGAGGCATATCTGTGCATAACATACAGGCGGTCCCCTAGTTACAAGCATCTGACTTACAAATAACTCCTACTTACAACGCGGTGACGTTAAACACTATGACGCGCTGAGAAAAATTAAGTTTAATGCTTCCAAGAATGCGTCGACTTGATTCTGAGCATGAGTGGATTTTTGACCGATGGACTTTGTAACGGAATGAACCGTGACACCCAGAGACTTTGGAAGGATGAGAGATACTCCTGTGCCAGGGACACTAATAACCCCTGGGTCTAAGTCCACCCTGTGCCCTTGTAGGCGTAGGGTGGCTAATAGGATCATAATTCATGTATTACATGAGATGGGACATTATTGATACTTCATATGGCAGGATACTGGAATATTACAAAGTGGTTCATGTTGACTTGAGTCTGTCTAGATATGTGGATTGAAGGGAAATTCATTGTGTGATTGTATTTTATTTGAATTTTATGGATAAAGGAATGTCATAGAGCTCTTCAGTATCGGTGCCGACATGTCTGCTAGAGAATTAGCCCCAGTGTGAATAGGGGGGTGGAGATTGCATTGTCCTGTGATTAACTGTAACATCTTGTACTGTATAAAAAGCTGAGAAGAAACCATTAAAGTGTTCATATATTTGGAAACAAGTGCAGAGCAGAGTCTTGTCTTGATTATGGGAAATGGAATGGATCGTGTATGCAAGATTGTCGCAGTGTGTCGGATAAGCTTGTCGTGGTTGGATGGAAGGTCGTAAACGGTGGTGACCGTTACATTGGTGGCATAGCAGTGGGATGATTCCATCTTCAGAAGGACGGCTACAAGGGCACATGACAATGGAGACACTGTATGAACGGATGAAGCTCTCTTCCCTCAAGGACTTACTGGAGAGCCGGGGCAGACCGGCCGGCAACCGTAAGAAAAGGGACATTATCGCAGAACTTGTCGAAATGAATAGAGCTAAGAGGCCCAGCGTAACAGACAGGACACCTGAGGAAGATTTTTTTGATCGGGCTGTTAAACATGGACTGGCACAATATGCTCCTAATCCTCCACGGGAGATCATAGACCGGGTTATAGTGGCTGTGGATGCCACCTTGCTACAGCGAAGAAGTGCTGCAGCAGCTGAAATCACAGCAGCACCAACTGAAGAGAGAGGAGAGGTGCAGATACCAGTCTCCATGGAAGAGGCATTCCAAAGGAGGTTACAAGAGATGCGGATACAGCACAGAGGACCAGTATCAGAGGAGGTCCTGCTGGGATGGTCGGATGCGATTCGGTGCCAACTCTGGAAGGAAGCGCTAGCTCTGGAGCAGCAACACCAAGGAAAGGTCCTGCCCTCCATCTATGCAAGGTACTGGCCGCAGAATGATGTACGAATGCCGTTGTTGGACGAACAACCGAAGCAGGAGTGGATAGCGGAGTTAGGCAGGCTGATCCGGGCAGAGATGCAGCTAGACCAGAGCTACAGAGCCCTCCGGTGGTATGTAGCCCAAGAGTGCCCGTGGTCAGTGGATGACAGCCCCACAGAAGGCTATGACTATGATGGCCTGGGATTATTGTATTGGAGGAATATACAGTGATCCAGACTTTGGGGATGATCGGGAGTGGCACTTGGAGGACATAATGGAGCACAGAGAGGAAAAAATGAATATCTCGGGAGGCCACTGGTGACAGGAAGATTTGGAATTTATGGCCATTCAGGAATGGGATTTGAAAATCGCCTACAGACAGCTGCTAGACTCGGCTTAGCAGCAGGGTGGGGCTTCCGTTGCCTGGGACTATGAGGAAAGGTCAGATGACAACTGTGAAATCCTGGCTGATGAATCGGCAGTGGAAAATATGGAGATTGCCATCCCTAAAGCCGAAGCGGATGTGTGGAGTTCCAGGGAGCCGGGACGGTTGGCCCCTCTCTCCAGCAACAAGCTGAGGTGGTAAAGCTTTTACCCCCAGCTGAATCACTGGCCACAGAGCTGAGTGTCATGGGCCTCTGCTCCTCACTAACAGAAGAGGGGGATCCTGTGGTAGTGGATGGGACTGTGGTCTCCACTCACAGCAACCCAGCGGAAGAGCTGGCAACAGAACAGAGGGTCACGGACCTCTGCTCTCCACTAACGGAAGAGGGGGACCCTGTGGTAGTGGATGGGAATGTGGTCTCCACTCACAGCAACCCAGCGGAAGAGCAGGCAACAGAACAGAGGGTCACGGACCTCTGCTCTCCACTAATGGAAGAGGGGGACCCTGTGGTAGTGGATGGGACTTCAGTCTCCACTGGCACAACCCCAGAAAATGGTACAGGACTGGGACAGGAGGATGTCGGCTTTGCTTTGCAAGCACCGGGGGGTTTTCACCTAGCACCAGTGGATGGGACTTCAGTCTCCACTGGTATACCCCAGGAAGGGGGGGCAGTTGGCCCAGACCCCCAACAGCATGATGGACTGAGCCCAGCCACCATGCCTTCTCTCCAGCGGCTGAAAGGACTCCAGGGAGAAGGGCCAGTCCAGGCCTCTCCCCAGCGGCAGACGTGTTCTCTGAGAGAGGCAGAGGTTTGTCGGATGAAAACGATCCATCGGTCAGTTTTAATCAGACAAACCGATTGTGTGTCCATGGCTTAAGTCTCCCTTTTTCAAGCTTCTTTCCTTTAATTTTGTGCCAATACTACACTTCCTGTCCTAAAATGACAATGCTCAGTCACTGCACTGTATCTATGTAGGAGCATTATTGTCACTCTAGGTTGGTTTTCTGATTTGGACACAAGGCCTTCTGTCTTCAACTCCATTACATAATAAATCAGTGTTTTGTAGTTCAGAAGATACAGTAGCTTGGAATGGTGATAGCATTGTTAGATATCAGTTCACTGTACAAAAAGTTACAAGGATACCACATTTTTGGCAGTATAAATGGATATTTTTTGCAAAAAAAGTACTTAACTTGAAAACAAAAAAACACATGCTTGGGATTAGAAACCATTTAAGTACAATGTTTATTAATGTTTATTAAAATTTGGAATTCATATTGATTATAGTGTAGGCCCAGCTAAAGCCTTTTTCTTTGAATTGGATAGAGTAATAAAGGATTTGAACTCCTCTCAGTTTTTTACGACTATCTGGAGCTCTGTTAGTAAGATTTACCCTAACGTCCTTTCTTGAAAGTTTAACCAGAAAGCAACACAGATATAGAAGAATAAGGCTAGAACCCCTGTCAGATTTTGTATTTTTACATTACTGTTGCAGATTTTCCTTTTACTTTGCTTATTCCTCCTCAGTTTTTCCAAATCTACAAAGTGTTGACTTGACACTTTCAATTCATGTCTTATGCCGCACACACGACCATTTTTAATGTCATGGAAAAAAACAATGGCCCAGATTCACAAAGCCCTTATGCCGGCATATCTCGCAAGTGTATATATGCGCCGGCGTATCTATGCGCCATACCCACAGAACTATATACGCCTGAAAATAGGCTTCTTCCGACCGACGTAACTTTCCTACGCCGGCGTATCGTGGGCGCATATTTACGCATTCGGCGTTTCCCATTTTAAATATGCAAATGAGTAAGATATACGCCAATTCACGAACGTAGCTGCGCCCGGAGCATTAATATACGCGGTTTACCCCTCATATAGCAGGCACAGGTAATGCAAAGGTATGGGCCAGGGAACGACGCCGCAGAGTTTTACGTGAATAGGGCTGTGCGTAGGTTACGTTAACATCGTAGGCAGTGTTCGACGTATCTTAGGCAGCTATTTCGACGTAACTGTGAGCATGCGCACTGGGATGCGTCCAAGAGATGACGCATGCGCAGTTTGTTTTTTGAAGCTGTGGGCATCATTTAAGGTAAAGGAAAACCGCGCTATAAAACCCCTCCCCCCAAGGACTACAGGCTGCAGCAAGCGTAAGATATACAGAAAACATTGGAATATAAAAAGCCGCGCCCCATGATGTGGGCATCATTTGCATGGGGTCATGCTTCATTAAAATGTATCACGCCCACTTCCAGCCCACTTCCACTTACGCTGACGAATATACGCTATGCCGGCGCAACGTTGGGAGCATTTGCTTTGTGAATTCCATGCTTCCCTCTCTGCATTGCGCCGGCGCAGCGTAAAGAAGATACGCTACGGCGGCATAAAGATGCGCCGATGTATGTGAATCCGGGCCATAGTTTTTTTTCGACGTGATTCTTGTCAAGCCTGCCTTGCCTACACATGATCGTGAAAAAAAAAATCCTGGAGCAAAGCACGGTGACGTACAACATGTATGACGGAACTATACAGGGGAGGTACCATTCAGATGTCGCCACCCTTTGGGCTGCTTTTGTTGATTTTGTGTTAGTAAAAGTTTGGTAAAACACGATTCCCGCTTTTCAAACTTCGTGCTTTTCAGTCTGTTACAGTGTGACGAAGGTTCTATCTCCATTACAAACACTAGTTTTACCAGAACGAGTGTTCCCGTCTCATAACTTGCTTCTGAGCATGCACAGTTTTTTCACGTCATTGAAAGCCTACACACGACCGTTTTTTCACGACGTGAAAAACGCCAATGTTAAAAACTATGCGAAAATTTAGAGCATGTTCTACATTTTTAATTCCCATTTTTTTTTTTTTTCAAGCATATAGCCAACAACATTCGGCCAATCCATAAATCAAAAAGAGTTTGCACATACAGTTACACACTATAACAATTTCTTACAATTATATCAGCCAAACTTATATCTCTAATCTGACAATCTACATTCCCGTGGGATTACATAAACACCTACACAGTATATCGTTTTTTTTTACGGTACTCTCGACCTTGTTATTATTAACAAACTGTCCGTTTTCCTGGTCGCATTTTTACCATCTATGACATTATTATGTATTCCCCTCTTCCCCCCTGAACCTCCCTGTCCTTACCCCCCCTTCCCCCCCCCCCCCCAAAAAAAAAAAAGGAGACATTCTCCCTCTGCTTCCCAGGTGTTCCCCCCCCTCCTCCTCAGAACTCCTGCTCTCTATATTTTATATATGGGCTCCAAATATGTCTATACTTCTCCTCCTGTTCATTTATTCCCATCGTTAGCTTCTCCATCAGCTGAATGTCCGTAACTCTGGTTAACCATTGTTGTCTAGTAGGCGTCTCTGAGCTTTTCCATAAGATTGGAATACAGGACCTTGCCGCTGTTAGGAGATGTCTAAGCAATGAGTTTCTGAATTTTACTGTTGAGATTGGGAGATCCAATAGTAGATACGTGGCAGGGTTTTCTCCTAATTATACCTCTGTGATTTCTTTTACCATGCTCGTGATCATTTCCCAAAATGCTTTTATTTTTACGCACTGCCAAAAGATATGTAGTATTGTGCCCTCCTCGTCTCCACACCGCCAACACTGATCTGATACTTCTGGAAAACAGCGTTTTAGGACGGAGGGAGTTTTATACCATCTAGTTAGAGTCTTATAGCCCCCTTCCTGATATCTGGTGGCTAACGAGGCCTTATGTGTAAAGGTGAAGATTTTTGTTTTCTGGGTCTCTGAGAATTTCATCCCCAGGTCTCTTTCCCATGCTTGTATGTATGGTAAGTCTTTGGGGGCTCCTAGATCTATCACGAGTCTATACATTAAGGACAGACCATGTCTTAATGGGTTGCCCTCCAAACATCTTTTCTCAAACCCTGAGAGCTCTCTAGACGGGTCCCCTTGTGGAGACAATGCTCTGATTGCTGCTCTCAACTGGAGTCGTCTCAGTGGATCTATTCCGCTTATAGGGTCACCCTCCGATTCTCCGCTATTCTCCCTTAAGTTGTTGATTTCAAAATGTATTAACCTGCTCTTTCCTGCGCGTCTTAAGTTGTTGAAACATATGTCTGTAAGACCTAGTTGAAACCTCGGGTTTCCCAGCACTGGAATGAGTGGACTTGGATATTGTGACAACTTCGTCTTATTAAACTTCCTTTTTGTGACTCGTAATGTGGCACCTATTGTGGGGTGATGTTTCACCTCTAGAGGGATATCTATCTCTCGGATCCACACCAATCCCTCCAACGGAATCTTCGTGGTATTTTGTTTCATCGTGATCCAGAGTTTGGTCTTCTGGTGTTCGCACCATTCGACCACTCTTGCTAAGTGAGCTGCATCATAATACCCCAATGGGTCAGGAAGACCCACTCCTCCCTTGTCCTTTGGCAAGGACAGAATCTCACGTCGGACCCTCGCCGGTTTTCCTGCCCACACGAACCTGGTAAATCTAGCTCTTAGGTCCTTCAAAAACCCCAGCAGAATCCTTACAGGTAGGGTCTGGAATAAATAAAGCAATCTTGGCATTAGATTCATTTTTATAATATTGATTCTCCCAAACCATGTAAAGGTTTCCTTATCCCATCGTTGGAAGTCAATTTTAAACTGCCTAATCAGGGGGGCAAAATTTAAGTCAAAGATTCTATTTAATTTTCTTGGTATTTTTGTTCCCAAATATGATATATGGGAGTCTGTTAATTTGAACGGGAAATTTGCAGCTAGTTGGTGTTGTATCTGTCTATTTACTTCTACTCCCATCGCCTCTGATTTATTATAATTCACTTTAAAATTAGATACAATTCCATAGTCCCCTATCTCCTTCAGAAGGGCTGGTAAAGACAACTCGGGGGCCGTTATTGAGAACAAGAGGTCGTCTGCGAATGCAGCAACTTTGTATTCCACTCCTTTAGACCAAAACCCTCTTATATCTCTATTAGCTCGTATAGTTCTCAAAAACGGCTCCAGAGTAAGAATGAAAATTATAGGGGAAAGGGGACATCCTTGTCTCGTTCCATTCCAAATTGGGAAGGGATCCGAGATTACCTCGTTTACCTTTACCCTCGCCGTAGGGCATGAGTATAGTAGTTCTCAAAAATCCCCAATCCACTCTATCAAACGCTTTTTCAGCGTCGGTTGAAATCAATACCATTGGCTTTTGATGGAGTTGTGACATATAAATAGTGCTCAAGAGTCTCTGTGTGTTCTCTCTCCCTTCACGCCCCGGGGTAAAGCCCACCTGATCTGGGTGTATTAAAGATGTTATAAAGGGCAGTAGTCTATTGGCGATTATTTTGGCAAAAATCTTTAAATCTACGTTAAGTAGGGAAATCGGTCGATAGCTAGGACATAGGGTGGGGTCTTTACCTTCCTTTGGGATGATCGTTATATGTGCTTCTAATGTTTCTCTGCGCATCGAGTGGCCGTCTTTTAATGAGTTAAAGGCCTCTAGAAATTGATGCGCCAGTTTTTGATAGAAAGTTTTGTAGTATAATAGAGTATAACCATCTGGGCCGGGGGATTTACCTGATTTCATTTCCTTTATTGCTTCTAAAAGTTCCACTGCGGTAAGTTCGTCTGGAATTGTGGGCATCCCTGAGTCTATGAGATATTTTTTTATTCTCTCTTCACTATTCTTACCTCTTGTTGGTATAGATTGACTCTCTAGATGATATAGGTCACTATAATATGCTTTAAATGCTTCCGCTATTAAGTGTGATGAATTAACCAACTTATCTCCTTGCGTTTTTATTTTTTCAATATTTTTTTAGCCGTTGTCTCTCTCAGTGCATTCGCCAGCATCCTGCTTGGTTTGTTCCCAAATTCATAAAATGTTCTCCTACATCTACTCAATTTGTCCTTTGCCTGTTCCGTAAGTAGTACATTTAGTTTGTCTCGGAGGGATGTTAGTCTCTCTTCGACATCTATTGATTGCGATAATTTATGTTCATTTTCTACTATTCGGATCTCCCCAAGCAGGTGATCCAGTTTTGCACTGATGGCCCTCTTTCGATGCGCCCCAAGAGAGATAAGCAGTCCTCTTACATAACACTTATGTGTTTCCCATTTACATAATGGTGAAGTCCCGTCTTTTTTATTCATTTCAAAGACCCTCTCTATTTCCTGATCTATCTTGCTCTCGTAATTTGGATCCTTGATTAATGATTCGTTCATCCTCCAGATCCACTCCCTAGGGCCTGGTGTCCCCCAGTAAATAGTACAATTTACTGGTGCATGATCTGAGAGTGTGAAGGAACCAATTGAAGTCTGTCTTAAATTTAACAATCCGTTTTGGTCAAGGAATAGATAGTCGATTCTTGTATATGTTTTGTGTTTTGATGAATAAAAGCTATAGTCTCTCTCGTGTGGATGCAAAGTCCTCCAGCTATCTACTATCTGTAAACCTTGTAAAATTCCCCTTGCCTTTGTTAGTTTACGGTTAGATATATTATAGGCCCCCCTAGAGGAGTCCATTGTTGGGTCTAGGACCATGTTCATATCTCCTCCCACAATTACCATCCCCTCCTTATGCTGCATTATCGTTTCTGCAAATTTTTCCAACCTGGAGACCGGGTCGTCATTAGGGAGATAGATATTTACTAAGGTTACCTTTTTGTCATTAATTGTCCCCTTGACCATAAGAAATCGTCCCTCTTCGTCCATGGTTACTCTTGATTCTTTCCACTTTATGTTCTTAGCCAGCAGTATAGCCACCCCGTTTGCTTTTGACGACTGGGAAGCTCCCACATATACTGCTGGAAATCTTTGACACTTCATCTTAGGTACCTTATCTTTTCTAAAATGCGTTTCTTGAAGAAACACTATTTGTGATTTTAGTTTCCCTAACTCCATTTTTAGTTTGGCTCTTTTTTCTGGGATATTTAGCCCTTTGATATTATAGGTGGTAAAGTTAATTCTATCCATTTTAGTCATTTGGCTTTGTATGGTTTAAATAGAGGAGAGAGGAGAGGAGAGAGGGAAGGACCCCGTGGGGAGCCGAAGGAGAAAAAAAAAAAACCCCGTACCTTGGATTCAGGTCCTCTGTCCAAGTACCCGAGTATTAAATAAACCGGCTACCGTAGAACCTTCGGATCTATATCCGCCTCACGGTAGTGGTGTTTCCGGGGGCACGGCCTCCCGAAAAAAAAAAAAAAAAAAAAAAGATTAATCAAAAACCCCACGCGCGTCTCCGACTTCCCTCCAATAGGAGGAGAAACGCCTTTGGGGGTAAGGTATAGAGACACAGCGGGGAGTCATGCTTCTGCTTGGGAGTGTGTACCCCTTCTAATCTGCTACTCCCCCCCCATCCGCCCACCCCCCCCCAGGAGCACGGAGCGCCGCGGAGAGACAAGGTTCCCCTCCACCTCTACTTGCCCTTCCTAAATACAACCCATTTTGCTTGTGTTCTATGTCGTGTTCTATGTCTACCTATGTTATTTTGACAAGACATGCAACATTCCACATTGCTCCTTTAACCCTTCATGTATCCCCTTCGCACCCATGTAACATTACATATCATATTTGTCAGATGAGCAAAGTCCACTCCCTCCTAAATACAACTCCTTCCACCCATATTCTATGTCAACCTATATTATCTTTGCGACGAGATACAACCTTCGACATTACTCCTTTAACCCTTCATAAAATCCCCCTTCACACTTTTATAACATTACACATTTCATGTTTATCAATCAAAACAAAGTCCACCAAAAAAAAAAAAAAAATTACAACCTTCGACATTACCCTTCATAAACCCCCTTCACACTTTTATAACATTGCACATTTCATGTTTATCAATCAAAACAAAGTCCAAAAAAAATAAAAAATTACAAGAGGGTACTCCCTCCCTCCCCGATGCCTCACCTGGGGTTTCCAAATACCCCTATAAACCAAATAGGTCTAGGCCCTCTAAGCTCGGGGAGGCCTCTATTTTTGCAAAATATGCGGTCTTCCGTAATAGTCTAAGACACTTTAAAGTAAATTATGACAATAATAGTCATGAAGGCGGTTCCTGCTTCCAAACCTACGCTGTCATATACTCCCCTTCGCTCTCCTCTCGTATCATGGCCCCTCGTGTTGACCCACCTCCCTCCAGGTTCTCCCTCACCCCCAGACTCCCTCCTTACCTCCCTCTTCCCCCCCCAGCCCTCCCCTAACTCACTTCAATCACTTCAATCTTGCCCCCAATACCCCCCCATGTCCCACCCCTCCACCCTTATCCACCCTTGTCTGACCCCCCCCCCCCATACAAATCACTGGGAGAAGAAAAAAGAAATAAGGGAAAAAAAAAGAAAAAATAATCCAGAGGAAAAAACCCCCTTGGGTTTAAAAGGGTTGTTGTGTAACATGTGTCCTATGTGTCCCTCCTAAGAGAGTGAGTGTACTATAAGCTCAAAAGAAAGTGATTGAATGTGTGTACGTGTGTGCATATATAAGTGAGTGATGGTTACTACTGTGTCTGGCTCAGTGTGTTTGATTGAATAGTGTGTGTGCTGTGAGATAAAAACTATTAAAAAAAAAAAAGAGAATATAACCCCCCCCCACCTAGCCTTGCCCCCCTCCCTCCACCCTCGGGAGATACCTAAAAAAAAAAAAAAAAAGAGAAAAAAAGGGTAAAAAAAGGGGCTTCATAACCCTGCATGCATAACAATATTCTCTAAGGCACACTGCCCACCTATATCTAAGTCACAATAAAACATAGCAAGCGATAGAACCTATCCAAAACATAGTCCTGTCTTTCACTTAATGACAGTGTTCATCGTTACTCAGGGAAACAAAAAAAGGGGGAGATTCTACCAATACATTCATCAAGAAAAAAGGAGAGAAAAAAAAACCAACAAAACAAAAAAAAAAAAAAGACAAATCAGGCGGGTCACTCCCAGATACTCCGTCGTATCTCCAGATACGCCGTCGTATCTCCAGATACGCCGTCGTATCTCTGTTTTTGCTGCTGGGTATCTATGCGACTGATTCTTAGAATCAGTTACGCATAGATTTTGCTTAGATCCGACTTGCGTAAGTCACTTACACCGTCGGATCTAAGTTGCAATGTTACGCTGGCCGCTAGGTGGCGTTCCCGTCGATTTCTGCGTCGAATATGCAAATGAAGCTGATACGCCGATTCCTGCGTATTTGCGCACCGTCGACGTAGCTTGCGTAAGCATAAGGTTACCCCTGCTATATGAGGGGTAACTTTGCGTAGGTCCGGCGTACACCATGTTAAGTATTGACGTCGGGACAGCATCGTGTTTTTCCGCCGTTTATGTCGTTTACGTAACTCGTCGCGAATAGGGCTGTGCGTTAATTACGTTCACGTCGAAACCAATGTATTTGCGGCGTACTATGGAGCATGCGCAGTGGGCTACGTTTACGGCCGGCACATGTGCAGTTCGTTCGGCGTGGGGGCGCGCTTAATTTAAATACAAGCCGCCCCCCTTGAATTACGCGGGATGCACCGGGCCATTTACACTATGCTACCGCAAATTAAGGAGCAAGTGCTTTGAGAATACGGCACTTGCTCCTGTAAGTTGCGGCGGCGTAGTGTAAATAGCTTACGCCGCAACAGACGAGAATCTGGCCCTACGTTTTTTGAAACTGGCAGTCTCAATGGTATGAAAAAATGAACAAGAATCTAAAATGTTTGATCAAAAAGTCTACTATAAGGGATGTAGCCCTAAAAAAAATCCTGGGTGGCTTATGCCATAGCTTTAAAATCCCAGATGACGGGGCAATATGTGTCTACACACCTATGGTTTTGGTATTTTAACCATTCCTACTTTTGCTGGCAGGAAATAACAACGAGATGATCCAGAATAAAGTAGACGATTTAGGTTATTTGATTACTGCAATTTCTGGGATGCCCAAACTAGTTCCCTCACTGGATACACCAGGATGCCAACATCTCCTTTTCTGTACTTGAACCAGTAACAGCATAATATAAAATCTGCCCACTATAATTATTAAATTGTATTTTTTTTTCCTTGCAAGAAATTCAATAAAAGGTTTATTTGGGCAAATACAATTCACTGTTCCCTGTAAAGGTCCTACAACTTGGGTGGCAGACTATTGACAGCCAAAAAAACTAAAAGGCAGTCATCATGACCAAAATGTTTTCAATATGCTTTCAGCACTTCAAAACGTAGCCAGTGTTTTGACTTCCTGCTCATTAATAGTTGATTTAACAAACTCTCCTTGTGCATTAAGTAAAACAGCCGTTTACTCCATTAACTGCAATCTCTTCTGTGCAATAGATGTTTTTAGGTATTCGTTTTTATTTTTGTTTCACATAGACATTTAAATTAGTTCTCTATATTAAAGGGGTTTTTAGTCTGCTAAAAAACCTCAAGGCGATCAGATTTACTAATGAATAACTACAGTACTTTCCTGTGGATATTTACTAAATAATGACTGAAAGAGCCTTCCGTGTGCATTGTCGAATCGAAGAATGTGAGATACAATGGATATAACAAGTCTACGCACCCCTGTTAAAATGTCAGTTTTCTGTGGTGTAAAAAAAGTTTGTTACGACGACAAACTGCAATCAGATTGAGACCCCGATGAAGACGATGAGCATGCAGATGACCTTCCCTGAGACGGTATCTGACACTTTGTGTAGAAATTCTTTGGTTACGCAAACCGATTGTTGCAGCAGCTATCCGGGTGGCTGGTCTCAGACGATCTTGGAGGTGAAGATGCTGGATGTGGAGGTCCTGGGCTGGAGTGGTTGCACGTGATCTGCGGTTGTGAGGCCGGTTGAATGTACTGACAAATCTTCTGCAACACCTTTGGAGATGGCTTATGGTAGAGAAATGAACATTCAATTTAAGGGCAACAGCTCTGGTGGACATTCCTGCAGTCAGCATGCCAATTGCACACTCCCTCAAAACTTGTCCCCAGCCAATGAGAACGGAGGGGTGTGGACCGTGGAAGGCAGAGTGGAAGCTCAGTACTGGAACGTGGCTGTGAGGCACTTGAGCAGATCGGACCTGGACTTTGTGGAGGATATGATAATATGACAGGGAGGCTGGGATACGGGGGTGGGTGCGCTAATAAATAAACAAAGTAAACATACACAATAGAAGTACATATAGTGCATATAGATAAATACAAAATATTGTGATGCTAGATGATCTAGCGTAAAAGTACATATAAACCGTCCATGTCAGTATTGGAGTATTAACATAGTGGGCACACACAATGTGCAATAGTGCAAATTAAATATACAAAAATAATGCAGCAAGTGTAGGGAAAATTCTGTGAGTCCGTAGAAAGATCTTAGATGATTCAGATCAGATATGGTGTTCATATAATGTGTAGTCCACCTTCACCAGTACATATGTTCTACACCCAAAGTGAATGAGTGAAATGGTTCCTTACCAGATGGTAATGACCCTTAATTTGTTACCAAAAGAAGGAGTCATAAACAGCTTGTGCAGTAAGACCTGCGTATACAAATGCGTCCTGGTGCTGGATGTACTTGCAATTAGATGAGTTTCAATGGTCACATGAAATAATAAAATGATGCCAACATAGTGTAACCAGTTTAATTAAAAAGTACAAAATTATAAAAAAACGCCGATTGGCTGCTTACATTTAGTTGTGCCCCAAACCCGGCACTGAGGCTAAGTCGCGTGGGTGGTAAAGTATCTGGTCCCGGGCGCTAGACAGATGTCTCTGGCGTGCGTTCCATTCGATCGAAGATCGGAACCAGCGGGACAGGAAGTGACGAGTAGAGCATGCGTGGATGGATACCACCTCGACGTACGTTTCGCTGTGAACGTCTTCAGGAAGCGTATCATACCACACTAGGATTGGTTGTTATATATGTCTGTCAATTAGTATGGGCGGACGTGAGGTATACTCAGCCTCAGTGACGGATTCGATGCAATATCGAGTCCGACATAATGTCGGATGCGGGCCAATAGTTAACATGAATTGCTAAATCGAAAACAATTTCACCCCCAATAAAACATAAACATATACAGCAATGCCCATTGTTATTGTGGTGTAGCTATCGACGTTAAAATCATATAAGTATAAAATCTACAACTTAACAATGACAAGCAATGATGATAATCTAATAGTCATACTATAATAAATTGGCTCTATACAGGGTTACCTAAATGGATACCCTGTAAGTAGCTTGAACAAAAGTCGTCTAGATAGTATGCTTAAATTAAAAGTAAAATGAATTAAATTTTAAAATGTATATAAAATATATACAATGATAGCAAAGCTAGGTGATGAGTTGTTCTAAGAGACTGTAGATTGACAGCTTACTAATCTCATAGGTCCAGTCATCATGATCTTGAACTAAACAAATTGAGGTAGTGGTATTTAGCTCATGAATTAGTACTGGGGTAGTTGTTGAATGATTAATTATTAGTAAGGAAACAATTCAAATCCAGCTCAATATTAAGGCCCTGCGGATGCATGACCCATAGCCGGTGGATCCACATTGTCTCATTCTGAGAGATGGCTTGTTTCATATTGGTGCCCCTCCAGTGGTTGGTGATTTTATCTATACCACAAAAGGAGAGTTTACTGGGGTCATTATTGTGATATTCTGCAAAGTGTTTTGATACACTATGGTTTGGAAATCCATTAATAATGTTAGCTACATGTTCGTTGATTCTAATTCTTAATTTCCTTGTGGTGCGTCCCACATACTGTAGCGAACATGGACATTCCAGTAAATATGTGACATGATGTGTGTCACATGTGATTAAAGGTTTTATGGTGTATTCCTTTCGTGTGACATTAGATTTGAATTTGCTGATTTTTCTGGTTATTCTACTGGTGCTGTTGCATGATCTGCACCTAGTAAAATAGTGGAACCCTGATCCGTCTAGAAAGGTTGGTGGTTTGGGTGGAGGGTCTGGGACATTTGGAGCTATCATGTTCCATATTCCCGGTGCTCTCCTATAAATAAATTTGGGTTTAGGAGGTAAAATCGTGGTCAAGTTGTTGTCTTTTAAGAGAATGGGCCAATGTTTACAAAAGATTTTCTCTATACTTTTGTATTGGCGGTGAAATCCAGAAAAGAATGCTAGATCACCTGAGAATGGAGTTTTCTTTTTTTTTTTTTCTATCCATATTGGCAACTTCCAGGACAGTTTTTTCTAATATTTGTGGGAGGTAGCCCTTTTCTTTGAATTTATCCGTTAAAGTTGCTGATTGAGATTGGAAATCAGTGATATCATCGCAATTGCGACGTATTCGCTTGTATTGTCCTTTGGGGATAGTACTTAACCATTTGGGGTGATGGCAACTATTCACAGGTACAAAGGCATTCCTGTCTGTGCCCTTGAAATAGGTTCGTGTGCTAATCTTTTTGGGCCAGATTCAGGAACTTGCGCTGGAATCTTGCGCCGCGTTTGTGATGCGCCGTTTTTTGTGCCCGTACCACCAAACTAGATGCGCCCAATAACGTTGACCGGGCGAACGTGGAAACAGCGCTTAATTTCGCTGGGCGCACTGGATGTTTCCCCTGCTGAAAAGGGAGATTTCCCAATTCACGAGATTAGCCATACTGGTTATGATTCATACCGTTCAAAAAGCTGCAGCGTCCAAAGAGCTGTCCCACTTGCAGGACAACACCTCCCTCTTGTCCAAATTTTACAGCCATAAGACATCATAGGTCTCCATAGCCGATGACGGCTCGTCTGGCCATTAAAGTATCTCCTGTGTGTTTGCGGGGAACGGGAGCAGCCATAAAAAAAGTAACATCACTGAGGGGGAGCAGGATACTGGGTGGTTCTGGTAGAACGGAAGGCATGGCTGACTCCTGAAGTGGTGCCGACGGAAGTTGTGAGCCCACAAAGGGGGCGAGTGGAGCCTTCACTGTTTCCGTGGTTGATGCGCTGATACCTCTGCAGGGCTCCGCCCATTTTACATATGCCACCCACTTCCCCTTGCTGGGTTACGGCATATCTTACTCTGGCCAAGTTTACCCATTGTGAATAACAGTACTTGCGCTGAAAGGGTCCAGAGTAACTTGAGAAGCGTTACTCTGACAAAGATGCTGATTACCTGAATCTGGCCCTTTGTCTTTTTTGAAGGGTCCAATCCAGATGTTGATGGAAACAAGACTAGTGCTGAAAATTTGAGACCATACTGAATTCATACCGTAAAAAGTTATTCCCAAGCCCTCCCATGGATAATGTCTTGTTCTCCTATAAAAAATAAGTAGTGGTTCTGGTAGATGGACTCCTCCTCCCATTTTTTTAATACAATTTGCCACGCTGGGGGCATATCTGGCCCCCATTGCCATTGACCTGATTGAAAAATTGTCCTAGTGCCCAGAAGTAGTTATTGCCCATGGCTTGTTGTAGTCCATCAATTAAGAATTGAACCTGTACTTCTGGTAATCTTAGGTCAGCCCTAAGTGCCAGAGTGACTGCAGTGGAGGCTGCAGGGGCCCCCTGGAGCTAGGGGTGGGGTTGAAATTGTGACCCCTGCAACCCATTATGCTACACCAATGCTTCTACATTATACAAGGGCTGAGAGGAGCCGTTTCAGGAGATGGAGTCAGCATAGGGGACATTGTAGGCAGCAAGGTCCTTAGAAATTGAAAGTAGAGGAGAAGCTGCACAACATGCTGGGAATCCAGGAATTGGTGGAAAGAGATGGCCAGCTGACCAGAAGAAGCTCACAGCATCATGAAAGGAGATTTTTCATGTAAACTAATATTAAATTGTTAATTATTATAATTATTGTCTGTAATATTACAGTGCTTATGCTATAAAATGAAAGTGTATATTTTTTTTGCCCTAAAGAAACTATAGTTCTATATGTTGCCTTTGTGTACATTCTTGCCTGAAGAAGTTATTACCTTACAATATAAAAACACTTTTGCTATATAACAAAGTTTACCTGAAGGTATGAATGTTTTCCCATATGACTATTGTTTTCTAGTACATTTCATTTCTTCTATAGAGTATGTAAAGCCAAATACTTTTTTTATTTCATTTCTTTCTTTGTGAGGCGATAAAACAACTATCAGATATATTTTCTTTTTTCTGTTCATATCCCACTAGAGAGATTTCACTTCTAGTTCTGGAAACACAAAAGAGAATAAAAGGAAATCTCCTCAAAATGAGGGGAATTTTAGTATCAGACAGTTGTCACCGGAACATGTGTCCCGATTGGATGAGCTACCCTAACCTCTTGCTGTGGTGACAACTCTAAAATGGTGGATGTCAGTGACAACAATTACTAAGACAGGAGTACAGGTAGAGGGGTGACTGTACCTAGTGGTGACATAGACAACAATAAACATCTCACAGAGGATCTAACTCTTCCTCTCTTTAACCCAGACTAAAGCAAAAACATATAAAACATACATTTTAAGGATGCAATTACTTGGGCAGCAAAAACAGTTGTTTGGCAGGAGGATCTGACCCATGGCAAGTGCCTCCTGAATGATTTAGAGAAATAGTAACCATTCTTGCATGCATCACCCTGCATAATCTTAAAAGAGAAGTATGGCTGTAGCTTTTGGGTCTTGATTATCATGTGGGTCACAGGAGTACACTTGTTCTCCTGTGACCCAGAGTCAGCTGATAGTGGGCTATTGCCTGCTATCATCTGATGTGGCAGAACTGTTCCAGGCACTTGAAGGATCACGGCAATATTGTTGGGCTCCACCCAACTGCCTAATTGACCACTGGCTACGCTGATAGCTTTACCCAGCTACACCTGCTCCCTCCCCTGGCACTCCAGTGAGTGTTAGAGGGGAAAACCAGAAGGCGATGACTAACAGTTACTGCTTTCCGCTCTGAGCAGACAGAGAACTGAGCAAACAGCAGTCGTCTGAGCATGGATGTTTTTTTTTTTTTCACACATCCATAGTTACATAGTTAGTCAGGTTGAAAAAAGACACAAGTCCATCAAGTTCAACCAAAAGAAAACATCCATGTATTATATTTTTATATTTTTTAGACAATAGGATTCCTTAAACGCTTCTGGACCTCCCATCGTACATATACTGAAGCTGTACGTGATTTTGTGGGGCGGTGTAGGGGGCGTGTGCGTGCCGCTCCCGCTGTGATTGGACACAGCAGGAGCAAATCAGTGGGTCCGGTGGCCGCGATGGATGCTGCAACCCACCAATCGTTCACAGGAGACACAGAGCAGCGGTGTGCCTATGTACACAAAGCACACCGCTGATCTGTCAGTAAGGAAAAGAGAGACCTTCTGTTTCAGTTTAGCTGAAACACAATCTCTGTTTTCCTGTAGTGTAACGCCCCCCCCCCCATACACAGTTATAAAGCACCTCCCTAGGACACAATTAACCCCTAGGCCGCGTACACACGAGGAGATTTATCCTATGAAAACGGTCCGACAGACCGATTTCATCGGATATGTCTCCTGGAGATTTTGGTCTGATGTGTGTACACACGATCAAAATCCCCACCGACGGACAGCGCGGTGACGTGGCGGGGACGTTGACGCCGCCACATCACCGAACCTGGAAGTAAAATACTTCCACGCATGCGTCGAATCCATTCAGCGCATGCGGGGGATTTATGTCCGCTGGTTAGGCGTACTAACCAGCGGACATGTCGGACAGACGGGTTTCCAGCAGACAAGTTTTAAAGCATGCTTTAAAACTTTTGTCTGCCGGAAACCTGTCTGCTAGCCCGTACACATGATCGAATCTGTCCGCTGAAACTGGTCTGCGGACCAGTTCCAGCAGATATATTCAATCGTGTGTACGCGGCCCTAGTGTTAACCCCTTCCCCCTGCCAGTGTCATTTATACAGGGATCATGCATTTTTATTTAGCACTGATTACTCTATTGTTGTCCGTGGTCCCCAAAAAGAGTCACAGGGTCAGATTTATCCACTACAATGTCGCAGTACCGCTAAAAATCACCGATCCCTGCCATTACTAGTAAAAAATAAATAAAAATAATATACCATTAATATAACCCATAGATTGTAGACGCAATAACTTTTGCGCAAACCAGTCAATAAATGTTTTTGGGATTTTTTTACCAAAAATATGTAGCAGAATACATATTGACCTAAACTGATGCAGAAATTCGATTTTTTAAACTTAAACTGGGAATGTTTTATAGCAGAAAGTACAAAATATTGTTTTTTATTCAAAATTGTTGCTCTTTTTTTTGTTTGTAGCGCAAAAAAAAAACGCAGAGGTGATCAAATACCACCATAAGAAAGCTCTATTTGTGAGAAAAAAAGGACATCAATTTTATTTTAGTACATTGTCTTAAGACAATTGTCAGTTAAAACAATGCAGCGCTGTTTAGCAAACAATGGTCTGGTCAGGAAGGGGGTAAAACCTTCTGGGGCTGAAGTTGTTAACCACTTCCATACCAGGCACTTACGCACCTTCCCGCCCAAGCCAATTTTCAGCTTTCAGCACTGTCGCAATTTGAATGACAATTGCGCGGTCATGCTACACTGCACCCAAACAAAATTGGCGTCCTTTTTTCCCCACAAATAGAGCTTTCTTTTGGTGGTATTTGATCACCTCTGCGATTTTTTTTTTTTGCGCAACAACTAAAAATAGAGCGAAGATTTTGAAAAAAAAATAAAGTTTTTATTTTTTTCTGTTAATTTTTTTGTAAATGAGTATGTTTTCTCTTTCAATTACGGGCACTGATATGGTGGCACTGATGGGCACCGATGAGGTGGCACTGATGGGCACTGATGAGGTAGTTCTGATGGGCGCCAATTAGGTAGCACTGATGGGCACTGATAGGCGGCGCTGGTATGGGGCACTGATGGGCACTCATGGGCGGCACTGATGGGCACTCATGGGCGGCACTGATGGGCACTCATGGGCGGCACTGGGCACTCATGGGCGGCACAGGTGGGCACTCATAGGCGGCACAGGTGGGCACTCATAGGCGGCACAGGTGGGCACTCATAGGCGGCACAGGTGGGCACTCATAGGCGGCACAGGTGGGCACTGATAGGCAGCACAGGTGGGCACTGATAGGTGGCACAGGTGGGCACTGATAGGTGGGCACTGGGCATGGATTGGCACTGACAGACACTGGTGTGGCACTGATGATCACTGAGGGGTGGCACTGATGGATCGATGTTGCCAATCAGTGCCCATGTGTGGGCACTGATTGGCATAATTTTTTTTTTTACTGCCCCCCTTTTTTTTTTGTTCTTTTTTTTTTTTTTTTTTTTTAGTACCCTGGTGGTCTAGTGTGGGCACTCCCTGGTGGTCCGTGTGGCGATCCGAGGGGGGGCTGCGCTGATAAACAATCAGCGCGAACCCCCCCTGTCAGGAGAGCCGCTGATCGGCTCTCCTCTACACGCGTCTGTCAGACGCGAGTGAGGAAGAGCCGTCGGCGGCTCTTCCTGTTTACATCGTGATCAGCCGTGATTGGACACGGCTGATCACATGGTAACGAGGCTCCGCCGGAGACTCGTTACCGAGATCGGAGGTGCAGGGTGTCAGACTGACACCCCGCATCACCGATCGCCGCGCTGCGCGCCCCCACGGGCGCGCGCGGCATTGAAATTGTGCTAGCCGTTTGAGAACGGCCAGTCACGATTTCATAACCACTTCCCGGCCGTAAATCTGTTATTTACCGGGCGGGAAGTGGTTAAACATTAAAAAAAAAGGATTTGTGTGCTCTGTGATAACATGTATTATTGTAGCTTAGACATATCTTTGATTTTGAAGTTAAATATATGTACAAAAACATTGTTCCATTGCTACAGTGGAATAGAACTCCCGCCGCCCCCCTGCTCCTTGACACCACCCTCCACCAGCACTACTACAACCACTTTGCCCAAGTTAGTTTGTTATCATATACATTTTGTCAATCCGTAATGGACCTATTTTGTCTCTGAAATCCATAAGCTGCCTTTTAAAAGTAGGCCCACGGTCTGCAAATAATGAAAACTACTGCTGATTCTGCATGATGACAGGAAAGTGTTAGAGAGAAAAGCTTGGAAATATACGACTTACACATTGCTACATTGCGCATACACATTTATATATAGACAGATTTACAAGTCCCCTGACCTGACTGTTCTCGACACATGTTTCTACGTTTTGCTTGTTATGCATTTTAAATATATCACAGCTTTTTTTTTTTTTCCTTATAATTCAATGTCCTCTTGTTTCCCTATTTTATTAACTATTTATTGATAATTGCAAATAATGCTATAAAGCTGAAATCCAGTACTTCATATTCATATAGAAGTTTAGAATAAAGCCCTGTACATACGGTCGGGACCTTTGTCCGACCAAAATCACGACGGAGTTCCACCGGAGTAAAAGAGAACATGTTCTCTATCTAAACTCCGACGGAATTCCTTGGAATTTCCATCGGAAATTTCGATCGTGTGTACGGGGGCATAAGAGCTGAACAAAAACTTTTATATCCTGTTAATAGGATTCAATTAAATGTGTTATATCAAATGTGTTATCCTGCGCAAGTTCATTGTGGAATGATAATACTACCGGCTATGCAAAGCATTATCATAACAGTTTTCTTTTTTTAAACAATTTTGAATATTTTATGTGGATTGCTAGCAAGGTTCATCCTAATCAGGGCGTGCGCATGCATACAGTGGCTTAGCTAACCCATTCTACAATAACTGTTTGCAAGAGTAATCAGATTTAAGGGTCTGCTGAGCCATGCTTAAAATTTCAGGCTTGTTTCCAGAATATTTCGCAATTATACAGATCTATCGCTTGTGTGACTTGTGTTTCTCGGTCTTAATAATGTAAAGTTTTAAAAAGTCAGGCGTAATATCTTTGGTCATGCATAAATTCTGCAGGTATTACTCAAGATTAAGCATCGCGGCAGCTGCATGTATACAGTCTCATGTGCAGCTTAAGGAGTGCAGTTGGGGGGGCAGGAAATTTGCAACTCAACTGCATACTTTTACACCCCCCTTTCCCTGCCCCAAGTGTATGTTAAGCCTATTTATATTTATTTCAGTAAAGATTATTAAAAGCCTTTTTATGTTTGGTGCTTTAAACTTACTATAACATTTTGGCTGAAGAACCAAAGATGCAAAAATGTTGACTTATACTACGTATGGAGCGGCTCACAGCAGGGGTCTGGTCCCTCCCTATTCACTGTTTCATGTCCAATTTCAGCAATTCACCACATTTTTGGCTGGAGTCGGACCTGAAATGGAGCGGAAGACACACAGGAGTTCAGTGCAATTCGCCCTGCAGCCGTTACGGAGCTGAGAGCCGGTCACAATCTCCTGACGTGCAAATTAGATGCTTCGCAATAGTGTGAACCCAGTCTTAAAGTGAATATAGACTAGGGTATAAATTACCCTTCCAGTATACAATACAGTAAAACCTTGGTTTGAGAGCATTTTACAAGACAAGCAACATTCTTTAATACATTTTGACATAATATACAAGCGATGTCTTGATATACAAGTAGTGTCATGTCACAACTGAGTAAAAAATAAGAAGAGAGGCGACTGTAAGGCCTTGTACACACGAGTGAATAAATCCGCTGAACATGGTCCGACGGACCATTTCAGCCGAAAAATCCGCTCGTGTGTAGGGGCAAACGGACCGTTCTGGCCGGATTTTTCCGCCGGAGAGCTGTCCGTCAGATATGTCCGCTGGTTAGTACGGCAAACCAGCGGACATATCTGCCCGCACATGCGTCGTATCCTGTGAATGGATCCGACGCATGCACGCGGAAGTGTTTACTTCCTGGTGCGGTGACGTGGCGGTCACGTGGCGGCGTCAACGTCACCGCCGCGTCACCGCGCTGTCCGCCGGCGCGGAATTTGATCCGATGGTGTGTACAGCCATCGGATCAAAGCAATCCGGCGGACAGATCTGATGGGAACGGTCCGTCGGACCGTTCCCATCGGATCTATTCCCTCGTGTGTACAAGGCCTAAGTGTATGAATGAATGAATGAATGAAAACGTATATAGCGCGGCACATGCGAACTGAATCGCCTCTGGGCGCTTGTTGTTCCTGTCTCCTTTGGTATGAAAAGAGATGAGTCTTGATCTTTCTCCTGAACGCTAAGTGATTCTCCTCCAACCGAATACTGGTTGGTAAAGCGTTCCAAAGTCTGGGACCTTCGATCGCGAATCTTCTTTCTCCTTTGGACTTGAAGTTGGCTGTCGGAATCTGGAGCAGGTTTTGATTGGTGGATAGCAGGATGCGATTGGGATTGTGAACTTTTATTTTATCGCATAAATACTGGGGAGCATTCCCATGGATACATCTATGCGTTAGACAGAGTGCTTTAAAAGTAATTCTGTCTTTTACTGGCAGCCAGTGAAGGGCTCTCAGTGAAGGTGAGATTGATTCCCAGGGTTTTTTCCCTGTCACAAGTCTGGCGGCCGTGTTCTGAACGACCTGCAGCCGAGCGATTTGATACTTGGGGAGTCCGAGGTAAAGGGCATTTGCATAGTGCAGTCTGGAGTTTACAATTGCTCCCACCACAACCGCTAAGTCTTCTTTGGGGATAAAAGGAATAAGTCTGCATAGTAGGCGCAGCAGATGGTGAGGTCCGCTGACTACTGGCCCTATTTGTGCGTCCATTGTCATATAGGAGTCAAAAATGACCCCTAGACTTTTGACTTTGACGCTAGGGGTGATGATTTTGCCCAGAATGGGCGGGGGTGTCCAAGTTGTTGCAGGTTGATTCATGCGCTTGGCGTGAAACAGGAGAACTCTTTGTCATCCAGTCCTCTATCAAAGAGAGGCATGTCTCTAGATTGAGGTGGTGATCGTCTGCATATGAGTGGTAAAGCAGTTTTTGGCTGCTGATAATCTCAAAGAGAGGACGAAGATAGATGTTAAACAGCACCGGTGACAGAGGGGATCCTTGAGGGACTCCGCATGATACTGTGCGTTTTTCAGAAGTGAAAGGTCCTAACTTCACTGTTTGCGATCGGTTTTCCAAAAAAGAGGAGAACCAAGATAAATCACCTTCTGCGATAGCAATATGGTTACATTTAATGAACGTCACATGGTTGATGATTAAAAGAGGCACATCTAAGTATGCAGGCGATCTACTGTAGGTAAAGCTGTCCACATAAACCATCCTTTTCTCCACCATCTATGTCGTCCCTTCCATGCTGCGCTCCACAAGTGGTTCAAGCCTCACTTTCAGATCTCTCTACTTCAGGGTAGTCTTCCCAGTCACGATTGAAGACTGACAGCGGTGAGAGCCAGCGGTGCAGAGGACCATCTATGTGGACAGCTTTACCCCGAATGCCTGCATACCTAGATGTGCCTCTTTCAAACATCAACCATATGAGTTTCTAAGGCTTCGTACACACGAGGCAATCTATCTGTTCAAATCGGTCGGACCGACCGATTTGAACAGATCTGTCTGCTGGCATTTTGGTTTGCTCGCGTGTACCGCCACGTCACCGCACCAGGAAGTAAAACACTTCTGCGCATGCGTCGAAATCACTCGGCGCGTGTGCGAGAAGACATGTCTGCTGGTTAGCATACTAACCAGCAGACATGTGGGGCGGATGGGTTCCCAGCCGACAGATTTCAAAGCATGCTTTGAAATCTGTCGGGCGGCCAAATCCGTCGGCTCACCCGTACACACGATCGAATCTGTCTGCTGAAACGGTCTAGGCGCCTTGCTTCTCTTTTATACTCTGTAGCTCCTGATGGATTTTGCTTCTAATCCCCTTGTAAAGGCTTCCATTTGTGGATGGACATTTTATGGTTGCACAACTTATCACATTGCTATAATCTTTTTATATGGACTCTAAACGGAAGGACTTATGAATAAATAATTGTGGAATAAATCATTTGAGTTTCCATTATTTCTTATGGGGAAATTCGCTTTGAGATACAAGTGCTTTGGATTACAATCATGTTTCTGGAACGAATTATGCTCGCAATCCAAGGTCTTACTTTAGCTATATGATAATTTTTTACAAGATATTACTATACTAGAGTCCATTCACACTGATGCATTGCATGTTAACACATGGGAATGCATCATTCCCACATTAGTACATTGCAGCACTTTACATTTTCAATTGCACCACAACACCCCAAGGGAATGCATTTATTTTGCCGTGCTCTATGGGGATCATTTACTAAAGGAAATTGTGCACTTGTTCAGGTGCTAATGCACAGTCAATTTGCCATTAGAAAATCAACCCCTATGTTACCAAAATGGCGGAAACCAAATTTATTTTGTCTGTTGTGGTTCATTTGCAGAATTAGCTACCTTAACACAATTCACAGCATAACACTCATACTTTAAATGCACTGGATCTGCTTGAAAAGAATAGGTCAGAAGAGAGGGTTAAAACCGCCGTGTTGCGGCACTTCCAAAGTGCTTTTCAGGCACTCCGGAAGTGCTGCCCATGCATTCCAAAGTTTAGGAGCAATGTATACAGAGCTCCTAAACCGCTCCAAAGATGCTGCTTGCAGGACTTTTTTTCCTGAGCCACAAGCACACTGGAGGCATGGGAGGCAGTTTTCAGGCGCTTTACATGCACTATTTTTATAGCTAAAAAGCCAGAAAGTAGCCTAAGATCTTTGAAGGTCCTAAACTCTTCCCCTTCCTCTTGAGTCAAATTCCAAGTCTCATACATTCCAGATGAGCAATGGCACCTGCTAGGGGGGTCCTTTGTCACCCCTACTATTTTTATTATGCTTAGAACCCCTTACTGAAGCAATTAGATACAATCCAGATATGCATGATGTTTATATTCACCATACGGAATATAAACTGTCTATTTTTGCTGATGATGTTCTTCTGACTCTTATGGACCTTCATGTCTCTTTACCAGTGCTTTAAAAGATTTTTAACTTTTTTAGTTCCTTGTAGGGTTAGAAAATCAACACTACCAAAATGGTGCAATGCTAACATGTTACAAGCTAAATATTTCTACTGAAGGTGCTTCCACTTTCTCAGGTCCTTAGGCATTTACCTAACACCTACCTATTTTACCTTGTATGAAGCAAACTAACCCCCGTTATTTTGACCCATGATCCAATCATTGAGGCATTGGGATACATAGATTATGGGCCAGATTCAGGTAGAGTTACGTTGGAGTATCAGTGATTCACCAGCATAACTCACACTTTGAGCCGGCTTATCTGTTTTTTGTAGTCAGAAAACAAGATACGCCGGGATTGAGTTCAGATACGAGCGGCGTAATTGTATTTCGCCGTCGTATCGGAACTGCAATTTTAAAATGGGCACTCGGGGGGTTCCCGCTGATTTACGCCAAGAATATGTAAATCAGCGAGAGACGGAAATTCACGATCGTTTGTGGGCCCGACGCAGTGACTTTCCGACGTTTCCGTAAGCGATACGCGGCGTAAAGAAAAACATGCCCCCTAGGTGGAGTATCCTATGTTAAGTATGGCCGTCGTCATTGCGTCGAATTTAAAAAGTTTAGCGTCGTTTGCGTAAAACGTCCGTGAATGGGGAATGACGTCATTGACGTTCACTGACAGAATTTGGAGCATGCGCACTGACAGTCGACACATGCGCAGTACGTTCGCCGTGGGATTGCGCCTAGTTTAAATAATACATGCCCCCTACCCGCCCAATTTGAATTCCGCCGGCTCATTTTTGCTACGCCGCCGCAACTTTAGGAGCAAGTGCTATGTGAATAACAGTACTTGCTCCTAAAGTTTCGGCGGAGTAACGTAAATGACAAACGTTACTCCAAAATAAAGATCCGCTCTCCTACCTGAATCTGGCCCTATGTCTCTAAAAACGTACTCAGAATGTCTATTACACCCAAATTACTGTTTCCTTTAGAAACACTCCCAATCCAAATCCCTATTGTAAAACTGCAAGCTCGGCAGAAATTATTTGTTAATTTTATCTGGCACAAAAAAGCTCACAGTCCTGTTATCTTTGAAATATAGGGGGGGGGGGGTCTGGGTGCACTAGACGTTGCTGAAATACTATTTAGTTACTAATTTGCAGTCTATCATTTCACAGACTTCCCAATACCCGCCCAATCACTGGACTGAAATTAAAGCTATGCAATTGTATGACATCCATCTTTGTTCACTGATATGGTCAAGGGCCTCCAAGGATTGTATAAACATATTTGTGTCGCTCCTATGCTTTTCACATTGCCAATATGGAATAAATCGGCATTGACGTATTCTATCTCTACTCTACACTTTGCTTGCCTTTGACTAACGTTCTATATAATCCAGAGTTCCCCAACAGCCTGTCTTATGGACGTATGTTACCATAGCCTAAGGCAGCAATATACAAACCTCTAAATAGATCCCTGCTCATCATTACTACTCTTTCCTCCAAATTAAACCTTTCTTCTATACCAGGACCATATCCCTAGCTTTGGAGAAAGCAAATAAATGTGAATATATTTGCAGCCAGGACCCGCCTTATACAAGTCTTCCATATACAAACTACTTCAAAAAAATCTTCTCTAAATAATAATTCTCATGTATACGTGCATAAATGGGCACAGACCCTTCAACAACCAATTCCTCTTAAACTATGGGAAAAAAATCTGAGAATATGCCTCCAAGTCACCCCGATGCATGGTGTCCAGGGAGAATACTTATGAAAATGATAATGGTCTGGTACAAAATGCCTGATTGTTGCATGTTTCAAAACAAAACAATCCCTGCTAAGTGCTGGAGATGCGGTCATGGAAATGGCTCTCTTTTCCGAATTCTTTGGCTATGTCCTCGCATTCGCCCTTTCTGAGCTCATGTGTCATCAATCTTGCAGCAACTTTTTAACATGTCTTTTCCTCTAGAGCCAATGCTTTTTTTGGGTGCTTTATCTCTTCCTAGAATCTGCAGATGTACTAAAAAATAAATCTATCATGTCCTGACTGCCACTGGGAGTGCTGTTACTCTGCATTGGCTGTTTACTGACACACCATCACTCACCAATCTATGGAACATTTCGCGGCTAAAATTGGGGACACCCTAGACCAATTTAAAAATGTTTGGGACCCGTGGGTCCAGTCCACTTATGTTGCCGCTCCTCCCTCTGTCCACTCCTACTCTTTACAGTTTGACTTAAATTGACATCCACTAGTACCTTGTATTTTCCATTGATATGTGAAAATTGAGTACTGTCCGTGATATTTTTTTTATTTGTACTAACATACAATTTTTTAGGACAAGCTTTCGGGGTGTTACCCCTTCTTCAAGGTCCAAGCAGTACTGATTCACAATTTTTTGGGCAGAATGTTAAAACAAAACAGTACTCAATTTTCTCTATCACAATTGCACTAATACGGCTACTAATCCATTGATATGTGTAATTGTTATCCTCATCGTTCTGAAACTTTTAAAATCACTTCCTCTCACCTCTTATTAATGCACTGTATTGTTCTGGTTTTTATGGCTTTTTCTAAAATTGGAGAGTGCCTCCAGCTACTCTGCTTGTTCAGGACAACAAAAACCTGGATTGATTGGTTTCAATGAGAAGGCAGTCAGCCGGCCCTACTTACTGGAAGGGGGTCCGAGGACCTTCAGGAGAGGCAGTTTCTTTTATTTAGCAAGCTGTCCCATGCAGGGGATCAATTCTACTTACTGGCTATTTCTTTTATTTAGTTCTGGGGCTGTGTCCCGATTTTGGGGCAGCAGGGGCAGCTGCACAGTCTCTATGTGCCTTTGCCATGAAATCTTTACACTGCCGGGTTCTGAAACTCCCCCTCTCCTCTCCCTGTGATCGGTTCTGCCAACCTCCACACCATGCTCTGTGTTTACTGTAACCTGCAGTGGTTGCATGTTGTAGTGCTTCTGGTGGAAGGGGGTGAGTGGAGGGGGTGGTGAAGCTGCAGAAAGTTCAGGAGTCAGAAAAGGGGCGACCACTGCAGTGTTGGGGCTACAGACTTGAATACACCTCTCCCTCCATCTTACAGACATCTCTGCACCAGCCATTTCTATATGGCACCCCAGAGGCCCCATTCATACTTAGTATTTTTCACACATAGGGAAACCCATTCACTTGAACTGCCCTACTTTTGAAATACAGTCCATATAATGCTCTTTTAAAGCATGCAACTTGCCAAATGACCAAGCGCAAGTCTTCTACTGTTTTTGGGGTGCCATTAACAATTAATGACACCACAATCGCTATGCGAGTTTGCAGTGCATTTCTAAAATGTACTGCAAAGTTTGCATTTCCTGTGCACTTTGTCACATGTTTAGGAAATGCAAAGTGTGAAGGTGGCCTAAGAACTCTTTCACATGGGCGGCTGAGCCAAGGATTTACTACCATCCCTGGCTGCGCACTCAAATCCTAACAAGACAGTCAGACAGGGCTGCATACATGCTATGGCTGCAATGTTTAACTACACAGCTGCAGCATTTTTAACACAGGCTACAGAGTTTGACAGTAAGCACCACCTATGTCAGTGTGATCTCACAATGTAAAATTACCATTCAGCAATTAAAAAAAAAAGTGTGACAGGTGGTTGTAGAACGGGTATCATTTCTGCCATGGCTGCAAAACAGCATTGCAACCATCGCATTTTAGCAAAAAACAGGAGGGGCCTGTCAGGTAGGTTGTACGGGGGCCCCCTGATTTCTGACAGCAGCCCTGGTTCTTCATGCACAGCTGCACCAGATTTTGCAATCTCCGGTTTTAATAAAGCAGCTCCACTGTTGTGTCATGCTCTGGGAGGAGCTTCTGCGCCATAAAAACTTTTTTTTAAATATTTTTTGAGGATTTTTTTTTATATGCACGCATCTGTGAACTGTTATATTTGTTTAAAAATATTAATAAAAATGTGATCATAAAAAAATCTCTGAGAAAAACAGAATTATTTTGGTCTCTACTTGCAACTTTTTAAATTCATTCAAAACTGAGAAAATTACAGTTATAAAAAACATTGTGTAGATTTCTTTCTTTTTCGGTAGCACCAATAACTTTTCCTAAACCTTTTCCTTCTCCAAGACAAATACTGCTAAGTTTATTTATTTAAAACTGTACAGCCGTGCTGCAACAAAGGTGCAATGGAATAATCATTTTCATGAAATCTTTTCCCGTTTTGCTAAGCTTATTTTAACAAGTTTGTCACAAATCTAGGATAACCATGAGGAAAACATATACACAGATGTTCACTTAGTTTTCACTGTAAAGCAAAACTAATACTTCCTAAAATATTATCTGGATAAAATGGTCTCACCAAAAAATAAGGGTCAGCAACAATGAGCTTCATGGGAAAGAAGACATATTTAACCCTACCTTAACACATCTTTCAGTAATCATTAATTAGGGTTATTTTTATTAACTTAAAGCGGAGGTCCACCTAAACATAATATATTAAAAGACAGCAGCTACAAATACTGCAGCTGCTGACTTTTAATACATGAACACTTACCTGTCTAAGGTGCCCGCGATGTCGGAAGCCGAAGGCGAGCAATCGATTGTCTCTCGGCTGCCGCCGCCGCCATCCTCGTTAAGGGAACCAGGAAGTGAAATAACTATTTTCTATTGCTTTATGTTGCCATTGCACAGACTTCCATGAATTTGGACTATTCTTTTTGCCATCCAGACCTGCCTCGTGTGTCCTCCTAGAATGAAACATGCGTTTTTCTGAAACTGTGCTGGGAATAGACAAATTGTCAGTTGCTTTTATCTCCCGTGTCGGAGCACTTGTCAAAGTTATCATGCTGAATAACAGAGCAACGGAGCAGCAGAAAGACACAGGACTTAGGGCTATGGAAAGAGATAAGTAAACACTACAGATATATGTGCCTAGGTCAAATTTCATAAATTTGGTTTATATTAACTTTAGAGCTATAGGCAAAACTTTGGATAGAAGAAGGGAAAAAACCCAAAACAGGAAATATGTGGAAATCCCTGTATATTAAGGGAATATCTTGGGGCGCCTGTCAGATCACCAGAACTAGTGTCCCTATTGGAATATTTCACTGCTATAACTTTTCTGGGGACAACCCAAAATGTGGGATTTTCTTTTACTTTCCCTTTCAATGGTAAGGGTAAACAGGACAAATAGAGAGGGGTGATTCACTATAACATGCACAGTCAGCAATAAAAACTGACAGGTGTTCTAATACATCTAATCTCTATCTAAAACTACAAAAAAGGTTTTGCCTTTAGTTGTTCTTTAGCTTTCTGTCCTTGAGACACCACAGGAATCGAGGGGAAATCATCTCTTAAGCCTCGTACACACGCTTAGATTTTAGGACGTCAGAACATCAGATTTCTGTGGCATGCTAGTCTCATGTCGAAAGTAAAGAGGTTACTAACAATACAAACATTTTTGTACGACACAGAATATAATGTCAGAAGTTACGTAACGGGTTGAATAGTTTTGTATGTATTCTTTCGTGTCTGAGCATGCATAGTCTTGCTCTTACGATTTTTTTTAGTACGAAAAATGTATAAATTAAACTAAAATCAGATGTTGAGTTCACATCCGACAAAAATTGTATAGTCTGCACATCCAGATTTTGTCTGATGAAAAAGTGAAATCGGCTGTCGAAAGCACCGTACAAACGATCCAAAAATTGGCAGACAGCTTAACCCCTTCCTTACCGGGACATAGCAATATGACGCCATCAGGAACCCTCCCTCCGGGTGGACATCATATGACGTCCTCTTCTTTCCGGCACCGCTCGGGACGCGGTGCACGTGCCCGACAGGCCATGATGTCCGCCAGGCACGCACGATTGCCCGCGATCACAGCAGAAGTGTGGATCTGTGTTTGTAAACACACAGATCCACCTCCTGTCAGAGGTGAGAAGACTGATGTGTGTTCCCAGTACAGAGGAACACACATCGGTCTCCTCCCCTTGTGAGTCCCCCTACAGTTATAATCACTCAATAGGGAACATATTAACCCCTTCAGCGTCCCACAGTGTTAACCCCTTCCTTGCCATTCACATTTACACAGTAATCAGTGCATTTTTAGCACTAATCACTGTATAAATGAGAATGGTCCCAAAAACTAGTCAAAACGGTCCGATATGTCCGCCGCAATTTCACAGTCACAATAAAAAGTTAAAAAAAAAAAATTGAAATGCCATAAATCTATCCCCTATTTTGTAGACGCTATAACTTTTGCGCAAACAAACAATATACGCTTATTGCGTTTTTTTTTTACCAAAAATATGTAGAATAATGCGTATCAGTCTAAACTGAGGAATATTTTTTTTTTAATTGTGATATTTATTAAATCAAAAAGTTAAAAATATTGTCCCGGATTCACAAAGCACTTGTAAATATGCGCCGTCGTATCTGTGCGCCGTGCCCACAGAACTAAGATACGCCTAAAAACTGACTTCATCCAACTGACGTTACTTGCCTACGCCGGCGTATAGTGGGCGCATAGTTACGCTGGACGCATTTGGCACTCCCATTGATTTTCAGTGCAAATATGCAAATGAGGGAGATACGCCAATTCATGAACGTACTTGCGCCCGGCGCATGTTTTAAGCGATTTGCGTAAGGGTTACGTCCGGCGTAAAGTTATTCCCCATATTGGAGGCGCAACTCATGCAAAGGTATGGACCAGGGAACGAACACCGGGCTGGGCGTAGGTTACGTTCACGTCGTAGGCAGTGATTCGACGTATCTTAGCCAGTTGTTTCAACGTGATTGTGAGCATGCGCACTGGGATGCGTCCAAGGTACGACGAATGCGCAGTTCATTTTAAGTACTTGTCTGAAGCTCAGCCCATCATTTGCATGGGGTCACGCTTCATTTAAATGTATCACGCCCACTTCCAGCCCACTTCCACTTACGCTGCCTTACGCCTACGACTATACGCTACGCTGGCGCAACGTTGGGAGCATTTGCTTTGTGAATTCCATGCTTGCCTCTCCGCGATGCGCCGGGGGTAGCGTAAAAGAGATACGCTACGGCCGCATAAGTATGCGCCGATGTATGTGAATCCATTGTGTTTTTTTCAAAATTGTCGCTCTTCTATTGAATAAAAACCGCAGAGATGATCAAATACCACCAAAAGAAAGCTCTCTTTGTGAGGAAAAAAACATAAAGATTTCATTTGGGTACAGTATTGCATGACCACACAATTGTCATTCAAAATGCGACAGCGCTTAAAACGAAAAATTGGTCTGGGCAGGAAAGGGGTGAAAATGCCCAGTATGGAAGTGGTTAAATAAGGGTACATTTTCCTAGCAACAACACAGACAGGTCTTTAACGCTTCCACACTCTATCGAAAAAAAAAAAAGTTTTGACATTTGGTATTTGTCAATATTCATAGTTGAAATATTAGTTTCCCTTATAGCTAAATCTGTAAACTGAATATAAAACTCAATGCCAAAAGGTATGCACAACATCAATAAAATAACATGCATACTAATTGCTCTCCTGTACAGAATCATTTTGTCAGATGTAAGGTCATTTCTCTCACTAAGTACCTAGTAGAGTTAGAATTACAGGTCTCCAGTCTGCAGGACAGGATGGCTAGTTTCTCTAGAGCAAGTGGCTGAATGTTCTGCAGTGCCTTTGTTCTTCCTATAATGCTTTACATTTAGCGACACTTTGGAAAATGATGCCTTTCCGTTTGCCATTGTTTGTCATCTCTCGAAACATTATTTTAAATACTTATAACTGGAATTCATGACAGTGTTCTTCAAAGCCTCTCTGTGTTCACAAGTTTAAAAGCCTTTTATACAGTTTGTGCTCTGCCATCTCACGCCATAGCTGGTCTCCCTCGATGCACTTTAGAACAAAATACATTTTTTCCTGGTTTAGATGGCTTCATTGCTCCAGGTGTCATATTCTTGGTTTTCTGAGGACAGTTTTCTTCTCATGGAAATGCTTAATTCAGATGATACTTTTAATGGGATTCATAAAATTGATGCACTGGGTGAGTGGGAATAGGTACATGGTTAATACATTTCACAGTCAAATAGGAATATAGGATGCCTTTTGCAGACTGTGAACATTTAATGTCATTTTGGTATCCCAGGTTTTGACAGTAATAGATGATGATATTTCAGTGACAAAACAAATGTCTTTATTGTTCCATGCTGAAAATTGTTCAGCGCGTTCAGAAAACCGGAACTTCATGAATCCCAAGGGCAGATGCCTCTGGGAACCTTTTGTTCACTCTCCTGTGCATGTTCGAAGTATTTTCTGCTATACAATTATTGATACAAATCATAGCAAAAATATTCGGTTTTGGAGTGGAGGAGAGGTCTCATGGCCAGTGTAATGAGATCACATAAAGATGGGAAGAAATTAAATAAAAGAATTAGGGAAAAATTAACAGGGAGGTGAGGAGATAAAGTGGTATCCACTTCTTGCATTACTCTATCGTGAACTGGAAGGTACGTGTATGTTTTTCTAACTATTTTTTATAAGTCCTTTTATTGACTAAGATGCAAAAACTACATATTGGTACAGCATGAAACACGCTCAACATAAGCATAAAGTAGTACAGTGTTTGGTACAGAAATACACAAGAAGTAAATGTTCACAGTTGTATATTCTTGAATGTCTAGTTGTAATAAAAGCAATTACCTAAACGTGCAAAGAGATTTGGTTTCGTTATTACATTGTTCCTAGTGCAGGAGTCTATTTTCTCATTCTCACACATGCTAAGTATAGAGAAGTTGCTCACAGATTAGAAATGGTAAAAGTGGAGGAGCACCAGATGTTCCACACCTTGTCATATTTGTGGGGACAACCCCTATTAAAATTTTTTTTTTTTTTCATACGGTAGTATTTGATTCACCATCTGAATCCACCGCCGGGTAGATGGCGGGGAAGACTGATTCCACTTAAGCACAATGGCCTTTTGAGCCAAGACTAGTTTCTCTCAGCATTTTTCTAGAAAACTCTGGCCAGTGTTCCTCATCAAGTATACCCTAAAGCCAGATGCGTGGATGATGCGGCACAGGTACCAAAATAATTTTATACAGTATATCTACCACCCGTTTCCAGTTAACAGTAATAACAGGGCACGGCCACATTGCATTGACAAAGTCCACACGTTGGCTGGTACATCTAGTACATGCCAATGCTGGAATACGGTGCATCATGTTTTTCTAACGTTAACCACTTGAAGAACAGGCTGTTTTTGGCACTTATTGTTTACAAGTTTAAACCAATATTTTACTTAGAACCCCCAAAAATTATACCCTAGGGAATAAAATGGTGTTGTAATTTTTTATGTCACATAGTATTTGCGCAACTGTCTTTCAGACAATTTTTTTTTGGAAAAAAATGTCTTATTGAATTGAAAAAAAACAAAAACACAGTACTGTTATAAAATCGAAAAGATTATGTTATGCTAAGTAAATAGATACCTAACATGTCATGATTTTTAATTGTGGACCCTTGTGGAATGGCGACAAACTATGGCACTTTAAAATCTCCATAGGCAACATTTTAAACGCCTGTTTAGGTTATCTGTTACAGAGTTACAGAGCAGGTTTAGTCCTAGAATTATTGCTCTCACTCTAATGTTCGCGACAATGCTTCACATGTGTGGTGCGAACACCGTTTACATATGTATGCTTTCACTTTTTGGTGGGGACGCTTTCAATTTTTTTCTTCTTATTTGTTTTATTTTTCATTTTTACAGTCCCTTTACATTTTTTTTTATCACTTTTAATACTATTGCAAGGAATGTAAGCATCCCTTGCAATATAAATAAGGATGACAGGACCTCTTTATGGAGAAGCAGGTTGAGTTATGTTAGTTCTCCCTGTTGCGCCCTGTTGATCTGTCTCTTGGTTTTTCTTGCTCTTCTCTGTTTCTCTCTCTCTTCTTGATTTGATTTACCTATTTTTGTTATGTCTTCTGCACTTAGACACTGCCCTGACGGATCAGTATTTGGCGCACTATAAATCCATTAAATCAATCAATCAATCAAGATCTGGGGTCAAATTTCTTATTTACCTTTAAAAGCAAAAGAACAAAAAATAAAAATGTTTTAATCTTTTGGTCTAAAAAAATTATTATTATTTACTTCTACCTTGGATCAGAAGTGACGTCATGGCGTAGCTCTGGTCCTCCAAGGCCAAAGATGCGATCAAAGAGTATCTATTATTTGATTGGCTATGGAAGCAGCACTGTTGGATTGTTTTTGGGGCGAATCAGTGGAAACAGTAAGCACGAATAACGCAGACGAGTTGCGTTCGGTCGACTTTCATGAGAAAGCCAGCCGCCACCTGCAAACAATTATATCAAGGTTAAGGCTGATACTGTATCTTCTTCATAATCCCAGTGAACCACTTGCAAACCGCAACGTATATATACGTATTGCGGCCGGTTATGCAATGAAATTGAAGAAGGAATTGTGGGCCATTTAGGGCATGATAAAAAGAAAACTGTTGATAAAACAAATGGAAATGTAGCTCTTTTTTTTTATTAATTAAATACATATTGAGTGAGTGAGTGAGTGAAAAACTTATAGAGCGCAACACTAGCGAACTGAATCGCCTCTGGGCGCTATTTTCATTCCTTCGATAAGGAAACTCTTTTCCCTCAGAAGAGATGAGTTTTAATCATTCTCCTGAAGGTCAAGTGGTCGGACTCCAATCGGATGGCGGTTGGTAGTGCATTCCACAGTCACGGACCTTGGACAGCAAATCTCCTATCTCCTTTGGACTTATATCTTGCCTTTGGGATGTACAGTAAATTTTGATTTGTGGATCGCAGAGTGCGATTGGGGTTGTGGGCTTTTATTTTTTCGCATAGATATTGGGGAGCGTTTCCTTGAATACACTTATGTGTAAGGCAGAGAGCCTTAAAAGTGATTCTGTCCTTCACTGGCAACCAGTCACTAATCGAGCAGCCGTATTTTGAACGACTTGCAGGCGAGTGATTTGGTATTTGGGGAGTCCTAAATAGAGGGCATTTGCATAGTCGAGTCTGGAATTGATGATTGTACCCACCACTACTGCAATGTCCTCTTTAGGGATGAAGGGGGTGAGTCGGCGTAACTGGCGTAGCAGATGGTGGGATCCGCTGACTACCGCCCCTATTTGTGCATCCATTGTCATGTGGGAGTCAAAAATAACTCCGAGACTTTTGACTTTGGTGCTCGGGGCGATCATTTTTCCCAAGATGGGCGGTGGGGCCCAAGTTGAGGTGGGGAGACTTTTCCTGTTTGCGTTAAACAGGAGAAGCTCTGTTTTTGATCCATTAAGTTTTAGATAACTGGATGTCATCCAGCTATCTATAAGGGTGAGGGATCTCTCTAGTCCCAGCGAATGATCCTTTCCGTTGCTAAGGCGGAGATACAGTTGAGTGTCGTCTGCGTAGGAATGGTAAAGTAGCTTCTGGTTGCTGATGATCTCAAAGAGGGGGACGGAGATAAATATTGAACAGTACCGGCGACAAGGGAGATCCCTGAGGGACTCCGCATGATACCGTACGCATTTCTGACGTGAAAGATCCCAATTTCACTGTTTGTGATCTGTTTTTCAAGAAGGAAGAGAACCAAAGTAGATCCTCTTCCGCGACTTTGGCCACTTCAGCTAGCATGATAAGTAGTAGTCCGTGATCTACCGTGTCAAAGGCCGCACTTAGGTCCAACAGGATCAGGAGAGAAGATTCCCCTTCATCTGCGGCCTCTAGGACGTCATCCCATATATTTACCAGAGCCGTTTCAGTTCCGTGCCCGGGCCGGAAACCTGATTGAAACGTATTGAGTAATTTTTGGGTTTCTAAATGCTGTTTTAACTGTTGTACAACTTATTTCTCCATGATCTTGGAGAAAACATTTAGACCCGTTATGGGCCTCCTATTGTTTGGGTCTTTCGGGTCCAGGGTGGGTTTTTTCAGGATAGGTCTTATTGTACCTTGTTTCAACAAGGAGGGCACCATGCCCTCCTTGAATGATTGGTTTATGAGTTGCGTGATAGCTGGTGCCAGTATATCGGCACTTTCTTTCAGTAGTTTAGTGGGAATAATGTCATTAGGTGCTGTGCTGTTGCGCAGAGTCCCAATGATATTTTTAGTGGCAGCGATGGAGATGGGTTTTAAGGTGAATTTCTGTGCTTGAGGCGGGTATATAATGGTATCAGGGTTGGGATTCATGCAGATTCCATTTTGCTCAATGCTAACCCGGATTTTTTCAATTTTATTAATGAAATAATCCGATAGTTCGTTGCAAAATTCTTGTGAATCAGCATTGGGGGGCTCTAAGCAGGCTGGATTCATTGATTGCGAAACCAACTTGAAGAGTTCACGGGGGCGGTTTAGGGCCTTGGAAATGATGTTGGCGAAATGATTTTTTTTCGCCATAAAGATTTCTTTATGATATTTCTTTGTTATTGTCTTATAAATAGTGAGGTTTCTATCTGAAGAGCTCCTTTTCCACGCAGCTTCTGCTCTTCTACGCTCTTGCTTTAGCAACGTCAGCTGGTCGTTAAACCATCCGGCGTTGTTTTTCCGAAAGCAAGTTTTGCGTTTTGGTGCCACCCAGTCGGCGGACTGAAGTAGCGCCTTGTTGATGGCGTCAAGGGTTTCTACGGCTGTTAGTTGTTGTTGTATTGTGTTTATTTTATTTCCTAGGGTCGTTTTGAAGAGTTCCGAGTGGAGCTTCTTCTGGAACCTAGTCCAGTGCGTTATCACCGGTTTTCTTGTTTTATTTGGCCTGAGGTGACTGGCGAGTTTAAATTTAATGGCATGGTGATCGGTCCATGGTAGTGGCTCATTTTCCCCAATCTCTATTTCCAGATCCTGTTTGAAAATTAGATCAAGGGTATGGCCTGAGGCGTGAGAGGGGCCTCGAATTAATTGCTGCAGACCTAGTCCTTCCAGATGGTCGATGCAAGCGTCAGCGACTGGGTCCAACGATGAGTTGGCCCAGAGGTTTAAGTCCCCCAGCACCAAAAGGTGTTTGATGCTTAGGGTGTAAGAGGAAATAAATTCTGTTAATGACGCGACAAGGTCAGTTTTTGGGCCAGGGGGTCTGTAGCACAGTAACATATGAACCGTGTCTTGGGGGTTTGTTTGCAGCTGAAGAGTGAGGGTTTCCATGAATGGAAGCGAGTATTGGAGGACTGGTTTGGTGATCGAGAGGTGAATCTTGTGGATCACCGCCAGACCTCCCCCTCTTTGCCCCACTCTGTTCTGCATTTGTATGCGATAACTTGCAGGTACCAATTCTCACAGAATGGTGTTGCAGTCGCCTGTGAGCCAGCTTTCTGTGATAAAGAGGCAATCTATATCATGTAGAAGGATGAAATCATGGATTTCTTGTCGGTGTTTTACTGCGGATCTGGTATTGACCAGAGCGCAGGATATGTGTTTGGGCTGGAGTGTTCTAATGCGATTTTTTCCTGTTGATCGTCTATTGATTCTCAACAGATGTTCGCTTTTTAAGGCTTTTTCGGTGACCGTTGGGAGTGTTGAGGCGAACGGTTTTAATTCCCAGATGTTTTCTGCAGAGTATTTCAGATAACCCATAGTTGCAGAAAATACGGGAAGTATTTGTGGGGGGGGGGGTTGGGCGATGCTGGGGAGGGGGGATTAGGGAAGCGAACCTGTCACTTCCCTATGTCCTCCATTTTTTCAAATTTGGTCCAGAGGAAGGCAAAAAACCCCAGGTGTGCATCCAATATCATGTTACAATCCATCCATTGCTCAGTAAGAATGGCAATAGAAAAAAAACTAAATTTCATTGACTAATGAAACTTCCATCATATGAAGAAGTCTTTTGCAAGGATTCTGCTAAAAATGTTGCCTTGCAAATGTTTCAAAATTACGACTTTGATATTCTGTGGTGTATATAATTTGTCAGGAAGACGGCTAACATACATGCACCATTAACTTAAAACAAAGTTCATTAATTTGACAAACTATCAGTTAGATGCAGTAGATTTCCACTAACTAGCGGTAGATATGTTTTGAGTAGTTTATAATTTGGCTAACATATAACTGTTCAAGTACAATACATTTCTTTCCTATAATGAAACATAATGTATATTGTTCTACCTCTTATTCTTTTATCTTCAAATCTATATACTGCATGTCACATTGGAGTGGCAGTCAGTAATAAATCCCATCTGGTTTAGTTCAGTATGCTGCTTTTTCATATTCCTCATTTTAAATGTACTTATTCGGTAGTTCTAAAGCAACGATATGATTCCCAACTTAATGATAGCATCAACATCAGGAGTCAGGGCATGAAGAAAATTGGAATACCACCTCTGGATTACCAGGATTTATAGTGTTTAACCACTTAAGACCCGGACCATTATGCATGTTAAGGACCTTGCCTTGTCGCTTTAACTGACAATTGCACGGTGTGACGTGGCTCCCAAACAAATATGGTGTCCTTTTTTTTTCCACAAATGGAGCTTTATTTTGGTGGTATTTGATCATCTCTTTTTTTTTTTTTTGCGCTATAAACAAAAATATAGCGACACTTTTGAAAAAAATTCAATATTTTTTACTTTTTGCTATAATAAGTATCCCCAAAAAATATATAAACTCTTTTTTCCCTCAGTTTAGGCTGATATGTATTCTACTTATTTTTGGTAAAAAAAATCGCAATAAGCGTTTATTGATTGGTTTGCGCAAAAGTTCTAGCGTTTACAAATAAGGGGATAGTTTTATGACATTTTTCTAAAAAAAAAGTGTTTTACTAGTAATGGTGGCGATTAGCGTTTTTACATGACTGCGACATTATGGCGGACACATCGGACACTTTTGACAAATTTTTGGAACCATTGTCATTTTCATATCGAAAAGTGCTAAAAAAATGCACTGATTACTGTGAAAATGACAATGGCAGTGAAGGGGTTAACCACTAGGTGGCGCTAATGGATTAAATGTGCCCTAAGGGAGTGATTCTTACTGTAGGAGGGTGTGGCTGTAGAGACAAAGGAGTCACCGCTCCAGGTGGGATCACTAAATGGTTACAGGTGGTGCAGGATACAGAGGGTGCTGGCGGTGCACTAAGCAAAATGAAGACAAAGAAAAATGGATAGCCGCACTCCAAAACCTGATGGGTGGTCTTTTATTCAATAGACAGCATGTACAAAAATAGGGTCACAGCAGTGGAAACAAGGAACAGCCGACGCGTTTCGCACTGGATCAGTGCTTATTCAGGGTGTGGCTGAAGGCGTGACATCACTGATCGTCATTCCCTATATCAGGGAAAAGACGATCAGTATCACTGTCACAGAGAAGAACGGGGAAGGTGTGTTTATACACACCTCTCCCCGTTCTTCAGCTCCTGTGACCGATCGCGGGACACTGGCGGCGATCGGGTCCACGGGTCCCGAGGGCGCGGTCACGGAGCTTCGGACCGGGTTGCACACGACCCATGGCTGGGCTTTTAAAGGCGATGTACAGGTATGTGCCTGCGCCCAGCCGTACCATTCTGCCGACGTATATGTGCAGGAGGCGGTCCTTAAGTGGTAAAGGGTACCTATCATCAGATATACTCGTTTTTCATGGTATATGCTTGCATATTACATGCTATGTGTAAATGTAACATGTACAGATATATACAACCTACATAAAGATCACAATGCTTCTCTTGATAATCCCTTCATCACCTTTTTTCTCAATAGGCCAACATCATCTTAGTTTACAGATAATCCAGTATTGACATCAGCTTCCTGAACTGAAATGCTGAATTTTTTTAACCTCAGTCCTCAAGTTCCCCCCAACAAGTCATATTTTCAGTATTTCTTTCACCTAGCACAGATGCTTTAAATTAATTTCAATGGCTTGGTATTTATGAAAGCTATTTTATATAGGGGAAATTCCAAAAACATGACCTGTTGAGGGTACTTGAGGACTGAAGCCTCGTACACACGCACGGTTTTCTCGGCAAGAACCAGCAAGAAAACTGCTGGCAGAGCTTTTCTGACAAGAAACCCCAGAGTGTGTATACTTACCTGTCGCCGTGGAAACCCGCGCACGCAAGATGGCAGTGATGGCATCGAATGTGAAGAGCGCAAATTCCCTTGATGATGTCACCACATTCTTACCTTTCAAGAGAACCGTGGTTCTTTTGAAAGGTCTGTGTGTACACTCGGGCGGCAAGAGTTTCGTGCCAAGAATCTTGTCTTCAACTAAGGGCCCTTTCACACTAGCGGACGAACGGTCCGCTAATTACAAGTCCGTTAACGGACTTGTAATGCTTCCCTATGGGAGCGGATCCGTTAGCGGATGATGCATCCGCTAACGTCCGCTAGATCCGCATCCGTTTTTGCGGACGGATGAATGTCCTATTTTTCTTCCGTCCGGCCAAACGGATCGGATGCAAACGGACAGACGGTCCGTTTCCATCCGACTCCCCATAGGGGAGAGCGGAGGAGAGACGGGGCGGTCCCTGCACAGTGTGCGGGGACCGCCCCGTCCGCCGACAGCTGAGCGGAGACCCCCCCGCTGAGCTGACGGGCACACGGAGCGAACCGAAAAACGGTCCGCTCCGTGTGAAAGGACCCTAAGTTTTTTTCCTGACTAGATTCTTGCCCGTGTGTACGAGGCCTGAGGTTGCCTGCTGCCCTAAATGGCAACATCATGTAAACGCTGGTACTTGTGTAGTTTCACATAGCTCAGCCCTCTGCTGCTAATTTTCACTTTGGGGTTGATTAACCAAAGGCAAAAATACTGCACTTTGCTCAATAAGCTCAGTAAATAGCTCAGAACGAAGTAAAGGAGGTAAAGCTTCACTTTATAAAGGAATACCAAATCACATGTATCATATACAAAAAGCATTTTTGTTTGCATATGATTGGATGATGGACGTCAGCAGAGCTCCTTCTCATTTACTAAGCTCTGGAGCAACTGCAAAGGTGCACAGTATATTTGCCTTTAGTCAAGCCTACTGTACCTTGCTATGAAGTCTAAATGTTACAGTCTAAAAGATCGCGAATGTAGAGAGACTGATGAACTAATTCTTCCTGCTTCTTAACATTCTCCAAAATTGCACCTTACAACCTAGGTACAATTGCTTGCCTTGAACCGAGGGACTGCTTAAAATTTCCAGAATTATATTATACTGTTATGACATGGAATTTCCGGAACTGGGCTCCACTCGGACTTAGCCTTGATTTGCCAGGACCCTGGGACTTAAATCAAATCCCGGGATGGTCCCGGCAAATCCGGGGCGGTTGGGAGGCATGCTACAATTTTCCTGTTCAGTGGTGGTGGAGACTTGTACTAGGTTGACTGCTTGTGACAACAGTGGATGAAGTAGGTGACTTCTAGCAAAAAGTCAACAAAAACAGGAATTCCATTTGCTGGATTCTGCAATAGATGACATCATCAGTCAGAGCCTGGAAGAGGACGCAAATAAAAATGCTTTCCTCTGCCAGCAATTGTGTTTTAACCCACAAGTAAAACTCACTATCATAGCCCACTGCTCGTCATCTCTGGACAGAAAGGAACAATAATTGTACAATTTACAATAATATTAGAAAACACAGGCTTATTATCAGTAGAAACATTGAAGTGCATGGCATTTGTATGCACATTTCTGTAATTAGTTCTATAATTTTTTTCACGTGTACACTAACTGGAACAAACAATCCTCCTCAACAGCTGTTAGGGAATCTATCTAATTGATTTCCATCAAAGCTTAGTATAGTTTAATATGGAAAGCTGGAACTATGCACTGATCAACTTACTCAAAATAGTCTATTAGACTAATAACTTAAAGGGGTTGTAAAGGAAAAAAATGTTTTTCATAATAAGCATCCTTCACCTGCAGACATTCCTCTTTTCACTTCCTCATTGTTCGTTTTTGCTCAGAAGTTGCTCTATTTCTTCTCTGTTCTGTTCACTTCCTGCTTGTGTGATTGTAACTTACCACCGTCAAGGGTGGCTTTACTGCGGTGGTCAGTGACATGCTCGCCCCCTCCTGGGAACTACATCTGTATGGCAGGACGCTCTCTACGTGTTAGAGACTTCAAGAAGGGAAAATGTAGTTCTTACATGAACGAGCGCCGCAAACTAGGAAGTGAATGAGAGAACAGAAACTAGAACGCCGGAGGTGATATAGATGAAGGAATTTAATAGGTATTTACTTGTTTTTTAACAGAATCATTACACTATTCTGTCTGTCTACCTTGCAGACATTAATTTTAGGCAATTTTTTTTTCCTTTAGAACTCCTTTAATAGTCTGCAATAAATGAGCTGTATACTTAGCAACAAGCTAAACTTGAAATCCGCAAACAATACAAATGTTCCTGAATTGCATTGTCTCTTCTATGTCTCTTTCTTTCTTCATATGTTCTTTATTGAGATAATCCGTTACGGTACAAGAACTGTTATATACGGTAAAGAAAACTGGAGTGGGGAGGTCCACTCCACACATAGGTGAGTAAGTAATAACAACATTTGTGTAGCAAACAATACAAGGACATTATACAATCTCATAAAATAGAGAGGGTCAAATGTTCAGGGTATTATTTTCATACAGAGGGGGATAACAGGGATGAGGATAGGTGAAGGGGAAGGAAAGAAATCAGGAAGGTGATAAGGGAAGGGATTGGAAAAGCAAGTAAACATTTTAGCAATATCATGTTATACATTACAGCGAACAATAAGTGGTGGTCATTACCAAAGGCTTTATTTGTGGCAGACGAGTATGAGTATAGATGTCACTCTATATGGATGATCATCGAACTAATGCGATGGTGGCAAATCAAGGGATTAAGAGCATTTTGCAGCTCTAGGGTCCAATAACCAGTATTGCCAGTGATCATAGAATTTATCAATTATCATCTGTGATTTGGCAAATAGGAGTTCCATAGATAGATGGTGATTTAGGATATCAATAGTACAGTATAGAGAAGGTGCATTGGTCTGTTTCCAGAACCTGGCAATGAAGAGGCGAGCAGCAATGCGTATGTGTGTAATAATAAGGTGACATTTTGGATGCCAGTTTGAAAGTCCCAATTTGAGGTGAGCCATCTGAGGGTTTAGCGTGAGAGGCACTTTAGTTACATCTTAAATGAGGTTGGAGCAGCATGTCCAAAATGGGGCAATGGACAGGCATTCCACGACATGTGAAAGATATTTCCATTAGGGCTGTGCAAATTAACTTTTAATTGATCGATTAATCTTTCATTTTTTTGATCGCTCAAAATCTTTTTGATCGATTAAAATTCTTTTGATTGGTACTCACCTCTCCACCGGCTTCTGGGCCTTTAGGGAGTTCCATTCGGAGATCCGGTGACGTCACGGACACCAGCGGGGCTTGCCGTGTTCATCTGAAGGGCTCCTTTGCTGTGCCTTCATATCTGCATGCCGGTGGGACCTTACTATCTGCCACATGCAAGGGCTATTACACTTCCCTCTATCACTTCCCTCTATCAACCTGGGATTCTACAACCATCCACAGGGAGTTGTGATAGTTCCCTTCACTGGAACATCTACATGCCGATGGACTGATGTTAACCCCCTCCTCATCTGGATTCAGCAGTGGCATCATTGTACACATTTTTATACCAGTATCATACTTAGCTACAAGTTTTTATGACTGCTTTTACTACCGTTTTGTATTACTCATGCCATGTTTACAGTTTATGTAGCTACATCGATTGTATCTCAAGAGCAATATTTATTTTGTTACCTACTTGAAGACTATAAAAGTTTTAATGCTATTCCCATCGAGCGCCGCCTTTGTGTGTTTTTTGTATCCTGCTATCCATTTTCCCAGTGGTTGGAGCTGCACCGGGAATCAGCCTGCAAGGAGATCAGCTAAAAGTAGTTGGATCTGTATGTGCGTTATAATTAATCGAAATTGGTCGATTAATCGATTAAAAGAACAAACGATTAATCGAACACAAAAATTTTGATCAGTAACAGCACTAATTTCCATCAATCTATGTATGTCTTTCAATGAGTAACTTCTTCTTCATCTTTCTGGGCTGCAGATAATAATGCTGTTGTCCTTCTCATTGGGCATTACTTGTAATATATTTCCATAGTACTTACCCTGTAGCTCCCTCAGTGTTGATGGAAAGCACAGAGACCATAGAGGTGACTACAAAGTAATGTCTTCTTGTGCATTTTTTTTTTTAAGAATGATCAATAACCATAACTCTTGACAATAGAAATTTGAGTACATTCTCAAACCAAGCAAGCATATCGGTGTCATTAACACTACTTTAAACTGGAGTTCCAGAGCAACAATGTATATCAGCTAAAATTACCATGTGGCACTGCCTCTGCAGATCATAACCACATTTCTATGCTATTTTTGGAGAACAAAAATCACTATAATGAGTGGTGGATATCTGAACATTTATGTCTTTCAAGGTTTTCATTCACCCAGCTCATGGTATAATTAGCAGTCTCTTGCAACTCAACTTGTTCTGTAGTGTAAAGACATGTTACCATTTACACAAATGACTTCTTTGGTTCAAATGAGCGTTGGGAATGAATGCATGTATAACGAGGAAGGTACCATTGTCATCCTAATCCAATCACCATAGAATTTCTCTAGGCAGATGCTGATTGCCCAACATGGGTGGGAGCATGAAAGCCCAAAGTTCAGTTTAACCACACACTAAGGGCCAGATTCAGGTAGAGCGGAGCAAATTAAGTTACTCCAAACGTATCTAATTTAAGTTAGGTTGCCTTAATTTTTTGACATAAGTGCCGTATCCACAGCGCATTTGCGCCCTAATTTGCGCCAGCGCAACGTTAATCCCGAGGCGTAAGGCGGGGTTATTGCAAGTGGGAAGTAAGTGGGCGTGCTCCATTCAAATTAGCCGTGACCCCGGGCTGCCCTCACTGGGCATGTGCACAACTTGGCTCGGCGCAATCAGTGAGATAGGTAAAAGGCCAAGCATACTTAGTTTGAGAATCGCCCTGTGCTTAAATAGCCCCAGACAAACTCCCTTCAATTGCAAAAGTACATCCCTGTGTTTCCCTTCCCAAAGCAAGTGTCTTTTGCTCTGTTGTCTGTGGCGGTTTGTTGGTGAGTGTAGTGTTATATTAAAGATTTATTGTAGTAGGAGGTTGTAGAAGCTGTGTGTATTTTCGGAGTGTTTTTTGTGTCTGTTTTTTTTTTTTTTGAATTTGTATTAGCTGTCTGCTTGTGTTTTTCTTTTTTTTCTGTCTGATTTTCAGCGCACATGTGGAGGTATGGCTGGGATGTCACAATCCTCCATTAGCAGGTGTGTGCACCAGGTTGTCCCTGCAATCCTGAGACGCATGGCCAACCAAATTATAAAACCCTCCCAGGAGGTCCAGCGAATGAACACAGTGACTGATTTTTATAAAATTGCCAGATTCCCACGCACCATCGGGGCCATAGATTGCACCCATGTGGCACTACAGCCCCCCCCCCCATGAGATAGAGCACATGTTCAGAAATCAGAAGCTTTGGCATTCAATTAATGTCCAGGTCATGCAGTGTTGCCAGGACTTTCACCAGTGGCTCCACTGCATGTGAGCGTTGTGTGGGGCTGGTGAGGTCATCCTGCAGGGTTCGGGTTATTTCCATGATGGCTTCTTGGTTGAATCGGAAGTTGCAATACACCTCTGCTTCCCCCATGGCAAAGACATCTAGGCGTCTGCAGAAGACCCTCTCCTGTGCCCTCCTCCTCTGTTCCCTCCTCCTTCTTTGCGCCTCTAAAGTCACTAGTATAGTTATGAGCATTGATGCCCCTGGCATGTTGGCATACAGATTGTAGCCCGGCAAGTGTGTGTGCTCAGCTCTTCCTTAATGGTGTTGCTTTAGCAGACTTTTACATGGCTGGAGCAAAGTTAAGGCTGCTTTTATAAAGTGTAACTTTACTCCTGGAAACTAACAGGTGCGCACAGGGCGTAACCTACGACGCCCAAACTTAATTTTGTGGCTCGCCCTATCTCCCTCATTTGCATCTTTGCCTATCAAAACAGTGGTGTGTCTAGCGTATTTTGCGTGCGAAGAAGCGCCGGTGTAATTTTTTTAGGTAGGACGGAAAAAAATGGTTTTCAGGTGTATCTCGTTTTGAGGATCAGGCGCAAAGATACGCGCGGTGCAAATTTTAATTACGCCGCGCATCTCGAGATAAGTCGGCGTAAGTCCTTGGTGAATCTGGCCCAAAGTCCTTAAATATAAATATTATATATGGCCATTCTTCTAGAAAATTACTTTTATTTTATTCTGGACGTTTGTTTAGAGGAAAATAACACAATATACTGTATTTTATAAACAACAATAATTTTGCGATAGCAGTTTTTTTTATTTCATTTAAATGCATTCAATTTTTCAAATGGGATAGAACAGTATTACTTTAAGAATTTGTTAGTACTTACATCTTGAATTAATGGTTTGATTTGGTGTGGTCCTGATTTGTGGTTGGTTAGTTAATAATTTTTACTGTGTTCTTTTTTCCTTAGGAGGTTTTAAAATAGTAGTTCAATCAGTCTGGCATTTTGGCCCAGATGTTTTGCAAATGTGAGTGATTTTTTTTTTTTGGTTTCTTAATTTTAGAGGCCACATGATTTAGATACTTGTCTAAGCTTAACGTGTTTTTCCATGTTATTTATCAAAGTAAAAAGCTGGGATTTCATTTAAAAATTCAACTTAAAATTAATGTAAACCTCCACAATTAACTCCTAGTATTTGCTTTCTTTTTGTTAAATATGACATTGAAACTGTTCGATAAGTAAAAAAAAATACTTGTTGATCGTTTAAGAAATTTGGAGTTATCCTGTGTTTTGTGCACACTTACAATGTTGTCCAGTGGCGGCTGGTGTTTTTTTTTTGGGGGGGGTTGCAAACAACCAACCCCCCGGGCGGCCAGTGGCGCAACACTTACAGCCACCTCAATACACCGGCTGGCAGCGCGGCACTACCACCCCCCCGGCGCCAGGCGGTGCTACACTAGTGAACCCCCTGCTGTCTGCTGGTTGGTCCTTACCCCATCTAGGTGGCGGGGTGCGGGCAGCTGCTGTGATGTCCCCTCCAGCATGGCAGACGGGCCTCATCTAGGTGGTGAGGTGCAGGCAGCGGCTCAGGTGTCCCCTCCAACACGGCAGGTGGGCCCCATCTATGTGGTGGGTGGCAAAGTGCTCCTCCAGAGACTTCCGCTGTGCATCTCCACTCTCTTCCTCCTAAGCACTAGGCATCCAATAGGATCACCTGATGTTTTGGCAAATCAGGAAACAAGTTTCACGACCAACTTCCTGTTTGGTGGGTAGGAGATGTAGTGTGAAAATAGTGAATATTCATTCTTTATCTCATGTAGCTGGGTGAGCCCACCCTTTTTTGAAGCCTATTAAAGTCTCTGGCTCTAATCACGTGCTTCAAAACCACCCCCCTGTGGAATTCATGGTCTGCGCCCTGTAGGTAGATCATGGGGCCGGATGTATAGATGGGGGTGGCGCCCATGCGCCCCTAATGGACCGGCCATCATTGGTGTTGTCTTTAAGAGTCTAACTAGCTTCTGTAATTTTTATCTTGAGCTACACCCCAACAGCGAAGGGCTGACACCATGAAAATTACACACAAACATAACATACACATGTGCACCACCCGCACACACATCACACATGTCAGTGCACCAACACACTAAAGGCCCATTCACATCAGTGAGCACTCATTATGGTTCCCATAACATGGTCACTGGTGTGCGTTATGCACATGTGCTATAGTGCATTGTTGCAACATCCCACTGCGCTTGATTTTTTCTTTTTTGAAACTTCACATTAATTTAGCTCCTTGCATGGCAATGCATTGTAATGTGTTGCTATGCATTGTAATGCGCTGTGTTTCCATTAAATAACATCCGGAGGTCCGTCACTTACTATGCGGCAAGCTGTGTCCTCCTCCCCCGCTGTGTTCTCCGGGCAGTGGTGGGTCTGGCTCCAGCGTGTCTCCTCTTGCACAGCATTAGGCATCCAATAGGATCACCTGGTGCTTTGGCCAATCAGGAAACAGGTCTCACTGACCTGCCTCCTGATTGTCAGGAAGTAACTGTAGTGTCAAAATAGCGAAAATTCATTCATTATGGTCACACAATTGGGTGGGATCGGGGCGCACTCTCTGAGTCCTGAGCCCACCCTATTTTGAAACCTATTAGAGCCTCTGGCTCTAATCAGGTGCTTCAAAAAACATGCCCCCGCCCACCCCCCGCCATAGGAATTCATGTGCCCGGCGTCCTGAAAGGGATCAGGCACATGGATAGGGAGGGTGGCGAAGGTGTTAGGGGGGTGGCGCCCTTGTGCCCACAATGCAGGGGCCTGGCCTCCACTGGTCTTCTCCCAGCAGGAACGGCTTCCTCTGCTGGGAGAAAACAGGAAGGATCCCCCTGTCAGCGTTCTCTGTGCTGATGGGGAACCCATGCAAATTTATTTCCTGAACCCGTGGCTGCAGGAAATACATTTTCACTGTCTATGGCCAGCTTTATATGAGGGAGCCATTGCATGGGGATAAGAGGATAGTGCTCAAATATACTGGAATGAGAAGCACTGAAACATTTGAGGTGTTGCATGCATTTAGGGATAGATGAGTGGCTCTGGACAAAGTTTGAGTCCATCTATTACTCATCCAACCCTAATCACATGTAACATTTGGATATCTGGTTTTATGAGAACAGCTATGGCACCTATCCGCCTATCACTGATTTGTACAGGCTTCCTTGCCACGGCTGGTCATAAACACCTGTGATCTCCCCCACTTCTATGTGTTGATTAATTGTAGTAAAGGTCCTTAATTGGTTGTGTAAATGTGGCCTGAATGAATAAATAACCTTTTTTTAAATGTTTCCTCTTTTTACTATCTTAAATAGGGCCCATTGCTTCTCTGTAACTTATGCATGTTCATATATTGTAATAACTAATGCCATAAACCATGACTACAATTAAACACTGCAAATTCCACTGCTAAGGGTGATGCCCACAGAAAAATGCGGACAAAATTTAATTTCCGTTACATAATTAATTCACACCATTTTTAGCCAAATGCTTTTCACTCTTCAAAGAATGTAATGGTATTGCCAACAAGGATCTGTGGTTAAAAAAGGAAAAAAAGTGGACATCTCATGAATGAAAGAGTTTTCACTAAGGTCTGTGTGTGATAATAGTATTTGAGTGGTTGACAATTCTCTAAACTATACTGATCTTTTTACCATATTTTCTGTTCCAGCTCACAGTCTCAGGTTTCTGTCCCCCAACCACATACTCTGCCTCTCATAAATATTCCCTTATAGTTATATGAGAATTGAATCAACAACCTCAAGAAAGGATTTAGTGACAAAGCATGATGCTTGTTGCTAAAACAACAAAAGAGGCAGTTAATCTAAAAAATAAATAAAAATTCCCATGAAAAGAGAGTTAGGACTTGTAGCAAGTTTACTAATTCTATGAACTAACTTGTTTCTTGACAAGTTTGTCAGTGTCTAGATTAATGTTATGGTGTAACAGTGTAATATAATATTCATTTTGGGTAAATCCATTTTAATAATTATCTTAAATGTCCAGACACAAAGCAGAATAGAGGGCCCCAACTATATACAACTGAAAGACAAAATGTAAGCTGTTACCCATTCATCATTGTAAACATAGAAAGTAAATAGATTTTAAAACATGACAACTATTTCATGAGTTCCAGCAATCTTGATACGTTCTTAACACTGGACTGATTCAAAGATTTTCCTCCTGATAAAAATGAAATAAATTTGAAAGCCCAGCCATATACATACTTTATTTAAGGTAGAGTTGGGGGATTGTTATAGTCTCTCTTAGTTTTTTTCAAGTATCTGTGTTGCAGCTGGAAACACTTCCCATCACTTCCTGTCAAGACAGGAAGTGATGGGAAATCACTTCAGAGGAGGCACTGACATGACATTAACACATTTTTAGCTGAGCCAAGAAGGGGTTAGAACTTTTGACAATGTTTTATAGCTGTCTATGAGGGAAAATCTTCCCATTTGGGACACCTGACAGATATTTTAACTCTTCCTCTACTCTATCCATAACTGAATAATAAAAAATATTGGCGGGTTTAGGCTTAAACTTAAGCTGTACTAAAGAAAAAGACCTAGGTATATTGTAAATAGAGCACAGCTAGTTATAATGTTGACAGTTTTGCTAGTTTTGGCTATTTTTATGTCTTTGCCATAATTATTTATTCAGCTGCAATGATAAATAGTTGTGGATAAGAATCAATATGCTGAAGTAACTTTACAATATAGACATTGCTCTAGTGAGATAGTTTGCCAGATAGGATGTAAATGTTTCTTCTACATGCATGCTTCTTCTTCTCAGCTGTTTGTATTGAAGTCCAGAGGCAAGAAAAAAACTAGGACTGGTATGTCGTCAATATCTATTTGTGCTGTATTTATAGGAAGGGAAGAAATCTGTTCTATGAGTTCTATGAGTGTTGCAATCATATTTCATGCAGAGCAGTTTGGATTTTCTCCTACTTACGTCTTTCATATTCTGCTTGAATATCCAAACATCATGTCTAAATGAAGCAGGCAATGAGACAGAGGCTCAACTGACAAGTCCAGTACACATCCAGTACTATGTGTATATCCCAGATTGAGATATTGAGCTCTGTTAACATACTATTCAGTAGAACAGCTAAATACAGCCTACAAAAGCTGGAAATGGAGCTGGGAGTGTTACATGCTACAAACAAATGACCACTTCCCCCACCTATAACTGGCCTTTGCAGAAAGGAGCACATGGAAGGGTGACGCATGTCAAACAAATCCAAAGAAAATTCCCAGCTCAACTTACTGACCAGCCTGCAACCAACCAAATTATCCTGTCTAACAGTATGCATTTGAAACAGCGGTTTAGTTTGCACACATTTGTAAATACACGTGTAAGCTGCAGCGCCTCTTCACTGCAACCCAGTATTATATGCAGTTCTATCTCTATGAATTTTGGGAGCCTCCATAGTAGAAGCACATAATGTTACATGCTGTCTGCAGGCACATCGTCACACACCTTTCTTGTCTAAACAGGACAGCACAGGCCAAGAGGTGGAAGAGTCACTTCTTTGACACATTTAGTTATGTGATGAGTTAGCCGGGTAAGGGCTTACTCTAGGCAAAAAGTTTCATTTACAGTGCACCCACTCCATCCAAAATGAAATAAAATAGAACATATGTTAGGAACTCAAATCTCAACAATAAGGGCACAATTGGCAAAAAAAACCTTTCACTTACTATCAGTAGAGGAAATCATAGGAATTCTCTACAATGGACCAAAGACATTTATAGCATATTGGAGAAGGGCTGGAACTTTGACAATGTTTTTATTCCTTTCTGTAGTTTCCTGTTCTTGTGACACCTTCACCCCACAGTCAGTGAGATAAATTCTATTTAGTGTGGTAACAGATTAAAAAACAGGAAGAAATGTCATTGAAGCTAAGCATTAAGATTACCTATCAAAAGGCTGGCTATCAATAGTCAAATATCAACCCTTTGCTGACTGTTTGCCCGCAGTGTACTGTGGGCGAGCGACCGGTGTAGGCAAGTGCACATGCCCCCCCCCCCCCCCGTCCAGCTACCTCTGTGATTGTACACAGCAGGAGCCTGTCAACTGGCCAATGATTCATGGCTGGGCCCTGCTGATTGGTGCAATCACAGCTTAGAGCTCTAATGTTGGTAAACAACACAGAGCTCTGTACAAAGGGAGTATCTGTAAAGCAGGGGTGAGAAACAGAGATCAGTTAGTAAAAGCCACACACTGTACACACATTTCACATTGTTAGGCACACATTTAATCCCTTGATCGTCCTAGTTGTTACCCCTTCCCAGCCAGTGTCATTAGTACAGTCACAGTGTATAGTATTATCACTGATTAATGTATTAATGTCACTGGTGATGTCAGTGGCAGTTAGTCAGTTCACCCCAGTGGCAGTTATTGTCAGATTGATCGTCGCAGTGTCGCAGTCCTGCTATTAGTAGTATAAAAAAAATATTCCAGGATATATACCATAGTTTTTTAGGTGATATAACGTTCACGCAAACCAATCATTAAACACCCATGGGCATTTTTTTTTTTGCTTTTAAAGTGTATTTTTGTGCGTGAACTCGAGAGAGAGGAGCCGGACTGCAGGAGTTGGGAGTAGGCAGACCCTCCCCCCGGAGGCAATCGCTATCCTTCTCCATGCCCCTGGTGGCAATGGCGGGTGTGAGGGGGGGCCTCCCACTCACTCACCCTACCTGCTCCTCTTGGGAGCCCAACTGGGGCCCAACGGGACCCCAATGGGGCAGAGGGACTCCCCCTATGAGGGAGTGAGGGGGCCTAGCCCACCCAGCCAGCCCCGTAGGTCCTTCGCCTCTCTTTATTTTAGGAGACCGCATGGCCAAAGTGCGTGTGTTTTAAAACCAATTTCATGTGCGTGCAAGTGTGGTGGTTTTTGTGGGGGGGGGGGCATACTAAGCACAGGCGTACCTTGCATAGCACACCCACCGGGAGCCGGGCTGAGATCACCAAACTCAATGTAGCCGAGACCGGGATCCGAACCCTTGGCTGCAGAGGTGAACGGCTTGTCAGCGCAGTGCCAATCACGTTGAGTCACCACAGATTTTTTTATGAAAAACATGTAGGGCGCATAGGCCAAAATTTATTAAGAAATTTTACATTTTTTTTTTGGGTGTGTTTTTTAGCAGAAAGTAAAACATATTGTTTTTGTTTTTTTTCCAAAATGTTCAGTCTTTTTTGTTCATATTTCAAAAGATAAAAAAAATCCAGAGGTGATCAAATACCACAAAAATAAATATTTTTGTGTAAAAAAAATGCTATAAATTTCATTTGGGTACAGTGCGTATCGCCAGTTAAAGTAGTGCAGTGCTGAATAGCAAACAATTTCCTAGTCATGAAGGGGGTAATGAAGCGGGTGAAATCTTCTGGAGCTGAAGTGGTTAACTATACATATGTAAATAAATACACTTAAAGGGATACTAAACACACAACAGTATAAACAGTGTGTATATGCAGTGAAGCATGTTTGGTATACTCACTGTAAAACCTAAGGGGTTAATCCACATTGTGTAAAAAGGATGTTGGATCCTGTTTTCTGTGATCCTCCCCTTCTTCTGCAGTCCCCAATCCATCTGCTGATAGAACAGAGCTTTGGGGGCACTCTGCACATGCTCAGTTTAGTGTGTATCGCTAGTTTTTTTTCTTGGGAGAGTGCATGTAATCAGCATTAGGCCATCAGCACTGTCCAGACAGAGGGTCAGGGGTCCTGCAGACACTTAGAACAGTCAGAAAAGAATGAAAACTCTTCCTACAAGTTTTAACCAGACACTGATAGAAGTCATAAGACTGCTATATACTGCTGATGAGAAATTTGTATTTAGCAGTTTATATATACTAAAATAATGACATGTTCATGTTTTGTGTATCGTCGGAGGCCAGATATAGTGAATGCAGGGTTTTGGGTTTAGTAACACTTTGAATTAAAAAAATATTTTAAATACATTTTAAGTCCTGAACATAATAAAGACAGTAAATATATAGAAAAATACTACACATTCTCTTTAAATACTTGAGGCAAGAACTGAGTGTGCACACTATTCCACATTCAGTGGGAGGAACTCATTACGTGACCTTAGTGCATACTGTCAGCTGGTGGATTATACATTTTACATCTCTATGCATTTCATATAAAATAAAAAATAGGTCTCTTTGATACCAATGTACTGTCCATTCTTGAAGGCAGAGCCTGAAATTCTTCTACCTCTACCTATGCTGGAGTGGCACATCTATAATGTATGATATGATATACAATTTAAGGCATAAAGGGTTCACAGTGCTGGAACAGTGTGAATATGTGGTTGTAATATAAAAATGTAGAGAAAGGGGAGTTGTAAACCATAGCATTAGATATAGTTTCTGCACTGCAGTCCTATTTTTCTTTGCAACCATCAGGTGTGAACTGTAGTACAGTATAGGGAAACAATATTATTATTCATGGTCAAACTGTGTCAAACATACAGAACATGAAAACAATAAACTGTCCAAAACAAATGTATCTAGTGCAGTCACAAACTGTTCTACATTTTCTGACAAGTACAATGACTTGTACAGCATACATTTTTAACATACCGTATATACTCGAGTATAAGCCGAGTTTTCAGCACCTTTTTTATGTGCTGAAAATGCCCTCCTTGGCTTATACTCGAGTCACCTTTTTGCACCTGATCTCCTGGATTTTGGGGACCCGGTACTGGCCGGCCGTAGGTCCCCTGGACCCCAAACTTAGCACACATGTAGCCCCACTCTTCCTCTACGAGTGTTTGTTGTCTGGGGAACCTACAGCCAGGGAGCGCCGATTTTTCAAAGCCGGGCACCCCTTCTATAGACTCCCATGTTAAACGTCAGTCTAGTTATGGACACAGTGAGGCATGGGCACAGTGAGGCATGGACACAGTGAGGCATGGGCACAGTGAGGCATGGACACAGTGAGGCATGGGCACAGTGAGGCATGGACACAGTGAGGCATGCACATGGGCACAGTGAGGCAATGTGAGGCACAGTGAGGCATACAGATGGACACCCAAGGCTTATACTTGAGTCAATAGGTTTTCCCATTTTTTGTGGTAAAATTAGGCACCTTGGCTTATATTCGGGTTGGCTTATGCTCAAGTATATACGGTACTTACAATAGAAAATTGCCATAGAACTATATATGTTGCATATATGTTCATACTACAGGAAACCCATAGGGAAGCCACTATGTAAGCTGTCGTTGCTGACCACTCCTAAAAACATTTGTTGACTGACCACCATGTTGATTATTATTATTATGATTATACAGGATTTATATAACGCCAACAGTTTGTGCAGTGCTTAACAAAACAAAGGCCGACATTACAGGTAGGGTTACCACATTTTCTTCAAGCCAAACTGGAAACATTTAGTGGACTAGGACACATTTGGGTGCCCCAAGGAGAGTAGCAATGTGGTGCGCATAGCATGCCACAGAGAACATTGGGTGTGGTCAGGGGCGGACTGACCATTGAGTCACTCGGGCACTGCCCGATGGCCCCATGCCACTAGGGGGCCCCATCAGGGTTGCCAGCCTCAGTAAAACCAGGGACAGTATGTAAAAATCTGTGTTTTTTTACATCCCTCCCTGATATGTCCGAAACTGACATGCTTTTGATGTGAAAATCCTGAGATTTTAGCTGCCCCACCTCTGCACTGCCTCCTGGCGTGGTGGCCATCTGTAAGCCCGGGGGCCCCATAATCTTCTATTCCCCGGGGGCCCCATGAGTTGTCAGTCCGCCCCTGGGTGTGGTCAAATTGCACTTTGCTGACATGATTGCCCTGACCCCAGGTGATGCCAAACCTGCCCCAAGCTATTTGCCCACAGCTCCCGGATAGCAGCATATTTGTGTGTGACTATCTTGGGTACTTGGGGAGCCACAGCCCAGTCTGAATCATCCAGTGCGCCTGAAAACCTGTACACGTGATTCAAAACCCGGACTGTCCAGTTTAATCCCAGACAGGTGGCAACCCTAATTACAGTTCCATTGGTTTTAGTCGTTTCTGAGTCACTGATCCAGAGAAATCATATCCATATAAACTCTGACATAACTTACTGTATGTTTTGTTCCAGGTCAGTGATTAAAACAGAACCACAGTATGTAACATCCAGGAAACTAATATTCGGTAACCTTAATTATTCTCTCTAGCACAGGTTTTGTCAACCAGGGATCCATGAAACCCTAGGATTCATCTGGAGGTTGCCAGGGATTTAGTGAGCAGTGAGCAATGACAGATTTATCTGTCACCTACAATGACTTCCAATATATGGAGACAATTCCCACTGACATTCAGGGCTCATGCACACAGGTGCAAAGGACTATACCCCATCAAGAAGCACTATATTTCAGTGCCCAGGAGTCACAGGTGTTTGCATACAGCCACTGTACAAATCAGCTACATGCAAACAGGGATGGATTAGTAAACCAAAAAATGGTGTGCAGAGCTCAGCTGTGACAAACATACAGAAAATCTTAATAAAGCATGTACAAATAAAGTTCTAAAAGAAATAAATCCATGACGTGATTAAGGAAAATCTTCCGTGTATTCAAAGTAATTCCAATGGCAAGCATGTTGCATCTGAAACACTCGCCAGAAATCAAATAATATCAAGCATCAAAATGCGTGTTTGGACAGCCACAACTGTGCACCTCCACCAATCTAGACACTAGCTTATTTATCATTCTACTTTACTGTGAAATGTAGATAAAATATTTTTGCGGGGGTTACCTTACTACCATTTACGCCATTCTGATCTGATAGTAGACAGGAACTGTGTGCAAGCAGCAGGCTCACTGCAACCAGAAATAATTAGTAGCCTATGTCCATGTCAACTAGGCTACCTAGCATGGGAGGTTTGTTTTTTCTACTTAAAATAATGTTGTGATTTTATTTTTTTACCATATGCCCTACTTATTCACATGGAGTGTAATTACAGTTTAGGTTAAAGTAAACCTATATCCTGCCTAACTCTTCTAAACTAAGGTCCTACTTGGATACTAGATACATTTTCATTAAAATATATCTAGATGCAAAACTTTTTTTATATTTTTGGAGAGGGATTAGAAAACCTGTCAGTTTTTATTGATGTCTGCCCGCGCTATGGAGATTCACCTTCTCCATTTCTCCTGTTTACTGTTATCGTAAAAGTAAAAGAAAATCACAAATTTTGGGTTGTCCCCAGAAAAGTAATAGCGGGGATATCTTCCAATGGGGACAGTTCTGGTGATCTAGGTGGCCTCCAAGATATTCCCTTATTATTCAGGGATTGATACTTATTTCAGCTATGGGACAGGAAGTGGAGGTAAATTTCTACAATGGGACAAAGATGGCAAAAAATAAACGTTACAGTGGTTATAGTCCCTCCCTTACGCAATCCAAAAGGAAAAATATACTTTTTCCTATAGTTCTACTTTAAGGGCCAGATTCAGGAACAGTTAGGCTGGCGGATCCAGTGATCCGCCAGCCTAACTGTGACTTTGAGCCGGCGTTTCTGTTTTCTGTAACCAGAAAACAAGAAACGCCGGGTTGAAGCTCCCATGCGAGCAGCGTAACTGAGTTTCGCCATCGCATCGTTACTTCAACTTAAAAATGGCACCGGGGGCGTTCCCGCCGATTTCCGCTCAAAAAATATGTTAATAAGCGGAAATCGGCAATTCACGATCGCATTCCGGCGCGACGCAGTGACGTTACGACGTTTCCGGACGGGATACGCGGCGCATAGTTATACTTACATGGGGTTGGAATATCCTATGTTAGGTATAGGCGTCGTCATCGCGTCGGGAAAAAAAAAAAAAACGTTGTTTGCGTAAAACGGTCATGAATGGGAATGTGACGTCGTTGACGTTCATTCACAGATTTTGGAGCATGCGCACGGGGATGTTTTGACACTCGACGCACTCATAGTTGAATTCCGCCGGCTCATTTGCGATGCACTGCCGCAACTTTAGGAGCAAGTGCTTCGTGAATGACAGCACTTGCTCCTAAAATTTCTGCAGCGCAACGCAAATGAGAAGCGTTACTCCAGAGCAAAGATGCTCCCATCTACCTGAATCTGGCCCTAAGTATATTTTGTTAAAGTATGGCCCTATGGCATTTATATGCACAAGACCCTATTAAAGTTATTATGCAAATACTGCCTTGTTGAAAATCGCTATATGCGTGTATGTTTTATGGTTTGCATCCTATGGAATGAGAAAACAGTCTGACCTGTTTGTTGATCAGTCATAATCAGCATGTTCAGCAGTCTATTTAATTATTCTTGATTAGGGTATAGGTGTACACCGCAGAGACCAGAAATGCAGTACAAGGTAACAGCCAGTAAATGGAAAAGGGTCATCATAGATAGATTCTAGAACATGTTAACTGGTTTACACGATTAGGTGTTTGGAGTGAACACAGATTTCCTGGATTATGTGAAAATAATTTCTGATTTGATAAATCAATTCCATAGTACATTAGGAGGGTATGCAAGAACTGCTACTACTTATTTACCATTGGAAGGAAAATAGGTTAAAACGTTCATTGGATATAATCACTAAGTTTAACAGCTCTTCATTTTAAAACATTATAATGACTTTTAATTAGCTTGGCCTTTATTTTTTAAGCAATGATACTCAAAGGACTCAGCAGTTAAAATTCCACATCAAAAGATTACATTCTGCAGGCTAAAGGAAACGTATCACTTATGCAACAAATAGAGACTTAAGATGCCATTATAAAGTAGAAAACTGAACTAATTGGGGCACTCCAAAATTTCTGTTATTTTTACTCGTGAAAACATTCTGTCTTTTGTAAAGTGTCAGATGCCCTGATCCCCATCTGCAGGATCTAAATGGAGCCAATGAGATCTTTGTTTGTTTTACAATCCTAATGAAACCCTTTTGTTGTGTGTCTGTTGAACAGGCATGCAGCCAAGTAGTGAGCCTTATGCTTGTGTCGCTGCCTGTAACCAAAGGGACGCTAGCTAATTACAAATAGTGCTCAGATTTAAAAGTCACAAAGCGACAGCCAAATGAACTCTGGCCACTTGAGCCCATATTATTGATATCCTGCCTCTTACACATACTTATGATTTCCATATGAGATCACTTATAATTGCTCTTCAGGTGTTGTTTGACCTCAGATATCACCTCTCTCAGCAGTTGTCAGTACTTCTCTTTGCACTTTCAAATTTAAGAAGTAGACTGTCTAGCCACTATGTCATCCTAAATAAACTATTTCACCTAGTAAGTATCTCTTCATTGGTACTGTGAGAATTCCACATACAGTACAACCCGACTGGACGTCATACAATATTTAATAGTAGTCATCAATTCCAACTTCACGTGACATTTTTTTTTTATTATTTCTAACCATCTACTGTATATAAGACCAAAATCATTATTTGTTATATTTAGGTTTACAAAGACACCTAGCTAAGATGACTAATTTTCTTTAATAGGAGTATAAAATAATTAATTTCTTTGCAGCTGTGATGTGAAGACCCAGTGGCATGGGGTGCCTTATGCAATCTTCTACAATCACCTCCTGTTCGAATCAGATAATGGGCCCATGACATCAGGATGAATCCTCAGGCACTCTCAGCAGTAGGCTATGCAGCTCGAAGAGGAAACTGTTATGGGAACATCTGCTGTCTCTTCACACACAAGCTTCAAAAGTAATTACAATAAAAAAAAATATATAAAAAAAATGTCAACACTACTCTTAACTAGAAGAAATTATAATCTTTTGTGTAGAGACTTTGTGTAAACAGCAATATATTCCCCATTTGCACTAATACTTTGCTGCAGTCTTGTTTTCCACTGGTCGAACGCATAGAGAAAATCAATTTCTGTCAGCTGTTTCAACACATCCACCGTTTTCTTCTTTACAGCATTAACTGGCTCAAAATGTGTCACTTTAAGCACTGATTTAACTTCAGTTTATGAATGGAGAGGAGCCTCTGTTTCCTGTCCATTCATTTTCAGTGTAGCTGAGGCTGCAGAGAAAGACACTGGGGAATGTCCTTTCTCTGTCTCAAAGGGGAGATGTCAGGGGTCTGCTAAGACCCCTGAAATCTCACCAAAGCCCCCCAACAGGGCAAAAAAAAAAAAAAAGAAAGCATTGTTAAAAAAAAAAAAAAAATAGTAAAAAAATGTAATTGTAAAAAAAAAAAAAATACTGACACATGTGCCACTCTTACATGACATAAAAAGTATCGGTAATAGGTATAGGCGAGTATTTGAAAAAAAGTATCTGTACTTAAAAAAGTGGTATCGGGACAACCCTACTAAACTTACGTTTAATGCAAACATTTTATATCTTTTTTTTTTTATAAAACTGACTTCATATTTTAAACATGATTATGGTACATATTTTAAACATGAAACATGGTACATATTTTAAACATGAAACATGATACACAGGTCAACACGATTCAAGAACTCTGTCACACGATGATGTCAAATAAACTATAAATTAAAAAACATATATAAAAATTAGAAAAGATGAGGGGCCAAGAAAACTTACTAGAAAAAGGGAGAATACATTTTCCATTCAGGGAGAAACCAAAAATTTGGTGACACAATAAATGGAGATGGGCCTAACACCCCCCTGTTCGGTTTGCAGCAGAACTCTTGAAAAGGGTAAACATTCTAGCCCGAATGGTGAGCCCCATTGAAGCCTATGGGAGCCGAACAGGAAAAATCAAAAGTGCCCATTTTGAAAGCTTAAATGCAAGTTATTGGCCAGAAAATGGGCATTAGGGTCCAGGTACTGCCATGGGGGACATGTATCAATGCAAAATAAATGTTTTTACAACAATAATTTTTTCAGGAGCACCACAAAAAACGAAGTGGGCCATGGGGCTTTAACGCGAGTAATGCTCATACAAAAGTGCTACAAGGTTTATAAAAATATTTTTTTTTATTAGGATTTAGACAAAACATGTATATAAAAAGGTTGCCCGCTCTGTGTTTTGACAGTTCCTATATATAGGCAAGGGGCAGCCAACCCCCCCCCCCCCCATATTGAGGGCATGTGGCCTGGTATGGTTCAGGAGGGGAGGGGGGCATTCGCTCGTCCCCTCCCCTTTCCTGACCTTCCAGGCTGCATGCTCGGATGAGGGTCTGGTACGGATTTTGGGGGGGACCCGATGCCGTTTTTTTTCTTCAGCTTTTTTACCGACACATTTTGTTTTATTCAGCCGTCAGCGGGGAAACCCATTTACAGCTGGAGACTCATCGGTTGTTAAGGATGCCACAGCCGGCTTCCCGCTCTATAACAACCAGCATACACTGCGCCCTGCAGCACTCAGGGCTTTTGTCTGGGCAAACACCCTGCAAATTTGGGTGTTCGGCGGACGGCTGAATAGGCAAATGTTCAGTCCGAACTCATGCTCGGGCCAAACCGTTCGCTCAACCCATTGGTCATCAAATGCAGCCAAAAGAAAGCTCTATTTGTGGGGGAAAAGGCATACATTTCATTGGGTACACCGTTGCATCACTGCTTAATCGTCAGTTAAAGTAACGCAGTGCTGAATCAAAAAAAAAATGGGCTGCCCATGAAGTAGAGTAAATCTTCCGGAGGGCAAGCAGTTAATGATATACACTCATATTTACTGTAATTTTCCAGTTGGCATACATTAATATTGGTAGAAAGCTAGAATTATTACCAATAAATATAAGTAACAAATGAGTATGACTGCTATTATTAGCTTCTGAATGAAAGGTAGTATGAATTAGAATCCCCCATCTATTTGAAATGTGGAAATTATGTGCTTTGATAAATAATTGGCTTGGTAAACAAGGCGTGTAATAAACTTGCATATATCATTCCTGTAGACATTAAGCATTTGATTATTCTGCCATCTACATCTGCTCACAGCCAAATGACTAAAATTATACTTGAATAAACAAAAGTGCACCAAGACAAATCAGATACAAACAGAAGAACAAAATGTGCATTATGATATACGTTTTGCTGGCACTTGTAACACAATAATATTTGATGATACAGTATAGCAGGAATTTGATATATTGTTGTTTTCTTCGTAAAATTTCAGTCAAGTAACATTCACTCTGTTAATTCCAAAATAGGCATATGTGTTTTTTTTTATTGAGTCTTTATTCCATAATTAATGCTTTAGATGGTATATTAATGATTGTACCATAAAACAGATCGGTGGAACTGTTGTAAGTGTGGGTGGTACTATTAATGAGATACCATGGTTTAGGTTTCTTTTATGTGGTTAGGCTATAAAATGCTTGTGTGCTAACCATGCATTACATATACTTTAACTGCTTACATTTTAAAACCCAATTGAAGTCTTGTTTCTCTAGCATTAATTGGACACACCCCCCTCGTAAAATGCTCCAATTAACAATGCTGCTTAGGGAACACGAGTGTTGTTGATTAGAGTACTTTGTGCTAATCAGACACAAAAAAAGCTATTTCTTTTTTTTACTTGTTATGAAGCTTGACTACATACCTCTAATGCAAGAATAATAAAAAAAAATCAGGAATAGAATCCACAGGGGAAACTGCCAAACAGAGACACAAAATTAGCAGATACCTTACTACTTAGCGCAGTGTTATATAAAGCTTCTGGAGAGTAGCTCTGAAAATGGAGAAATGCCCTCATGAACTTTGAACCTAAGGTCAGCCATGAAGGCGAGTGCCATTGAGCAGGTGGCAGAGCATGGGATGAGGTGATGATCGGAAAATCACTCACTCACTTTGTATTGGCATCCAGAAGCTAAAACAGCAATCACTTGATTGCTGCTTACTTCTGGCACTAGGGGAACCCTGCAGAGAAGTGACTTGTCCTCTGCACTTGGCTTTTTGGTTCCCATTTTGGTTATGCACATCAAGGTAGGGCATCTTTACTGCATCACAAGAGGTTAACAGTCAACCAAGCAAGCCTATAACTTTAGTAAATCAGGCCCTGTGTGCGAATCCAAATTATTAATTATGTCAGCATTTAAAGCAAAATAATTTATGATGTGTATTATTAGTACACATGTATCATGTAGTTATATTTTTGTTTTAGGAAAGTGAAACAACAAGTCAAATAGTTAAGGTAGAGTTTCATCTAATTATTGTGGCTTTTCCATAGGTTCTCAGCCTGGCTATAAAGTATTGTCCTTCATTCCTAGAGAACTGTTGTCATTGTATTCGGTGTGTTCAGGCCTTAGAACGGGACCGAGTGAGCCAAGGGAGGAAGCAAGAGCACAGATAAAGAATCAGCATAATAGAACACTACTTTTCTGATCTGTTACACTCCGTTCAGAACTCTGTATCTGTGCTCTTCAAGTAGGACAGCCCATAAAGGCAATCAGAAAATTCTGGTAAATATTTCAGATAACGTGAGCTTTTCAGTGCATCTGTAGCCACCACAGAATCAAATCAGCTTTACTTTATGTATTCTGTAAAAGCAAACTAGGCTCCATCTTGTCCTGACAGGCTTTACCCTGCTTTATTGGACTTTCATATAAAAGACCAACTGTTGCCCTAGCAGCAAATAAGTTTCCCTTTTTCATGGCTTAAAGGAATGAGATTACGTTTTTAACTGGCTTGGTTAAAGCGGAGTTCCAGTTGTTTTTGTGTTTATTAAAATTTATTTAATATAATATTTATATATTTATACATATTTAGCACATTTAATAGCGTTTTATAACGGCAAGGTCCACTTATTACATCAGATTTCTCTTGCTCATCTGAAATCTCAGTATGACATCAGTAAAAAAATACACCTGTGGGAGAAAAGTTAGAAAATATACTTACCTTATCCCTGGCTTCCCCCCTTGGTGGATAGCCAATGATGCTGTCACACATCCCTAATGAGAAAATTATTCTACACTATGCTAAAGAATCCCAGAAGATTTGGAATACTAAGCATTCCCCAGAATCTTGACATAAAAGCAATGACCATACTCTGCTATGTAAAAATATATTTGTTTGAACTTTTTATCGCTTAGTTATGTTTTTTTTACTGCTGCACAGGAGGTTCATGTGTGGGATTAAGGCCTGATGCCATAAGCAGAGATAGCTTTTTTCAGTGCCAATGCTAAGGTCCACCTTATTTTAATACATTTTCAGTCTTTTCTTTAGTTGCTGTGTCTTATTGCTGTAAAACCTGAGTTTATTATCGCATGATTTATAATACAAAATATTTTCAGTAAACAAAACGTTGGACTTTTTCACACCATGTCTGTTCAGCTGCATTGATGTGCATACATCTGCACAGGCTCAAGGCAAAGGGAAATAGAAAAAAATTCATAGGAATTAACTACGCTTCAGCATAGGAAACTGTCAGGAGAGACATGTGCTATTTATACCACTTCAGCTCTGGAAGGTTTTACCCTCTTCCTGAACAGACCATACAGCACTGCATTGTTTTAACTGACAATTGCACGGTCGTGCGACACTGTACCCCAAAAAAAAATTGATATCCTTTTTTTCCCCACAAATAGAGCTTTCTTTTTGTGGTATTTGATCGCCTCTGCGTTTTCTTTTTTCTTTTATTTTTTTTTGCACTATAAACAAAAAAAAGACAGACAATTTTGAACAAAAAGCAACATTTTTTACTTTCTGCTATAAAACATATCCAATTAAAAAAAAAATGTCTTCATCAATTTAGGCCAATATGCTACATATTTTTGGTAAATAAAATCTCAATAAGCGTATATTGATTGGTTTGTGCAAAAGTTATAGCGTCTACAAACTATGGGATAGATTTAAGGACTTTTTATTTATTTTTTACTAGTAATGGCAGCGATCAGTGATTTTTAGCAGGACTGCGACATTGTGGCTGACAAATCGGACACCTAACTGACACATTTGATACTTTTTGGGGACACTAATACAGTGATCAGTGCTAAAAACTATGCACTGTCATTGTACTAATGACACTGACAGGGAAGGGGTTAACATCAGGGGCAATCAAAGGGTTCGTTGTGCTCCGTGGGAGTGATTTCTTACTGTGTGGGGGATAGTTTAACTGTAGGAAGACAGCGATCTGTGTTCCTGCTTAGCAGAAACACAATGGGCCAGATTCAGGTACACGTACATTTGCGCAGCGTATCCGAGATCTGCTACGCAGCCGTATTTTACCAGGCTCTAGAACAAATTCTGGTAGATTTTTGCCCGTACGCTACGACGGCGTAGTCTATTTCTCGCCGCGTAATCGAAATACGCGATTAGGGGGCGTGAAGGATTTAAATTAGGCGCGTCCCCGCGGCGATCGAACTGCGCATGCTCCGTTCAGAAATTTCCCGCCGCGCATTGAGCGAAATAACGTCGATACGTCATTCGTTGTTTGAGTAGCGTCGTTTACTCCTATTCCCGGACGTTTTACGTCAAAAATAAAAAAAGACGTCGGAAAACTTTGATATTCGACGCGGGAACGACGGCCATACTTAACATGGGCTGTCTAATATTAGACCAGCAAACAGCTGGTATAGTTTTACGCAGCAAAAAGATGACTAAAGATGCCGTAAGAGATTGCGATAGACGTTCGTAATTTCGTGGATAGTCTGCAAAAGCTCATTTGCATACCCCGACGTGGAAAACGACGGGAACTCCACCCAGCGGCCGCAATTTTATTGCAGTGTAGATCCGAAGGCGTACGAACACGTAAGCCAGTCGCATTGAAGCGCAAAGCCGTCTTTTCATGGTTTGAGGATTCAAACTAGTGAAAAAACGTGCGTAATTAAAAAGTACTCCGGTCTAACACCAGTTAGACAGGAGTTACGGCTCTGTGAATCTGGCCCAGTATCTCTATCTTCCTTACAAGCAGAACAGTGATCTGCCTTGTTTACATAGGCAGAATGTCACTCTGCCTCTCTTGGAACGATCGCCAGGTTTAGCTGATTGGCTCATTCTGTGTCCAATCACAGCAGGAGCAGCGCTAAAGGGCTGCCCTGCTGCAATATACATATGTGAGGCAGTCCTTAAGGCCGCGTACACATGATCGAACATGTCCGATGAAACTGGTCTGCAGACTAGTTTCATCGGACATGTTCGATCGTGTTTACGGCCTATCGGACTGTTGTCCGTCGGACAAAAGTTTTAAAACATGCTTTAAAACCTGTCCGATGGAAACCTGTCCGTCGGACAGGTTCGATAGTTAGTACACAAACGCATCGGACCAAAAACCATTGCATGCTCAGAATCAAGTCGACGCATGCTTGGAAGCATTGAACTTCGTTTTTTCATCACGTCGTTGTGTTTTTACGTCACCGCGTTCTGGTCTGATCGGATTTTGGTCTGATGGTGTGTATGCACATCAGACCATCAGACATGTTCAGAGTTGTCTGATGAAAATGGTCCGTCGGACAAGTCTCATCAGACATGTCTGATTGTGTGTACGTGGCCTAAGAGGTAAACTAGGGAGATAGACTGATTTCAGGTCTAATTGCCCTAATTACCAAAAGGCACATTTCTTCCAGGTGTGATCTTGTTGCATAGGATGGAAGCTGTTATCAGACCTCTCACATCCCTTTCTCTGCTCGTGCAGTGATTACACTACACAAGCATGACCTGCAGGGCTAACAACCCTCCTCCTCCCTTCTTCTTTGGACTGACCAGAGGGGAGGTACATGGGCAAAGGTATTAGAGCATCCTGCTCCAGCTCTTTATGCTGAGCATTGATCACTCCTAATTAGCAAAAGGACCTCTCTTGTTAGGCACAGCCTCTGCATTTTTTACGATTTAAAAAATGATGCAAGGCAACTCTTTGTTAATTGCTCCTACTGTTAAAATTAACCTTGCTTTGACAATTCATCTAAAGCTCAAATTGCATGCATTGTAGCATGCAGGATGGTTTGAATGAGCACTTAAAAAAGGTTCAATCTTCTTGCAAATTGATGAGAAATAGCATTCTACAAAATAAAGCGGACCTGCCATGAGAGAAAGAAATATTTGTGCAACCTTTCACGACTCCTAAAATTGATAGTTAAGACACTGTCATTCTCCCAACACTCATTAGTTTTCATCGACTTCACTGCAAAGTGAATCACTATGTTGATTTTCTAAAGGAATAAGGACTGTTTGTGTCGCAATATGACTGCTTATTTAGCTCAGTGAATATTGTTCAGCTGTGTTCACATGTACAAGCAAAAATCCTGTATTTTTTACTTTCTTTTGGATACGATTGGGTATTTTAAAGTGAACACATCTTCACCTTATTTTCTTAGACTGAGTAAACGCACACTTCGCAAACTAAACATTCACCTTGCTAAGTGAGTTGCCTCTGCTTATTTAGTAAACCATCATCTGGTCTCAGAACAAGAACACAGGTTTGGAGTTTTACTTGCTCACAGATTCTGTTTTGTTACAACACTTCAGACTTAGCATCACAGAAGAAGTAATGGGTTTAAAGGATAAAGATTAATAGAGGAGTGATGATAAAGGGATAACAAGGGCTTATAAAATGCCATATGGGAAAACATTTACTGAAGCTGCACTTTTGGTTCAATATAAATTATTTGTTACCATGCTTACAAAGTGAATCTTCATATAATATGTCAATAATAAAGGAAAAAGATACCTGTACTTTTTAATCTATTAATCACTATCGTGTTTATTGTATTTTACAATGTATTCCTATCAATATATTCTGGAATGTATCTATGGGCTACACAGATACTTAATACAAATTATTCTGAAGCACAAATATCTGAATAATACATGTATATTCACTTTTGAACAGACTGGGACTGAATGATAAAACTAGAGCAAAAAGAAATATACCTGATGTTTTTTGGAAAGTACCGTATTTTTCGCCGTATGAGACGCACTTTTTCTTCCCCAAAACTGGTGCGTCTTATACGGCGAATACACGGTTTTGCCTGACTGATTCGCGTTCCGAGGAAAGACCACGGCTTTGGCCTAGCTCCGGAGCGGTCGGCCATCTTAGTATACCCGGCGTGCTGACGTCATCACTGCTCTGCTCGTGGATCTGTTTATTCCAAGCAGAGCGTGCGCCGCGATCTTGCCATGCATCTGCAACAACAGTGAGTTGTGGGGGCAATGTTACTGGCTATAATTACTATGTGGGGGCAATGTTACTAGCTGCTATTACTAATGTGGGGGCAATGTTACTGGCTGTTATTGCTATGTGGGGGCAATGTTACTGGCTGCAATTATTAATGTGGGGGCAATGTTACTGGCTGTTATTTCTATGTGGGGGCAATGTTACTGGCTGCTATTACTAATGTGGGGGCAATGTTACTGGCTATTATTACTATGTGGGGGGCAATGTTACTGGCTATTATTACTATGTGGGGGCAATGTTACTGGCTATTATTACTATGTGGGGGCAATGTTACTGGCTAATACAAATGTGGGGGCAATGTTACTGGCTATTACTAATGTGGGGGCAATGTTACTAGCTATTACTAATGTGGGGGTGGTGTGATGGTGATGACGAGTGGGGGGGCAAATATTTTACTACAGTATTTGGTTCAGAATCTTTTTTTTTCTAGATTTTCCTCCTTTAAAATTGGGTGCGTCTTATAAGCCGGAGCGTCTTATACGGCAAAAAATACGGTAGTTGATCGTTAACTGCTTTTCTCTTACCTGCATTAGGAAGAAAGAACTTTGAATTGTATTGGTTATAATGAGCCGCAGTTTACCTTGGCTGTGCATCGGTTTTCATAAATTAGCCCCATTGTTGTTTATATAATGCGCAATGATTATCGCTGATATAGCATGCAAGGTATTCATTTAAATGCCATGTTCTGAAACATTTTTCAGTCTTTTACAAGATAACTTTTCTGTGCCTCTCCAGGTGAAAGCAACAGATGCTGACTCGGGTTCTTTTGGTCAAGTTCACTATTCTCTGTATGAGAAATATCATACCTTGAAGGAATCTCAGAAGTTTTTTATTGATCAGGATTCTGGTCATATATGTGTGTCACAAGATATTGACAGAGAAGGCGATGTTGAGAGCTATGAACTTCTGGTGAAGGCACAAGATCAGGTGAGCTTATAAATTGTAATCAATTCATTTACAAACTACACATCACAAGATTATTATATAATAATGAAATTGGAACTTGTCTTTGTGTAAACACAGGGCTTTTTTTCAGGGCGAACTTGGGGGAACTCAGTTGCACCACCTCTGGCTCAGACCCTTTGGTGCCTGCTCACCACAATCACTTGTAAACACAGAAGTCTGGTTTCTGTGTTTACAGGTGACAGCTTTGTAACCCCCTGAACTCTGCACTCTGTATGTAATGCAATTCTGGTATTTAATGCCTCTTTAAGACCCTTCTACTGTTTGTGACATGTGAATGGGTCATGGTTGAGTTGCTAGACCTATTTTCTAAGAAAAAAAGTATCCTTTATCAAAGAGCACATTATTGATTGCTTACATCAAAAGAGGTAAACCTGCAATAAAAATTAACTGGAAATAACAAGATTGTGATTGGTTGCTACAGAGACAGAGGCAGCTCTCTGTGTTCTCTTTATTTCTTCTATGTATAGTTCCAGTAAATCCATGAGAAACATATAAAGTTAGGGTGTACGGATGAAAAAGGGACATACATTGGTACCTATGAGATTACGGGTGTCATAGGATGAACATCTGCTGACACCCGATCTCACCCGTTTCCGCAATCCTCCGATTCTGCAGACAGAGGAAAACCCTATTTTTCCATCCTTCTGCGGATCGGATCGGGTGAACACAGACAGACGGTCCGTGTTCATCCGATCCCCCCGTAGAGGAGAGTGGAGAAAAGACAAGGCGGTCCATGCACAGTGTGCGGGTACCGTTCTGTCACCCGCCTGCCCTGCCGGGATCAGTGGAGCGATCCCCGCTGAGCAAGCAGAGGTTCATGGCCCACTGATCCGCCCCATGTGAAAGAGGCCTAAGACTCCTGTTTGTTTTCTTCAGCTTATCAGTACAGTAAAACATAGTTATATATCACATGCCATTGTGCGCTAATAAGATAAAAATAGCCAGCTACAAGAAATAGTGCCCATGGTTATGTAGTTTCAGGGGCGGACTGACAACTCATGGGGCCCCCGGGCAATTAGAGATTATGGGGCCTCTGGGCAATAGGAGATTATGGGGCCCCCAGGCAATAGTTTATGGGGCCACACAGTATACACACACTCACACACATACAGTATACACACACAGACACAATATACACACACAGTATACATACACACGGAATACACATACACACACACTGAAAAGGAACTGGAGAGGCAGGGCAGCTATAATATTCGGATTTAAAAAAAAACACAGATTTCTACATACTGTCCCTGGTTTTACTGAGACTGGCAACCCTGATGGGGCCCTCTATTGGCATGTGCCCGAATGGTCAGTCCGCCCCTGTGTAGTGTATATTTACATGACTTGAATGGCCCATAGCCCCTCAACACGGACAACAATAATACAATACAGTAAGAGAATAATGTGAAAGCTACTATTTTTTTTTTTTTTTCCAGGGTTCCATTTTTTATTTAATGAAGCAGTAGAAAGTAACAGTTGATATGTTCCCATATATAAATATGAACCCCCCCCCAAAGTTTATCAATCTGCCCCCGTGGATGCCAGCTCTCTCTCGTACTCGCCCTCCACAATGCAATATAATTCCATCGTAGTCTTGGCGTCCTCCACGGAAGAGTGGCCGCCTCTGCCCACCTGGATGTCCCTGCGGAGAAGCTGTTTGGCCAGACGTTTCAGTGACGCCATCTCCTTCTCCGGGAAACCCGCCTTGCGGTTCAGCAATGGAATCTTCGACGTGTCTCGGGTCATCTCCTTGGGATGGAAGTATTCTAAGGCCTTGTAGTCATTGTGGATGGCGTGACCGATCACTATCTTCCCATGAAGGATCTTTAAGATCTCTTTCTGTGCGGCGGAGAACGGAATGGCCTTGAATAAGTGTTCCCTCCTTATCCCGCTCCATTTTGTCCTGTAATCTGTGACGGGATTGGCTGGTTGGATGTACCGATCGTACACCACAATCCCCGTTATATCCGACGATGCTGCATCGGGCCAAGGCGCTGATGCTCCCTTTCAGCCCCGTGCCCACCATCTCGCAGTCTATGGCCACTATTTTGTAGCTGGGGGTGGAAGAGTCCGGGGGGAGTCCGCTCTCATACTCGCTCAGCAGGTTGAACTTCAGAGAAGGTACAGGCGGCGGGGGACCGCCGCTCTCGGCCCGCTTGGAAGAACAGTGGCCCCTGGATGGCATGAACGTTGCAGAGCGGGAATGATTAGCTCCGGGGCCGATACTGACGGTCACAGTGCCGGACTGGCACGGGGCGCCGGCGGTGACCCTCCCGGAGGGGGGCAGCTGCTGGTTGGGACAGAAGAAGTTGCTGTGCGGTCTGTCAGTCCGGTGCTGTCCGTTGTGTTTGCTGTGGGCCCAGGAATCCGTCGGCTGCTCCTTTTTCTTGTTGGGGGGCTTTTGGGGCAACTGCTTCTGCTTCAGCAACCCTCTTTTTTCTAAAAACTTTCTCCTTTTGAGAAAACGCTGGTGCTTGCTGTTCCCGGGTTCAGCGTGTCCGCCCGAAGATCCGTTCTCCATGTCAAGGTTTAAAAACATATCCGCCATGATGGGTGATGGGTCCGGAGTTCAGGGATGGGTAAAATAAAATGCGAAGCTGAGCATGGAGGACGCTTCATCACCAGCAGCTGAGTCCGGGGCGGAAGAGAGACGAGGAAGAGTCTTCCGGGGCGGAACGGCACCTCCTATGGAGACACAGAAGGCCGTGCATGGGGGAGAGTGAGTGCTGAGGGTGTATGAGGGGAGCCGGGCACAGACGTGGGAGTGTGAGGGGCACACACCGGGGGGGACAGAACTGGGGCCCCCCCACATAAAACCTAACTCCTTCTAATTGTGGGGTCAGTGACTCCTATTGGAGACATTTTATCTCACTTCCTGTCCCTGTGGCTACCATACATGTATATTTTTATTGCAGATTTTATTTATGGCAAATTGGTCAACAACCCTAATGATTTGTATTCTTAAAAACATTCTGAATATATTTGTAAAAACATAAAAAAAAAAAGGTTATTTCTATTTACTGTGTTTTATCATCTAGAAAAATGCTAAATGGTTTCAAGGTATGCAATTTAGTGGTGTTATACCTATTAAGAATTACTCCTAATATCAATTTGATAGAGATGAGTTGGCAGAGTTGAGCGTTTGATTGAGTTTGATAGAGAATGAGATTATCTGACTAAAAGGGAAGCAGGATCCCCATTTTTTTAAAGTGTATTTGAGGAAAGTACCTATTCTTCCAGCTTGTTCCCTATGAATAGGTCTAGATTTGACTGTGTGGCAATTTCCAAGTTGTAGCCCTCTAGTGTGCCTCTGGTGACAAGTGTTGATCAGAGAAGGAAATTATTGCTTAGGTACTGGCACATAGCTCTAGATTTTAAATGCTGATTATATTGAAGGTATATTGACAATGTGCATACATTCAGTAGTGACCTTTAGCCAAAAGAGGGGAAGGGGGGTGCGCAACTAGGGGGAAGAAATCAGGTGGGGTGGGAGTGCATAGGTGGACTTGAGTCAGAAGGAGGTGAACTGCACCTGTCAATTAATTCTGAAATGTCTCAAACTGATATCAAAATGATGCCATTGACGAAAGCCTAAAGTTTGTTGACACAACAGGCCCTTATAGTGGCAAATTTAGTAGATGTATTATATTTTAACATTACTGTATCCTGTTGGGTGAAGGGACAGATATTTGCTCAAAACAAAGTAAATTTAGCAGTCTAGATTGTATTTAAATGTATTATATTATAATGTATTTAATGAATCTACTGTGTATTTGGATTGCTGTGAGTAGCAGCTAGTGAATCTTTGAAAATTAGGTCTACTGCTTTCTTTTCTTGATTTTTTTTGGGGTAAACAGTTAACATGAGCCCTGAAGTAGATGTTAAGGTCAAACCGTATCCAGATGACCAACAGGGATGACCTCTCTATAAGTATATAATTTGATGGGGAATACAGACCAATGTTATATTTATTATGTTTATAGTTTTATTTTGTTTACCAAGACTAAAGGCATAAAGTAACAGTAATATTATCTGTAATTCTCATATATTAAATTCCCCAAGAAAGAAACATGTGAAAATTGTATTTTTACACACATATTCATCCTTTTTTCAAACACAGTTTTGATTCCTCTGTTGGTAGTATGGTTGCCATTGAAGCCTCATGATGGCAAAAACATCTTATTGTAAATGTATGTGCCAGTTTTCACACACATTCAGTACTGGCTTAGCGAAAACACAATGTAAATGCAACCCAAGGCAAAATTTAGAGCTTCATTTGACATAATGGAACAAGTCAAGTAAGGAGATCAAAAATCATAAAACATTTTTCATATATGTATTCCCAGAATATGCTTGTTAGAACAGAATGTTTAATGTGTTCAGTAAAAAAAAAACAGATATGAATAAATGTAGCTTGGAAAATATAATAGGCTGTTTTATACAATATCTTCTATACCTTAAAAGAAATATCAGTTATAATTTTTTTGTTGATGATATCACAATATTTGCCATCATATTATTACAGTGAGGACAGTGACAAAGACAGAAGTGATTACAATATTCAGGAAGTCAATGGGCAAAAAAATGAATTGTTACACTTCTCAACCTAATCTCAATCTCAATTTAAATGTGTTCTTTTAAAATAGATATAGTTTGCAGGTTTACAAGCAGACAGCTTTTGTTTTTGTCCCAATAAAGAACACAGGACACCAGGCTATCTACCCACTGATATTGCATCTCCATGCCACCAAGCACCCCTACCACTAAACCCTCTGCACCCCAAACTCTAAACCTCCCTGCCACCCAGCACCCCTACTACTGAACTTGCTGATGCTGATCTTTAGTGTCCACCTTGCACCCCTACCACTGCACCCTTGACTCTGAACCTCCCTGCCACCCAGTACCCTTAACACTGCACTCCCTTACTGTGAATCTCCCTGCCACTCAGCTGTTTTGAAACTGCACCCATCACCTAGAAAACTGCTTTACAAACCCAAGACACTGCCTCCTTGCAACACTGATGCCGCGTACACACGATCAGACCAGTCTGATGAAACTGGTCTGAAGACCAGTTCCATCAGACCAATTCGATGGTGTGTACGACCCATCGGACTGTTGTCCATCGGACCAAGGTTTTAAAACTTGCTTTAAAATCTGTCCGACGGACACCTGTCCGTCGGACAGATTCGATGGTTAGTACACAAAAGCATCGGATCAAAACCCGCTTGCTCAGAATCAATTCGACGCATGCTTGGAAGCATTGAACTTCGTTTTTTCAGCACGTCATTGTGTTCTATGTCACCGCGTTCTGGTCTGATCGGATTTTTGGCCCGATGGTGTGTACACAGATCAGACCATCAGACCACTTCAGCGTGGTCCGATGAAAACGGTCCGTCGGACCAGTTTCATCAGACCAGTCTGATCATGTGTATGTGGCCTGACACCACACTTCGACCTCAGACACTGCAGCAAAACACCCATAGAGACTGCACCTTTTTGCCAGCTAGTAACTCTGTCACTGCATACTCCTCCACTGCTCCTCTTGTCCTTTTTTTTCTGAGCTCTCTGTCCCACTCTGTCTTTGGCTCTTGCCCACCTTCTCCTCCCTCTGGTGATATCATGTCCTGGCTGTAGATGCAGATCACCTCACAGAAGACTCACAAAATTAGCTTCAACTGCCAAAAGACCTGGGATGGGGCACTTTATTCTTCATGCCTCCTAGGTTTTCAGAGTGAAATGACAGCTATGCACTTGACATCTACAGTTTAATAGTCAGGTAGTCAGCCTTCTGGCCTCTGGGGCTGCCGTGCAAGTTGTGTGTGTTCCCAGGGGGAGAGGTCGATGGTGCACACTTCTAGGATGAGAGGAATAGAGAAGGAATAGAGAAGTCAAACACTGTTATGGAACCCTTTGTGGCAGCCATTTTTAAAAAGTTTGACATCCAGATTTTTCTTTTACTTACAAGGTAAGTGTTTAGTTTCAAATATAACACCAGTATTTATTACTCCTCCCTCCTAAGCTTTTCAACATCTTATAATAGGAATCTTTTATAATACATTTTTTTAATGTATTTTTTTGGAATAGATCTAGGATGCTTTAACTGCTTACGGACCGCCGCATGTACATTTACGTCGGCAGAATGGCACAGACAGGCACATCAACGTATATATATACGTTGGTGTCTTGAGGGGGTTCGGGGGTCCGATCGTACATACGGCGGTCCGGATACCTGGGCGAGCGATCCGTGCAGAGGGGGCGGCGGTTCGTTTTTGTCCGCCCCCTCCGGATTGCTCTCAGCCAATGCGTGTGCTCCCTCTGCAGTGCACTTCCTCCTCCTGTGTAAACACAGGAAGGAGGAAGTGATGTGATCGCTCCCTCTGCATTTTTTTCGACCACCGCTGAGGAGAGATCACATCGCACAGTAAGTCTGCACAACACTACACTGACACACAGACACATAGGCACATTTAACCCCCCTGATCGACCCCCCCCCCCCCTCCCCCCTGTCACAGTGTCACTGAATGCAGTGACTATATGTATGATCACTGCAGTTAGTGTCAATGTGACAGGCAGTTAGGGTTAGGTCCAGGGTAGCCCCCTACCCCCCCTAATATAGTTTTAACTCCTTGATCACCGCCCTTGTTAACCCTTTCACTCCCTATTGCCAGCGTCACTAAGCGATCATTTTTCTGATCGCTGTATTAGTGTCGCTGTTCCCGCTAGGTAGCTATTTTTTTTTTATTGCGCTTTTTTTTTTACTAAAGACATCTGGCTAAAGACATAAATGGCTAAATACATTTTGGCCTAAATGTTTGACTAAAATTTAGTTTATTTGATTTTTCTTATAACAAAAAGTAAAAAATATTGATTTTTTTTTCAAAAGTTTCACTTTATTTTTGTATATACAGTGTAGCGCAAAAAAAAATCGCAGAGGCGATCAAATACCACCAAAAGAAAGCTCTATTTGTGGGAAGAAAAGGACGCAAATTTTGTTTGGGAGCCACGTCGCACGACTGCGTAATTGTCATTTAAAACGACGCAGTGCCGAATCGCAAAAAGGGGCCAGGTCATTTACCTGCATTTTGGTCCGGGTCTTAAGTGGTTATTGTACCGTATACCTTTTTTTGAGATATTAACTAAAGTAGAACTGTGCCACTATTACCAAATTGTCACCTTTAACTAGACAATGAAGCTGCTATCTTAATTGATCCAGTGAATAACCAAACAAATTAAAAAATCTTTCTAAGAGCGCAAGCACAAGTTAACCTACTACTGTATGTGAACCAATGCAAAGAATTATATCTCAATAAAGGGCAAAATTATTTTACAAAATACTACAAAAAATTCCAGTGCTATAAACTAGGGTTGTCCCGATACCACTTTTTTAGGACCGAGTACAAGTACCGATACTTTTTTTCAAGTAGTCGCCGATACCGAATACCGATACTTTTTTTAAATGTGTCCCCAAATGCAGCCATGTCCCCCATATATCCAGCCATGTCCCCCCATATATCCAGCCATGTCCCCCCACATATGCAGCCATGTCCCCCACAAATGCAGCCATGTCCCCCCAGCCATGTCCCCCCACATATGCAGCCATGTCCCTCCAGCCATGTCCCCCACATATGCAGCCATGTTCCTCCAGCCATGTCCCCCACATATACAGCCATGTCCCCGCAGCCATGTCCCCCACATATGCAGCCATGTCCACCACATATGCAGCCATGTCCTCCACATATGCAGCCATATCCCCGCAGCCATGTCCCCCACATATGCAGCCATGTCCCTCCAGCCATGTCCCCCACATATGCAGCCATGTCCCTCCAGCCATGTCCCCCACATATGCAGCCATGTCCATCCAGCCATGTCCCCCACATATGCAGCCATGTCCCCCCAGCCATGTCCCCCACATATGCAGCCATGTCCCCCCAGCCATGTCCCCCACATATGTAGCCATGTCCCCCCAGCCATGTCCCCCACATATGCAGCCATGTCCCTTCAGCCATGTCCCTCCAGCCATGTCCCCCACATATGCAGCCATGTCCCTCCAGCCATGTCCCCCACATATGCAGCCATGTCCCTTCAGCCATGTCCCTCCAGCCATGTCCCTTCAGCCATGTCCCCCATACCTAGTGGCCGCCCGGGGAACATCATAGCTTTCATTTGAATAGCTGTAGTGTTCCTACGCATATAGACACTCCCCCTTTCTCGGGATTGAACAGATCACGATCACCCATCCAATCCCGAGCAAGGGGGAGTGTCTATACGCGCGGGAACCCTACAGCTATTCAAATGAAAGCTGTGATGTTCCCGCACGCTTTAACCATGGGGCGTGTGTGGTGGCTTTTATTGCGGCGTGTGCGGCAGCTTTCATTGCGGCGGCGGCGGGACAAGTATTCTATTTAGGTATCGGGGGTATTTGCGGGAGTACAAGTACTCCCGCAAATACTTGGTATCAGTCCCGATACCGATACTGGTATCGGTATCGGGACAACCCTACTATAAACACAAAATTAGAATACATATACAATAAGTACAATTACATATTAAAGGAGAGTTTCACCCATAAAAAGAAAGGTACATTACTGTGCAGCAAATAACCTAATCAAGGACATTTGGACAAAAATGTATTTTTTCTTACTATTTCATGCCTGTTGCTATGCGGTCCCTTCTAATCTTCCCCTTCCTCACCACGGCACCTGATGTAATTTCCTTTGCTGCTTCTGTTAACTACTGCTCCTGGGAGATGTGTGTCATAATTTCCCAAGAGTCAGTGGGCAGCGTCAAGGGCTAGAATCGCTGTATTTGGCCATCACAACAGGACGGGCACTTCTGCCACCGCCACCCGTTGTGATGGCAAACTGTGTAGTTTCCTGTGCCGCAACGTATGATTTTTTTAACTATTTATTTGTATGATACAGCTGCAAATAAGTATTTGAACACCTGAGAAAATCAATGTTAATATTTGGTACAGTAGCCTTTGTTTGCAATTACAGAGGTCAAACGTTTCTTGTAGTTTTTCACCAGGTTTGCACACACTGGAGGAGGGATTTTGGCCCACTCCTCCACACAGATCTTCTCTAGATCAGTCAGGTTTCTGGGCTGTCGCTGAGAAACACAGAGTTTGAGCTCCCTCCAAAGATTCTCTATTGGGTTTAGGTATGGAGACTGGCTAGGCCACGCCAGAACCTTGATATGCTTCTTACAGAGCCACTCCTTGGTTATCCTGGCTGTGTGCTTCGGGTCATTGTCATGTTGGAAGACCCAGCCTAAACCCATCTTCAAAGCTCTAACTGAGGGAAGGAGGTTGTTGCCCAAAATCTCGCAATACATGGCCCCGGTCATCCTCTCCTTAATACAGTGCAGTCGCCCTGTCCCATGTGCAGAAAAACACCCCCAAAGCATGATGCTACCACCCCCATGCTTCACAGTAGGGATGGTGTTCTTGGGATGGTACTCATCATTCTTCTTCCTCCAAACACGGTTAGTGGAATTATGACCAAAAAGTTATATTTTGGTCTCATCTGACCACATGACTTTCTCCCATGACTCCTCTGAATCATCCAAATGGTAATTGGCAAACTTAAGACGGGCCTTGACATGTGCTGGTTTAAGCAGGGGAACCTTCCGTGCCATGCATGATTTCAAACCATGACGTCTTAGTGTATTACCAACAGTAACCTTGGAAACGGTGGTCCCAGCTCTTTTCAGGTCATTGACCAGCTCCTCCCGTGTAGTCCTGGGCTGATTTCTCACCTTTCTTAGGATCATTGAGACCCCATGAGGTGAGATTTTGCATGGAGCCCCAGTCCGAGGGAGATTGTCAGTCATGTTTAGCTTCTTCCATTTTCCAATGATTGCTCCAACAGTGGACCTTTTTTCACCAAGCTGCTTGGCAATTTCCCCGTAGCCCTTTCCAGCCTTGTGGAGGTGTACAATTTTGTCTCTAGTGTCTTTGGACAGCTCTTTGGTCTTGGCCATGTTAGTAGTTGGATTCTTACTGATTGTATGGGGTGGACAGGTGTCTTTATGCAGCTAATGACCTCAAACAGGTGCATCTAATTTAGGATAATAAATGGAGTGGAGGTTGACATTTTAAAGGCAGACTGACAGGTCTTTGAGGGTCAGAATTCTAGCTGATAGACAGGTGTTCAAATACTTCTTTGCAGCTGTATAATACAAATAAATAGTTAAAAAAATCATACATTGTGATTTCTGGATTTTTTTTTTTGATTATGTCTCTCACAGTGGACATGCACCTACGATGACAATTTCAGACCCCTCCATGATTTCCAAGTGGGAGAACTTGCAAAATAGCAGGGTGTTCAAATACTTATTTTCTGCACTGTAAATATAATAAAAAGTTGTCTTCAATAAGGTGTCCAGTACATTGAACTTTTTGATGAATTGTATGTGCTTGATATCCCTCATCCACTATCTTGCACCTCCACATGAAGATTCCGACACCACTAGCGCTGTCAGATAGATTTTTTCTTTATCTGAAATAAGCTAGGAAATAAAAGTTAACAAATGTACATTAACTAATTACACTGCTAGACTGAACATAAGCAAGTGCTCTGCTGAATTAATTACCCAATGATTGCAGAGCAGCTTGATCTTTGTATATGCTAAAGAGACAGTAATACATGAAAAATAACAGATGTTTCATGTAATGTCAGGTCATTTGTCCTAATTCAAAAGAGATTTGTAAATATATGCTAAAGACATTAACCTTTTTCAGTAAGGGAAATCTCACTTCAGAAATATTTGCATCTGAAGAGAATCTGAAAGAGGGAATCAAAACATAATCTGAATGACAAAAACATTACCTATTATGATAACGTTTAAAGGTGTAGTCCACTTTGAATTGAAAATGAAACCTTTAAAGTGGTTCTATGCATTAAGATAAAAAATCTTCTGTGTGCAGCTCCCCTCTCCCCCAGTCCTCCCAATACTTACCTGAAGTCTCCGCTGCCCCAGGACTGTCCCTCCTCATTGGCTGAGACAGCAGCAGGGCGCCATTGGCTCCTGCTGCTGTCAATCAAAGTCAGTGAGACAATGAGGAGAGAGAGAGAGGATGGGGCTGAACCGTGGTTCTGTGTCTAAATGAACACATCAAGCAGCAACTCGGCTCAGGTGCCCCCATAGCAAGCTGCTTGCTGTGGAGGCACTCAGCAGGGGGAGAAGCCAGGAGCACCAGCAAGGGACCTGAGAAGAGGAGGATCTGGGCTGCTCTGTGCAAAACCTCTGCACAGAGCAGGTAAGTATGACATGTCAGCTATTTTTTTTTTTTTAATGTCTTTAGTATCACTTTAAGGCAAATAGGGATTATAGCTTACAAAGTCCGGTCATACACGATGCAAACGACACACAGACAGTGTTAACAGGGGAATTGGCAATTGTCTTCTCCCAGCTGGGGGGGGGGGGCAGTGGAAGCAGCTACTAGCGATAACCGCAAGAGAATCCGGCAAGCTGGTTGTACCCAAGTTGATCGATTGATTTAGCCTGCCCATTAATGGTTCTAATTTCGGCCGGTTCAGCAGGCCTTATTCAGTACATTGCTCTTCCATCGAGAAAGCTTGTTTATAATACAGGAGAGGTATTCCCAACTAGACTGACTATGGACTCCTTGCTGCCCCTCATAAACACAAAACCTAATTATTATCATGATTATAAAGTATTTATATACAGGTAGTGGCAACAGTTTGCACAGGTCAATACAACAGTTACAAAACTATTCAATACAAGAGGATTTAGAGGGCACATGAAAATGTATAATCTAAAAGGAAATTGAATCAACATGTTGATACTAAAAAAGATTCTCACAGCCACCATTTAGATTCAAACCTGGCTTGGAATTTTGTGCTGATACAGTAGGCAGATAGCATGGTGACCCTGTTGGGTTGCTCACTGGATTCTAGATGCAGCATATAACACAGAACACAGATTTAGGTAACTGTTCACTTTGTTAAAGTGGTTGTATAGGTCATACTTACCTCCACTGTGCAGTTTGTTTTGCACAGAGTGGCCCCCGACGTCCTCTTCTGGGGTCCCATTGCGGCTCTCGCGGCTCCTCCCTGCAAAAGCTAACCCCCTCTGGGAAGCTCTTTCCCGAGGGGGTTAGCTTGTGGGCGCGCTCCCGTATGATACATAGCTGCCGTATGTATCACTCAGCTCTGCCCCCGATGCTCCGTGTCATTGAATTTGATTGAACAGCAGCGTGAGCCAATGGTTGCGCTGCTATCAATTTATCCAATGAAGAGTCAGGAAAAGCCGAGATGCCTTGGCAGCAATCAAGCACGTTTGCGATGCAGAACTTTCCAGGGCTCAGGTAAATAAACGGGGGGGGGCTGGGGGCGCTAATCATCGGATGTTTTTTCACCTTAATGCATAGAATGCTTTAAGGTGAAAAAACATGTACCTTTACAACCCCTTTAAATAGTTTAGCTATTTTGGCTTTAGAAAAGCAGAAGAGTTTGTGAAAGAATCACTCACAGTGGAAATTACATGCAAAACTAAAAAGAGAGAAGCATAAAGTGGTGTTTATGCAGCCTAATTTAAAGTAGGGTAGTTATCTATAGATAAGGATGATTAGTGACAAATCTAAAAAAATATATATATTATATTTCTCAACCTTCTCTTGTTAGCTCATCTGTTGGAAGTATGGCCAATGTTTACCTCTGATCAGTCGTCTCCTGGGCATTTGTCACTGACCTGTTGATCACTTATCTGATGGACTGTCACTCCGTGGTCATGTGTCTGTGGCTTGCTAACGTTTGGACCTCCTGTAGCATCTGCTGATGTCGATTTTTGTCTACCCTAAGTCCTCCCGCCCACTGGTTGACACTGCTTCTGTCCTCCTGTCCATCTTCTTCTGCTATTCCATCTTTGAATTCTGACTGTGCATGTTAGAAGGAATGACCAAGCATGGATCTTCTGATTGGTCCATTGTTCTTTAAAGGCCCACCATGCCCAGGCTTTGGTTGTCTATTGTTGTTTGATTGCACTCTTTGTATTCCTGAACTATGTTCCCATTGCTGTTCCTGCCACTCTGTACTCCCAATATTTATTATTTACCCTTTTTCACCATCTCCTGAACCTGTCTGCTGTGTTTCTGGATACATCTCTTAGAATATCATACTTACTAGTTCTTTGTTGCGTCTCATCCATTGATGGTTCTTAGTGTATATTTCTTTACTTTATCCACTGAAATAGGAAAATGTTCCTAAGTGAACATTCTCAAGTCTTGGGTCTCACAAATTGTTGACTATTGTTTTAGATATACAGTATATCTGTTTATTACAACAGTTTTGTATATCACACAAAAACTGAGTCTTGAATGTAATTCATATTTATATATTCAAGAAAGAGTGTGCATTGGGAGGTCATTTTTATTTGTACTTGGTCTTAACGCATTGATCTTTGCATTGGTTTATATACCCCTGGTGTTTCTCTCCTGCTAGCAGTTAAGAAGTATTATAGCTTTAGGGCTGGAATACATAAGTATTTGCAATTTGATTCTGATATCAGTTTGTGAGGCAAATCTTAGCTATAGAGCATAATGTTTACATTTTCATTTGGACCTTATGGAGCAGAACACATTCAAACTAATCTCATTGTCCCATATACCTCAAACCTTAGAATGTATCAAAATGTTGTTCTGTTTTCTTTGTGGGACAGGATATAAACTGAAACCCATACAGATATATATATTCAAACTCTAATTTATTCTATTTGAAATTTGAATTTTGGAAGATGGTTATATTCATCCTATTTTATTCTATTTTGTTATTTTTTTTCTATACTATTCTGCTATTTTCTTTTCTGTTCAAATCTATTATTTTCTATTCTATTCAAATTTGAATTGATTCTATTTTAATTTTGGGAAATGGTTATATTCATTCTATTATAGTCCATTCTAGTCTAGTCTTTTCTATTTAGTTATTTTCTTATGTATTCAAATTCAAATTTATTCTATTTGAAATTTGAATTTCAGAGGCTGGTTATTTTCTTTCTATTCTATTTGTTTCTATTATATTCTAGTCCATTCTGTTTTTTTATTTTCTGTTTTACTCTTTTCTTTTCTATATTTTTTATCCTATTCCTTTTTTTTCTATTCTATTTTATTGTAAGTAATAAAATGCAGCGCCCAAACCAAAAGGGCCTCACTAGAGGGAGAACCCTATATAATAATAGTGACGTGAAAAAAGTGTAATCTTGCAAAACACTATACTAGATCATTAAATCACCAAAATCTAGTGATAATTCCAGTAATAAGTGCACTCCTTATCAAACTGAGCTAAGGAAAAGAACACTGTAGAGAAGGGAACTTTCGAATCAAATTCCAATCTTGGCCTTAGTTGGCATAATGAATTAGCATGTGTCTACAGTGAGTTGTGCGTGTAACATAATAAGCTATACCTCCCGTGCAAGGGTATGGTGCACAGCACAAATATGTATATATAGGTGCAAAAAATCAATAAATAATACTGTTCAACATGCATATAGACAGTCCATGCACCAATAGGTGTAGAAACACAAAAATTCCTCTTGAGTGGAGATACAAAATATCAACAGTGGAATCCTCAATGATAGTATGGTAAGAATGGACACCCTTACCGGACAAGATGGACTCACACTACACCATACGGTGGGGGAGTCTTTCAGGCCTGTATGGACCGGTTGTCCTCTCTGGTCACCTCCAGTTGTTAGCTTTGCGGTGTGTTGTGTCCAAGGATTCGCTGAGGTTTTCCACTGAGGTTTTCCGTTGAAAAGAGTGAGTTCCGTGATAGTACTCAATTATTGTTGTATTGAGGAATAAAAAAGAAAAAACTCCTCATAGTGTAAAAAATGTAATGCACTTCACAATAATAACACATGAGTGAAAAAATTGGTAAAATAAAATAAAATAAAATTCACAGCAATGTCCCATGAGTGAAAATATGAAATAAAAATAAAGTCCAAAAAATCCAAACTATAAGTCGCACTTGTATAAAAAACAGCAACAAAAACACACAATGACTCTACCACCTAAAATGGAGAGTACGTTCCCAATGGTGTGCAGTAAGTGATGATAAGATCAGCGTACCCGACCGGTTTCGTCTAAAAAAGACATCAACAGGGACATACACCCCTGTTGATGTCTTTTTTAGACGAAACCGGTCGGGTACGCTGATCTTATCATCACTTACTGCACACCATTGGGAACGTACTCTCCATTTTAGGTGGTAGAGTCATTGTGTGTTTTTGTTGCTGTTTTTTATACAAGTGCGACTTATAGTTTGGATTTTTTGGACTTTATTTTTATTTCATATTTTCACTCATGGGACATTGCTGTGAATTTTATTTTATTTTATTTTACCAATTTTTTCACTCATGTGTTATTATTGTGAAGTGCATTACATTTTTTACACTATGAGGAGTTTTTTCTTTTTTATTCCTCAATACAACAATAATTGAGTACTATCACGGAACTCACTCTTTTCAACGGAAAACCTCAGTGGAAAACCTCAGCGAATCCTTGGACACAACACACCGCAAAGCTAACGACTGGAGGTGACCAGAGAGGACAACCGGTCCATACAGGCCTGAAAGACTCCCCCACCGTATGGTGTAGTGTGAGTCCATCTTGTCCGGTAAGGGTGTCCATTCTTACCATACTATCATTGAGGATTCCACTGTTGATATTTTGTATCTCCACTCAAGAGGAATTTTTGTGTTTCTACACCTATTGGTGCATGGACTGTCTATATGCATGTTGAACAGTATTATTTATTGATTTTTTGCACCTATATATACATATTTGTGCTGTGCACCATACCCTTGCACGGGAGGTATAGCTTATTATGTTACACGCACAACTCACTGTAGACACATGCTAATTCATTATGCCAACTAAGGCCAAGATTGGAATTTGATTCGAAAGTTCCCTTCTCTACAGTGTTCTTTTCCTTAGCTCAGTTTGATAAGGAGTGCACTTATTACTGGAATTATCACTAGATTTATGTGATTTAATGATCTAGTATAGTGTTTTGCAAGATTACACTTTTTTCACGTCACTATTATTATACAGGGTTCTCCCTCTAGTGAGGCCCTTTTGGTTTGGGCGCTGCATTTTATTACTTACACCGTTTTCACAATTATCTTTTGTTGTGCTGGCTGCCCAGAAGCTCACTTGGTTTGGCGCAATATATACACTTTATATATATTCTATTTTATTCTCTTTTGAAACTTGAAAACTATTCAAATCCAAAAAGAAATCCAATTTGAATTAAAAAAATTATTTGAATTTGAAAACATTTCGAATTTGAAAACTATTCGAATTCATAAAGTATTTGAAAATTATTTGAATACTATTCAAATTTCAATTTCATTATTTCCGATTTAGTTAAATTCTGTACTATTGTAATTTAAGAATTCGGATACATCCAAATTTCTGAAAAACAAAAATTCATCTGAATTTCAATTCAGAACAAAACGGCCCGCACATGTCTATTTAATACAACCCAGCTCTCAAACTCCAGTCAAACATGCCTATACTATATTTTAAAGCTGGCAAATTGACCACATTAACTGTCCTAAATGATATTGGCATCTTATTTAAATAGTTTTTAGTCTCTATCAAATTGTGATTTTGTTCTGTTCTATAATATGTTGGTCATCCTAAAATATTGATATGATTAGAGAAACTGGCATCAAGGGAGTGGCTGCTGAACACTTTAACACCCTCTCCAAACTCCTCAGATCCTTTGTTTGGTAAGGTCATATCTGTAAACACCCTCATCAGGGAACAGGAAAAAATGTCTGCATCCGCAGCTCATGAGCTCTTGTTTGTCATTTAAACTGCTAAGGATACTGGAAGAGTCATTTATGACGGAGCCAGTGACTTTATCAGATCAGAAATACTCAGCAAATTGGACTCTACACAGGAACCAAGGACCAGGTGAACTTTGCAATTACTTTTCACTTTTAAGCTTGTTAATTTTACTGTTGCTATTGTCTATTTTGGAACATTATTTATGTACTATTATTATTATGCAGGAGTTATATATCACCAACAGAGCGATGCTTTACAAAATATAGGGAAACAGTACAGCTACAATACAATTCAAGACAATAGGGTTAGTGGGGCCCTGCTAGTGAGAGCTTACAATCTGTATTCTGTAAATATTTTCTGCACCTTAAAAATAAATTGATATTTAACCACTTAACCCCCGGACCATATTGCTGGTCAAAGACCGGGCCACTTTTTGCGATTCGGCACTGCTTCGCTTTAACTGACAATTGCGCGGTCATGCGACGTGGCTCCCAAACAAAATTGGCATCCTTTTTTCCCACAAATAGAGCTTTCTTTTGGTGGTATTTGATCACCTCTGCGGTTTTTAGTTTTTGCGCTATAAACAAAAATAGAGTGACAATTTTGAAAAAAAAAAAATATTTTTTACTTTTTTTCTATAATATCCTCTAAAAATATCGAGAAAAAAAAATCCTCAGTTTAGCCCGATATGTATTCTTCTACATATTTTTCGTAAAAAAAAATAGCAATAAGCGTTTATTGATTGGTTTGCGCAGAAGTTATAGCGTTTACAAAATAGGGGGTAGTTTTATGGCATTTTTATTAATATTTTATTTTTATTACTAGTAATGACGGCATGGCATTTATTTTTTCGGTACTGCGACATTATGGCGGACACTTCGGACACTTTTGACACATTTTTGGGACCATTGGCATTATAGCGATCAGTGCTATAAAAATGCATTGGATTACTATAAAAATGCCACTGGCAGGGAAGGGGTTAACGCTGGGGGGCCGGGAAGAGGTTAAGTATGTTGCCTGGGTGTGTTCTAACTGTAGGGAGGTGGACTCACTAGGGGAAATGACTGATCGCTGTTCATACATTGTATGAACAGACGGTCAGGCATTTCTCCCCTGACAGAACCGGGAGCTGTGTGTTTACACACACAGCTCCCGATCCTCGCTCTGTAACGAGCGATTGCGTGTGCCCGGCGGCAATCGCGCCCACCACTATTGGCTGCTGGACGAGGTGACGTAGAGTTAAGTGCTCTTGCCCAGCAGAGCCGACCTCCCGCCGTATAATTGCGGCGGCTGGTCGGCAAGCAGTTAAAAATCAATAAGCTAGTTCTCTAAATGCTTCAAATAAGAAATTAAAGACTAATTCCCTCTTTATAGAAAGGTGCATGTGTCCGTTAAAACACGTGATGGCAAATATTGTATGTACATATCAAAGATTAACTACCCCATCAAGAACGCAATGACGTACAACACTACAATGAGCTGAGAAAATGAAGTTTAATGCTTCCGAGCATTTGAGAACCAGCTCTCAATCTTTTGTTGGCGGAATTTCCGACAGCAAAAGGCAGATGGAGCATACACACAGTCTGAATTTCCATTTTAAAAGCTCACATTGGACTTTTGCTGTCCGAATTTCCGATCGTGTGTATGGGGCATTAGCCTGCTGGCACTTAGGTTGTTCCACAAGCTGGAAACTCTTTTGCAGGGTGAGGCTGAGAGCGCAATCATCACAATATGACAGCAATGACAGATTGTCACCATCACACTATTTACTGACCAGTATACAGAAGTGTCATGCAGGTGGAATGAGCATGCAGTATAAGGCAAAAACATTTGCCCAACTGTCTATGACTAGGGACTTAAACTCTGCCCATATGGTTCAAATAAGGTTAAGTTCCAAAACAAATAGATAGGGTAAATCCACCTTCTGGAGGTAAAAACAACTCTTCTCTGTTTAAAAAAAGTTGTTTTAGATAAACTTTAAAAAAACATTTTTTAAATATCTTAATTTGATTGGTATTAACCTCTTGCAATTTCCCATAAAATAGTTCAGGCAGGGAGAGCGAGAAGCAACACAAAGAGCTGAATAGTTGTGCTACAATATACTAACAAAGAACATGCTGATAGGAGAGAATCCAGTGACAGCAATACAACAGAGACCTCTCCACTGCTGCTTCTTCACTTCATACAGTATCTCACAAAAGTGAGTACACCCCTCACATTTTTGTAAATATTTTATTATAGCTTTTCATGTGACAACGCTGAAATGGGGCAGCATGAGTGCTGCTAGCACTGGGGAGCTACAGTTTATTGAGGGAACCATCAATGCCAACATGTACTGTGACATACTGAAGCAGGGCATGATCCCCACCCTTCAGAGACTGGGCCGCAGGGCAGTATTCCAACACGACCCCAAACACACCTCCACGATGACTACTGACTTGCTAAAGAAGCTGAGGGTAAAGGTGATGGACTGGCCAAGCATGTCTCCAGACCTAAACCCTATTGAGCATCTGTAGGGCATCCTATAAAACGGAAGGTGGAGGAGCACAAGGTCTCTAACATCCACCAGCTCTGTGATGTCATCATGGAGGAGTGGAAGAGGACTCCAGTGGCAATCTGTAAAGTTCTGGTGAACGCCATGCCCAATAGGGTTCAAGCAGTGCTGGAAAATAATAGGGGCCACACAAAATATTGACACATTGGGCCCAATTTGGAAATTTTTACTTTGGGGTGAATTTCCTTTTGTTGCCAGCGGTTTAGACATTAATGGCTGTGTGTTGAGTTATTTTAAGGGAACAGCACATTTGCACTGTTATACAAGCTGTACACTCACTACTTTACATTGTAGCAAGGTGTCATTTCTTCAGTGCTGTCACATGAAAAGATACAGTATAGTAAAATATTTACAAAAATGTGAGGGGTGTACTCACTTTTGTGAGATATTGTATGTATATATATATATACAGGGCCAGATTCAGAACATCATGGGCCTGGTGCTGAGGATTTTGGTGGGGCCTTTTATAAATAATAAATAAATGCCTGAGAATCACAGCGCAGCAATGGAGGGCCCAGTCTGAAAATTTAAGTGTACCCTAATGTGCTAATATGCTGTGCATACTTGTACATTGTGGCATAACCTACCCCAGGTCCTCTAAAAAGTAGTAATGTCAGGAAAGTTTACTACTGCTTTAATATCACAGGATCCCAGAAACCTCTCATGGGGCCCCCTACTGACCCAGTGGCCCTTGGGCAGTGCATAAGTGCATAGTTGCCAACATTTAAAAAATATTTTCAGGGACACTTTTTTTCACAAGTGCTATATTTAGAGTAGCTGAGATCCCCTATGTTTCTTTGTACATCACAGTAGTAATCACAAAATTAAATAAGTTCTAATAATGGAACAGAACAAATATGAGAACTGATATTTCCTTTAGTTTAACTAACTAAAGTGTGTCCATTCTAGAGCTGGTAACATTGAGGGTATTCTGTATCATTTTAAAGAACTGTTTTTGCGGGTAAGTGACATAGGGGAGGAGTACGGATGATATATAAGTGGGAATTATGTGCAGGTGAGTTAGAGGAATGTGGAGGGTCTAACATTGGGCACTAGGTACAGGAGAAGAGTGCAAAGGGTACGGCAAAATGCACAAAGTACAGGAGAGGAGTGTGGAGGGTATGACAGGGGGCAGTATGTACAGGAGAGAAGTGTGGAGGGGATGACAGTGAGCAGTATGTATAAAAGAGAAGCGTGGAGGGTACGACAGTGGGCAGTATGTACAGGAGAGAAGTGTATGACAGCAGGCACTATGTACAGGAGAGGAGTGTGGATGGTATGACAGTAGGCAGTATGTACAGGAGAGGAGTGTGGATGGTATGATAGTGGGCACTATGTATAGGAGAGGAGTGTGGAGGGTCTAACAGTGGGCACTATGTACAGGAGAGGAGTGTGGAGGGTATGACAGTGGGCAGTATGTACAGGAGAGGAGTGTGGAGGGGATTACAGTGAGCAGTATGTACTGGACAGAAGTGATGAGGGTATGACAGTGGGCGGTATGTACAGGAGAGGAGTGTGGAGGGGATTACAGTGAGCAGTATGTACTGGACAGAAGTGATGAGGGTATGACAGTGGGCGGTATGTACAGGAGAGAAGTGTATGACAGCAGGTACTATGTACAGGAGAGGAGTGTGAAGGGTATGACAGTGGGCAGTTTGTACAGGAGAGGAGTGTGAAGGGTATGACAGCGGGCAGTATGTACAGGAGGAGTGTGGGGGTATGACAGAGGGTAGTATGTACCAGAGAGAAGTGTGGAGGGTATGATGGGGCAGTATTTACAGCAGAGAAGTGCCGAGGGTTTGACAGTGGGCAGTATGTACAGGAGAGGAATGGGGATGGTATTAAAGTGGGCACTATGTATAGGAGAGGAGTGTGGAGGGTGCGACAGTGGACACTATGTACAGGATAGAAGTGTATGACAGCAGGCACTATGTACAGGAGAGGAGTGTGGGGGTTATGACAGTGGGTGTTCTGTATAGGAGAGGAGTGTGGAGGGTATAATAGCGGTCACTATGTACAGGAGAGGAGTGTGGAGGGTATGAAAGTGGGCACTATGTATAGGCGAGAAGTGTGGAGAGTATGACAGTGTGCACTATGTACAGGAGAGGAGTGTGGAGAGTATGACAGACTATGTACAGGAGTGGAAGGATGTTTAGGGACTGTGTAGTGGTTAAGCGGTACATACATGGATTGAAATTACACCAAATATGCAGAGACCAGCCATAGTCGATCTATGTATGGGCTAGCTGTTTTACACAAGTCAATCTATTAATCGACTTGAGTACAACCAGCCTGTTTTTCCCAAAACAATCAGTGCTGCCAGCTATAGATAGCAACACTGATCATTGTACTCACTGGCAGAACACAACAACACTACAGGAGTGATTCCCCCATCCACAGGTCAGCAGGTGAGAGGGTGTGTGGGGACAGGCTGGGGAGAGATACCAGTCAGTGGCTGGGTAGGCACTGGCTAGTATCAGAGCCAGATACACACAGGTTAGGCTGGGTTCACACTACGATTTTCCCGTCCGTCAGCCGCATACGATTTCAGTTTTGAAAACGTACGGGCCCGTACGGGAAAACGCATACATAGACAATGCATTGCAAATCGTATGCACTCAGATGCATCCGGGTGCGTACGATTTGCTGGCAAAACGTTTTTTAACAGTACACAAAACCGTGTTCGACCACGGTTTTGAGTCCGTTTTTGAAACCGTATGGCAAACGCATACGTTTTTTTTAACATGAAAGTCAATGGAAAACGCACATATGTGCGGTTCCATACGTATAAACCGTATGCGTTTTTCGTCTGCGCATGCACATTTTCAAAACAAGAAAATCTTTATTTATTAAATTACACTAATTCCAAAAACGTATGCGTTTTTTTTAATCAAAACCGGATGGAACCGTATGCACTTTTGAAACCGTATACGTTTTATAAACGCATACGTTTACGTACGGTTCAATCCGTTTCAGCCGCATACGTTTTTTCATATAAATCGTATGCGGCTGACGGACGGGAAAATCGTAGTGTGAACCCAGCCTTACATACGTCGCAATCGTTAGAGTGAGAGCAATAATTCTAGCACTAGACCTCCTCTGTAACTCTAAACATATAACCTAAAAAATGTTTTAAAGCATCGCTTAGGATACCAAAAAAAATCGCGCTAACTTTAGTGTTTTTTTTTAATGAATGAACAGTTTATTTCCAAAAAAAACACGTTTGAAAAATTGCTGCGCAAATACAGTACCGTGCTAGAGCTGCACAATTAATCGTTAAAAAATCGTGATCTTGATTTAACCCCCCTGACATCTCCAATGCAGAGTTTGCTGATTCTTTCATATAACAAGTGGAGAGACTTTCAGCTGTCAAAAGTAAATATCCGGACAGTCTGCCAAGTTCTTAGCAGGAAACATTGTAACTAACGCTTTCTTCATAGATCAAAGGGATAAACTTCTGTGTGTAAAGAAAATATCCGACTGTCTGCCAAGTTTGTAAATAACATGAAACATTGTAACCAACTTCCTTTTTAGATCAAACTTATGTGTGTAAATGCAAGAAATGTAACCACTTAAAGTCCAACACTTGTTTAACCACTTAGCAACCACCTGCCGAAAAATAACGGCGGCAAGGTGGTTGCTTAACTCTGGGATCACGTTATATAACGTGATTCCAGAGTCGCGCTCCCGCGCGCCCCCTGGGGCGCGCACACGGGAATGTCCGTGACCGCCGGGTCCAGAGGACCCGGCGGGTCACGAATCACGGTAAATCGCCGCTGATAGCGGCGGTTTACCACGTGATCGCGCCGTCCAATGACGGCGCGATCAGATGTAAACAGACCGGCGTCATTTGATGACGCCGGTTCCTCCCTCCTCTCTCTGTACCGATCGGTACAGTGTGAGAGGAGAAGGGGAGGGAGCGGATGGCAGCGCCAGTGCTGCGGGATGGATCTGTGACAAATGTAGTCACAGATCCATCCATCCATCCCTCCCTGCTCAGCCATCCCTGCTGCATATACTCTGCAATGCTGGGCAATACTCTGGGGGGGGGGCAATACTCTGGGGGGGGGCAATACTCTGGGGGGGGGCAATACTCTGGGGGGGGGGGCAATACTCTGGGGGGGGCAATACTCTGGGCATACTCTGGGCATACTCTGGTGGGCATACTCCGCAATACTCTGGGCATACTCTGGTGGGCATACTCCGCAATACTCTGGGCATACTCTGGGCATACTCTGGTGGGCATACTCCGCAATACTCTGGGCATACTCTGGGCATACTCTGGTGGGCATACTCCGCAATACTCTGGGCATACTCCGCAATACTCTGGGCATACTCCGCAATACTCTGGGCATACTTCCGCAATACTCTGGGCATACTCTGCAATACTCTGGGCATACTCCGCAATACTCTGGGCATACTCCGCAATACTCTGGGCATACTCCGCAATACTCTGGGCATACTCCGCAATACTCTGGGCATACTCCGCAATACTCTGGGCATACTCTGGGCATACTCTGGTGGGCATACTCCGCAATACTCTGGGCATACTCTGCAATACTCTGGGCATACTCCGCAATACTCTGGGCATACTCTGGGCATACTCTGGTGGGCATACTCCGCAATACTCTGGGCATACTCTGGGCATACTCTGGGCATACTCCGCAATACTCTGGGCATACTCTGGGCATACTCTGGTGGGCATACTCCGCAATACTCTGGGCATACTCTGGGCATACTCTGGTGGGCATACTCCGCAATACTCTGGGCATACTCCGCAATACTCTGGGCATACTCCGCAATACTCTGGGCATACTCCGCAATACTCTGGGCATACTCCGCAATACTCTGGGCATACTCCGCAATACTCTGGGCATACTCCGCAATACTCTGGGCATACTCTGCAATACTCTGGGCATACTCTGCAATACTCTGGGCATACTCCGCAATACTCTGGGCATACTCCGCAATACTCTGGGCATACTCCGCAATACTCTGGGCATACTCTGCAATACTCTGGGCATACTCTGCAATACTCTGGGCATACTCCGCAATACTCTGGGCATACTCCGCAATACTCTGGGCATACTCTGCAATACTCTGGGCATACTCTGCAATACTCTGGGCATACTCCGCAATACTCTGGGCATACTCTGCAATACTCTGGGCATACTCCGCAATACTCTGGGCATACTCCGCAATACTCTGGGCATACTCCGCAATACTCTGGGCATACTCTGCAATACTCTGGGCATACTCCGCAATACTCTGGGCATACTCTGGGCATACTCTGGTGGGCATACTCCGCAATACTCTGGGCATACTCTGGTGGGCATACTCCGCAATACTCTGGGCATACTCTGGGCATACTCTGGTGGGCATACTACGCAATACTCTGGGCATACTCTGGGCATACTCTGGTGGGCATACTCCGCAATACTTGGGCATACTCCGCAATACTCTGGGCATACTCCGCAATACTCTGGGCATACTCCGCAATACTCTGGGCATACTTCCGCAATACTCTGGGCATACTTCCGCAATACTCTGGGCATACTCTGCAATACTCTGGGCATACTCTGCAATACTCTGGGCATACTCCGCAATACTCTGGGCATACTCAGCAATACTCTGGGCATACTCCGCAATACTCTGGACATACTCCGCAATACTCTGGGCATACTCCGCAATACTCTGGGCATACTCCGCAATACTCTGGGCATACTCTGCAATACTCTGGGCATACTCCGCAATACTCTGGGCATACTCTGCAATACTCTGGGCATACTCTGCAATACTCTGGGCATACTCCGCAATACTCTGGGCATACTCTGCAATACTCTGGGCATACTCCAATACTCTGCAATCCGCACTCTGGGCATACTCTGCAATACTCTGGGCATACTCTGGGCAATAATACTCTGGGCATACTCCAATACTCTGCAATACTCTGGGCATACTCTGCAATACTCTGGGCATACTCCGCAATACTCTGGGCATACTCCGCAATACTCTGGGCATACAGCGCCCCTGTCCCCGTGAGCTTGCATGCAGAAGCGAACGCATACGCAAGTCCCGCCCACATATGAAAACGGTGTTCAAACCACACATGTGAGGTATCGCTGCGAACGTTAGAGCGAGAGCAATAATTTTCGCCCTAGACCTCTTCTCCAACTAAAATGATGTAACCAGTAAAAATATTTAAAGCGTCACCTATGGGGATTTTTAAGTCGCAAAGTTTGGCGCCATTCCATGTGGCCACGCTGTGTAAAAGTCCCACACATGGGGTATCGCCATACTCGGGAGGAATAGCAGAATGTGTTTTGGGGTGTAATTTGTGGTATGCATATGCTGTGTGTGAGAAATAACCCGCTAATATGAAAATTTTGTGGAAAGAAAATAAAAATGAAAAAAATCTTGATTTTGCAAAGAATTGTGGGAAAAATTACAACTTCAAAAAACTCACCAGGCCTCTTTCTAAATACCTTGGAATGTCTTCTTTCCAAAAAGGGGTCATTTGGGGGGTATTTGTACTTTTCTGGCATGTTAGGGTCTCAAGAAATGAGAGAGGATGTCAGTACATCAGGTGTGATCAAATTGATCAATTTTCAGTAATTGGTACCATAGCTTTTAGACCCTATAACTTTCACCCAGACTAAATAATATCTAAATTTTTTTTGTTTTGTTACCAAAGATATGTGTAGCAGTATACATTTTAGGCCAAATTTATGAAGAAAAATTACTTTTTTGCAAAATTTTATAATAGAAATGAAGAAAAATTCATTTTTTTTCAAAATTTTCGTTCTTTTTTCATTTATAGTGAAAAAAATAAAAACCGCAGAGGTGATAAAATACCACCAAAAGAAAGCTCTATTTGTGGGAAAAAAAGGACAAAAATTTCATTTGGTTATAGTGTTGTATGACTGAGTTATTGTCATTCAAAATGTGAGAGCACCGAAAGCTGAAAATTGGTCTGGTTATTAAGTGGGTTTAAGTGCCCAGTAGTCAAGTGGTTAAGTTAAAAAGCAATATTTTTTGCTAGAAAATGACTTGGAACCGCCAAACATTATATATATATTAGCAGAGACAAAAATGGCAATTGCTGCAATATTTTATGCCACACTGCATTTGCCTACTTCAATGAATAATAAAAACCATAAAAACAAAACAGTAAAGTTAGCCCATTTTTTTTTTTTTTTCATTTTAATCTGAAAGATGATGTTATGCCGCACGAATCGTGAGAGAGTCGTGATCTATCATCTAAGCAAAAAAATTGCAGTTGTCATTTTAGCCAGAATCGTGCAGCTCTATACTGTGCAACATAAAAAGTTACAAAGACCACCACAGAGTTATTGTCTAGCAAAAAACAAATGATGATTTTTTTTCTCAGTCAGCTGCAGTGTGTCAGCTTGTATTTATAATGGCCGCTCTGTATGTAGCTTCTGACAGGCTGTGCAAGCAGGCCCGTATCTCCGGAACCATAAATAATAGCCATCCCATATTTTGACCCGTTGTGGGGTAGGTCTTCAAATGTGGGGTTTCTGTGACCTCTGGTCGTCGAGCTACAACCCCCGAAGTCAAACTTTTTTTTTTGGGCAAATGGGCCTATCTTGAGAAAGGGGCCTGGAGCTGCAGCTCCAACACCCCCTATGTTAATCCGGCCCTGTATATATATAATCTGTTAAATTAACTGTTTGCTTGAAGCTCAGTTTTAATTCCTTCTGCCATGCTAGATAAATTCATTCAAAGTAAAGTGAACAGCACTAAAATTAAATTGATTGAAGGTTTGCTTTGCAATTAGATGTTGATAATATATGGTGCTTAGAGATACCCCTTATTTTTTCAGCAGATATCCTGTTAAGATGGAGACAAATCCTAAGAGTACTTTATTGTTTTATATTATATGTTGATTAGAGCATTCTCCAACGTTAACTACAGAAGCACTGAGTTGGTAACACATGCTACTGAGATTCAGCTACAACCTTTTTTTTATTAAATGTGTTCCTTTTTCAGATATCCTGAAACTAAATTTAAATGAGGGATCAGTCTAAGATACACATTTTTAAAGACCTAGATTCCATGTCCAAGTGGAACAGCTGTATTTACAGCTGTTTTCCCTGTCATCTAGTTCCTCCACTTAACTGTACACTTTGTCTGGGAACAAATAAGCACCATTTACAGCTAACTTGAGATAACACAGTTTAGAGCAGCTATGAATAAAAAAAAAAAATCTGCTTCTATTTATTTTTAAACCCACAGTAAGACAATCTAGTAATGGGTTACAAATAGGAATAAACTGAACATCTGAAAAAACTGCCCATATTTGGCCTGTTTGCCCACACAAATCCCTGACTGCTAGAATGTAAACAAAGCAGTTGGCAATTCTGGGCAACATCATTGGCACCACCCAGGATTCCAGCAGCCCCGGAGATCTCATACTTGTGAAGAGAGAAATGTTGTTGGCTTATTTTAAAGGAAGCTGCCATATTCCTTTAAGTCACCCCCCTCAAACTGCCACATCCTCTTGGGGCAAGAGGTATCAGGAAGAGGCCCTTGTCCTTCAACATTTGGAGAAGGTGCCTTGCAAGGTGGGAAGGCATTGCTACCCCTTCTTGCAAGGTACTCCCCCAGTGTTAAAATGCATGCGGCATGGGGTGGTTCAGGAGGGGGGTTGTACGCTTGCTACTTTCCCTTTCTTGGCCACCCAGGCCACATACCTGGATAAAGGTCTGGTTTACATTTTAACCACTTAAGGACCACCTAACGCCGATATACGTTGGCAGAATGGCACGGCTGAGCACATAGACGTATATATATGTCCTCTTTAAGAGCCCAGCTGTAGGTTGCGACCGCGCCACTGGTGGCGCGCTCACGACCAAGTCTGAAGTTCCGTGACCGCGCCCGCAGACCCGATCGCCGCCGGTGTCCCACGATGGCTTCACAGGAGCTGAAGAACGGGGAGAGGTGGGTGTAAACACACCTTCCCTGTTCTTCTCTGTGGCAGTGTCACTGATCGTCTGTTCCCTGTTATAGGGAACGATGATCAGTGACGTCACACCTACAGCCACGCCCCCCTACAGTAAAAATCACTCTCTTAGAGCACACTTAACCCATTAGCGCCCCTTCACTTCAATTTTCACAGTAATCAGTGCATTTTATAGCACATTTCGCTGTGAAAATGACAATGGTCCCAAAAATGTGTCAAAAGTGTCCGATGTGTCCCCTATTATGTCGCAGTCACGAAAAAAAAAACGCTGATCACCACCATTACTAGTAAAAAATATATATATATTAATACAAATGCCATAATACTATCCCCTATTTTGTAAACGTATGTAAAATGTAAATTTATCACCCGGAGCAAAGATGCAAAGAAATAGGAAGAAGTTCTGGACAGCCACACTCCATTTTTTTTTTCTTTTATTAAAAAAATAGGATTAAAAATACATGGCACAGCAGAACGGACAGAAGACCTGACGCGTTTCACACTATCAAACAGTGCTTAATCATAGCTATGTATTTTTGATCCTATTTTTTGAAAAAGTGCAGCTGTTCAGAAATTCTTCCTATTTCATTGCTATACATTGCCAGCACCTGTGGCTCCTAAACTGAAGGAGAGGTTTTACTTTCATCTGACCTACCTGTAATGGTGATGTCCCTTTCCCTAGCAAAGATGCAAAACTGTCGCCCCCCCCCCCCCTCCAGTATATTGCAGATTGGGGCATCCTCCCCCCAGCAGTTATTGCGTGTCAAAATCACTGCGCAGCTCCAGATCTGTGAATCAGGTTTTGCGTGGACCTGGAAGAATGCAGTGATGATATGGGATCTTCCTGCTGTGCTCTCTGCCTCTCCTGGTTTCCATGTGCCAGTACCAAAAAACAAAGAGTGCATGCCAGTTACAGTGGAGTATGCAGTTGCACAGGTTAAGGTGAAACAACAGATTGTTGATGTCAGACCATCTTGCTATGAATTAAAGGGTCACTGAGGCGGCGTACACACGGCCTAGGTTCTCGCTGGAAACCATTTCAGCGAGGACCTCGGCCGTGTGTACGCTTTTGGCTCGCCCCGCCCGTCGGGAATCCCGTCGAGCGAATAAGAGAGCACGCTCTCTTTTTGCTCGACGGCCCGCCTGGATGAATGGCTGGTTGCCATTCCCGACGGGCGGGTCGCCGATTTCGACGGCCGGCAGAGAACCTCGACGGGCGGAACGATGTGTTCTGCCCGTCGAGGTTCTCTGCCGTGTGTACGCGGCCTAAAGGAAAAAAAATGTTTTGCTGAAATGACTGTTTACAGGGTATAGAGACATAAAAGTTAACTGATTCCTTTTCAAAATGATTAAAAATAGATAAAAATCAATCATATAATGTGCCTGCAGGTTAGTTTCACTTTTGAACTGGCTTCATGTTTCTGTGAGATAGAAATAGACACACAGAACAAAAACAAACAAATCCAGGGCAGTGTTTTGTTTTTAAAATTAATCTGATTGGTTCTGGGAAGTTTTAGACACACAGTAATGACAGCTCAGACCACCGTGAGAAAGCTCCCAGCACTGTGGTTATAAGGAAACAGACAAGCAGGAAGTGTGGAGAACAGAGCAGGATTACAGCAACTTCAAAGCAAAAACGAACAATAAGGACATGAAACCAGTACTGCAGTAAGGTAAAGGAATCTATTTAGCTAAAAAAAAAATTCCTTTAGTGATCCTTTAAAGAGAGGTTGTTAAAGGAGTTGTAAAGAAAAAAAAACATTTTTTGCTGAAATGACTGTTTACAGGGTATAGAGACATAATAGTTAACTGAATTCTTTTAAAAAAAGATTAAAAATAGATACAAATCAATCATATAATGTACCTGCAGTTTCAGTTTTGTTTTTGCATGCTGTTTCCTGCCTGTGCTGTACAGATCCACAGAGCCAATACAGGGCAGTGATGGTTTGAAAAATGAAGCTGATTGGTGCTGAGGGGTTTTAGACACACAGTAATCACACCTCCTTGATTAGTGACCACAGAGAGAAAGCTCCCAGTACTGTGGTTATAAGAAAACAGACAACCAGGAAGTGTGGAGATCAGAGAAGGATTACAGCAACTCGAGAGCAAAAACGAACAATGAGGACATGAAAACAGCACTGCATTAAGGTAAAGGAAGCTATTAAGATAAAAAAAATCCTTTACAAACCCTTTAAGGCAGTGCTCACAATTACTGCCAGCACCTCTGCTAGGATAACATGTAGTATGTAGTATATGTCGTTTTTTATGTCGTTTTCTTTCTTTTTTACTCTCCCTCTGATGTCTGACGAGCGGTCACGTGACATCCCTCTGATCAGCAAAAAAAATAAGGTACTCAGAAAATGAATTTTAAAAAACTACATACACTATATACTACATGTTACTCTAGCAGAGGGTTGTGAGCAGTAATTGTTGCACTGCTCAGTACTAAAAGGGGAGGGGCAGCTCACACTTAACACTGGGCACATGCTTGTATCTATGTCTGTTAAAATTTTAAAAGATGCTATTTAGACTTTTTTTCTTTTTATTTAAAATATATTAAATATTAAAATACAACAAAAACATGCAACAGTTTGTAAGGGTAGATTTACACCAGGACTGTGTTGGTGGCTATTCCAGAGCAGTGCCAGTGCAAAATTCTTTGTTTCCTGCCTGGCCACTTCAGTGTGGTCGTGTACACTGAAAAAAGTATGGCAGGCACTACTTTTTTTTAGCGCAGAGCAGTGTGAGGCAATCCATGCTGCAGCCAATAGAACTGTGTGACATTTCAGTAAAGTTTAAAAAAAAAAGTTAACAGTGTGATGCGCCACATTTGCCGCACTGCTGTCATCCCACTGCACACCAACCACTGCATTCTAATGTACCATAAAGGTCATAAAAGTAATTTAATGTTTGTATAATTATTTTTTTCTTTACATTTATGAAGGAATTTGTGTTTGTTAGCACATCCACTCACAATAGTAATCTCTTAAAGAGGAGGCCCAGCCTGGGTGAAAAAAATAAAAAACACTGCCACTACAAATACTGTAGCTGCTGACTTTTAATATTAGGGCACATACCTGTCCAGGTAGCCTGTAATGTTGGCACCCCAGCTGATCTTCGGATTGACTCCCGGCTGCTGAATATTCATGGTAAGGGAACCATGCAGTGAAACCAACAGGTTTCCTACTGCGCGCTTCGCTTTCGAGTTGGCCCAGTGGTAAGGGAAAGTGGAAGGGGGCAAACTTCTGGGAGATCGGGTCACGGCCCATCTCCCGGAAGTGGGAAAGGGGACCCCATTCCCCCCTGAAATGTGCCAAATATGACATCGGAGGGGGGAAGCATATAAGCGGAAGTTCCACTTTTTGGTGAAACTCTGCTTTAAGTGAGTATAGTGGTGAGTCACTATTGTCCTCAATTCAGTTTTCTACATTTAAATGAATTACTTTTAACCTAAAACACATTCATACATAATTAATGGGGCTGAAAGGTATTCAAAGCCATACCGGTGATCCCAGAGGCTGCAGTCAGATCAAGACAACACTGGATGCTTGTTAGTCCTGTCAGATCAGGACTTTGCAGGGTCTATTTACCTGCTTCCTACCCTAAATTCTTCCTGACTCTCTATTGCTCTACTCCCTGTTTTTAGCTCTTGGCTTACAGGAGTAATGGTGCCACTGTCACTACTCTTGTCAGCCTTGTAGGCAGAATGAGCTTACCACATGGCACATTTGCACATTGGGCAGCCACCCCTCCTACCCTCTTTTTGCATCCCAGGATACGGAGAAATTGAGGGGGAAAGCCGATGCCACCTGTCAGCACAGGGTGAGTAAGCTGGCTGGGGGGGGGGGGGGGGTGTGGGTGCAATGTGGCCTGGAGCGAGGGGAAGGGTGTCAAGTCTGTCTGCTGCCCATTGACCGATTGAACACAAGCCACCACTGGTCCCAGATGGGGGTCAGATGTCTGAAGGCCATTATATTCCAAAGGAGGCTTCCAGGTTCTAATAAGTCAACCCCACCAACCACAAAAAAAAACACATCCTTTTTAGGTGATTTGATATGGCAAACAGGCTCTTGTCTCAGCCACCACCCCCATTGCAAGTTACCAGTGTTGACAGTTATGGGGCCTGGTGTCGTTCAGGAAGGGGAGGTGTATGGTCACAGCCCTCCTTATTCCAGCCACTCCTGCATTCCTTGATCATGGTCTGGTGGAAATTTTAAGGGAAACCCATTATTTTTATTTTTATTCGAATTTTTTGTAAATTTCACTATTAAAGACTACATTGTAATGTTTTGAAAGTTCATGTGGAGTTTTATGGCACCCCCCAAGTATGTTAATTAAAGGTTTTGTTTATTTCCAATTCCCTTTAAGCTATATGGTTTAAGGGTGCTTTCCTCTGGGCTCACTGTACCTTGAGCAAATCGAACTTTGCCTCCACATTATAATTTTAGTTAGACTAGTCACAGACCTTGATTCATTTGATATCACCACTAAATATGCTGGTCACCATCTTTAATGTATTTTCCTTCCAGTGTAATTCATTTATCAGTATTGCTTCAGTCATTCTAAAGTACATCCAGCATACAGTAACAGATGGAAAGGTTAAAAGAAAAGGCTTTTTTACAATTCCTCCATATGTTTTCCACTCAGCTTTGACCTATAGTGATAAGCTGGTCCAAAGGCAGTCGGTTCAGCATATCAAATATAAAAGAGAAATATTTACAAAGCCATTGTCAGGAGCCTGAAGCTAAAGGAAGATTCACGGCTTCCTTTAGCATATGACTCTTGTTATTTGCTTTGTTTTGTATGACCTCACTTCAGGCCTCAACACATTTTCATTGGTTATCTATGAATCACAGATGTGTATTCTTGATCCCTGACATCATGAACATTTTATTCCCATGTAATTCTGATTCACAGATAAATAACATTCATGAAGTAACACAATGTGGATGCTTTTTTTGTTTAATCAATTTCATCATCTTGCTACCCACCTTACATTGTTACTGGAGATAAACTGAACTGCCCTGGGTTCAGTTCGAGACAAGTTCACAGAGCTTCAAAGAAGTTCAGATGCTCAAACCTCATGGAAATTATTAGGAGCCAAATCTTTTCTGGGATAATAGGCAAGGGGATGTAAAAAAATAACAATGAGGGGCACTGCCCTGGTGAACATGCACCAATGCAAAAAACAAAAATGCTTAAAGTGGAACAGTAAAAATGCCAAATTCTTTTAAATAACATGCCTTTAAAACTTCATGCCAGACATTTGGCCTGAGAATGCAGCCTTGATGGGCAGGAAAGGGGGGGAAGGGGGGCATGCACCCCCTTCCTCCTGGACCATGCCAGCCACATGCCCTCAACGTAGGGGGTATTCTATGTACATGAGGGCAAGAGCCACTTCCTCACAACCCTGAGAAGTAGTTTGGGGAGGAGGGGTGTGCAGGTGGGGGGCTTATTGTAATCCGGAAAGCCCTCTTTAGTAATAAAGGGCCCTTAGATACCTCCCCCATGTGACTAAATAAGGGGTACAAATTTACCCTACTCATCCCCAAAAAAAGATGACACCTGGAAATAAGTCACCTATACATTTGACAAGTCCTTTATAAAAGAAAAAAATGGGCATTTTAAATCCATTGTCAATCACGATGCCTGCCGCCTGTTGATCTTGACCAGGGGTGTCAAACTCAATTTCCTTGTGGGCCGCATCAGTATTATGGTTGCCCTCAAAAGGGCCGGTTGTATCTGTAAGATTAGATGTTCAGAGCATCCCTTCCCCTTACATTAGATGTCAAGAGCCCCCCCACCATCAGAAGTTGAGTCCCCCCTCTCCCTTACATCACAGTGCACCCCCCTTTCCTTATGCTGCTGCTGGGAAGAAGTTGGATGCATTGCTTGAAAGCAGAAAGTAAGGGTCTGGAGGATGACTGGAGAGGTGCGAGGGCCACATGAAATGGCCTGGAGGGCCGCATTCGGCCCGCGGGCCTTGTGTTTGCCACCTCTGATCTTGACTGTACTACTAGCTGAATGACTAGAATGATATGATATAAATTGATCTATCATTATTAGAGGATAGCAAACAGCTTATTAGCTTACATTGTTATTATAAGTACATAACAGTATGCTGCAAATAAATCTTAACATCTGATTGCTCCCCAGTATTTTAGTTTGGCATACAATAATGGAAATTAAAACATATTTTTACATATTTTATATATTAATAACTAATTAACAATTGGCCCTGAATTTCTGGTCAAGTTCTAGGTGTTTAATATGTTTAGTCATTGGTGGGCATACAGTATATTACATTAAAGTGCATCTAAAGCCAACATGTTTGGATAGAGTGGGGGACAGTTATAACAATTTGTCAGGTTCTCATCAATGCCTGTGTTTCAGTTAGGCCTCTTACACACACATCAGTTTTTCTTCAGGTTTTTCTTTTCAGTTTACCAAATCCATCTAATATGAGGTCAAACCTCAAGAGTCTCAATTTGTATGCAATCAGGCAGGCCCTTGTACTACATAGTTTTGGTAAACTGAAAAGAAAAACCTGAAGAAAAACTGATGTGTGTGTAAGAGGCCGGAAGAATCGTTTTTCTAATTTGTCCCGGTGACCACTGTCACAGGGAGTAAAAGTGAGGAGCAACCAAAAAGTTTCTCTTGTCACTAAAACATAAATAATTGGGAAATCTTCCAAATGGTTCTGATAAAAATAAGATAAAGTATATAAAAAATTCAAACCAGTATAGCACACTACAAGGACCAGCCCAACAGACAGCAGTCTATGGTATCAGCATGGTGAGGACAGAGCTTCATTCCAACACACAAGGGTCATACAGGTTGCCAGGTAAAGATCTGGGAAGATCCAGGGAGCTCAAACAAAGAAGAAATGGCAACGCAAGATCCTCATTAGAATAATAAAGTAATCTATTCCAAAAAAAAAAAAAAAAATAGTACACGTATACTTACATGTTAAGCATAGGTGGCAGATGAAAAACACCACAGGGTTGTACGAGAGATGGGGTTTGCGACGGGCGGCGATTGCCGTACACCTGTACAAGCTGTGCCCGGCTTGTGTCCTCCAGCCAGTGTGCAGCCCTCCATCACCCCCCCCCCCCCCGCTGGATGTGGTCTCATACTTTACCGAGTGCCACGGCCGCCAGCAGCACTTTCTCTCCGCCCCCTCCTGTGACTGCTTCCTCACCATCACCTCCTGTGGCTGTCTGTCTCCCGCCACCTGCACCGTCCCCATGCCTTCAGTGGTGAGCGATCCCGAGTCCCCCATCGTCGGATCCCCCCCATAAAGTGCAGATCAGCAAAGCAGCACGCTCCCCCTTCTTCCCCCACTCCAGAAGGGCCATGAGACCCCCTCTCCTCTTTTAGCTCCTCATCTTCTCTGCCATACCCCCCTACTCCCTGCCATACCCCACCTCCTCTCTGCCATACCCCCTCCTCTCTGCCAGACCCCCCCCCTTCTCTCTGCCAGACCCCCTCCTCTCTGCCAGACCCCCCCCTCCTCTCTGCCAGACCCCCCTCCTCTCTGCCATACCCTCCTTCCTCTCTGCCAGACCCCCCTCCTCTCTACCAGACCCCCCTTCTCTCTTCCAGACCCCCTCCTCTCTGCCAGACCCCCCCTCCTCTCTGCCAGACCCCCCCTCCTCTTTGCCAGACCCCCTCCTCTCTGCCAGACCCCCCTTCTCTCTGCCATACCCCCTCCTCCTCTCTGCCAGACCCCCCCTCTTTTCCAGACCCCCCTCCTCTCTGCCAGATCCCCCTTCTCTCTGCCAGACCCCCTCCTCTCTGCCAGACCCCCTTCTCTCTGCCAGGCCCCCCTCTCCTCTGTCAGACCCCCCTCTCTCTGCCAGACCCCCCTTCTCTCTGCCAGACCCCCTCCTCACTGCCAGACCCCCCTTCTCTATGCCAGACCCCCTTCTCTCTGCCAGACCCCCCTCTTCTCTCCCCCAGACCCCCTTCTCTCCGCTAGACCCCTCTTCTCTCTGCCAGACCCCTTCTCACTGCCAGACCCCCCTTCTCTCTGCCAGACCCCCCTCCTCTGTGCCAGACCCCCCTCCTCTGTGCCAAACCCCCCTTTCTCTCTGTCAAACCCCCTTTCTCTGCCAGACCCCCCTTCTAGTTGCCAGACCCCCCTCCTAACTTCCAGACCCCCTTCTCTCTGCCAGACCCCCCCTTCTATCTGCCAGACCCCCCTTCTCTCTGCCAGATCTCCCATCTTCTCTGCCAGACCCCCATCTTCTCTGTCGGCTCCCTATCTTTTCTGCCAGACCCCCCTCCTCTCCGTCAAACCCCCATATTTTCTGTCAGCTCCCCATGTGGCAAGTGACAATCCGCAATGTGTGGCAGGTGACTTGGCAAGTGACAATCTGCATCCGGTGACAGGCGATGTGGCAAGTGACACGCTGAATCTGGTGACAAGGAACCAGTGGCAAGTGACACGCCAAATCTGATGACGGGATGGGTGGCAAGTGACATGCTGAATCTGGTGACCGGATAGATGGTAAGTGACACGCTGAATCTGGTGACAGGGGATGGGTGGTAAGTGACAGGCTGAATTTGATGATGGGTGATGGTGGCAAGTGACATGCTGAATCTGATGGCAGGTGACGGTGGAAAGTGGCACGCTGAATCTGGTGGCAGGGCACAGCAGAAAGTGACAGGCTGAATCTGGTGGCAGGTGACGGTGGTGAGTAACACGCTGAATCTAGAGGCAGGTGACATTGGAAAGTGTCACGCTGAATCTGGTGGCAGGTGACGGTGGCAAGTGTCATGCTGAATCTGGTGGCAGGTGACGGTGGCAAGTGTCACGCTGAATCTGGTGGCAGGTGACGGTGACAAGTGCCACGCTGAATCTGGTGGCAGGTGACGGTGACAAGTGTCACTCTGAATCTGGTGGCAGGTGACGGTGGCAAGTGTCACGCTGAATCTGGTGGCAGCTGACGGTGGCAAGTGTCACTCTGAATCTGGTGGCAGGAGACAGTAGAAACTGACACGCTGTAAAGTAGAAATATTGTACTTTCATTCTTGAAAGTAGGTGCATACATTGGGGCAGGCTTGTAGGGGCCCCATAGAATTACTTTGCCCAGGGGCCCATGATGCTATTAAGATGGCCCTGGTCTGATGGATGAAGAAATGTCAAGGCTGTCAATGTATGTGCCTGTTCTATCCCTCTAGCAGGCATCAGGAAGATAAGATCATGAGAGCTGTCAGAAAGCCCGGCATGCCTCAGCGTCCTTTATAAGTGCAGTCTACCTCGTGGTAACCTCTTTCGTGTTTGTGAGAATTAGGGGATGATGTGGGAGTGGTCAACTGCGTTTCAGAGGTTCATTCCTCCTTTGTCAAATAATGAATAGTTTTAATCATACCAATCCAAAATGAAAACAAAAATTTGGCTTTAGATACAATGCTCTATTTAAAAAGGAGGTGAAAATGCAGCTGTTTAATAGCTGATGTTCCCTGTTCCCAGATCCCTGATCTGCCCAGATGCCTGATAAGCAGTTGGCTCAGCCTCTCAGCTTGGGCTGGGAGACTGAGCAAGTCACTCCAGCCACTGCACAGCCTGGCACTCCAGTGGGGCAGAGCACAGTCACCACTCTGTGCACATATTGGACCTGACAACTGAGCGATCAGTGGTCTTTGAGCACTCAGTTCTCAGTATATAACCAGTATATAACCAGTGGGGGATCAATGCTGCCTCCACATAGGTGAGTCGATTTTTCCTTATCCTACACTTTTCTTTTAAGGCCGCGTACACACGGAGGGACATGTCCGCTGAAACATGTCCAACGGACCGTTTCCAGCGGACATGTCTCCTCCGGATTTTCGTCCGACGGTGTGTACACACCATCGGATGAAAATCCCCTCGGCCAGGGAACGCGGTGACGTGGCGGTGACGTTGACGCCGCCACATCACCAAACGAGGAAGTGAAATACTTCCACGCATGCGTCAAATCCATTCGACGCATGCGCGGAGATTTATGTTCGCTGGTTAGTGTACTAACCAGTGGACATATCCGTTGGACATGTCTCCGGCGGACAAATTTCAAAGCATGCTTTGAAATTTGTCCGCTGGGAAAACATGTCCACTAGCCCGTACACTCGATCGGATATGTCCGCTGAAACGGTCCGTCGGACCAGTTTCAGCAGATATATTCGATCGTGTGTACGCGGCCTAAGATGTTTTTGTTCAGAGAGAAAGATAGTTTAGATTCTAGCATAAAGTTTATCTAATCATCAATGCTGTTCACACCTATGATGGAGGTTACATACAGCCATAGGTGTGCACAGCCTATTGCATTAGGGTGTGCATCCTAAAGCTCCAACACATATGCGTTTGACATATTTACCGGCCTCTACCACACTCTCTATCCTGAAACAATGGGAGAAAGGGGAGCAAGGGAGCACATGGGGGGACCCGGGCAACAGAAGGAAGAGGAACAGGGAGAGGACGGGTGGCATAAATTAGTACCGACCCCTATATTTTCCACCTTTGGCAGCTGAATGTTGACAACTGGGATAGGAGAAGAAGCCTACTTTCAGCTGCTGCAAGAGGAAAGTACAGATCTGTTCCACTAAATTCCACCACTGCCATCTCTCCTGTCCAGGTTCTGAGGACCGGCAAGGAAGCATGGCAGTTTACCTGTCACCTGCCCACCATTGACAGGATGCCAACCCCATGATTAGGGTGTGCCCAGGCACACCTGCCACACCCCTTGCGCACGCCTATGCATACAGCAAGCTACGTGTTATTGAATAGAGTCAAAAGTGTCTTGGTTTGAGGAGCTTAATGAAATTCTGTTCTTTGGTGGCTTGCTAGATCTCTGTTAGCTATAAACATTAATTGTATTAAAGATGGAACTATAAAGTATAAGTATATAAACTATAAAGATGGAATCGGCACTATGTACAACGTAGGATTTGGAAAATGATTTTCCAAGGCAAACATATAACTGGGATGTTGTTTAGCATATGCAAACTCCTACTGGAGCTATAATAAAGGAAAGAGTGGGAAAATTTGCCAATAACACATTCTGTGTACATGAGAACATAATTCAAAACTGTTTCATTTTTATACCATACAAAGGTGACTTGATAATATGATCTGAAAATTCTAATCTGTATGGCCCCATACACACGATCGGACATATCCGATGAAAACGGTCCGCGGACCATTTCCATCGGATATGTCCGATCGGGAGTTTGATCCGATGGCGTGTACACACCATCGGATCAAATTCCCCGCCGCCGGACGGCGCGGTGACGCGGCGGTGACGTTGACGCCGCCGCCGCGTCACCGCCACGTCACCGCACCAGGAAGTAAAACACTTCCGCGCATGCGCCGAATCCATTCGGCGGCGGCGCGGCGGCGGTGGGGGACGACATGTCTGCTGGTAAGTGTACTAACCAGCAGACATGTCGGGCGGACAGATTCCACCGGATAGATTTCAAAGCTTGCTTTGAAATCTGTCGGGTGGACAAATCTGTCCGCTAGCCCATACACACGAGCGGAGATGTCTGCTGAAACGGTCCATCGGACCGTTTTCAGCGGACATATCCCCTCGTGTGTACGCGGCCTCTCTCTCATGGCATTTCCATAATTGGAATTTGGTGATAGTGTCCAAGTCCTTCATCCTCAGAAAGTTAGTTACAGTGGCTCAAATTAATTTGTATTTCATTTTCACAATTTTATATCAGTAATATGAAATGTCCTAACACTGTGCAAAGTCATTCTGCACTTAATACAGACAACATATTCAGAATAGGCATTTGCTGCAGAATGGTATTTTTTTTTCAGCCTCTTGATTAATCTGGACACTGAGTACATTTCTTAAGTCATTTTTTTATCTTTGCTTACAGCAGCACCGGCCCCCCCCGAGCCCCCGTTTCATCTGACTTACGTCGTCCTCTTCGGTTCCCACCTGGCCGTTGAATATGAGCAGCGCAGCCATTAGCGCTGCTGTCATTTAATTAGTGAGGCCGCCGCTGTAACATCGCAAAAGCTAACTTAAGAAGGAAAGCTAGGAGGAGCCCAGACAGCCGCCGAGGGACACCAGAAGACAGGTTTCTAATGCAAAATGTGGACACAATTGAAATTTTAAATATAAAATTAAAACATTAACTTATATTTCTAATGCAAAATGTGGACACAATTGAAATTTTAAATATAAAATTAAAGAACAAAAAAAAATCCCATAGTGCTGAAAACTCATATCTTGAATCATGGTTTATACATTTTTAATAAGCTGTCACTGAGCTTACCATTATTTCAAAGCCACAGCTACTTGTCAGTTTGACAATGGCCTTTTAACTCCCGCAAAATTTACAGCAAATGTCAAATAATATTCCTGCCTGCAGGGCAAATTTTGTGAATCCTGTCTGCCAAAGCAACAAATCTTGAAACACTCACTGCTTTAATACTTCTGATACTATCAAAGGTACAGTTAAGGTACAGGTAAACAAACATCTTTGGCTGATAAATATTTTTAATTGAGGGACAGTAATGGGGTTATTTTATTGCCCCCACGCACAACTATTGAATTAAAAACTGAGAATGAGAAAGTAAGCCATATTTCCATCACAGAAGCTTTTAAGCATATAAACATTAGTGTCTAAAGATTCCCTGCTGGGTACAGTTTTTTACACACCCTGTTTTACTGGTTCTTTATAAAACTTATACAGGCATACCCCACTTTTAAGTACACAATGGGACCAGAGCATGTATGTAAAACGAAAATGTACTTAAAGTGAAACAATACCTTTTTTTCACTTCTAGGGTGTAGTGGGGGGTCAGGGACTATAGTGGGGGTGTCAGGAGCTGTAGTTGAGGTCGCAGGGGCTGTAGTGGGGGTGTCAGGGGCACACTGGAACAGGGCAGGCTATGCTCTCGGAGCTTCAGCTCCTTCTACCACGGCAGCAAAATGTCTGTACAGTACTTGTAAGGCACTTTACATTCACTCGCAGGTATGTCCTTACTTGTGAGTGTATGTAAAGTGAGTGTACTTAAAGCCGGGTATGCCTGTATAACAATAATAATAATGTATTTCTGCTGACGATAGGTAAACAATGTGTAGCTAATGAACCAACAATGAAAAAAACCTCTGTGCAAAATAAAAAATATGGGCCTTATGTAGTGATATACTAAAATCTTTATGTTTGCTGTAGAGAAAATGTACTGTTTTCTTTCAACCTATTTAAGCATAACCTAAATGAGGCTCTTATATCTTATATATACTGTATATATTACTGTTAAAGGGGTTGTAAAGGTAAAAAAAAATCCCTAAATAGCTTCCTTTACCTTAGTGCAGTCCCCCTTCACTTACCTCATCCTTACATTTTGCTTTTAAATGTCCTTATTTCTTCTGAGAAATGCTTACTTCCTGTTCTTCTGTCTGTTACTACACACAGTAATGCAAGGCTTTCTCCCTGGTGTTGAGAAAGCCTCTTAAGGGGGCGAGCAGGAGTGTCAGGACGCCCACTAACACACAGCTCCGTTCTCTATCTGCAAAGTAGAGAGTGTCCTGACACTCCTGCTTGCACCCTCCCCCCTCAAGAGGCTTTCTCCACACCAGGGAGAAAGCCTTGCATTACTGTGTGTAGTTACAGACAGAATAACTGGAAGTGAGGATTTATCAGAAGAAATAAGGACATTTAAAAGCAAAATGGAAGGATGATGTAAGTGAAGGAGGACTGCACTAAGGTAAAGGAAGCTATTTAGGGAGAAAAAAATACATTTACAACCCCTTTAATGGCGTGCAGTGCTTTTTATTACTATGAAACAGTATACAAAATTATATGTGAAAAAGTCCAAAGTATGATAATAATGTCCCAAAATATAAGTGCAAAAACTGTCTGTAAAGTGACTTGGGTATCCACCATGTGGCTAATGCACTCACTATGCACTCACCAGAAACCAGGTGAATATACAGTCTTAAACTGCCATTAAACTCCACCTGGTAATATGAACACTGAATCATCATCCGTGAGCCTCCACCAAATATATGCACTCACCAGAAGTAAGGCAAAGATATATGGAGTGGGGATTCTCCCAACCTTTCTTGTCAATTTGATGAAGGGAAAAAGAAGGTTCTTAAACTGTTTAAAAAAAGCTCAAAGAATAATGCGCTGTGCTGTCTCCAGAGAAGCTGGGTTGCATATCCGTATACACATGGACGTCAATAGACGCCCTCCCAGAACTGGACAACCACGCTGTAGCCATCTTTCAGCTACAGTGCCTGCCGCCGAGAATGTGTTTTAAGCACGACAGCATCGCGCTGAATCTCGGCGACAGGCTGCCGATATCTCGCACTCGCTGGAATAGTAAAAGCACATTCCAGCGAGTGCGTCATAGAAGCGACGGGGATCCGACACGGATTCCCGCCAATTCTACACGTGGGCGGAGTTTGTTATGAATCCTGAAGGAGAAATCCCCGCCGGATTTTTAAAGAAAAATCCGGCATGGGTTCCCCCCTCAGGAGCATAACGGGCCCTTAGGTCGGTTATGGGTTGTAAGAAGACCCCCTACGCCGAAAAAACGGCGTGGGGGTCCCCCCACAATCCATAACAGACCCGTATCCAAAGCACGCCGGCCGGCCGGTCAGGAAGGGAGTGGGGGCGAGCGAGCGCCCCCCCCCCCCTCCTGAGCCGTACCGGGCAGCATGCCCTCAACATGGGGGGGTCAGGTGCTCTGGGGCAGGGGGCGCACTGCGGCCCCCCACCCCAGAGCACCCTGTCCCCATGTTGATGAGGACAGGGCCCCTTCCCGACAACCCTGGCCGTTGGTTGTCGGGGTATGCGGGCGGGAGGCTTATCGGAATCTGGAAGCCCCCTTTAATAAGGGGGCCCCCAGATACCGGCCCCCCACCCTAAGTGAATGAGTATGGGGTACATTGTACCCCTACCCATTCACCTGCAAATACAAAGTGTAAACACAAATAAAACACACAGGGTATTGAAATATTTTATTAGTTGGCCGCCGGGGGGGGGGGTGTGTATGATCGCTTTTATAAAAGCGCCCCCCTCCGGCGGGCTTCTGTGGGGGGTGGGTGCCGCCGTCTGGTTCTCTTCCGCCGCCGGGGGGCGCTTTGATAAAAGCGCCCACCACCCGGCGGGCTTCTTTCGACGTCTTCGGCGGCGGGGGGGTCTTCTCCCACTCTCCGGGGTCTTCTCCCGCTCTCCGGGGGTCTTCTCCCACTCTCCGGGGTCTTCTCCCGCTCTCCGGGGGTCTTCTCCGCTCTCCGGGGGTCTTCTTCTTCTTCAGGACTCGCCGCCGCTATCTTCGTGTGTTAGCTCAATTACTAGCGGCGGCGGCCCCCTCTTCTGCGACGTCGGCGTCTTCTTCTTCTTCTGCTGTCCAGATGTTGACGCGACGCATCCTTCCGCTGTTATGCCGGGCGCGCGGCTCGCAGCGAAATATATAGGCCTGTCTTGTGACGTCGCAGTCCCATCATGCTCCGGTAGGAATCACGTGGGTAGGTAGCACGTGGTACCTACCGGAGCATGATGGGACTGCGACGTCACAAGACAGGCCTATATATTTCGCTCCGAGCCGCGCGCCCGGCATAACAGCGGAAGGATGCGTCGCGTCAACATCTGGACAGCAGAAGAAGAAGAAGAAGACGCCGACGTCGCAGAAGAGGGGGCCGCCGCCGCTAGTAATTGAGCTAACACACGAAGATAGCGGCGGCGAGTCCTGAAGAAGAAGAAGACCCCCGGAGAGCGGAGAAGACCCCCGGAGAGTGGGAGAAGACCCCGGAGAGTGGGAGAAGACCCCCGGAGAGCGGGAGAAGACCCCGGAGAGTGGGAGAAAACCCCCCCGCCGCCGAAGACGTCGAAAGAAGCCCGCCGGGTGGTGGGCGCTTTTATCAAAGCGCCCCCCCCCGGCGGCGGAAGAGAACCAGACGGCGGCACCCACCCCCCACAGAAGCCCGCCGGAGGGGGGCGCTTTTATAAAAGCGATCATACACACCCCCCCCCCGGCGGCCAACTAATAAAATATTTCAATACCCTGTGTGTTTTATTTGTGTTTACACTTTGTATTTGCAGGTGAATGGGTAGGGGTACAATGTACCCCATACTCATTCACTTAGGGTGGGGGGCCGGTATCTGGGGGCCCCCTTATTAAAGGGGGCTTCCAGATTCCGATAAGCCTCCCGCCCGCATACCCCGACAACCAACGGCCAGGGTTGTCGGGAAGGGGCCCTGTCCTCATCAACATGGGGACAGGGTGCTCTGGGGTGGGGGGCCGCAGTGCGCCCCCTGCCCCAGAGCACCTGACCCCCCCATGTTGAGGGCATGCTGCCCGGTACGGCTCAGGAGGGGGGGGGGGGCGCTCGCTCGCCCCCACTCCCTTCCTGACCGGCCGGCCGGCGTGCTTTGGATACGGGTCTGTTATGGATTGTGGGGGGACCCCCACGCCGTTTTTTCGGCGTAGGGGGTCTCCTTACAACCCATAACCGACCTAAGGGCCCGTTATGCTCCTGAGGGGGGAACCCATGCCGGATTTTTCTTTAAAAATCCGGCGGGGATTTCTCCTTCAGGATTCATAACAAACTCCGCCCACGTGTAGAATTGGCGGGAATCCGCGTCGGATTCCCGTCGCTTCTATGACGGCTTTGTCTCCATCGCGGCAAGCCAGCTCGGCGCTGGCTCCCGCGATGGGGCTCGTAGGTGGTCAATCTCGCCGAGAAAGGGAGCGAGATTGACACAATATCCCAGTCACCTACTGTATAGCATGATCGGCAAGTGGTTACACACTGTTGTGGATTGGCAATGCACAGAATGTATAGTGTACTGAGTGGTGACAACACTACCCAGTGTCTTTTTGCTAAACTATTCAACCACTACAACTCTCAGATCTTTACAACACAAAGGTAATTATTCTGAAGTCCAAGATGAAAACTGGGAGGTCGCTTTGAGATAACACAGGAAATGTACACAGCACAGCTCTGAAGTTCAACAAGTTTTGTGTTCACACCTATCAAACAGATATACATGCTTCTAGTGATACATTACACGGATCGAAAATTTGAAAATAAAATAAGCAAGTTTGTTCAGATTGCTCCTGTCAGCTGATTGTTTTCTGTTCATTGATCTAATTTGTATTTCTTAAAGCTGCAATCCATGTCTGAAATGTTGTTGATTTCATATCTGTAGGTGCAAAATGTTTAGGGTGTGCAATAATTGTTGTTTTTTTCTAATTCTATGGAGTTTTATAACCTTGTCTTTTTTTTACATCTAACAGGGTGGCTTAAGCGCACAGGCTTTCGTTCGTGTTGATATAGAGGATATAAATGACAATGCACCTGTGTTTGAGACAACAAATTATGTGGCAAGCACCAGCAGCCACACTCAAGCAGGCACAGAAGTTGTTAATGTGTTAGCGGAGGACAAAGATGAAGGAATATTTGGAGAAGTACTTTATGAAATCATACCTGGAGAGAAAACATCACTGTTTACTATTGACTCATCTACAGGTAACGGTGTCTCGGTTTACCTACCACTATTTCACCTCATACACTGACAGCAAAAAGTAACTGTACAAAAAAGTGACACCATAACCTAAACCTAGCTTTTCCTTTTTTGAGATTTTCACAAATCATGACTCATTTGACTCTTTGTAGTAACACCGAACAGTTAAAAAAAAAAAGAAAAAAAGCTGGACACCACAATATTTATGCAAACCAGCACTGTCCATTTTACATGCTGCTTATAATGCAGAGTAGAGCCTTCATTGTCCCACAGAGTGTTCTCTGAATAAAGCTGTGAGCACTCACATGACTTCTTTAGTGTATTTTTTGTCTCTTATCATTGAACACATTTCAGTGCTGTGTTTTCTAAATAAGGCAACAGCATGGCCATGGTACTGCTTTATAACTTTAGAGCTGGATCCCAAAAGCTGGTCATACATGTATATATTTTCATTCAAAAAATATTGTTTTAAGAACATTCACTTGATTTTGTAACAGTTGGTGGGGTCAAATCAACATTTGGTTTGGTCTCATCACAGTGATGGTAAAATTTGAAAAAACAAAATTTCTTGGACTCATTTTGAACACTGAGGAAAGGATGATCCGCACTCCTGTTGTTGCTCTTAAACAATTGATGTATTTATTGACAAGCCACAGTAGACAAACGCAAATAGGAAAGGTTGACGCATTTCAGCCTATAAGGCCGTAGTCCATGGGCGTCCGCTGAAATTTTTTCAGGGAGGGGCGATTCGACAGCAGCGATACACAGTCGCATTTAACCCTTTCTTCAAATGCTAGCGGGGGTTAAAAGTGCCCTACTAGCGACCGAATAGCACAGCTAAAACGATGGTAAAGCGCTGCTTTACCGATAATACGGCCAGCTGGCAGTGTGAAATAGCTCTTGAGATAATTCAGCTTCACTCCATGTCCATATAAATATAGTCTAGAGAATGTACAGACCCCCCTTCAGCACAGATGGACCCCCCTTCAGCACAGACCCCTCCATTCAGCACAGATGGACCCCCATTCTGCACAAACCCCTCCATTCAGCACAGACCCCCCATTCCGCACAGACCCCCCTTCAGCACAGATGGATCCCCTTGAGCACAGACCCCCAATTCCGAACAAACCCCCCCCATTCCGCACAGACCCCCCATTCCGCACAGACCCCCCATTCCGCACAGACGGACCCCCCCTCCAACACAGATGGACCCCCCTCCAACACAGATGGACCCCCCTCCAACACAGATGGAACCCAAATCAGCACAAACCCCCACTTTAGCACAGACGGACCCCCCTCCCCCATCCCATTCAGTACCTCAGATCAGCCATCAACGCTGCACAGACACAGCAGGTTCCCTCCCCCTGTGTACACATAAACACTGGCGGGGAGGCGGCTTCACTATGCTCGCTGTGCCTGTGTGACATCCGGGACAGCTCAGACAGCCCGCGGCCGCAAAACTCTTTAGCACCTTCTCGATTTTCCAGGGGGGGTCAATTGCCCCCCCTTGCCCTATGGAGCGGACGCCCATGCCGTAGTCATAACCACCGTCATTTTGAACACTATGTGATTTTCGACATCAGTCACTTAATGTAGACAGAATTTTCATATGAATGTTCATACAAATATTCTCGCTCAAGAATCTACCAGTGTATAGCCAGAATTGGTTTTAAAGGGGTTGTAAAGGAATTGTTTCCCCCTAAATAGCTTCCTTTACCTTAGTGCTTTCCTCCTTCACTTACCTTATCCTTTGATTTTGCTTATAAATGTCCTTATTTATTCTGAGAAATGCTCACTTTCTGTTCTTCTGTCTGTTTCTCAACACCATAATGCAAGGCTTTCTCCCTGGTGTGGAGAAAGCCTCTTGAGGGGGGAGGGGGTGAGCAGTCAGGACACTCTCTACTTTGCAGATAGAGAAAGGAGCTGTGTGTTAGTGGGCGTCCTGACACTACTGCTTACCCCTCCCCTTCAAGAGGCTTTCTCCACACCAGGAAGAAAGTCTCCCATTACGGTGTTGAGTTACAGACAGAAGAACAGGAAGTGAGCATTTCTCAGAAGAAATAAGGACATTTAAAAGCAAAATGGAAGGATGAGGTAAGTGAAGGAGGACTGCACTAAGGTAAAGGAAGCTATTTAGGGGAAAAAATGTATTACCTTTACAACCCTTTTAAGTACAGCATGGTGGTACTGCCACAAAAAGAGATCTAGGTCTACAGATCTATAAATTGGAGTCTGGAATACATTTTCAGGACTGAGATAATCTAAGCTATCACATTTTCTGAATGTGTAGGGCATGCACATAAAGCCATTAGTGATGAGCGGAATACGCCATATTCGATTTCGCGATATTTCGCGAATATTTCAAAGAATATTCGCGAATATTCGTTAATATCGAATATTCGTGATATTTTATAAAAAAAAAAAAATTGCAAAATTTCGCCAATGCGAAATTTCGCTATTTTTTTGTGTGACTTTTAATATCGAATATTCGTGATATTTTATAAAAAAAAAAAAAAAAAAAGTTGCGAAATTTCGCCAATGAGAAATTTCGCTATTTTTTTTTGGATAAAATATCCCGAATATTCGATATTTACGAATATTCGCTATATTTTATAAAAAATATTTTTTTCGAAATTTCGCTAATGCGAAATTTCGCTAATGCGAAATTTCGCTGGTGCGAATGCGAAATTGATTGCGAATTTGATTGCGAAATTTGAAAAAATAGTTAGAGTATTCGCGAATACTCGAATATGCAATAGTCGTAGCGAATATTCGCAATGCGAATATTCGTGAGCAACACTAAAAGCCATAGCATTATCAGTGGCACACAGGTATTTTATCTGGTTCTAATCAGCACTAAACACATAGATGCATTGTTAAGAAAATACAGTATCATATTTTATCATTTACGTTAGAATATGAATAGTAATTATCCTGTTTAAGATGCTTTGTTATACCAGCTTTAGTCTGTTCTTTTATGTATTTATACTGTTTAGACAGATTGTTTATTTTGTACTATCATATGACACAAAGCTGCTCAATGGACAAAACAGTATGCAAAGAAGACAACACCAAAGAAGAGGTCAATACAAATAAACAGCCCTATCTGATTATATAAATATATGACAGGAAAGCAAAAGAGGAAGCAAGGAAGACAAAAAAGCAATGTGTTTAGTAGTAGACATTTCCGTAAGGCGCGTGTTTGCCAACAAATTAAAGTGATTTTAAGATGGAAAACCCCTTTAGAGATGTAATTAACCAATATCAGACTTAAGGTCTGTATTCCAGACAAGTCATCCCACATGGAGAGGTAATCTTAACGTTATATCGTCTAATCATATGAATGAGCAGATGAGTAAACGCAACAATGGATTGATGCCCAGGAGCTTAACAATACCATCATTTCATTTTTATAACTTAAGCCTTACTCTTCATGTCCATGTTTCCAGGTTTCTTGATAACTATCCTAGATATTGTCCAGATCAAGTGTTGATGTAATTATGGTTTATATCATAAACCTATAGTGTAATGCTACACCACAAGTGTATAGCTTCTTCAGCACTTCTGAGTGGAATATGTCTGGGATTTTGTTAAAGAGATACTCAGCACAAGATATTTAACCAAGTGAAGTAACCTATTGGAATGTCCTTCCTATTAGTCATGAATGTAGCAGTATTCACAACCTGATCTAATTCATCCAATGGCAGCAGAGAAGCATGAATGTATGTGCAGTGCAGTTCACTGGCATGGTCTTGTGAACCATTGCATTTATTTACCACATTTCTATTTCAGGTAGTAACAAATCACATTCCCTCGTTTATCTATTAAGATGAGCAGACAAGAAAATGAAATATGATTTTTATTGGTTTTTGTTAGCACAGTGGGAACATTACATTAATTACCTTGCAGTTTTTGTAGAAGAAGAAAATATTTGAACTACTTACACAGATGCAAACGCAAACCTGCTTTCCAGCTATCTGCCCAACAGAAAACCTAGTGATGACATGTGCTGGAGTTTATAAATGTAGCCTTACATCAGCATTGCCCTTGTGATCTAAAAATGTCATGTTACAGTGTCTTACCAATAGGGGCCAGACAGGGTGGCCATTAAAATTATCAGGACAATCACCATTTACTGCAATATATACAGCACCATACACTCCAGTACAAACTGTGCCATAAACACCAATATTCACAGCACCATGCATCCAAATTCTTATCTCACCATGCACACTACACACAGCCCACCATTCACATAATACCGTACAATCCAATACACACTGCACCATGCACCCCTATACCCAATAAACCATGCACACCAATTCACACTGCACCAAAAGACCAATACACACTGCACCATGCTCCTCATCATACACCCCAACACACATTGCACTGTGCATCAAATTAATTATTGCACTACACTATACATGCTGCATTATTCAGAATCATGTACCCCGAAACAAACAGTATATGTACATTGTAACGGTATGGCCCGTGGGACCCAGAGGCTCTTGAAGGATGTGGGGTACTCCTGTTTCAGCTTCACCAATGACTCTTGGGTCTAGGGTCATCCTATGTCCACTAGGGGCATATGATGACTGAGAAATTATATCTTGAATTACATGAGATGGGACAGTAATGATAATTCACAATGTATTGCAGGATATCTTGAAATATTACAGGTGGTTAATTCAAAACTAATTACAACCGGTTGGTGGAATGGAATATCCTAAATGATTTTAAACCCTGACCGTTGGCAGTTTCAATTCCTAGATGGCCCATCACAAAAGGTCCAAATCCAGTTATCTTGCTCTTGTACTTATGTCATCCCTGACCCTATATGCCACTGGTGGATATCATGTTCTGCTGCCCTGTAACCCCCTTGTTTCTAACCCACTTAGTTTGACAAAACTTTCATGTCCCCATTACCTGACCAAGGTTGTTGGACAATCAGAGATATCTCTTGACTTGCTGTATGGAATGGACCATCATCTTTGGCCATGCAAGTTTAACAGATTGTACACTCCAACCAGCCATTCACTACTTGTGTAGCTTCTGAGATAAACAACTGGGTGGAAACAATACCTTTGTTATAAGCATTAGACAATCTGAAAGCCCTGCTCCTCCAAAAGAAGCAAAAGTACCTTATCTTGGTTATATTCTGTTTAAACCTTTAAAGAACGGGTATTAAAGGTGTTAAAGGATATGATATACTCTGCTATCTGTAACACTCATGTTTCTAACCTATACTGTCATGTCTGCCTGACCTGACCATCTCTGATACCTGATATCTCTTGACTTGCACCATGGAATGGACCACCATCTTTGGCAATGAAAGATTAACAGATCAGCCATTTTCTAAATTTGTAGTTTCTGAGATGATCAGTTGGGTTAAAAATATAATACCATCATTATGTGCAGTAGACAATCTGATAGCTCCTCTCTCCCAACAGAGGGAAGTGTGCCTATTCTTAGTTATGTTCTATTTAAATATGTAAAGAACAGGTAAGAAGGTTCACTTCTCAAACAGTGTACTTTTCCAATACTGTATCCAGAGCCTTCATGTATATGGTCAGATGGGAAAAGTGTCTGGTGTATCCATAGTTTTATAAAGACCTTTTCTTTTTAACCAATTTGAGAAAAGAAAACTTGGCCTTTACCTGGCTGTTATGGTCAATAGCGGCAACTTTTTTTGCACTTCATTTTATACGTCACTTACTTATAGAAACTAAGCATTGAAAAGAAAACAAAAAAAAAGCCATGGGTTGTCAAACCTACAGATAATCAAAGTTACACTCGAAAAGGTTCTTAACCTCAAATCAAAACCATGCCATTGTGTCCAAAACATTTTTGCACAGTGCAAGATGTTAAATATCATGAGAAGGTATTGTGGGAGTTAAAGAAGGCTTTGTGCCCCTAACAGAGACTTCTCTTTATTCACTCCTCTCTGAAATCAGTCAGTTATGTGGCAGCTCACACTGCTTTTCTGAATCTTATGACATTTGTAGTCGATTCATGTGTGCACTTTTATTTCTCTAGTTTTATTAGACTGAACACAATACCCCCTGCATGTTTCTGAACTTTTGCTCCTAGTCAAGGTAGCAAAAGTTGTGTGTGAAATATCATGTCCTCACTTAGAAGTGTCTGCGGGATGTTTTCTAGATAACATGCATGCTAAGCCTGTTTTCGTTACTGATCTGTTTTTTTCGTTAGACAAGCGAAAGTGCAAGAAACGAAAACCGAAAGATCAATAAAAAATGTTACCTCTAAAAATTCGTATAGTTCCTAAGGGAAAAGATAAAAGAGAAAAGATGTATGAAATAATAGTACATTTCAGTACGATTTATGACTATACTGACATCCACCAGCAACCAAAAAGATTAACTTTTTTCTTTTTTTTTTTTGCCCAGACAGAAACCAAGTTGCAACTTTCCCCAACGAAAAACTTTGTATAACTAAATACATTTATTTTCCAAACGCAACTGAACCAAAACACAAACCAAGCAACCTTAAAGTTAAACTCCAGGCATACAGCTAAACACACATCAGAACTACAGTGTATATATGAGGATTGAATTTCTATTCAGCCAGTCCATTACAGCTGTAGTTCATAGCACAACCCCTCTATCAGGGCATGAGTTTTGATCTTTATCTGCTGCAGTTAAATATCACACTGTCATGTCTCTGCCCAATGACTTCTAAGGCCGCGTACACACGATCAGACATGTCCGATGAAACAGGTCCGATGGACCGTTTTCATCGGACATGTCTGAAGTGGTCTTTTGGTCTGATGTGCCTACACACCATCGGACCAAAATCCCCTCAGACCAGAACGCGGTGACGTAGAACACACCGACGTGCTGAAAAAAGGAAGTTCAATGCTTCCAAGCATGCGTCGAATCAATTCGACGCATGCGCCGGATTTTGGTCCGATGGTTGGGCATACTAACCATCGAACCTGTCCGACGAACAGGTTTCCAGCGGACAGGTTTCTAAGCATGTTTAGAAACTTTTGTCCGCTGGAAAACTGTCCGATAGGCCGTACACAGAATCGAACATGTCTGCTGAAACTGGTCTGCGGACCAGTTTCAGCGTACATGTTCGATCGTGTGTACGCGGCCTAGAATAGGTTATACCAGAATTGGGCATATGCTTATCATTTTCTGAAGTCTTTATACTATTCACCTTAAAGGGGTTGTAAAGGTAAAAAAAAATTCACCTTAATGCACTCTATGCATTAAGGTGAAAAACGCATACACACGATCAGTCCATCCGATGAGAACGGTTCGAAGGACCGTTTTCATCGGTTAACCGATGAAGCTGACTGATGGTCTGATGTGCCTACACACCATCGGTTAAAAAAACGATTGTGTTAAAACGCGGTGATGTAAAACACAATGACGTGCTGAAAAAAACGAAGTTCAATGCTTCCAAGCATGCGTCGACTTGGCGTTGGCTTTTTAACTGATCCTTTTGCATACTAACGATCGGTCCATCGGACAAATTTTAAAGCAAGTTCTCTTTTTTTTGACCGAAGGATAACTGACCGATGGGGCCCACACACGATCGGTTTGGACTGATGAAACAGACCTTCAGTCCGTTTTCATCGGTTTTGACCGATCGTGCGTACGCGGCCTTAGTGAAAGCAGAAACAACATACTAGTGAGTAGGGTTGTCCCGATACAATTTTTTTAAGACTGAGTACAAGTACCGATACTTTTTTTCAAGTACTCACCGATACTGATTACCGATACTTTTTTTAATGTCATGTGACAGTGACGCATTGAAACCTGTTGTCTCAGTTTAGAAGTCCTTTGATAAAATATAGCAGCCAGTCTGCAGCCCTAATAGCAGGACAGAGAAAAATAAAGTAATATTGTGGTCCAACAAATGTTTTACTGGTTTGAGTTCTTAGAATACAAAGAGGTTAGAAAACATTGTACTTAGCAGCACCCATCTAATGCCCCATCTGCACACTATCAAGGGAAATGTGACATCTGCGATGAATGAAGTGCACTTGTTAGCATACTTCATACAAGCAGTTGTGCTCTACTGTAATGTAATAATCAAAAAAATGTAGCGTGTGAGAGAACATGGACTGATTCAGGACAGTTACAGTACAAATTGTTAAACTAAACTACATGAATAAGGCGATTGTCTGATCCGATACCTGGGAGAGAGAGGCAGCCATCAGACGGCAGCCATCCAGTGTACAAAAGCCGCGCCTCCTCCTCATATCACAGACGAGGAGGAGGCGCGGCTTTTATGCACTGGATGGCTGGCGTCTGAGCATTATACACGTACACAGGCATTACACGCTGCCTCTCTCTCCCAGGTATCGGATCAGGCATTGGGAGTACTCGCGCTACTAGTATCGGTATCGGGACAACCCTACTAGTGAGCTTATCTATCTGCCACTTTGCTTTTTCCTCCAATCAGCATGCTCCTTAAACTGAGGCACAACTGGTTGGCTCCTTGTGCAGGGAATGTAAGAGGCTGAAACAAAGTCAATCTCAAGTAATTACACTGCTTTTGATTAGTGATGTATTTATAGATACATCGCTGCATTCATTTGTGCAATTTACATCTTACTGGATATAATCCAAAGGAAATGCTGCACACAGCTGCATACTTTAATCAGCCAACAATGATGTTCAGCACATGGTCCTTCCTACCGGGACCACGGCTCTAACATATATAACCACATGGGCTTTATCATAGAATACATCTGACTAGAGATACAGTACATCTGCCAGGAGTTCAGCTTTTAATTCCTTTATTAAAGTGGCCCCAAACCTTTACATATACCCAGTGTAGTGACTAGAACAAATCCCCCTACATAAATTGTACCTGTTTATCTGCGGCCCTCTCTTCTAATAACACACAGGATTTTCTACAGTAGCGGAAAGTAGAGGAATTTGATGCCAGACACACTGAAGAGCTAGAACACAGAGTTTCTGTAATCTGATAACTGAATGCATAGGAAACATGCACAGCTGAGGCTATCAGTCAAAAGTTGTGTGCTGAAGGGCCACTCCCCCGTCCCCCTTTATCTCTAAGACCGCGTACACACGATCGAACATGTCCGCTGAAACTGGTCCGCAGACCAGTTTCAGCGGACATGTTCGATCGTGTGTACGGCCTATCGGACCGTTTTCCAGCAGACCAAAGTTTTAAAACATGCTTTAAAACCTGTCCGATGGAAACCTGTCCGTCGGACAGGTTCGATGGTTAGTACACAAAATCATCGGACCAAAAACCCGCGCATGCTCAGAATCAGAGTCGACGCATGCTTGGAAGCATTGAACTTCGTTTTTTCATCATGTCGTTGTGTTCTACGTCACCGCATTCTGGTCTGATCGGATTTTGGTCCGATGGTGTGTACGTACATCAGACCAACAGACCAGTTCAGCGTGGTCCGATGAAAATAGTTTGTCGAACAAGTTTCAGCGGACCGGTCCGATCGTGTGTACAGAGCCTTAAAGTCAGGAAAACCTTCAAAAACAAAACAAAATGGAAGGCGCACGCACATAGTGTATTACCAAAAACATTTATTGAAAAATAAAATCTGTAAAAAGGGGGTACTCACAAAGTAGCAACTATCAATGAGCCATAAAATCACACAATGTTGAGCAGTGCGGACACGTGCCGTATCACATCAAGGGGTAAAATCTGATGTGTTTCGGGGGCGCACCCTCTTCCTCAGAGCTAGCAGAGGAGCTAGACAGAAGAGAAAAATGACACTCAGTGCTTTGGATTAAGTAAACACTATAGAAGTATGTGCTTTGTTCATTTTTTATGTCATGTTAAGCGTATATAGTTAAATACTGTACCTTCAACCTTATTTTGTGGGAGCCATAGCAGTCAGCCAGGAAATCCATTACAGTTGCTCAGTTGCCCAGAATTAATAGGTACATCTGTGCAGGTTGGGGGTATCCTAAAGAAATGTGATTGTTTCCCAATCCAGCTGTTTTTTTTCCTGCATCTGTGGATGATTACCAATTCTCGTTTTCTGGTCAGACTTATCCTAATGTCAGCTAAAATGAAAAGATATGTGTATTTTTTCTTATCTGAAACAGTATCATTTTTTATGAGAAGTTTTGGTCAGCTTACAGAATAGGTACGGGTCAGTGAGCTTCAGGGTAAGATTAATTAAAACTGGAAAAAGAAAATGAGCACAAAAGGAGAGCTTGTGCTCATGCCAGTCAGTCAGAATTATTGTTGATTTTTTTTCTGTGAAATAAAATGTGAAGGCTAATTGGTGGCTATTGGCAATAGCTTGCAACCTATATGCTGTTTATCAATTTTTTTTTTTTCAGTTTAATGTAATTCCCATTTCCCGCTTAAAATGAACTCCTTTATGGTCAAACAAACAAACGAGGGTTGAAAAAAATGAGAAACCTCTATGTTGTCACCTTGTCACCTCTCAGTTGATTGTAAGGTTACTACTGAACACATTCACTTAACCATTTGACGACCGAAGGCGGTTATTTAACGTCCTCGACTTTGTGCGGTGATATCTGAATGATATCTGAATGATGCCGCCGCCATCCGCCATCGGGGGCCCAGAGAGCGAATCGGCCGGTGCTGCCTATGAAGCATAGAGATGACTGCTGACCAGATGGTCACCAGTCATCTCTATGACTGTCTCTATGACTATCGGAGGCCCGGGCGCGGCGTTATGATGTCACGCCCAGTACGCGGAAGTAAACAAAGCCACAATTGCGGCTGTCGGCATTTGATCAGTGAATTTTTTTTCACCGATTTCATGCTTGTAAGACTGGAGGAGAGATGTGGGGTCTTATTGACCCCACATCTCTTCATAAAGAGGACCTGTCACAGTGATTCCTATTACAAGGGATGTTTACATTCCTTGTAATGGGAATAAAAGTCATAATAAAATAAAAAAATGAAAAAGTGTAAAAAAATTAAGTAAAATAAAAAAATATATATATATTTTTTTTAAACGCCCCTGTCCCCGGTAGCTCACGCACAGAATCGAATACGCATGCAAGTCCCGTCCACATATGTAAACGCCGTTCAAACCCCACATGTGAGATATAGTCACATGCGTTAGAGCGTGTGCAATAGTTCTAGCACAAGACCTCCTCTGTAACTCGAAAATAGTAACCTGTAAAAAAAATTACAGCGTCGCCTATGACGTACCAAAGTTTGGCGACGTACCAAAGTTTGACGCCATTCTATGAGTGTGCGCAATTTTAAAGCGTGACATGTTAGGTATCTATTTACTCGGCGTAATATCATCTTTCACATTATACAAAAAAATTGGGCTAACTTTACTCTTTTATTATTTCATAAAACTGTTTTTTTTCCTAAAAAAAGAGCAGGATTTATGGCAAAGCGCTGTACAGTAATGTGTTTGGCCTGAATTAGGGTAAGGGGCGCCTGGAGCCAAGCAGAGCCGAACGGCGCCAATTGCAGCTGATCGACAATGTTCGGAAATGCACAGGAACCATTGAGGACAGCTTGGCTGACCTCACAAACCTCGGGAACGGAGTCCTTTCCGAGGTATGCCAAGATTAGCCGAGGTGTCCTCGGGCCTTTCCAGCAGTTTCCGAGGCTCTCAGGGCCCCCCGCCTCTGGCTGCATGCTGTATTGCATGCCATTTGAAGTCAACGTGTCACAAATTATTTTCATTTCCATTGACTTCAGTGGGGAAACTTGCTTTGATATAAGAGTACTTTGGATTACAAGCATTATCCTAGAATGGATTATGCTCGTAATCGGAGGTTCCACTGTATAAGGAATCATCCTGATATTTTCTGGTGCTCACCCTGCGATTCCCATTGTTGGATTTTGAAGCTCCTTTATCTGCCTCTCTTACCTAAACAACAGGATTCTAAACAAACCTATTTATCATATATATGATGGCCAATATATGCCTTACAGCTCCTGAAGAAGCACTATAGCGAAACATCTTGGGCCAGATCCACAGACATTTACGGCTGCATATCTCCAGATACGCCGCCATGAATTCAAATCTGCGCCGGCGTATCTTTGTTTTGTAGCCACAAAACAAGATACTCCGGTTTTTGCTTAGATACGACGGCTTACGCTGTCGTATTTAAGTTGCATATTTACGCTGGACGCTAGGGGCGCGTACGTTGTTTGTCCACGTAAAATATGAAAATGAGCTAGATACGCCAATCCACGAACATACGTATGGCCGGCGCAGTGTTTTTACGTTGTTTGCGTAAGCTTATGTCCTGTGTAAAGTTACCCCTGCTGTATAGAGGCGTACGTAATGTTAAGTATGGACATCGGGCCAGCGTCGAATTTTCCGTCGTTCACGTCGTTTACGTAAACCTATTCGCGAATAGGGTTTTGCGTAAGTTACGTTCACGTCGTTTTCATTGACTATTTTCAACGTGATTTCGCGCATGCGCACTGGGAAATCTTCACGGACGGCGCATGCACCGTTCAAAAAAAACTTCAAATATGTGGGGTCAAGCTGATTTACATTAAATCACGCCCACATCTAGCTTATTTGAATTGCGCGGTGTTACGCCGCAACAATTAGACTACACCGCCGTAAGTTACAGTGGGAATTGTTTGAGGATATGGATACGCCGCTGTAACTTACAGCGGCCTAGTGTAACTCATTTAATCTACGCCAGCGAGAGATCTTTGTGGATCTGGCCCATAGAGCCTGAAAAGCATTTATATAGCTATATTTAGCTTTATATGCACATTATTCTTCCTATCATGCTGTGATAATTTTATGTATGTCTTTATGGGAGTTAACATTGTTTACTCCTTTTTATATTTTGGATATTAATAAAATATTTTTATTGAAAAATACATTATTTGACAATTCCTGTGGCACCATGAAAATCCCTCTTTCCTTCTTTAAAATTCTCCAGTTTGGGATGAGGGTGTCATGATCTTTTTGAGTTATTGTAGCTATATCAAGATTTCACCTCACTTCACCTTCACCCTGATGAGAGCAAAACTAGCAGACGTTCCCTCTTTCCCACTGTACTTTAAAGAAAATTATGTGTTTTCCCCTTTTTTGTGCCCTTGGTGAAGAGATTTTGCTTACATCTTGTCTCTCCCAGTTTGTTCGAAACAAAAAATAATAATTTTGGCTGGGATGTTTTTTTAAATCTGCGGATACCACAAATATTTAAAATGTTTGTATATTCTGCAATATATAAAGATACGGTAAGCAACTGACATTCTCCAACACCATTGACCAAATAAATTGAAAATGAAACCCTAGATACTGAAGTATGAGTTCATTATTAGTGTTGCTCACGAATATTTGCATTGCGAATATTCGTTACGAATATTGCATATTCGAGTATTCGCGAATAAATCGAATATCGCGGTGAATATTCGCTATTGCGAATATTCATATTTTTTCTAATTTATTTTTAAAACAGATCACATCCTAGTGATCTCCATCGACGTCTAAAAGCATTGCTGGTATGATTAGAGACCCTGGGCCGAGTAGCTGAGGCGATCCTTTTATGTTGCCGAATATTTGCAATGCGAATATTCGTATTACGAATATTCGCGAATACTTTCTCTGCCCTTCTGTGTTTTGTGTATAAAAAAAAAAAAAAATTAGCTTTAGTTTAGTCATATAAGTTTGTGTAAGTAGAGTTAGTGTTTAGTGCATATTAGTTTAGTAATCCAGGAAATGATCTCCGTTTTCGCGTGTTGACGAGAATTTCGCAATCAATTTCGCATTCGCATTAGCGAAATTTTGCATTCACATTAGCGAAATTTCGCATTCGCATTAGCGAAATTTCGCAATTTTTTTTTTTTTTATAAAATATCACGAATATTCGATATTAACGAATATTTCACGAATATTCTTCTATATATTCGTGAAATATCGCAAAATCGAATATGGCATATTCCGCTCAACACTGTTCATTATCAAGTTTGTTTTTACAGTTTTTACAGTTTTATTTTTTCTGAAGTAAAATCTACAGTAATGTTTTTTAGCGAAGATCTGAAGCAGCAACTAAATTGCTTCTGTAGCTGGATATAATACAGGTCTTTGCAGCTACAAACTACTGGTATGGCCATTAGCATCTGTAATGGATAACATGAACAGCTACTGAAGCAGGGGATTTTGTGGATAGCTGTAACACTACTGAAAGCAAATTTCTTGAGAATACATACAAATGCAATCATGACATAGCCCTCACCTTTCCCATAATACATTTTTGAAGCAGTGAGAACACTTCACCAAGAGGTTTTGCAGCTGCTCATATGACATAGCCCTGACCATGCTCCAGCAACTCCAAAGACATTAGGTCTGATATGTTTATCTTCAGCATTAGCCTCCTCCTTCTGTGTTATTTTCCTAAATAAATATATATTAAAAAAAAAATGTAAAAAGAAAAAAATTCTGGGTCATCAGACAAACATGCAAGTATTGTTCATGATATGCTTACAATTTGTAGAGTACAATGTACTTTTCTTTTTGCCAGCCTTTGCTACACAAAGAAAGTCACCTTGAAAAATTATTAAATTACAAAAGTGAAATACGGAGCACAAAACACAGATATACTTTGCATATCTTAGCACAAATTCAATATGGTTTTACTAGTTCTAAATGAGTGGAGAATTTTGCCTAGAATGATCATCTTAATATAAATAGACAAGTTACCCCTTTAAAGTAATGCATTATAACACACGTACTAAAAACTCACCAATTCAAAGCAATGACAAATTAAGGAGATCACATGCTTTCCCATACTTAAATGGCCCATTCTAATAGAAAATTAAGTAAATGCCCCAATGGAGCAGAGAAGCAATGAGAGGGGGTGGATGGGTGTGTTTATAATTCTGGGGCAGAGGTTATCATGTCCTTTTAAGAGATTGATAGTTAAATAGATGGAGTACAAACAGGCACTTAGCATTCTTTTTATACAAAAATTCCTTTATTCTTCTTGATTCTTAATGTGTAACCTTAAAGAGCCTCAAAATAAAGGTGAAAGGTAAGCATGCAAAAGCTGGTCTGAAATTGAAAATTAAGAAAAGTAAGATCATGGCAACCGATCCCATCATTCCTTGGCAAATCGAAGGAGAAGAAAAGGAAACAGTAAGGCCGCGTACACATGGAGGGACATGTTCGATGTCTCCTCGGGATTTTCGTCCGGCGGTGTGTACACACCATCGGATCAAAATCCCCGCCGGCAGACAGCGCGGTGACGTCACTGAACCAGGAAGAAAAATACTTCCGCGCATGCGTCGAATCCATTCGACGCATGTACGGGAAGATATGTCCGCTGGTGAGTGTACTAACCAGCGGACATATCCGATGGACATGTTTCCGGCGGACAAATTTTAAAGCATGTTTTAAAATTTGTCCGCTAGCCAAATATGTCTGCTAGCCCATACACACGATCGGAGATGACCAGTTTCAGCGGACAAATTTGATCGTGTGTACGCAGCCTGACAGATTTTTTTTACTAGGCTCCAAGATCATGGCAGACGGTGACTGTAGCCATGAAACTTAGAGACGCTTGCTTCTTGGGAGGAAAGCAATGGCAAACCTATATTATGCAGAGTATTGCAATTAAATGCTGGAAGCTTCTTATGTACACCTTTACTTTCGTTGAGGATAGCTTTTTAATGGCTTTACATCATAGAGAACAGAAAACAGGAAGCAGAGTAATACAAGAACCTATAACACAATAAGGATGGTACTTCCTTTGATTACCTTACCATAGAATACATATTATAATGCTGCAGTGCCACCTACTGGTATAGATAGGTATAGTGCATATATATAGTTCAAATTATAGAAAGCTACTTGCAGAAAACCTATTCCCAACAGCATGTGCTTTGTCAAATTATATTCAGCTTTTTCTGGAAATAAGTATGAGGCCGCGTACACACGACCGAGAAACTCGTTGGGCGAAACACATAGTTTTCCTCGTCGAGTTTCTTGTTCAGCAGTCAAAAAACTTGTCGAGCCAAATTTTCCCATTGCCCATCGAGGAAATAGAGAACATGCTCTCTTTTTGGCTCGACGAGTTCCTCAACATGTTTCTCGGCGAAAAGTGTACACTTGGCAGAATACGTCTCCCATCGAGTTTCTTGCTGAATTCTACCGAGGAAACCGGTCGTGTGTACGTGGCCTGACATTCCTTCAACAAAGGGTTGGTGAGTGCATCAGCAGTCATCTCCCCTGACGGGCAGTATTGAATTCACATTAATGCATAATTAAGGTGGAAAAACTTTTACCTTTACAACCCCTTTAAGACCATAGATCCTCTTCTGAAGCTTACACACAAGGTTGTCTCCTTGCTCAAACCCTGGTGGTTGCTCCATGTAGAGATCTTCTTAATGTCTGCATATAGGAAAGCAGTTTGTCTAGGTGTTTCACTTGCAATGCTAAGAAGTGTTCTGATGGGTGGAGTGTTTTATGACAGGAGCGAATGTTTCATCCCATCCTTCACAGAATTTCTGGGAGTAACCCTTGGCAACTAGTCCGCTTTGTATTTGTGGATATTCCCTTCTGCATCTGACTTTACTTTGAAAGTCCACTTATTTCCTATAATTTTGCGGTTAGGAGGAAGCTTTATGAGCGTCCAGGTTTTATTTTCTTGAAGTGACTTTAATTCTTCTACTGCTGCCTTTTTCCTTTTTAAGGCTTCACGTTTTGGCAGTTTTTCTATGTCTTGCCAGATGTTGGTTCAAGTATGCTGTGTGTTTTGACAGTGTATGACAGCTTGCGGGGTGGTATCCCCTTTGTAGTCCGAGTGGATCTTCTGACTTCAGTTTGTTCAGCAGGATCTGGTGGGGAGCTTGATTTAGGTATTATGAATTCCACCTCTTGCTCTGACTCCTGCAGGTTTGCTTTGATCAATCTTTTCTATTGGTTTGTTGGGTATATTCATTTACGCAGCTTTCAGGGATCAGTGTTTCTGGTAAAGGGCTCTCATCAAAATAAACACTCCGGCTTGTTGTCACTTTGCAGTCTTTGGGTGTAGGATTCTGTAACCCTTGGTTTGCTCACTGTAGACTACTAGAATGCCCGCTATAACTCTGTTGTATGTATGATGTGGTTGTCTGGTGTACTATTCTGCACCCAGGCGCCACAGAGGTGGTCTCTTCAAATCACTCTCTCTCCTTGGTATGAGGCCCCCCCTCCCCTCCTGTTAGAGAGGGGAGTGAGAAGTCTTTTTTGCCTATGTATTCCCCACCATTGTCTGTGTGTATTATTCCTGGTTTCTGTTGGAATGTGTTGCTAGACACATAACAAGTTCTTGAAGTTTCTCTGATGTTTCATTCTTGTGTTTTATAATGGGGTGATTTGTCAGATAAGTGGGGGTTTGTCCTGGGTGGGTCTGCAGTTGTGTACACTGTGAATGAGCTTCGGGGGGGGGGGGGGGTGTAGATTTTGTTTGAGATAGTGGAAGGGGAGCATGTGTGGCTTTTGCTTCAATACAGCACTTGCATTTCATAAGCACTTTGCAAGGCATTATTGTAAAATCTTCTGATAAGCCTCTCTTTAAAATGTCCTTTAAAGCTTCTGGACTTCTGTGCCCCAACCGCCTGTGCCATAAATGAATACTTTTGCTGTGCAGGTCACTAGATTGTTTGTCCTGGGGGGTCTGTACTATATTGGCTTGTGGAGAAAGGGGGGTGACTAGTCTGTGGTAGCTGCGGGCGCTATTAGAGGGAAAGCCACACAGCCTGTATCCCTGGCGGAGTTGATCATCCAGTTTTCAGAGTGAGCTTTTGCCGTTGTTGCTGTATCGCTGGGTCAGGAAGCCGAACGGCCATTATCTACTTATGCTTAATATTATATCTCCAGTGACTGTCTCCTTTATTGTCTACACTCTCTGCATTCATCACCCTGGAACTTACTATGTTTTGGGACTTTCTAACAGTGAGATTCCCCTCCAGTGGTTTGCAAGACTTCCCAGGGCAACAAATTCACTGATAGAAGAAACATTTGTAAAGGGGAGGAGTAGGTAAGATGACTGCCTTCTAGTTATTTACAAGTATACTTGTGAGGTAGGTTGGAATCCAACAACATGCTTGCCTTGTACACCATTTTGGTGTAATGCACTATTCTTGTTTAATGCAGTTTACCTTCTGATGTGATGCTTTTCCCATTTGCTAGGAAAACTTTGTCTTTTGCACTGTAATCAATGTTTGTGAAGGTCTCATCGTCAGTCATGTGGCTTTTCACTCCTGAGTCTATGCACCAGCCATGCGGCTTGTCGCTCTGTGTTACTTTAAAGATGCCACTCCATGATGTGTCTGTGGTTTCCTTTGTGGTTGCTTTGACTTTTTTTTTGTGGATAGCTGTAGCTTTCGCTGCTTGGCTTTCTAGATAGAACAGTCCTTTTTTAAGTTACTGGTCCTTTTACAGTGCAAACAGGTTGTGCTTTCTTTGTTGTGTTTCGTGTCTTTGTATATCTTAAGAGCTTTGTCATCATAGTGCATATTTTCTTTCCTTCTGTCATAGTCATCAATTCATTTCCCTTTGACATATTCCAGTGCTCGGGTCTGGTTTCTAAAGTGTTAATGGGAGCTGGGTATGTCTCTGGAAGGCTGCAGAGGAGCAGGGTAACAATATGGTTATCTTTGATGTGCTCTCCAATGGTGCGCAGTTGCTATGATCTCTAGCATAGCATTTACATGGTTAAAGCGGAGCTCCACCCTAAAGTGAACTTCCGCTGATCGGAACCCTCCCCCCCTCGGTGTCACATTTGACACCTTTCAAGGGGAGGGGGGTGCAGATACCTGTTTAAAGACAGGTATTTGCACCCACTTCCGGCCACGCAGTCTCGGGTAAAAGACAGGTTTTTTTTTCACATCCCGTCCATCCTCCGTTGTGTGCTGGGAACACTCGGCTCCCAGCACACAGCGGGAGCCAATCGGCGGGCGCAGCGCGACTCGCGCATGCGCCGTAGGGAACCGGGCAGTGAAGCCGGAGCGATTCACTTCCTGGTTCCCTCACCGTGGATGGAGGGGGGAGCAGCAGGGTGATGAGCGATCGCTCATCCTCTGCTGCGGACGCCGCTGGACTCCAGGACAGGTTAGTGTCCTAATATTAAAAGTCAGCAGCTCCAGTATTTGTAGCTGCTGGCTTTTAATATTTTTTTTCAGGGGGACATCCGCTTTAAAAATTTGCTGGCCTTCTTCTAGTCTCATCTTGTATAACTTTCATAGCAAAAACAGTTTGCTAAGGAGACTTGAACGCTCATGCAGCTTTTGTAATGAAGTCCACGTACTTTTGGTCGTTTTCTCTGTTCTTATTGGGATAGGTTGGTATAATCGATTCTGCTTGTCTATACTTCCTGTCCCAGTCCTCCGTTTCTCTGTCTATGGGTCTGTCTGTATTCAGCACTTTCCACAAGTCTAGCTCAGGTACATGTGTAGTTTAAATTTCCATAGCTGGTAATTGGCATTGCTCAGCTTTGCTAATGCAAACTTCACATCTGAACCACTTTCCATACTTCAGTAGCTTATATACAGTATTCACTGACTCACTGTAATCACTAAGTATTCTTTCCAGTGTCTCTGAGTGCCTGCTGGGTATGCTGGGTGTGCTGGGTTAACCTCTCTAATGCCTGGGTGCCTGAGACCCATAACCAATTATGCAGAGTATTGCAATTAACTGCTGGAAGCTTTTCGTATACAGCAAAACACCTTTACTTTGATGGAGGATATCTTTATCATGGTTTTACATCATGTGGAAAGAAAACAGGAAGCGACAACATTATTCAAAGTGCCGTATAGTCAAATCTATGGTATTCCCTGTAGTACCCTACGGCTTTGAAAGTTGGACCATAAGGAAGGTTGAATGCTGGAGATATGATACTTTTGAACAATGGTGTTGGAGAAGACTCTTGAAAGTTTCTTTGATGGCAAGAAGATCAAACCTATCTCTGAGAAAATCCACCCAGAATATTCACTGAGATGAAACTCGAATACTTTTGCCACCGAATGCGAAGAGTGGACTCTTGAAAAAGACCCTGATGCTGGGAAACATGATGGAGAAAGGAGAAGAGGATGACAGAAAACAAGATGTCTAATAGCATCATCGAAACAATGAACATGAAGTTAAGCAAGCTCTGGCAGACAGTGGAGGACAGAAAAGCCTGGCGCACTATGGTCCATGAGGTCGCAAAGAGTCTGACTGCGACTAAATGACTGAAAAAAACCCCCTTAAGACAGTAGAGGCCAGATTCTCATAGAATTTCGCTTGCGTATCGTAAGCCATTTACACTACGCCGCCGCATCGTACTAGAGCAAGTGCCGTATTCTCTAACCATTTGCTCCCTAGTTTGCGTTGGCGTAGCGAAAATGGCCCAGCGTAAGCCCGCGTAATTCAAATGGGGCGGCTTGTATTTAAATTAAGCGTGCCCCCGCGTCGAACGAACTGCGCATGCGCCGCCCGGGGGAAAAGCCCAGTGCGCATGCTCCAGCTCACGTCGGAAAGCGTCGTTGAAACCAACGTCAAAGCGACGTGATCGTCACTTACGCAATGCCCTATTCGCGAACGAGTTAGTAAAACGACATAAGCGACGGAAAAAGACGACGCTGACCCGACGCCATACTTAACATGGCATCCGACGGCACCCGACGGCATCCGATGGAACTTCGTAAGGTTACTCCTCATAGAAGCTGGGGTAACCTTACGCGGACGAAAACTACGTAAGCGACGACGGGGCGGCGTAAAAGCGATCAGGAATCGGCGTACTAGCCTCATGAATGAATGAATGAAGAACTTGTATAGCGCAGCACATGCAAAGTAAATCGCCTCTGGGCAAATGAAAAAACAACTTAAAGGCCACCTAGTGGCCGGAGTTGTCGTTACAACTACGATCCGCAAGTGTAATGGTATTACACTTGTCGGATGTAGAAGCATATCTATGCCAAAGTGATGCTAAGCATCACTCGCATAGATACGAGGCAAAAAAAACGGCGATAATACGGGGTATCTGAGATACTCCGTCGTAGCGCCGCTGAGAATCTGGCCCTAGATGTTTTCAGTAAGCATGGCACTAAAAGTTGTATATTACATTTATTAAAGTGATAGTAAACTCCCTTGTCTTATTTAATATAAAGAAGGATGGAGTAAAGGAAGGTGTGAGAGCAAGTATCTCCTAGGAAAACACTCCTCCCAACAAGTCTGAATGTGTAAAAGGATGAATGAAGGGTCTTTTTAAGTGCCTGTGATGCCTCACACTTGTGTATGTGAGTTCAATCTGAATATATTATTATATAAAATAATTATTAAATACAATTCAGACAAGACAATTCTTGTGTACCCTTTAAATTTTATCCTTGCCATTGTGTATCATTTTATAGAGTACGAGTTTTGATTTTTTTGCATTTATTGTTGTTTTTCAAGCCCACATGAAACAGAATATTGCTATTTTAAAATCATTACTATTACATACAACATGTTGTTTTCATTAATATAGCTAATAAGAATTATCCATCATTGTCAAAAGCTATCCCTAACATCTATAAGAATACTTCATAGAAAATATCTTCTTGTTTTGCCAGGACAGTATATGGGAGTCAGTAAGAGCTTTACTCCAGATGTTCTTACCATAATAAGCTTCATAGATTTCTAACATCCTTCTTTTTTTGTGCTGATACTAAATAGATATTCCCTAGATATAATGTGCCAGTTCTCTGTAGTAATGTGTAAAGAGACCAAGTTAATAGCATCAAATAATGTTCTTGCACATTGTCATTAAGCAAGGCATAAACATATACACAGTTTAAGGCACTGAACGATCTATATTGGCTCTTAACACATTTTTTTTGCTATAAGGCGCCCCAAACATTGTATATATTTTTTTCAGACGAGTAAATCTGTCTGTTCAAATCGGTCGGACAGACCGATTTGAACAGATCTGTCTGCTGGAAAAAAATCACTTTTTTAAATGGACGTATTGGTTTTATACCGATAAAATGATACGTGTACACAAAAATTGCGCCCGCTCGTGGCATCAAACCAAAATCCCGATAGGCGAAGTTTAAAAAATTCCGGCAGACAGCACTATAATTATTGCTGACGTGGCGATACCTCACTTGTGTGGTTTGACGTTTTCATATGCGGGCGCTACGCCGCCACGTCGTCGGGACCGATTTAAAATTTATTTTTTTGGTTTTCATTTATTTTTATTTATTTTACCAATTTTTAACACTAAAATAAAAAAAAGTAAAACACTTCCGAGCATGCGTCAAAACCATTCGACGCGTGTGCGAGAAGATATGTCTGCAAAAAGACCTGGTTAGCATACTAACCAGCAGACATGTTGGGCGGACGGGTTCCCAGCCGACAGATTTGAAAGCATGCTTTCAAATCTGTCGGCTGGCCAAATCCGTCTGTTTGCCCGTACACACGATCGAATCTGTCTGCTGGGACGGTCTGGCAGACCGTTTCCAGCAGACAGATTTGATCGTGTGTACGCGGCCTGAGGACTTTATTTATAAGGACTTGAGAAGGAAAAATATAAACCTTTATAAATGTAGAAAGCCTTTGTACAACCAAATAGATTTCATGTTTTAAAGTCCAACTCCTGGTATTTAAAAAAAAATATTCTCCAGCATTGAAGCAAAAAAAAAACAAAAAACATCTCGGACTTATATCCTCTCCAGCGCTTGTATTGCAGTAATTAGGTTGGTGACTAGATGCTCCCAGTTGTTCAGATGAATGCCTCCCTGGGTCATTTGATCCAAAAGACTTTGAATATACTATGGGTGTATGGTTGTCATAGACCCACCCACTATGGGATTTTAATGAAAGACCCCTTCTCTCACTATGTAATGATACACAGAGGGACATAGATGTCATTATGCCAATAGCACTTTCTGCATCAATTATAGCCATTCACCATTAGGAAAAAATCAAAAAAAGAAGAGCTGTTCCTAAAGAATCACTAAAGTTTTTTTTTAAATAACAAACATGTTATACTTACATCCACTGTGCAGCTCGTTTTGCACAGAGTGGCCCTGGACCTGGTCTTCTGGGGTCCCTCGGCGGCTGTCTCGGCTCCCCTCCGCAAGGACTAAACACCTTAATGCGATCAAGCTCGCATGGTGTTGAGTGCTTGCAGGCGCTCTCCCATGATACAGCCAGTGGCCATAGCCGCCGACTCTATCACTTGGCCCACCACCCAGCAGCCATAACCGCCGACTGTATCACTCTGCCCCGCCCTGACACGCCGCGTCATTGGATGTGATTGACAGAAGCATGAGCCAAGGTGAAAAAACTTTTAACTTTACAACCCCTTTAAGGTGAATAGTATAAAGACTTCAGAAAATGATAAGCATATGCCCAATTCTGGGATAACCTATTCTACTCCCACAGTGCTATCCCTTGTTCTACCTTGGCCATGAATTCACTGGGGAGAAGGGAAGTAGAGAGGAGCCCAGAGTTGGGATTTGATGTTTACCACAGTAAAACAATATATCTGCTCAATATTGGCAAGTGCTTCCCCTATGTTCTCACGTTTTTATAAGTAGTCCTAGTTTTTGTTTTGCCTTTGATTATTAAGAAGGCCTTTCTGGCATCTTTTGAACCATGTGGATTTGTAGCTCACTTGTATAAATAAAAAATAAACTTTTAGTGCTAGGCTGCTTTAAATTTCATTATAGGCTATAGGTGACATTTGAGGCGCCGCACCGATTCCCAAAAGTAGTTCCTGCATTACTTTTGGTGACTTTGGGGGTTATTTTAATAGACATCTGTGCATGAACCCACACAGATGTCTCTCAGATCGCCCCCAAAGTCAGACTACAGCTGAACTCATAAGATTTCAAATGTGCATTCAGTGTGAACTTAGGCTTTTAAACCTAGAAGCTGGTTGTTTACTATGCACAGCTGCACCAGAGTCTGTGTGCACCAGTTTTACTAAATATCCCATTTGTCCCTAGCAAAATATTGTCCAGGAGTGAAACAATTGACTTCATTATTCAGTCCACGTAGGGCATTTACCTTTGGTACCTGGAGCCTGGCACAGTTGATTTCTGACATGGGGCTTTTGGTTTAAAAAAAACTATTCTAAAATGTGACACTACAGTAAGGGCCAGATTCTCAGCGGCGCTACGACAGAGTATCTCAGATACCCCGTCGTATCGCTGTTTTTTTTTGCCTCGTATCTATGCGAGTGATGCTTAGCATCACTTTGGCATAGATACACTTCAACATCCGACAAGTGTAATACCATTACACTTGCGGATCGTAGTTGTAATGACAACTCCGGCCACTAGGTGGCCTTTATGTTGTTTTTTCATTTGCAGTGCGGCGATTCCCGATCGCTTTTACGCCGCCCCGTCGTCGCGTACATCGTTTTCGTCCACGTAAGGTTACCCCTGCTTCTATGAGGAGTAGCCTTACGAAGTTCCGTTGGATGCCATCGGATGCCATGTTAAGTACGGCGTCGGGTCAGCGTCGGCTTTTTCCGTCGCTTACGTCGTTTTACTAACTCGTTCGCTAATAGGGCATTGTGTAAGTAACGATCACGTCGTTTTGACGTCGGTTTCAACGACGCTTTCCGACGTGAGCTGGAGCATGCGTACTGGGCTTTTTCCCTGGCCGGCGCATGCGCAGTTCGTTCGACGCGGGGGCGCGCTTAATTTAAATACAAGCCGCCCCATTTGAATTACGCGGGCTTACGCTGGGCCATTTTCGCTACGCCAACGCAAACTACGGAGCAAATGGTTAGAGGATACGGCACTTGCTCTAGTACGATGCGGCGGCGTAGTGTAAATGGCTTACGATACGCAAGCGAATGTCTTTGAGAATGTGGCCCTAAGTGTCGGTTCACACAAGAGCAGGAATTCCTGTTCAAATTGCATGTGATTCTTCAGCAGTGTGATTTGAGCCATTATTCTGTATGGCTTAAATTGCACAGATTTCGCACTAAAAACGCACAGGACCCTTTCTCCTCTACCATCCCATTTGGCTACAAAGCAATATAGCTATTATTTATGTGTATTGGGATCATGAAACTCACACCCTTTCGTACCATGTGACAGTGGTGGTGCTTGATGGTCGGGAGCTCAGACACCCAGAGCTGTCACATAGGGGATTGAAAGACAGCCCTTGGCTCTGTGCAAGCTCAAAGTTGCAACATGTCCCTTACTTGAAAGCTCTAACAAAAGTTTTAAAAGAGACAGCCTGCCTTAACCACTTAAGGACCGCCTACTGCACATTTACGTCGGCAGAATGGCACGGCTGGGCACATCAACGTATATATACGTTGATTTTAGTACCCAGCCGCGGGCGCGCGCCCGCGACCCGGTCCGAAGCTCCGGGACCGGGACCGCGGGATTCGCGGACCCGATCGCCGCTGCAGTGCGGCGATCCGTCCCTGGAGCGGAAGAACGGGGAGAGCCGTGTGTACACACGGCTTCCCCGTGCTTCTCTGTGGCTGTAGCATCGATCGCGTCATCCCTGTAATAGGGGGACGCGATCGATGACGTCACACCTACAGCCACACCCCCCTACAGTAGTAAACAAAACACATAGGCACACATCCCCTACAGCCCCACCTGTGGTTAACTCTCAAACTGCAACTGTCATTTCCACAGTAAACAATGCAAATTTAAATGCATTTTTTGCTGTGAAAATGACAATTGTCCCAAAAATGTGTCAAAATTGTCCGAAGTGTCCGCCATATTGTCGCAGTCACGAAAAAAATCGCTGATCGCCGCTATTAGTAGTAAAAAAAATTTTTTTATAAAAATGCAATAAAACTATTCCTTATTTTGTAAATGCTATAAATTTTGCGAAAACCAACCGATAAACGCTTATTGCGATTTTTTTTACCAAAAATACGTAGAAGAATACGTATCGGCCTAAACTGAGGAAAAAAAATGTTTTTTTATATATTTTTGGGGGATTTTTATTATAGCAAAAACTAAAAAATATTGCATTTTTTTTTAAATTGTCGCTCTATTTTTGTTTATAGCGCAAAAAATAAAAACCGCAGAGGTGATCAAATAACACCAAAAGAAAGCTCTATTTGTGGGGAAAAAAGGACGCAGTGCCGAATCGCAAAAAGGGGCAAGGTCCTTTACCTGCATTTTGGTCCGGGTCTTAAGTGGTTAAAGGGAACCATTTTTTCTGATCTCTTGTTTAAGAATTGGTGCTCTGGTAACCTTGTATCATTCATTTAATGTTTGTTGGTAAAACAAATATGAATATATATATAAAATATATTAAAACTAGATTAGAAACTTATAACAAAATTCATATAAAATCTACCCAAACCATTATAGTATCAATTTAATGTAGCGCCTGTGTACTTTCAGTACAGGTGCTATTCCTAAATTTAAGGGGGATAAGAGAGTTACTTGGCTCTCATCCAGTGATTTGACTAGATTGGGTCTCTGTTTCGGCTGGGCTGTGGGCTCATTCTGTCATCCCTGGGGTGTTGTTGCACCCCAGGGCGATAGGTGGCAGCAGTGAAGTCTAGGTCGGGGTGTCTCTTGCCAGAAGCCAATCAGGAGGGGTTTTCCCTCGCGGGGCATGCTGGGGGAGAGTACTTCTGGAACAGACGCCATTGGGTGAGGTCTTCTGGTTCCTGGTGCGGCACCCACCTTTGAGGTGACCGTACATCACCGCGCCCCGAGCGTTATGGCCTACCTGGCCGGGGCGTGGGTGCCAGGTGGAGATCCTGGTTCCGGGACCATGTCGGCCCGGAGCAACTGAAGTTGTGGCGGGACCCCAGTGATCAACTGGGGTCCCAACTTGAAGATCCCAAGCGAGTTTAGCTGTTCGGTGGGGAACCCAGTTGGGGAGCACCAATGAGAGGCTGGTGATCCAACAGCACTGGAGCGAACCATCGGGGATCGAGGTGACCGTACACTGGGAGGTTGGATGTCAGCAACCTGTCAGTCGGTGACCAACTAAGAACTACCTAAGGTCTGATTCAGGCACTAAATTCACTAAGAAAGATTTACTCCATGACCTACGTTCTAGGGGAGGGTCTGTGGCAGAGGCCTGTTCCCCACAAGGTTCCGAGTGATACCCTGGCTATTAGGTCGGTGTGAGAGGCCTGTCCAGGTACACTACACTCACTCCAGCTGGAGTGGCGACGAAAGCAAAGTGTCGCTTAGAGCAGGACTGCTTCTGATAATCGTAAGCCTGAATCTGGTACTCTTCTCTTCATCCATCTTTTCTTATTCACCTCAAGTTTATTGTTTTATCGTGTTGGGTAAAATAAAGCACAAGAAAAGACATCTACTGTTTGGACATTCCATCAATGCTACTCTCTTCAACTACCCTAGACATCGAAGCTATAGAGGTAACAGGCCAACCCAAATATATCCAGCGGCTACTGCGGGGGTAGCGCTACATTAAGATTAACCCTAAGCATGTAACCTAATAACCAACTTTACTGCGATCTGTAAATTAACTTTTCGGGGACAGTTTATTAATGCTGAGAGATTGTTAGCCTATTCTGAAGCTTTGAACTAGCAGAGAGCACCTGCATTTGGTGCTGGTTCAGAGACTGCAATGTCTGTGACTAATGTTCAGAAACCAATTAGCATGTTTTCTAATCATGTGATTACCGTGACAGCCAATCAAGGTGATTATGTGGTGGCTGGAAACTTTTATTTTAACAAGTGAACCTCTACTGCCTGCAGATGTCCCTCTCTGTCTCTGTGCACTCCCTGTGTACAGAGAATGAAGTACAACATTGAACATAATTACAGTTTGGAAAAATATACCTATTTCACAAAGATTTAAAATACTTCTGTTTAAACTAACTTAAAATGCATCTTTCCATTTTCAGCTTATAATTAAAAATAATGAGTGGGGTATTAATTAAAACAGTATACCAAACAAAAGGCCTAACTTAAAAAAAAAAAAAAAAACTGATGTAAAAGTTATTTAGGCTGGTAATTAAACCATGTCTACTTAATGGATGAATATAGTTTCTGCCAAGTTTGGTCAGGTTATCTAACCTCAGCCCTAACCTCTTACTCTATCATTGTCCTAACTATCCTTTGCAGCAGCAAACTTATCATATGGCGAAGTAGTGACAAAGTAGATGTTGGAGTCTAATGACCCGTACATTGACTATTTCCATCGGAAATTCCAACCATGTGTATGCCCCATCTGAGTTTTTCCATTGGAATTCTGTCGGAGTTTAGATAGAGAACATGTTCTCTTTTAGTGTGAACCGGCACTTGATTGTGTGTACGGGGCATTACAATTCTCTGCCTCTCCACCAGTGGTAAAAAGCAATATTCTAGTTCAGTGTAATAAGGGTCCTTTCACATGGAGCAGACCGTTTTTCGGTTCGCTCCGTGTGTGTCCGTCAGCACAGCGGGGGGTCTCCGCTCAGCTGTCGGCGGACAGGGCGGTCCCCGCACACTGTGCAGGGACCACCCTGTCTCTCCTCCGCTCTCCCCTATGGGGAATCGAATGAAAACGGACCGTTTGTCCATCTTCATCCGATCCGTTCCGCCGGACGGAAGAAAAATAGGGTTTTCTTCCGTCCGAAAAACCGGATCCAGACGGACGCTGATCTTTGCGGACGTTAGCGGATGCATCATCCGCTAACGGACACATTCCCATAGGGAACCATTACAAGTCCGTTTACGGACTTGTAAAAACTGACGAGCGGAGGCGGACGTGTGAAAGGGCCCTTAAGCGACCAGTTAATTTATGATGATGTAGTACACCCTTTTAGATTAAACAAATCTCCCAACCCAGTACAGCTTTGGAATCCTTGGAGTTGGTTTGATCCAAAATTCTTCAAAAATCCTTTTGACAACTTGTTAAGTCTACGAATTTAGCCTGGGACAAAAAAAAAGGATTATCAGCACAATATAAGAAAGGTTTATATAACATTTTGGACACTCAGTGCACTGGTGGTATTTGCAGGTGGCTTTGTAAAATATTATTGCTATTGTTTTCAGTTTGCAAAATATTGTAAAATTATAGTGACATTCATAGCATAGCATCAGCATTTGGCATCTTTTAGTTTCACACATTGATAAACAGACCTATAGGTGTCTGAGATTATTATATAGCCAGAAATTCTTTGCGTATTTTTGTTTAACATAACTTTTTGCTTGAAATTGCAAATATGGGGCTGTAAAATTGAAAATATAATGCCTGAAAAAATCAGGTCAAACCAATAAAATAAAAAAATAAATAAATAAGAGTATGTAGTACTGAAATGCGTGTGTTTTATTTCCATATAAATTCACCAAGAATTAAATGTTACATGTGACTTTATATTGCACAATTGTGAACCAGTAACATTTAATAATACTTTGTGCTATTTTTATAACTATTGTGATGATTTAAAACATGCTGTTTACTTCGGATTTAATTGCTAGCATATTGACTTTCAGAATGGAAAGGAATGTTAATTACATGTGATGAATTGTTTTGGTGCATGATTTGTAGTAGAATTTTTTATTACTACACATATCTAGAAAAACAGTCCTGCTTCTCTGAATTGTTTCTTTGAACGTACAAAGATGTTCACAAAATGTTAAATACAAAAAAACAAAACAACAAAGAATGGAAGAAGTAAAAGAAAACAGCTAGCTACGTTGGACCAGCTGTATGAGCATTTTTGACAATTTGAGTAATTAATATCATTTTGCCTTCTTTATTTTAAGAAGGTTAAAATGTAGAATCCAAATTAATGGATTTTCTAGAAACTCATATGGAAACTTCACTTACCTATCTTTACAAAGTTCTACTGCCATGTGGATTTCCCTTAGCATTCATCTAATTTTTAAACTTTGAAGTGTATGTTCAGTCAAAACTATTTTTAGATAGAATGGGAATTATTAAAAAATTTTAACAAAGAAATATAGCTTTTTATTGCTACCTGGGACTCTAAAAGAGAAATTTCTCCTCACTTACTGTCAAGGTGACAATGGTTTTACCAAACAAAAAGTGAGAGGAAACCTTCTATAGGGTCACATACAAATACTTTTTTAGTAGAGTAGGGTAAAGTTTGTACTCTTGTGATTATTTTTAATGCTGTTATTGCCCTGTTGTAGATTTTTTTTCTCACTTCATACCTGGTAAGACCTTTGCTATAGTGATAGTAATAGAGAGGAAATCTGATGCCGTGTACACACGATCACTTTTTGTGATATAAAAAACATAGTTTTATCTCACGAAACAAAACAACGTTTTTCAAACTTCATTTTAAAAAACAACGTTGCCTACACACCATCGTTTTCTAAAAAAAGCTCTTGCAAAGCGTGGTTACATACACCACGTTCAATGGCACTCTGTTCCATTGAAGCTCCCGTCTCATAACTTGCTTCTGAGCATGCGCGGGTTTAAAAACGTCGTTTTAAACGTTGTTTTGCCCACACACGATCATTTTTTATGACACAAAAAACGACATTCTGAAAAACGACATAAAAAATTGAAGCATGTTCGAATTTTTTTTTGGTCGTTTTTCAGAAGACATAAAACAACGTTTTGCCCACACACGATTATTTTAAATGACGTTTTTTAAAACGTTTTTTTTTTTATTTCATCACAAAAAACGACTGTGTGTACACGGCATAACATGGGATCCAATTCTTTTCTCACTTTATTCAAAATTAAAAAAACAAATTTGGCTGACCTTTCTGTCTAATAGCTATTCAGCACACTTAAGTATTTATATGTGTTTTTTAAATTCATATAGCACGAACATATTATGCAGCTCTTTATGCAGAGAACTTATCCCATTCCCAGATCAAAAGATGCCATCTAATGTCCACAGTTACATAAGCTATATAAGCTAAAAAGCTATAAGGACAATTTTAGAAAGAAGTTACTTAGTCTGCTAGTACGTTTTCTGATTGTGGGTACAAATTGAAACTGACTTAGTAAAGGATTTAGGGCTCATTTACACTTGCTTCGACTTCAACACACATTAAAGCACCTACCGCTACAGCGTGTTTTTTTATGTGCTTTTGATGCTTCTGCATCACTTCAGTGACGCTTTAGTGGTGCTTCAGTGGTCCTTTTTTTTCTTCGCCCCAACTCCTCCCAGGCTGACGTCAGCAGGAGTGCTTGGACTTGCCGGCTATAGCTGTCAGCCTGGGAGAGGAGAGACCCGAGGAGTCACGTGAGTGCCAGGAGACACTCTGATATAAGATATAATCAGCATTTGTTTTATACAGGGGAGGGCCGGCAGGGTGGAAATCTCCCCCCGGGCTGGTGACACTATGCACAGCCACTGGCTGCCACTACCAAATGCTGTTTTTTTAGAGCAGGAATATGCCTGCTGGAGCTCTGTTAACACAGGTCACGGCCACTGCTCAGATGCCTGCAGAGCTGAGATATCTCTCGTCTCACGCGTAGCTCAGCCTCAGCGCACACCAGCGCTGACATCCCCTTCTCTCTCTGCACAGACACAGGGACTCTGATGTAAGGGGAGGCTCTGTGCGGACTCTGATGTAAGGGGATGTTCTTTGCGGACTCTGATGTAAGGGGGCCTCTGTGCAGACTCTGATGTAAGGGGGGCCCTGTGCGGACTCTGATGTAAGGGGTGCCTCTGTGCGGACCCTTGTGATGATGAACAATCTTAGACTGTTTTCCTCAATCCATCACTTTTCCATGCTCTATGGGCCACTTGACTGGACTTGCCCCCCAGGCCTAAGGCTGACAGCCCTCCCCTGGTTTTATATAATACAGACACAGGGGCATATCATGTTATTTTACAGAGGGGATAGTATGTTTATAGTGTAGTGGCTTAACAACCACTTTAGCTCAACTAAATATTTGAATTTACACGTGTTTACATATGTGATGGGCAATACAAGTATGACATTCAATAACAGCTCAGTACTGTTTGTGATACTTTCTTATCTAAATCAACACTTCTATTTTAAAAACAAGATTTGAAGATTTTTTTTCTAGAGGTCCAATCAGTACTCAACGCTACTTGGACTGGAACAAGGGAGCAGATCTCCAGACTGTTTGTCATTAGAAATGAAAAATAAAAAAATAAAAGTATCACATAAAGTACTGTATTGTTACCAGTCCACGTATTTCAACTTTATTCATTGCTTTACCTTAAACAGTTTTTCATCAAATAGTTTTAGTGCACTTATGTACAGTAAATATTGGTTAAATTATTTTTAACATGAAATAGTTATTTGGTTTAATGGTTATTTTTGGCAGTTGCCAATCATTTTGCTTCAGGAAACAACTTTACTGTAAAACACGAAAGGAAGACAGCTGCCCATCTAGTAGAATAGGTATATCCGTGGGAATGGCTTGAATTTTAAATTCATGTGATGGTCTGATGATTTGTGCAGAAACGTTACATCATGGGAATGGTAAATAATACAGTTGATAGAGTAAACATAAGCATGGATCTCGAAAGGGAAATATGTTTGTTATGGAAAGCCTAATAAACCTCCTTTTTCTTAGGTTTGAATAAAAAAATAAAAAAAATCTACATTTATCCAAAAACTTTTTCAAATTAAATTCAAAATTTTATATTCTGATCTATGTTATGGTAACGAATACAGTGATGACACTCCATGGTTGCTGGTTAATTCTGCAATTTAACTGAAAGCTAGCAAGAGTTTGAATAAACATAACTATAGAATTCATGTAACAAAGTGTGATAAAAAAAATTGTTTAATTTGTACAGCAAACTTGCTTTAGGCGTTCAGATAAGAACATTTCAAAATCAATGAGTCAACTGATTTATTCATTAGTAGTTATCAGTAGCTATAAGAAAAGAGGAGGGGTAAGTCTTCAACAGGGATGGATTTATGAACAACAGAGTGTTAGTTGTGGGTGCTATTTGAGAGGGGGAATTAATTCTGATAGGTTTATAGTAAAATATACTTATGTACTTTATATTTCAATGTATACAGTCCTAAATCTAGACAAAAAAAAAAGAAAAAACACTTTTATTGAACATTTTGCCCTTTTTCCAAACAGACCTCCACATACACTTTTCGAAGACTCCTTGCAGACAGTACACAACATATACTGCCTTCCTTGCAGAAATAAACCCCTCACTATGACAAATCTTCCAAATAAACATACATAATGTTCTTACACAGAAGAACAATTTCCAAATGTATATTGATAAAAGTTGTAAAAATATTCCTTCTTGCTGGGAACCAAACTATTGTTTACACAGGGGTCTTCAAGATCCAAAAACACTGATATGCGACCTTAGAAATTAGACCAGAGCAATGACCTTAAAGCAGTATTACACGCTCACTAGCAGAAGGTCTCCAGTGTGTAGTCTGTCAGAGCGCTTGTGATTTTGAAAGTCATTTCCGAACAATTGGCTTGTTCATTGTGTGTTATGCTTTTGATGCATGAAAACCCAATTGGAAACAAACACATTTGCTTATTTAGATTTTACTTTTGTTAATAGCATTCTATAATAAGATTACTTGGCACAGCATGATACGTTTAAATATTTGAGTTATATATAAACCTTTGTGGTGGATATGTTTTGAAGCTAAACTTAACTCAAAACTTGAGTGCTTGATCCTGCTTGTTTTTCCATTAGGCAAAAATATGATGTATTTAATAAGAACCAGCTGAAGACGTTAGATGATAGCTCTGCGACGTTGGTTGCAGCTCAATGCGCCAAAAAACATGCTGTTTTATATTATTTCATCAAAGGTACAAATAAGCCCATGACCTTGGGCATGTTTATGTATTTGCATCTAAAACCACTTCACTGTTTTTCACTGTCACAAATATTACACATCACATCTGATGGGGGAACAAATATCATGACTTGTTTACCTGGCTAAATTAACTTTTTATTACAGAGTGATTGGGATGTGGAATTACAGAATAAAACACAAGCAACACATAGCACTTAGGAACATCAAAACACCACTTCCTGTGCCCTAGTTTAACATAATCTGTGGAATGCTGATTGTCAATTAGGAGAGCGATTCAGCATCTATGTGTATGTCTGATTAAAAAGCATGACAATTATGCCGCTTAATTAACATAGGTTAGAAAAAACAACAACATTACACAGACACAAGCATGCAGAGAGCAATTTATCACACTAAAAAAAAAGTTTTAAATTAAGAATAAAATGTTTATGGATAAATCTAACTTTTACATACTACAATTTATATTTTACGGTATCAGACTGTAACACATATTTTTAGTTTACAGGAAAAAGAAATGTTTGTTTGCTTTGTTACTGAACTTGATTGTCAATTTGGGTTTATTTTATGACCTCTGGAAATCATACATACATGATTTTGTTGTCACTGGTCCCTGTATGTATAGAAAGCTGGAATGGAAAAAGCTAAACCCTAAAATAAACAGAGTTAGAACACCTGGGCAACAAGAGGCCTCTTAGATGAGGCTCTTACGTCTTTAAAGTAGAACTAAAGACAAAACTTTTTTTTTCATTTTGGATAGGGTAAGGGAGGATTATAACCCCTGACAGTTTTTTTGGCGTCTGTGACCTATTGGGGAGATTTCCCGTCACTTCCTTACATAGTTGCATAGTTGGTAAAGTTGAAAAAAAGACACCAGTCTATCCAATATAACCTGTGTGGATATGTGGGTTTATGTTAGTATCATTTTCCATATGCCTGTATTTTGCATTCAATAATTTGCTGATGTAAGAGTTGTTTACCATTTTTCATACTCCCCAAAGACACCACCCACTGTGGAAAGAAACAGTTTAAGGTAAAACCACTTCTTCTCCAACTTCATTTAGTGTCCACGTAGACTGACAAGCAATTGAAGACTAAATAGTTTTCTCCCTATGCTAGAATCACCATTAAGATATTTGTATCTCACTATCATATCCCATTTTAAGCGTCTTTTCTCCAGGGAGAATAGGTTTAATGTTTGTAGCCATTCCTCTTAACTGAGGTCCTCCAGCTCCCATATTTCTTTAATACGGTCAAAGCAGGAAGTGGGAGGAAATTCCTTTCAAATTAAGGAAAGCTCTTGTTTTGACCAGGGTCACCAGAACTTGCGTCTCCACTGGTGTTTTCCTTTATTATTATTCTAGAACAGGGATCTCCAAACTACGGCCATCCACCTGTTGTGGAACTACGCATCTCACGAGGCATTGTAAAACTCTGACATTCACAGACATGACTAGGCATGATGGGAATTGTAGTTCCTGAACAAGTGGAGGGCCATAGTTTGGAACTACGCGTCTCATGAGGCATTGTAAACTCTGACATTCACAGACATGACTAGGCATGATGGGAATTGTAGTTCCTGAACAACTGGAGGGCCATAGTTTGAAACTACGCGTCTCATGAGGCATTGTAAACTCTGACATTCACAGACATGACTAGGCATGATGGGAATTGTAGTTCCTGAACAACTGGAGGGCCATAGTCTAGAGACAACCCAAAATGTGAGATTTTCTTTCACCTTTAGTTTCAGTGATTACAGTAAACAAGACAAATATAGAGCGCAGACAGCAATAAAAACAGACAGGTGTTCTTATCCTGTTCCACTCTATCCAAAAAAAAAAGTTTTAGTCTTTAGTTATGCTTAAAGTTTCAGAGTGCTAGACTTTCAGAGTGAGGGGACAGTGCTTATCATAGGGATAAAAACCTATATAGCACCACTATGTAATTCTATCTTTGAACAACAATCAACATGTGTGCAAAAAGGAAACAAGCATATTTACCAAGATCAAACATATTTGCTTTGCCTTACTATACTGCCCAATTCCCGAACAATTTTCTACAAATGTTCTTTCTTGTTTTTATTCTTGTTTGCTTGTAACAGATGAGCAAAGTAATTTGGCAAGCATTGAAGTGAATATATATTTTCAGAGTCATTTGTATAAGATGGGATGAAATAGTTTTTGTAAATGGTAGAACAAACAAAGCAGTTTAACGAAACTGTATATGAATTTGAAATTTTTGTGCAAGTATAAAATACAAAGATGTAAATGAATTTAAATGCCCATTGTCACACCTGTAGCTGCTAACTGCTACTTTTAGGTTAACATAACAGTTATAACAGGTAAATTCCATTTAGAATTTGGCTATGAAGGGGTTTTAGTTATTTATAGTCTTTCAGCCCTGGTTCACATTGGTCAAATCGCATGTCAAATCGGCGGCCATTGCCGGCAATGGCCCTGTCCTAATCAGTGTGATGCTGCATTTGCGGCAATGGCCCCGTCCTAATCAGTGCGACGCTGCATGGACTACTTTTTGCGATTTCGAGGTGCGATTTCCATTGACATCTGTGCAGAAACCCACACAGATGTCTGTGAAATCACCACCAGTCAGAACTGACATGCGTGAATGAATTTGTGAAAGTGGCATAATTTGTGCATGGCTTGATTCCCGCAGCTCAGTGTGAACCTGAGCTAAATCATGTTTTTTCATGGAAAACCCAAGGGGAAAAATTGAGGCTGGCACAAAAATCATGCAGCGATCATATAATTTTCCTAATTAAAAGAGTGCAGGACTCTTTAAAGGTTTAGTTCACCTTTGTTCACCTTTTTTTCTAAATTCCAGCTCCCCTATGTACCCATATAGCATTAATGTACTTCTTTTTCAAAAACAGCTTTCCATTTATTCTATCCACGTTTACCTCACTTTCTTCATGGATGTTTAAAAACCCTGGTCCTGTATTTCTGCTTTATTTCCTGAACAGACTTTAAGATCAACTTCTTCCTCTGTCATGACCTGAAGTCAGGCAGAAGTAATGGAGCAGTGTTTTTAAAACCAATGAAGAGAGTGAGGTAAGTATGTGTAGAATAAATATAAAGTTGTTTTATTTTTGAAAAAAACAAAAACAATAACAATATATGTAGTAGGTACACAGGGGAGCTGACATTTAAAAAAAAAGGTGAACTTAGCCTTTAACCATTACAACAAAGTTATTTGCAGTTACCTTCAGGTGTTTATAATATTGTAAAGAAAAAAAAAGAAAAAAACTGCAAGGATACTCCGCAGTATAACCCCTCCCTTTCCCAGATTGCCACAGCTTTTGCTATTGTAGCGTGTGCCCCGGTTTTTCTGTGGCATTGTCAAGCTGGCTGCCGAAAGTACAGAGGCTCTCCTGAGATGGAGAGAGAGCCTACTAGTCCCTGCGGGGGATATCTCTCCTCTCCCTCTTTTTCTCCTCACTGACTTGCAAAGACATTTACCCCCTCTCTGCTCCCTGTGTTCCTATTGGCAGGAGGAGAGGGAGCCAATCAGGGGAGGTGCTAATATCACAAACCAATGAGAAGTTTTTTAACAACAGCAACAGCTGTAAAGGATCCTGGGACATGTAGTTCTCATGTAAAACTTCCCCATAGCCTTGTATGGGGGTAGGAATTACAAGCATGCTCTGTGGGTAAAGGAACAAAAGACTCCATCTTGCTTATCTGAGGGATTTCAGACACCACGAGGCAAGGAAAGAGACTGGGATGGACTGCCAGGTCAGCTGACCGTGTGATATCAAGCATCAACAGCCTGAGAGTGGGGGATCCCAGGTGCATATCCAGGCACACCTGCACCAACAGCATGAGGCATTTCAGTGTTCCAGGACGTTTGTTTGGGCCTTGACTGCAGGATTGGTGGGTCTTGTTAATACCACACAGATACACTTTGCTAGGGAGGAATTTAAGTGTACCAACTAAAGTTGGACTGAAGGGACTGAAGGTATTGGTGCCACATGGACACACACACACATACTCAGGGCTCTGTATATGTAGTGGGTGTGCGGGACAGTTTACCTTGGGGGCTGACCTAATAAATGTTGATTTGAGTACAGTGTTTGTAATTAGGCCTGTGGTATCAGGGAACAGAAGAAAGAGGACTGACATAAGAAAAGGTCATTTCTCTCCTCTCCTCCTATCTGAACTCATAGAGCCAATTTGAGTAGAGGTAATCAATCCGGTATATACTGACATATTGTGATTTATTGCTATTAAAGTGTTGCCTCTGATTTTAGGGTTATTCACAGTTGTGTATTTCCCTGAAAGCAGCCTGACTGTAGTATTGAGCTATATTGCTCTTGATCTCAATGCTTACTGTTTAGTTGATTTACTTGATATATGTTATTATTGTTTGTTACTTTTCCACAGAAGCTTCACAGTAAACACAATTCTGTTTTTTATCATAAAGTGTGTGTTTTCATTGGTCCTTACACTATTGCCAGGTGTGCCCTTAATGTTAAGTGTTAGAGTACAGAACAAAACAATATTCAAGCGGCTCCTGCTGGGGTAGCACTACACTATTGTTCTTGGTGATGGATCACTTTTCTTTATTGAGAAATGTTCACCTTCTTCTATGGAAGTTTCTCTCTATCTATCTGAATGATGATGTTCCACCAAGATTATTTGTCTATTAAGATTCTTGCTGAACTATTACCTATGCCACTCCTCTTGCAGTTTTTACGGTGAGAGTCTTTGTGGCGGAGCCTTGGGGGACCAAACCTAGGCCCCGCCACAAGGAAGATGTGGGGCCAGCCTGTAATGTTGCTGCCATGCATTGGTTCTTGCTGGGGGAGCTTTCCTTGTCACATAGTGAAACACATGGAGTTAATGGTAGGGTGTTTTACAGGACCAGGCCCATGTACCTTAAGACTCCTGCAGGGGTATGGCCAAAATGGAGGGCAAAGCATTAATGGGGTTAATCCCCTGTTACTCCTGCCTTCTAATTCTCCTGCTGAGTACAGATCAGAATCGCTTCAAACTTTTCGGATGTCCCTTATTCTTTAGATCCCTTTTTAAGGTGTGTATGGGTCACCAACCAACCTTCCAGTGGTAACAGTAGGTTGCTCAGAGTGCCTGGGTTAATTTTAGAACCAACTGTAACCAACTGCAATTCACTAGCCTGCCTGTTTTGGCACTACTTTGCATCATCCCAGTTGGTGACTAATGTGCCTGCGCTAGCTCGTTTTTATCTGATCTTCTGCAGTTAGGCATCCTGTCATCTCCCGGTTCTTCTCTGTGGGCCAAATATAGCAGCTGTTCTATATACAATCAGTGCAACCACCACTAACTTACTTTATTATAAACGAAATGATTTTCAATCAATTATATTGACTAACAATGTATATTTGGTTGCCAGCTGTACACTCTATAGTCTTCTCACAACAGCCCTTATGATGTGGATGATTTTATTGTCGAGTTATTACTGAACTTTTGAGTAATAGTTTGGGATCTTCACAAATATTATGATTTTGAGATGTATGTGCACATGTATTTGTTGTGCTGCACTAGTTTATTCTGTAAAGATAAAGCACCTATTATCACACTACCTGGGTTAATGGGACATATTGTTTGGCACCATGGAATTCCCCCTTTTCTCTCTACCATTGCTGATGTCCCTGAGATGACAGATCATAAGTGTACGGAAAGAGGTTTAGATGGACTTGCCAGCTCAAGTTCAGATTTTTTTCTCCATTGAGGTAGTTTATCCATTCAGGTCCATAGTACCTTCTCCTCTAACGGTTGCTCCATTCTGACTTCCTGCCTTCCTCCAGTCATTCTGCTGGGCTATCTGCCACACAAGCTTATTTTTATAGACAACAATTTTCTGCCGCAATATTAGATATCATGGATGAGATTTCTGGTCATAGACTATGCTGCTTCTTCCTTAAATCATCTTTTATTTTACCCTTTTGCTAGACAATTAAGGATGAACCCTCTGAGGAATCAAATCAGGATAAATTGCCTGTTATGAAGATTTCAACCAAGCTAAAGAATGTCATAGAATGTCATACTCTTATGCCGCATACACACGGTCGTTTTTTGCGATGAAAAAAAACGACGTTTTTTAAAACGTCATTTAAATTGATCGTGTGTGGGCAAAACGTCGTTTTTTGTCTTCAAAAAAACGACCAAAAAAAAATTCCAACATGCTGGAATTTTTTGTGTCGTTTTTCAAAACGTCGTTTTTTGTTTCACAAAAAGTCACCGTGTGTAGCAAAAACGTCTTTCAAAACGACGTTTTTCAACCCGCGCATGCCCAGAAGCTAGTTATGAAGCGAGCTTCAATGGAAAAGAGTGGTGAACGTAACCTCGCTTTTTGTGAAAAAACGATGGTGTGTATGCAAAATTGTCTTTGAAAAGTGACGTTTCAAAAACGTCGTTTTTTACTTCACAGAAAACGTCGTTTTTTTTTCATCGCAAAAAACGACCGTGTGTACGCGGCATTATACTGCGTACACACGACCGTTTTTCATGTAATGCAAAAAAACAACGTTTTTCTCAACATGATTTGTCGTGATTCCTCTCAAGCCTGCCTTGCATACACATGTTCGTGAAAGAAAATGCTTGAGCAAAGCGCGGTGACGTACAACACGTACAACGGCACTATAAAGGGGAAGTTCCATTTGAATGGCGCCACCCTTTGGGTTGCTTTTGCTAATTTTGCAGTACCGTGTGTTAGTAAAGGTTTGGTGAGAGACGATTTGCGCGTTTCAGTCTTCGTGCTTTTCAGTCTGTTACTTCGTGATGAATGTGCTATCTCCATTACAAACCCTAGTTTTACCAGAACGAGTGCTCCCATCTCATAACTTACTTCTGAGCATTCGTGTTTTTTCCCCCTCGTTAAAGCCTACACACAACCGTTTTTCACAACGTGATAAAGAACGACGTAAAAGCGGTTCTAAAAAACAAATCTGACATTTTTCTTGTCGAGCATACATTCTCTGGAGCATACACGACCAATTAAAAAAATTGCATTTTTCTCGTCATGAAAAACAGTTGTGTGTACGTGCCATTACTGATGCTGTGTGCTCTTGCTTAGCATTGGAGGAGGTTCCAGTATTGGATCCCTTTAAATTAACAGCCAATGCCTTCCTGGACCACTCAATGAATGGGCTTAATCATAGAGATCCCTATGGTGAACAGTCATGATCAGCCTAAAATATACCAAATTCACAGCCACAACTGAGTATATTATTATTGTTAATACTTGATTCTTAAATACTGCATCATTTAAAACAAAGAGACCTTTGTTAAAAACATCTAACGTACATTAGTAATCACTGTAGCTACAGAAGAGAATAGTGCTATAGTGTTATTTACTGTGTGAGTGTGTATATACAGTATCTCAGAAAAATTGAGTACACCCCTGACATTTTTGAAAATGTCTTATTATACCTTTTCATGTGACAACACTGAAGAAATGACACTTTGCTACAATGTAAAGTAGTGAGTGTACATATTGTATAACAGTGTAAATTTGCTGTCCCCTCAAAATAACCCAACACATAGCCATTAATGTCTAAACCACTGGCAACAATAGTGAGTAAAAATGTCCAAATTGGGCCCAAAGTGTAAATATTTTGTGTGGCCACCATTATTTTCCAGCACTGCCTTAATCCTCTTGGGCATGGAGTTCATCAGAGCTTCACAGGTTGCCACTGGAGTTCTTCTCCAGTCCTTCATGACGACATCACGGAGCTGGTGGATGTTAGACACCTTGCGCTCTTCCACCTTCCATTTGAGGATGCCCCACAAATGCTCAATAGGATTTAGGTCTGAAGATATGCTTGGCCAGTCCATCAGCTTTACCCTCAGCTTCTTTAGCAAGGCAGTGGTTATCTTGGAGGTGTGTTTGGGGTTATTATCATGTTGGAATACTGGCCTTTGCCCATTTTTGAAGGCAGCGGGTTCATGCTCTGATTCAGTATGTCACAGTACATGTTGGCATACATGGTTTCCTCAATGAACTGTAGCTCCCCAGTGTCGGCAGCACCTTTGCAGCTTCCAGACCATAACACTCCCACCACCATGCTTGACTGTAGGCAAGACACACTTGTCTTTGTACTCCTCATCTTGTTGTCACCACACACGCTTGACACCAGCTGAACAAATATGTTTATCTTGGTCTCATCAGACCACAGGACATGGTTCCAGTAATCCATATCCTTAGTCTTCTTGTCTTCAGCAAACTGTTTGCAGGCTTTCTTGTGCATGATTTTAATATTCTTAGATTCTGGGATGACAGCCATGCAGACCAATTTGATGCAGTGTGCCGCGCAAAGTGTGAGAACTGACAGGCTGACCCCTTTTGACCTTTGCAGCAATGCTGACAGCACTAATACATCTATTTCCCAAATAGTCAACCATTGCCGGTTCCTGTGCTGTTCCCCTGGTTCAGGTGGAATGTCCCTGCCTCAGCCCAGGTCAGACTTGGTCATTGGCAACCCTCACATCCATCTTGTAGGCTGGATTTTTATTCTGAGCTGACATGTGAGTATCAGACTTCTGGCCTCTGTTATATTACTTGTTGTTACCCATATAGGGATTTTTTACCCCTACACTTCTATTATTTATTACTTATATTCACAGAGATATTTGGGCAACATACTTCTGATGAGTAGACATGAGCCATGAAACGCGTAGAGTTACTATACGTCAAGACAGTCTGATCCCTACATTTTATATCCATCATGCATTTGTCTATTCCTTCGCACCATGTTTTTTTTTGTATGAATGTATTATATTAATCATGTACCATATGTCAGCTCTTAATTATGTCCATCAATCAATTTTTAATTACTGATGGGCACTGATAGGCAGCACTGAAGGGCACTGATAGGTGGCTCTGATGGGCACTGATAGGTGACACTGATGAGGAGGCACTGATGGGCACTGGTTGGCAGCACTGATAAGCACTGTTTGTCAGTACTATTGAGCACTGTTTGTTAGTACTGATGTGCACTGATTGACAGCATTGGTGGGCACTGATTGGCAACACTGGTGGGCACAGTTGGGACTGGACTTTTAATCAGGACACCGATAATCAGTGCCTTGATTATCAGTGCTGATGTCCCTTTAACACAAGCTGGTGATCAGCTCTCTGTGAGTGTGAGGAAAAAAAAGCCGGTAGCTGGCTTGTGTTTACTTCTGTGATCGGCTGTCATTGTACACAGCTGGTCACATGGTAAGGGGATGCTGTTTTTGTCTCAAACTGTGAGTCTGAAGAACTTGGCGATCACACAGCATGCCGCCTGATCACAGGAAGATGTCCATGTACATCCTCCCGGCAAATTAAGCCTGCGATGTTGCCGTCTTTCGGCTATAGTGGGGCGGGAAGGGGTTAAAGAAAAAATATCTTAAAAAAAATAAATAAATAATGAAAATGTATTTATTTACTTGATTGTATACTTGATTGATTTTTTTCTCCTCAATACACAGCCCAAGTTGCATTACTAACTATACCAGAGAATGAAACCTTTAACACTGTAAATTGCAACATTATACTGTTTTAATAATCAAGTTTAAATGCAAATGGGTGCAATAAAATATGCCCATTTACACTTTATCCTTTTGCCAGTTCCTGTGTAAAAAACACTTGGGGCCAGATTCATGATTGAGAGCGTATCATTGTGCGGGCGTAGCGTATCCTATTTACGCTACGCCGCCGCAACTTTGACAGGCAAGTGCTGTATTCACAAGGCACTTGCTCCGTAAGTTGCAGCGGAGTAGCGTAAATGGGCCGGCGTAACTGCGCGTAATTCAAAGTAGGCTGGTAGTGGGCATGTTGTATGTAAACTAATCGTGACCCGACGTAAATGACGCACCAAACGAACTGCGCAGTGTGCATGCTCAAAATCACGTCGCAAATAGTCATTGATATCGACGTGAACGTAACTTACACCAAGCCCCATTCTGAATTGGCTTACGCAAACAACATAAACGACGTACAATACGATGCTGTCCCAACGTCCATTCTTAACATTGCCTGCGCCTAGAAGGGGTAACTTTACATTGCCATTGCCTAGCAGGGGTAACTTTACGCCGGTCCGACGCCTTACGTAAACGACGCAAATAGATACGCCGGCCGCAACTACATTCGTGAATCGGCGTATCTACCTAATTTGCATATTTCGACGCGTAAATCGACGGAAGCGCCACCTATCAGCCAGCGTAAATATGCAACTAAGATACGATGGCGTAAGAGACTTACGCCGCTCGTATCTTAGCACAATTCCGGCGTATCTTGCTTTCTGAATACAGAAAAAAGATACGCCAGCGCATCCTAGAATTTACGCGGCGTATCAACAGATACGCCGCGTAAATTCTTTCTGAATCTGGCCCTTGATCTGTGTAAGATGTGTGCTCGTAATTCCATTCTAGTGGCTAGAATATTCACTTGTTGTAGCCACTAGGCTGAAATACGGGCGTATGCATGCGTTTTTTCAAATTTAAAACACACATGTGCATGTTTATGCATGCATATGTGTAAATTATGCCAGTATGCTGAACGCAGGTTGGGACATTTATGCACCTGAATGCTGCTCTAAAATACAAAAATAAATATTACAATGTGTTGTTGTAATATTAATATAGATGTGTTGGTATTTAAAATATTGTGTTACACAGTATGTATGGCATGATATTTAGGTGTTGCATACAGGCATTCAAGGTTACACATCAAAGGAAGTTTGCTGACCAAATCTTGTGGCCAAACGACACGTATCAAAAGATACAGAGGACCCTTTGATGTGTAAATCTTATCTAAGACTACCTAGGTGTGTGAGATGGCCTGGTACTTCCTTACATACATAAGGAAGTATTTATTAATGGCAATTAGACTTGAGGGGGGGTAGTCAGTCATTCAATGGGAACATTTTGTTGACCCCTCCCTCCAGTATGAGACCAATATATGAGAAAGACAGGCTAACATTCAGTGGTTCTTGTCACTGAGAGAATGTACTCCCGGTATTCTCTCTGTATGAGTATGGGGGCGCAGGTAGAAATCTGAAATACTTTGTTGGACTTTGTATCATCTGTGGACTTTGGACTTTATTCTGTATTGGAAGTCGGTTGAATTAAATTTAGCGTTCTCTGGAGGGCCTGGTGTGTTGCTGCAAAAACAACTTACTAACATCATACTAGACACTATACTATAGACTATACACGCTAAATATCTAAAGACTACGGCCCAGATTCACAGAGAATTAGATTCTCGTAGAGTATCAGAAATACACTACGCTGCCGTATTTTACCTGGCTCTACGTGGTAGATTTTGTCCAGTAAACGACGGCGGCGTAGTGTATTTCTCCCGTCGCAATCCATCTACGCGAGTAGGGGGCGTGAATCATTTAAAATAGGCGCGTTCCCGCGGCGATCGAACTGCGCATGCTCCGTTCGCAAATTTCCCGCCGTGCATTGCGCGAAAACACGTCGTTACGTTATTCGTTGTTTGAGTAGCGTCGTTTACGCACAATCCTCGTCCTGAACGAGTTACGTAAAAAAAAAAAAAAAAAAAATTGACGCGTGAACGACGGCCATACTTAACATGGGCTACGTACCGTTAGACCAGCAAAAAGCTGGTCTAACAGTACGTAAAAAAAAATAGACGAAAGCGATTGCGAAGACCACTCGTATCTTCGTGGATCGCCGTAAATTTGCATATCCTGACGCATAAAACGACGCGGACTCCTCCCAGCGGCCGCAAATATATCGCAGCGTAGATCCGAAGGCTTACGAAGACGTAAGCCTCTCGGATCGAAGCCCGATATCATGGTTTGAGGATTCAAACTAGTGATACGGCGCGCAAAATTTGAAATTACTCCTGTCTAACACCAGTTAGACAGGCGTAATTGCTTTCTGAATCTGGGCCTACATGTGTATTGAGACTTTGGCTAATTCTGAGCTGTGTTTAGAGGCATAAAAAAAAGTGCTTCCAAAAATGTTGTTTTTTTTCCCTGCCTTTGTGCATGTAGCCTAAATGTTTATAAATGAGGATCATTTTTTTATTTTTTATTTTTACTAATGCAAATAAAAATTAATATAATCTTATTGGTATGTACCGGTATATTCATTTTATGATTTTGTTTAATACTTCTCATATGGTCAACTTTGTGTGTTTTTATGTGCATGTTCAGACAAATCAGTGCTTCTGAAAACAGATTTAGTGGTTTTTGGGCAATGCAATTGTCTAATCCTGCTCAGTTGAACTCCATCTTAAACATGTTTAAATAATTTGTCTACTAGATTTTAAGGTTAGTTTAGGTAACAAACTGCTAACCGTGTTTGGCCATCTGCCTCCTGTCTGACTGAAACCTGACTTCTTAGTGACCCAGGCATCAAACAATTTGGTGTCCTGATGCTGCTTGAATACATGAACAAATGTCTTTCTCAAATGAAATTATACAAGTGTGCCTTGTAAGAATTGTATTGTATTTGACCCAGTAAAAAAATAACGTATAAATCCTAATAATGGGAATTCACACTTGCTTTGGAAACATATTTTATAGCTTCATATACAAGACTTGACATATTAGAACGTGGCCCAAAGGAGAGATAGCTAAAAGACAGCTAAAAGGTTAATTGGACAATTACCGTTCTGGCATAATTCATTTGCATACTTGTCCTGACACTTATAATTCATTTTGTGCCATTTTTAGAGCCCAGCATTTCTTAAAAGATGTTATGTAAAATATGCTGTAATAATTTAACATAATATCATTTTATTGCTCTAAAATTAAAATATGTTTAAAATAGATCAGTGCTGATCTCATTTTTTGAAAATGCTAATTGCCTGGCTGATATTACTTTTTAAACTACTGACCCTGAAAAAGTATATTAATAAAGCTTTCTGACTTCAATGGTTATGTGCATGTTACAGGTCAATGACTCAGAAAGTATTAAGCCCCATACACACGATCGGATATCTGAAGGAATCTAACCCGATGGATTTTTTCGTCGGATATCCAATGAAGCTGACTTTTATCAATCTTACCTAAACACTATCGGTCAAAAATCTGATCGTGTCCAAACACAGTGACGTAAAACACTATGACGTGCTGAGAAAAAACAATTTCAATGCTTCCAAGCATGCATCGACTTGATTCTGAGCATGCCTGAATTTTTAACCGATGGACTTCCACACAGACGATCGTTTTTTTTCTATCGTTTTTTTTATCCATAGGAAAATTTTAAAACATGTTCTATTTTTTTTCACTGATGGAAAACAAACCGGTGGGGCCCACACATGATCGATTTGTCCGATGAAAACGGTCCATCGGTCTGTTTTCATCAGACAAACTGATCATGTGTACAGGGCTTTAGGCTCCATGCACAGTAGCATTTTTTTTTTCTGGTACAATATTTTTTATTGAAATAAAAGAAAAAGATATATAGCTGTAACAATTCCATGCAGGGGATATAAGCAGCGAACATAATAGTGCAACATAAGAAACAAAAAAATTAATAAGATAGGACTTTATATGAGGTATGTGCGGCAACAGAAAAGCAGTCAATATAAAAACACAGGGCCAGATTCAGATACACTTAATATTGCGCTGCGTAATCGAAATACTCTACGCTGCCGTATTTTACCAGGCTCTACATCGAATTCTGGTCGATTTTTGCCCGTACGCTACGGCGGCGTAGTCTTTTTCTCGCGGCGTATTCAAAATTCGCGATTAGGGGGCGTGAAGCATTTAAATTAGGCGCGTCCCCGCGGCGATCGAACTGCGCATGCTCCGTTCAGAAATTTCCCGCCGTGCATTGCGCGAAATCACGTCGTTACGTCATTCGTTGTTTGAGTAGCGTCGTTTACGAACATTCCGATTCCCGGACGACTTACGTAAAAAATAATAAAAGACGTCGGAAAACGTAGAAATTCGACGTGGGAATGACGGCCATACTTAACATGGGCTGTCTAATATTAGACCAGCGAAAAAGCTGGTATAGTGTTACGCAAAAAAAAGATGACTAAAGGTGCCGTAAGAGATTGCGATAGACGTTCGTAATTTCTGGGATCGCCGGCAAAAGCTCATTAGCATACCCCGACGCGGAAAATGTCGGGAAGTCCACCCAGTGGCCACAATTTTATTGCAGCGTAGATCCGAAGGCGTACGAACACGTAATCCAGTCGAATTGAAGCCCGCAGCCGTCTATTCATGGTTTGAGGTTTCCAACTAGCTAAAAAACGCGCGTAATTTGAAATTACTCCAGTCTAACACCAGTTAGACAGGAGTAAGGGCTCTGTGAATCTAACCCACAATGTTTATTGCTAAATGATGATTACATAACAGGTTAGAAAAAATAACATTCATAGGTTTGTGTCCATAATGACAACATGTAGCAAACATTGCATGTAAAAAACTGGCGACAACAATAAATGATACATTGTATAATAAACATATGATCATTACATCAAGATAATACATTAATACATTATAGGGTATATAACAGCCATCCTAGAGGACACGGACCACCTCAGAAACAGTATAAAGATAACATTTGTATATATGAAATTGGTTAACCCATCTAATGGAGATGAGATGCATCAAATTATCCGTACGCGTTTTCGTGGATTTAATCCATTCTTCTGGGGCAAATGCATTGAATATCTATGAAAAAACACAAATATATCAAATAGTAAATACAATTGTATAAAACAATCTAGCCAGGGTGCCTGACAAAGATGAATATTAACCAAAGGGAGGAGAGTGCTTCTCCCCCTTGGGTGCTTACATATGAGCTAAATATGAAGTGGTGAGATAGCAACAAAAGTGCTGCTCAAAGCCTCTGTAATGGGAGCTGAGGTACTGGGACCCCTCCTCCTCCCCTATGTTCGTCAAGGCAGCGTGACACAGGGCAGGATCCTGTGCTGGGCTTGGAGAATATAAGACAGCGTCGCATGACTGCGCAATTGTTATTCAAAATGTGATAGCACTCAAAGCTGAAAATTGGACTGGGAAGGAAGTTCAAGGTATTAAAGTGGTTAATAATGCTTAAAGTGAAACAATAAAAATGAAAAATTCCTTTAATTATAGTGCATGGGGGGTCCCCTTAGTCTGCATGTAAAGTGGCACATCTGTACCATCTATAGAACCTGCTGCAGTAAAACTGACATTTATAAAGAAAACACAATTACCAGAAATATAATACCATTCCTGGCAATCTGAAAACGTTTAAAAAATGTGTGGGGGTCTCCCCCAACGATACAAGGCCTTGTGGGTCTGGTATGGATTTTAAGGGGAACCCCATGCCAAAAAACGGCGTTGGGCCCCCCAAAATTCATACCAGACCCTTATCTGAGAATGACAGTTCAGGAAAGAGGGGGGGCGAGCAAGCAGATCACCCCTCCTAAACCATACCAGACCACATGCCCTCAACATGGGGGGATGCTTTGGGGCAGGGGGTTGGCACGCCGTTTTTTTCACAATTTTCTCATTTTTTTGCAGCGCACAGTGCATTGTGGGGCGCCACGCAAATTATGGAGCTTGCTTGATGGGCAATGATCGGGCCAAACTTTTGCTGGCCTCAAACTGTTCGCCCAAATCTAATTGGGGGTGCAGAATGAATCCTGTATAGTGTGTGGACTGCTGATCATATAAACACACAACATTTAATGGTGGCCATACATGTAATGGTCTGATCAGACAATTGATGTGATGTGATGTGATGTACTAAAATATGACAGGACAGAAAGGTAAGTGGGTATAGCACAGGCTTATGTTTTGACTAATAGCAGACTGAAATAATATTTAATATTTTATATAAAAAAAAATTATATTTTATAAATTGTGATTCAGGTGATTTCTGTTCATTTTAGCGAATGTTTGGCTGTTTGGACAACTTCTAACTATGTATCTTTTGTTATATATTTAGGAATTATCTATTTGATCTCTGCTCTCAATCATTTGGAAGATTCACAAGTGACCTTCTTTGTGTGTGCTCGAGACCAGGGTGGTCGTACATCTTCTGTGAATGCATCAATAACTGTTAAAATTCTGAAGACTGCAGTGGCACCGGCTGTATTTGAAAAATCACGCTACGTGTTTGTAATTGCAGAGGATGCTCCACAAGGTAGCACTGTCGGCATTGTCAAGGCCAGGGAACCTTTAAGTAAGTATCTACCAGTTTCACTACAATGTAAGTTCAGCACACATGTTAAAGGCATAACTAAAGTACTAAAGATACAAACAATTCATTATCATTAGACATTCCATTTTGCAATTATGTATAATTTTTTTTCTCTCTTCTCTGCTATCTTTAAAGATTTTCTATTTACTAAACAGTACACTTTCATAACTTGAACAGAGAGGCGTGAACATGATTAAATGGATTGGAGTTGTAACTGGTAGTGCCTATACTGCACTATAGTGTTTGCAAAGGTTCAGATTTTTTTTAAATAATAAAAATGTCATACCTGCTCTGTGCAGTAGTTTTACAGTCCCAAAAGCAGGGCTCAAGCCCAACCCCCCTCCCGTTGAGTTCCCCATTGCAAGCTGTTAGCTCTAAGGTCACTTGTGCGTGCTTGCTCCCTAGTCACCTCTGTGTGTCCAGCACAGCTCAGCCCGCCCTCCAGCTCCCTCCTCACTGGCTGTGAGTGACAGCAGCAGTAGCCAATGGCTGCCGCTGCTGTGTCTCAGCCAATAAGGGGGGAGAGACCTGGGGGAGCTTCTGTTTTCATGCACATTGGGATTGGTGAGTATAAGGGGGGGGGGGGGGGGGGGCGGGGGACTGTGCACTGAAGGTTTTTAATCTTCAGAAATACAATGGCTAAAGGTTAAAAACATTAAGGCTTTAGAACCACTTTAAGATTTTAGGGATATATTTAGAGGACCACTAAACCTTTACCACAAGCAAAATACCCAAACAGAAAGGAGCATGTGTGACAGATTAGCAGGTATTTGCTGTGCATGCCGTATTTTAAAAGTGACAAAATTTGAATGTATTGCAGAAATGTATTAAATATGCCTTATCCTTGTTTGCCCAGACATACACTTTTGATATAACTTGAAGATCCCAGTAAACAGCTGTTCTTACATTGTTTCAAGAAGCCACAATGATAAATGGTAGCCCCCTTAGTTAGCAGCTGCATGTGCACTTTTTTCTCTAGTTATTTTGACTTCATTTGAAAAAAGGTCAGCACTAGAAATCTGTGCTTGCATAGTTTAATTGGAATAAAAACTTTGTGTTACTTCCAAATTCAAAATCAAATATATAAATCTTATACTGTCAATGGAGGAAACTTTCCTGCTGTGGATTATAGTACAGATGTACTATAAAAATCATGGTAACTGCAGTAATTTAATTGATTTGCAAAAACATAGGAAGCTTCAAGAAGCTTTGTGTCAGTGAAAGAAAAACTGAAGACAAACAGAAAATAAGGTGGTATTTTTGTGTAGAATCTGCAGAGAATAACAGTTTGTGAATATTACGTTCTTTGATTCTCAGAAAGTTGGACACGTTTCAGGTAAATTAAATAGTGTCAATTTGCTTTATTTTCAATTGAATGACTCATTACTGTTCCCAAAATTTTGGAATATCTTTGATGGACACCCTTATGTACTACATTTTTTGGGCCAAAAATCCTTAATAATGCTTCTTGGTGGAGGATTATGAGGCCACAAAGATTACTGTCGACGTTTGTTTACATTTTTTTTTTTTTTAAGCTAAAGTTTATGTACAGATTTTATTGCAGTTATATAGGTCCATCTTGGATCAATGAAAGTATGCATACCTTATAGCTGATAGACCTCTGTGGAAACAGAGGGGTAGAATCACATACATTGGCACATATTTATGCCGCCGTAGCTTATCTCTTTTACGCTATGCCGGCACATCGCGGAGAGGCAAGCATGGAATTCACAAAGCAAATGCTCCCAACGTTGCGCCGGCGTAGCGTATAGTCGTAGGCGTAAGGCAGCGTAAATCAAAGTAGGTGGAAGTGGGCGGAAGTGGGCGTGATACATTTAAATGAAGCGTGACCCCATGCAAATGATGGGCTGAGCTTCAGACAAGTACTTAAAATGAACTGCGCATGCGTCGTACTTTGGACGTATCCCAGTGTGCATGCTCACAATCACGTCGAAACAACTGCCTAAGATACGTCGAATCACTGCCTACGACGTGAACATAACCTACGACCAGCCCTATTCATGTACTACGTAAACAACGTAAAATACGACGGCTGTGTTCCCTGGACCATACCTTTGCATGAGTTGCGCCTCCAATATGGGGAATAACTTTACGCCCGACGTAGGACTTACGCAAACCGATCAAATCATGCGCCGAGCGCAAGTACGTTCGTGAATCGGCATATCTGCTTTGTTTGTATATTTCAATAGAAAATCAATGGGAGCGGCACAAGTGGCCAGCGTAAATATGCGCCCACTATACTCCGGCGTAGGAAAGTTACGTCGGGCGGCTGAAGCCTATTTTTCGACATATCTAGCTTTGGGGATCGGCGCATAGATACGATGGCGCACATTTGTACTTATGTCGGCGTATCTGCAGATACGTCGGCGCAAGTGCTTTGTGAATCTACCCCAGAGAATCAGAGTAGTCACCACTACTACAGTGATTGCCATTATCTTCCTGGGCCCATTCTTGGCCCTACTGCATATTAACCAAAGGATTGCTCGCTCAACACAAGTGGCATTCAGAGGACATCTTGTATTTTTCCACAATGGATGCAAGGCATTTTCGAATTGGACAAAGTGGAGATTGTGACGTCACCACCCCTCCTCTCTACCTTTTTCAATCAGAGAATGCTTTTCATTCACTGAGAAAAAATAAAAGATGTTCTGTGCCAAGCACGGGACTCCCTGTGGTTACTATGCAGAAAGAGTAGCCTGCAAAGGACCTGGAAGATAGCGGGCATCACTACAGTAGGGGCAACCTCTACAATGATTCTCAGCCTCCACAGTGGCCCCACAGGTATGGCATATGCCTACCAAGCTGAACAAATGTAACCCAAGAAGTAAAATCCATACCTAAAAGGAAATACATTGAACATTTATATGCTAAAAACTCAAAAGCCATCAGCTTAATGACTCATGGATTCTAGTTTCTAGATTCCAACGTTTGTGGGTTAACTGTCTTGTGTATGCAATCATGTTCTGGTCTAAAAACAAACCTACCCCTTAGCGGCTGATTTTTGACTTGGGCAATTTCAACCTACTGAAATTGCAGTTTGAAATAGTCAAACAGATGAAACGGGTGTAAACACCCATCATACAGAAACACTCCATGCAAAGCTGGACAGCATTCTTTCTCTTGTTTAAATAGATATCCTAAGCCAGAGAAAGTTCACACTAACAAGGACACAAAACACATTAATAAATGCAAAGAACTTATAAGATAAGCTACTTTCTAGTTTAACCCAACTTAGTATGACTCTTCATAAGCACCTAATACTTTAAAGTAATAAAGTGATCTATCTTTAAGCAGTGATTGTTCTCCGCTGTGCACTTTCCATTAATCAGCTCTATACTGGCAAGAGAAAACACTTTTTGCTGAAATAATTAGGTAATTTTCTTGCTCAGTAAAGCACCTAGAGGTAATAAGGACTTTATAGCACAAACACAATGTAAAAATGAATGCCTTATACCAAGAAAAACCTAGAAAATGTAATCTAGGTATGCAGTGAGTCATTGGGGGAATTATTTTATATTTACAAATGCAGAGAAATGTGGAAACAATAATAAAGAACATATCTTGATGTTAAAAAGGTTTTTCAAGAAAATGTGTTAAATATTTATTCTATTGTTATTTTCCCAGAGAAAGAGGTGAGCTAAACTTGAAGATAAGACCAAACAAGAGGTCAGCACTTCACAAAGAGTGAAAGATTATTAATTTTTTTTGTATAGTATTTCCTAAAATCACAGCTGACATATGCCTATAACTTTTGCACATATATATTGTGACAAGGTCGTAGAAATAGCGATAATGTCATGCAGCAAAGTCGCTGATCTTAAGCAATAAATATGGCTTTATTGCACTCAAAAATAAATAATACAAAACAAAATGGCCTACTCCAATTTAGGAGGCTAACTGACAGTAGTACTACACTGTACTGGATATAGTACAAAACAAACAGAATACCAGTCCAAAATAAACAAATCTATAACAGACCTTGTTCCTTCCATGCAGACAGTTTTGTCCGTCCAGCTCAGCATACCTCTCACACTGAGCTCTCACTCTATTTCCCTACCAGGTGACTGTTAATTAATAGTTTTAGGCTTAGTGTAGCCTCTCACTGGTGTAAATACAATCGTGTACCCTGTCACAATATATATACTATGTGTGTATATATATATATATATATATATATATATATACACACACACACTAATGTTTTATACACTAAAGTTTTAGGCAGATGTAAAAAAAAAAGGGTGTACATTAAAGTGATACTAAGGTCTTTTTTTTTTTTTTTTTGGTTAAAAATAAAAAACATATTATACTTACCTCCACTGTGCAGAGATTTTGCACAGAGCAGCCTGGATCCTCCTCCTCTTGGGTCCCTCTTCGGCACTTCTGGCCCCTCCCAACTGTTGAGTGCACCCATAGCAAACAGCTTGCTATTAGTGTTGCTCACGAATATTCGCATTGCGAATATTCGCTACGAATATTGCATATTCGAGTATTCGCCACGAATATCGCGGCGAATATTCGCTATTTCGAATGAACAGATCACATCCTAGAGATCCCCATCGACGTCTAGCATTGCATGATTAGAGACCTTGGGCAGTAGCTGCAGCGCGCCGACCCAATGCGCGGCAATAGCGATATCGCGCGATTATTTTATATTGTAATATATCACGAATATTCTGAGCCAATCAGAGTGCTCCATTCCGCATTTCTCGAAATTTCGCAATTATTTTGTATTGTACACTATTCTGACCAATCAGAGTGCTGCATTTCTCGAATATTCGCAATTATTGTGTATTGTAATATATCACGAATATTCTGAGCTCATGCTCCTTCCGCATTTCTCGGCACGAATATTCTGAGCCAATCAGAGTGCTCCTTCCGCATTTCTCGAATCGCAATTATTGTGTATTGTAATATATCACGAATATTCTGAGCCAATCAGAGTGCTCCTTCCGCATTTGCCGAACGCAGTCACAAATATTCTGAGCCAATCAGAGTGCTCCTTCCGCATTTCTCGAATATTCGGGAGCCAATCAGAGTGCTCCATTCCGCATTTCTCGAAATTTCGCATTCGCATTCGCAATTCGCATTCGCAATAGCGACGCAATAATTTCATTTCCAAAAAATATCACGAATATTCGTATTTAGCGAATATATCTCGAATATTCGACTATATATTCGAGATATATCGCAAAATCGAATATGGCATATTCTGCTCAACACTACTTGCTATGGGGACACTTGAGCCAAGCCACAGCTCTGTGTGTCCATTCAGACATAGAACCATGGCCCGGACCTGCCCCCTCTCTCTCCTCATTGGCTCACTTACTTTGATTGACAACAGAGGCTATGGGGCAGCTTCTCTGTTGTCCCAGCTGAGTCTCATGCAACATCACTGCATCGAGATGGGGCTCAGGTAAGTATTAGGGGACTGAGGGGGGCTGCTGCACACAGAAGGTTTCATATTTTAAAAAACCTTCTGCCTTTCCAAGCACTTTAAGAATGCTTCCAGAAAGAGAAGTATTAATAGTTTATTTTGATCAATTAACAAAATGGAAAGTAAATGAACAAAAGAGAAATCTAAATGAAATCAATATTTGGTGTGACCTCTTTCATTCAAAACAACATCAGTTCTTCTAGGTAGGTTGTTCCAAACATCTTGAAGAACTAACCACAGAGGGTCTGTTCATGTAGGCTCTTCATATAATCCCAGGCAGACTCAATGATGTTGATATCAGGGCTCTGTGGGGGCCAAAATAAAATACAGGACTCCTTGTTCTAATTTGTGCTGAAGATAGTTCTGCATGACATTGGCTGTATGTTTGGGGTTGTGGTCCTGCTGCAGAATAAATTTGGGGTCAATCAAGTACCTCCCTGATGGTATGGCTTGATGGATAAGAATCAGCCTGTATTTCTCAGCATTGAGGATACCATTGATTCTGACCAAATCTCCAACTCCATTTGCAGAAATGCAGCCCCAGACTTGCAAGGAACCTGCACAATGCTTCACTGTTGCATCAAGACATCCATTATTGTACTGCTCTCCAGCACTTCAAAAAACAAACTGCCTCCTGCTACTGCCGAATATTTCAAATTTTGACTCATCAGTCCAGAGCACCTGCTGCCAATTTTCTGCACCCCAGTTCCTGTTTCTGTGCATAGTTAGGTTACCACATTGGAGGTATGGCTTTTTGGTTGCAATTCCTCCACGAAGACCACTTCAGGAAAGACTTTTCCAGACAGTAGATGGATGTAGTTGGGTCAGTTCTTTGCTGATGGCACTACTGGACATCTTCTGATATGGAAGGGAAGTAAGCATGATGTATCTTTCATCGCAATCCTTGCTATTTGGTGCTTTAACCTGTGGATGGATTTATGCTCTATGCTCATTAACCTCTTGGTTCCGGTAAGCGGCTTTCCATAAGGTGGTGGTGTCTTCACAGAAGTCCAAGTCACAGTGGTGCTATTTATCCTGTCTGTGGGCTCTGACTCTACATATTCGGGACTTTAGTTGTTTCATCTATTACCCTATCTATTTACTTAGATACGGGTTTTATAAAGGACTTTTCTTTCATTTATTTTTAATACTAGCATTTGGTTGCCAGTTCTTTTTTGGCACGATTTTTTCTTTGTAACAAGAACTGATGCTGTTATGAAGCCAAAGTGTAGTCACACCAAGTATTGAATTGATTTAGATTTGTCTTCTGTTTGCTCACTTTGCATTTTAACTACGAATGACGGCTCTAGCGCAGATCTAAATTGTCACTAGCTGTTTCCCGAAGCGCGCTCCAGAGCGCGCTGCGGGGAAACACTGTGTTTTGCCCGTGTCCCTTGGACACAGCCAATCACAGATCGCCGCGAACGGCCAATCAGAGTGGCCGTTTGCGATGCGATCTGTGCGGCCAATGAGAGATGATCTCATAAATGTATGGAATTCGCAGATTCGCAGATCGCCGCCACTTCTAGTAAAAAAAAAAATAATAAAAAATAATAATTCTGTCCCCTATTTTGTAGGCACTATAAATTTTGCGCAAACCAGACGCTTATTGCGATTTTTTTTTTTTTACCAAAAATATGTAGAAGAATACGCATCGCCCTAAACTGAGAAAAAAAAAGTTTTTTTTTTTTTAATTGGGATATTTATTATAGCAACAAGTAAAAAATATTGTATTTTTTTCAAAATTGTCGCTCTTTTTTGTTTATAGCGCAAAAAATAAAAACCGCAGAGGTGATCAAATACCACCAAAAGAAAGCTCTACTTGTGGGGAAAAAAGGACGTCAATTTTGTTTGGGAGCCACGTCGCACGACCGCGCAATTGTCAGTTAAAGCGACGCAGTGCCAGAAGCTGAAATATCACCTGGGCAGGAGGGGGGTATAAGTGCCCAGTAAGCAAGTGGTTAATAAATATTAACAAATAAAATGTGTAATTTTGCAAAACATGTTACTTTACACTATTTCTTCACACCTGCCTTTTACCTTTGCACAGTGCTGTGTATATCTATATATATATATATAGATATATCTATATCTATATATGGATATATCTATATACAGGCATACCCCACTTTTAAGTACACAATGGGGTTTGTTTACTAAAGCTTGAAAGCGCAAAATAAGGCTCACTTCTGCACAGAATCCAATGAGCTTCCAGGTTTTATTACCAGGCTTAATTAAACAAGCTGGAGTTAGAAGCTGATTGGATTCTATCCAGAAGTGAGCCTGATATTGCGATTTCCAGCGTTAGTAAATAAACCCTTTTGTGTACTCAAAAGCGGGGTATGCCTGTATACTGTAACTGTACCAGTTTTTTAAGACTGAGGTTACATCTATGCGGCTGCTCTTGATGCGTTTTCAGGCATGATTTGCATTTTTAAACCCTATTTTTTTATGTGTTTTGCTTTTTTTTCTCTTTAACAACTTCAGTTCCAGAAGGATTTGCACCCTTAATGACCAGGAAATTTTTTCCAATACGGCACTATGTCACTTTAACTGACAATTGCGCGGTCGTGTGATACTTTTCCCCGAAAAAATTTACGTCCTTTTTTTCACACGAATACAGCTTTCTTTTGGTGGTATCTGATCACCTCTGTGATTTTTATTTTTTGCGCTATAAACAAAGAGCAACAATTTTGAAAAAAAAATTTTTTTTTTACTTTTTGCCATAATATATATCCCCAAAAAATATATAAAAATATATATTCTTCTACATATTTTTGGTAAAAAATATTTTTTTTTATCTTTTTATTTTTACAACTAACATCGAATCCGCCTGACCCATGGGCACGCTCCCACAGCATGCATCGGGCACGTCCGCCCGCAACTGCACCTGAACGAGCTGCCGCACAGCTATGGCGTTTCACGCTGGAGAGCCGACCTGCCAACGTGTAACAACGGTGGCTGGTCAGGAAATGTAAACACACTGTAAACACACTGTATATAGCTGGTTGCTAAGGAAAAGCCCAGAAAGCTGGGCGCCACGACCTTAACAACCGATAAGTCAACAGTTGTCAGCGGTGTTCCCCACTGACAGCTGAATGTAAAACAAAACAAAATGACAAAAAAAAAAACAGGATGCGGTGCCGGGCCTTTTGGGTCTAGTATGGATCTGGAGGGGTTCCCCCACCACGCCAATGTTTCTTTCTAAAATGACGTAAAAATCCATACCAAAACGCTTATCTGAGCATGCAGGTCAGGAAAGGGAGGGGGGAGCGCTCGCTCGTCCTAAACCATACCTGGCCGCATGCCTGCAACATGGGGGGATGGGTACTTTGGGAGGAGGCTCTGCCAAAGCACCTAGTCAAAAAACATGTTTTTCTTTTTTACATTTCACTGCTTTTCGAAGTGAAAAGGTACACCCTACCTATTCACATAGGTGGGTAGGAATCTGGGGGCCACCTTCTTAAAGCGGTGTTTAAAGCGGTATTCTAGCTGATTTTTTTTTTCAAAAGTCAGCAGCTACAAACACTGTAGCTGTTGACTTTTAATAAGCACACTTACCTGTTCAGGAAGCCCGTGATGACAGCCGTCCATCGGATTGAGTGCCCGCGCCACCATTCAAACTAAGGGAAATAGGCAGTGGAGCCTTGCCGCTTCACTACCCATTTTCTACTGCACATGTGCGAGTCTCACGTCGCATTGTGAATGGCTGTCTGTCTTCTGGGACACACACAGGTCCCAGAAGACAGCGGGCAGGAGGGAGGGGTTGATCGCTCTCTCTTTCCTGACCTCCCGGGCTGCATTCTCAGATAAGGGTTAGGTATGTTATCTAGATCCGCTTTTTTTCTGCCATTTTTTTTTCTACATTTAGTTGTCAGCGGGAAACCCCACTGACAGACTCAATCGGTTCTTAAGAACGCAGCAGCCGGCTTTCCGGCCCCCTGCTTAGCAATAAGCTATATACAGGGTTAAAATAAAAAACGCAAAATGCAAAACTCACAAACACACTTGTGATTCCATTGAAGTCTATTACAAGTAAAAAAGCCCCCTACCCTTTCCAAAAATGCAGCGGCCGCCAAACACATAGATGTGAACTTGTACTATAGGAAACCAATGTTAAATGAACTGTAACACATACGTGTTAGCCTAGGGTAAGTACGAGTACTGATACTTTTTCTCAAATACTGAAACCAATTTAAAAAACTTATTTTGACCTTGGATGCATTTATTTTTTACGGTTCACAATTCAAAATCGCAAGACTAAATGCACTTATTTGCGATTTCATTACAAATTGCACTAACTTCTGTTAAATGAAGTTGCAAGCCACAAGGAAATCCAAGGTATAAATCCCACTGAAGTAGCGTGATTCCAAAGCACTGATCAGTACGATTTAGACCAGGGGTGTCAAACTCAATTTCCTTGTGGGCCGCATCAGTATTATGGTTGCCCTCAAAAGGGCCGGTTGGAAGTTGGATGCATTGCTTGAAAGCAGAAAGTAAGGGTCTGGAGGATGACTGGAGAGGTGCGAGGGCCACATGAAATGGCCTGGAGGGCCGCATTCGGCCCGCGGGCCTTGTGTTTGCCACCTCTGATTTAGACCTTGCGGCTTGCGGCTTGCGACTTTTACCAGAAGTCAATGCAAGACGCAATAAAACTGCAAAAATAGTATTGGAGCATTTGCGCTCATTGCAAATGCTTAGTATCGATGAAACGCTGATATATATATATATATATATATATATATATATGTATATATATATCATAGCTCCCAACTGTCCCTGCTTTTGAGCGACTGTCCTTGATTTGGAGCAATGTCCCTCTTTCCTCCTCATTTGTTCCTCATTTTGGTCTGTTCTATATAGTTGTATATAAAATGCACTTGTTATCTTTCAAAAAGTGTTTCCCAGTGCCAAACCTTTCATCCAATTTCTAAATGGCTGCATTTGTACATTTTAAAAGCCAATATAAAGCATTAGTAGTGGTAAAAAAAAGTCCTTGTAGGTTTAATTAACTTTTTTATTGTAAATTCTCCTTTAAAGGAGTGTGACAGGGGGCGTGTCCTATGCCTACAAACATTTGTTAGTAGGTGTCCCTCATTCCCATCTCAAAATGTTGGGAGGTATGGGCACGATGGTCCGGTTCCCGACAAATTTTGGTCATAAAATGTACCTATCATTACTAATGTATATGAGTCCTACCAAGTGCACCAAGGGACATAGATCTCCTACTAGCAGAATGCATGACAATGCATGACAACCGCATTGACTTTCCAGGCACCACGTTACACCTTGTACAAACAGAAATTGAAAAATACAATACCACATCCTATGTGTAGAACAGCTTCAGAACTAGACACAGGTTAATCTCTGCTGCCATCTAGAGCACTGCAGAAGACAAGTCTCTTACTCTCATCTTGCAGTTTGGTAGTCTCAAATGTCAGATAATCGGCTTGACATACTGTATTAAAATGTCAATACTAAGAAAAGTTATTTCCCTGGCTAAATAGGTTCCGATTTTCCAATCTCATATTTAATTTTTTTAGGGCATGCTTGAATCTGTTTGGTGCCTGCTTAGACATAGCATTGCTTTGTTTTGATATGTGAGGGACTGTAACTTGAATACTAAGGCACCTTTCACACTATGGCGGGAGGCGTGGCGGCGGTAGAGCCGCTAAAAATAGCAGCGCTATACCGCCGAAATTGCCGCGGGATTCGACCGCTAGCGGAGCGGTATTAACCCCCACTAGCGGCCGATAAAGGGTTAATACCGCCCGCAATGCGCCTCTGCAGAGGCGCATTGCAGGCGGTATTACAGCAGTTTCTCACCGCTCCAAAGATGCTGCTTGCAGGAAGTTTTTTCTTTTGAGAAGGCTGGGGCAGGAGTATTTCAGGCGGTATAGCAGCGCTATTTTTAGCGCTGTAATGCCTAAAAAACTCCTCAGTGTGAAAGGGGCCTAAGAATGAAATGGAAATCTTACAGAGAAAGAAAATTGCATTGGTATGCTGTGACAGATTTTACGAAGCAAATGGAAAATTCCATATTATAGTCTCCAGTAATGATCTGATAGATGAAAATCCTGATGGGCCTTTTTTTAACCACTTTAGCCCCGGACCATATTGCTGTCCAAAGACCAGAGCACTTTTTGTGATTCGGCACTGCGTCGCTTTAACTGACAATTGCGCGGTCGTGCAACGTGGCTCCCAAACAAAATTGGCATCCTTTTTTTCCCACAAATAGAGCTTTCTTTTGGTGGTATTTGATCATCTCTGCGGTTTTTATTTTTTGCGCTATAAACAAAAATAGAGCGACTATTTTGAAAAAAATGCAATATTTTTTTTCCTCAGTTTAGGCCGATACGTATTCTTCTACATATTTTTCATAAAAAAAAATCGCAATTAGCGTTTATTGATTGGTTTGCGCAAAATTTATAGCTTTTACAAAAAAGGGGGTAGTTTTATGGCATTTTTATTAATATTTTTTTTTTACTAGTAATGGCGGCGATCAGCGTTTTTTTTCGGTACTGCGATATTATGGCGGACACATCGGACACTTATGACACATTTTTGGGACCATTGGCATTTTTATAGCGATCAATGCTATAAAAATGCATTGTATTACTATAAAAATGCCATTGGCAGTGAAGGGGTTAACACTAGGGGGCAGGGAAGGGGTTAATGTGTTCCTATTTGTGTTCTAACTGTATGGGGGGTGGACTCACTAGGGGGAATCACTGATCTTCCGTTCATACATTGTATGAACAGAAGATCAGCGTTTTCCCCGCTGACAGGAACGAGCGCTGTGTGTTTACACTCACAGCTCTCGTTCCCCGCTCTGTAACGAACGAGCGCGCGTGCCCGGCGGCGATCGCGCCCGCCGGGCACGCACGCGGGACTCGGGGGCGAGCGGGGGGCACGCGCGCGGGCCGCCGGCGGAGCGCACGCACCCCCTAGCGGCCGCGAAAGTCCCGACGTAGAGCTACGGGCTCTCGCGCAGTAGAACCACGGCGGCTGGTCGGCTAGTGGTTAATGTATTTTACTTCTTGCTTTTGGGTTTACTAAAATATATATTGTTTATTACATATACTTTGTAGGATAGGAAAGAGGGACAACTATTAACAAAAGTATGCAGACAAAAGACAAACTCCTGCCAAACCCCCATTATCTGGAAAATTAAATTGCAAAAAATAATTGGTTAAACCACAAGTACTTTTTTACCACTACTATTGCTTTATACTGGCTTTTGAAATCTCCAAATGCAACCTTTTAGAAATTGAATGAAAGGTTTAGAACACCTTTTGATAGCTAAATAGAACATATTTTTATAGAGCATGTATATACATATACATAAACCCCCAGTCCATCTGTCCGATGGACTTTGTTCCAGAAGGGGGACAGTCCCTCTAAATCAGGTACCGCAATACATTTCCTGCTTCGTTGTAGCTCACACAAAATTGCAGTTGCCCACCAGTTGAATGTCTAACTACACTGGCTATGCTGAAAAAACAAAATGTCTACAGTTCGACTGCAGGAACAGTGACATTTTAATTTTCAGCTTTTCAATGTTTTACCTTTATTGTCTTGACTCAACAGCACTTGCAGTAGCTATGAAATGGAACATATTACAAAATCAGTTATTTGCAAAAGCTGAAACAACTCCATTAGGTGTGAGAAAAAAGAGGAGCAAAGTGGGACTTTAAATGAGGCACACAGTCAATGTGAATAGTTAATGATTGTTATTTTTATGTGTCAGATTTGAAAAATGATTCATAGTACTGATTATTATCGCAATATTTCATTTATATACATACATACAAAGCATGAATGACACATATCCATAGAGAAGGATTGTGGGTATAACACCTCTTAACTTCCCAATAATATTAATAATAAATACCAAAATATATAGAAAAATCTTATATTAATTACATTGAGTACATAATTCTAATAGGACATAATGAAAAACACATGATCAGTTTAAACATAATAGATACAAAAGCTTGACACGTTTCATGGAATTGTATCCACTCTTCAGGAGCACGCATGTGGACATCTGTAATGAAATATTTAAAATCCTTAGCTAGTCGTCTTTTGAAAAATTCATTGAATATGAAGTACTCACAGAATCGCTGTGCATAGAAAGTGCAACACAAATGCCTGCTCCTCTTTTTCTCATATCAATAGGGATGGAGGCAGTAATGGGCTACGGTTGAATAACTATGATATGCTAATATGTTTATATCAGGTGAAGGTATCCTTATTAGGTTTGTAGATGGGATACTTGTGATGGACGCTGTGAGGAATGTACATTGTGCATTTTAACGTATTCAATAACACTGTCTGTGCATTGGAAATTTTTTGAAATTGTTTAATAAACACCTTTTTGATAAAAAAAAAAATAGGGATGGAAGCATGACTAAGTCCCTTCCTCATTCAAAGTCCCAAAAATCAATTTTTTTTAACTCCATTAGGTGGCAATAAAAAAATAATTCTACTGAATATGTGTCTGTTATTTTCCTTCCAGGCTTGTATCTTCAGTACTTGATTTCGTTTATCAGCTTTTCCGTTTTTAAGCTTATATAAATATATACCTTAGTTATTTACACTACAGTGGAAGAGGCACTTACAGATCTTGAATTGAAGCAACACGAACATGTTTATTGGTCGATTTTTCGACAAGGCAATTGTCTTTTTCAAGACATCTTGAGAAAGACAAGCATTGCCTTGTCAAAGTGTTGGCCAGCAATGTGTTACGTAGTGGGGAATAGAAAGTTTGAATTAGGGCCATTAGGAAAACATTTATTTTCTGGTGTTCCTGAGAGTTTGATGTAAACAATTCTTTTACACATACTGAAAAGTGCTAAACTATTAGACATTCATATATTCTGCAGATAAGGGTATGAATTATTATATGCAGTAGCTGTAATGCATTGTAACAGTTATAATCCATCTTCATATTTTGAGTTCCAATTTTCTATGTGTTGTTAATATTCAATTTTGATCAAGTCTGTTTTTTTTTTGCTTAGATTCCATGGAGCCCATTTCATACAGGATATTATCTGGAGATCTGCAAAAAATGTTCTCCATAAATCCCCAGTTTGGTATTATTACTACAGCAAAGCATCTGGATCGTGAAACTCAGCCTGTTGTTGTGCTCACTGTCCAGTCCCAACTAGGAAGCTCTCCAGCCTATAGCAGCACACTGGTCAATGTAACTATAACAGATGTGAATGACAATCCACCTGTATTTCCGAGAGAGAATGACAGAATAAGTGTGCAGCAAAACACATCTCCTGGCAGTGCTCTGTATATAGCTCAGGCACAGGATAGCGACAGTGGATACAATGGACTCATCTCATATAGCATTGCAAGTGAAAACCAGGATGTCTTTGTCATTGACCCCAATTTTGGAATCTTGTACCTCAATACCACTTTAACAATGGTGTGTGAACATATTCTGCTGATAACAGCTGAAGATAATGGACATCCATTCTTAAGTTCTCTTCTTACATTAACCATCAGTGTCACAAAGCCAGACACAATTAATACTTTGACCTTTGGTAATTTAGCGCATCAAATTGAAATCAATGAAGATTTTGCAGTATATTCTAGAATCCTCCAGGTGAAAGCATACATTGAAGGTGCACAAAGCCAGCTGTCAAGGATTATTTACTCTCTGTTGCCTGAAAGCTCAGTACCATTTTCAATTCATCGCAATACCGGATGGATTTTCTTGCGTCGGTCTCTGGATTATGAAAGAACCAATGTTTACAATCTGATCGTAGTGGCAAGCTGCGCAGACTTTGTAGAGGAGCAAACGGCTTCTACTTCAGTAATTGTCAAGGTCATGGATGTAAATGACAATTCCCCTGCTTTCAGTCAAACCATGTATTTTTTCACCACTGTGGAAAGCTCTAGTCCTAATGGAGTCATTGGCACAATCACAGCATCTGACAGAGACTTTGGGAAAAACGGGCAACTTTCCTTTTTCCTCTTGTCCGAAGAAAATTATTTTCAAATCAGCTCTAAGACAGGTATTGTACAGGCTTATCAACTATATTGTTTTTTAGACTTACTAGCTGGAAATGTCCATCAAGAGTCATCCTAGGATTAGCATCATAGGAGACAATATTTTGCCATCCATAGAGGCCTCGTTCACACCATATGCAGAGATGTCTTTCTGCACCTGTCTCTGCAAGGGCATAAAGAAACCCATTGGTTTGTATATGTACAATACTGTTTGAAGTGACTTGTATATCACTTGTACACTGTGGAAAATTAATAAAAATCTATGGTTAAAAAAAAAAATGAAAACCATTGGTCTCCATATGCCCTGTTCACACCATAACACTGATGTTGTGCAGATTTCTGCGCCGAAAAAACTTACATGACCTCAACATTGTGGTGTAAACAGGGCACATAGAGAACAATGGATTTCTCTATGCCATTGCAGAGAATTTATGTTACATATTTCCACGCAGAACAAAAACAACTCAGGTGACAGAACAGTGTTTTACTGTGAATACGACACATAGAAAACAATTGTTTTCTCTGTGTCTTTGCAGAGACCTACATGACAAATAGAGCGAGAGTTGTCACCAGCAAATAATGGGTCTCCAAAATTGGGTTCAAAGCTTCATTCAGTTATCACATTGTTACAGCAAACAGCAATGTAGCCACACAGGGCCCCTTCATCACGCATGTGACATGGACACAGGACACATGCCTGACGAACGGGGTCCTGCGTGGCTCCGAAACGTTGCTGTTTGCTGCAACAATGTGATCGCTGAATAAAGCTGAATAAAGCTTTGGTGGTGACAGATGGTGACATCTCTCGCTCATGGTTCCAGCCAGTGGTCGCTTCAGCATTCACTTTTACATAAGTCACTTTTACATGTGTCTCAGTGGTGGATGGTGGGTTCTCCTTTTGGGGGGGGGGGCAAACATGCACCAACCCCCCTGCCGCCAGGCAGCGCAGTACTTGCCACCAGCGGCACCTGCCGGACCATCTGCAGCACTAACCACCCGCCGGTGGTGCGGCAGCACTTATCTGCTGTGTGGCAGGGATCTCTTTCTCTCCTTCAATGGTGGGGCTGTCCTCCTCTCCACCAGTGCGGGCAGTGGCAGCTCCTCAGGCCTCCTCCCCTGTGTGTCTCCTCTTCTGCCAAAGCTCTAGACATCCAATAGGGTGGCCTGGTGTTTTGGCCAATTGGGAAACACGTCTCACAGACCTGCCTCCTGTTTGGTGGGGAGGAACTGTAGTGGGACCATAGCGAAAATGAATTCACTCTTGTCACACAACAGGGTGGGATCTGCGCCCTGAGCCCACCCTATTTTAAAGCCTATTAGAGCGCTGCCTGCGGGCCAGGCATGTGAATAGGGAGGGCGACAGAGGTGTCAGTGGGGACGGCACCTGTATGCCTACAATGCACGGGCCGCCACTGCTGTGTGTTGGAAATAGTCTGCACATAGTGTGAACGAGCCGAAAATATTCTGTGCAAGCCAAATCTGTGCTTTTTTCCATTCGTTTTTATGTGAAATACTGGGAGCAATATGAAGGTTGCCAGACAAGTGTGAACCCAACCTTAGCCTTTAAGTCCTGTAAAAAAATAAGACTTAACTTTTGGGGAAATTTTTTTTTTCTCATACAACTCTTCACTTTACCCTGCCACTGAAAAAAAAATTAACCAACCGCTACAATAACTGTAGCAGCTGACTTTAAGAAAAAAAAATAAAAAGTTTTCCAGCTCATGATGTCTATGACTTTCTTCCTCACACCAGTGAGAATGGTGCTTATTTGGATTTCTGGGTGTAGATCCATTTGAAAGTGTTACTAAACCCAGGACCCTGCATTCACTATATCTGGTTTCCCACAGTACACAGAACATGGAAATACATATATTTTAGTAAATATAACCTGCTAAATACCTTTTATTATCTTCAGTATATAGCAGTCTTGTGACTGCTATCAGTGTTTGGTTAAAGCTTGTGGGAGGAGATTTTATTCTACTGTGACTGTCCTATGAGGCTGCACGACCCCTGACCCTCGGACTGGACAGTGCCAATTGGCCCTGTGCTGATCACATGCCACCACCCAAGAAAAAATAAGTCTCTAGCAATACCCACCAAACTAAGCATGTGCAGCTTGCTCCTAAGGTTCTGTTCTATTAGGAAATGGATTAAGGACTGCCAAAGAAGGGGAGGATCAAACTTATTTTGTATACAATGGAAGAGCATTAACCCCTTAGGTTGCACAGTGAGTATAACAAGCATGCTTTATTGCATATACAGACAGATTTTACTGCTGTGGGCTTAGAACCAGGCTGTTCACTTTCTAAACAAATTGTCACTTTACAAGGGAAATTAACCTTGGCTCAGTGAGCGTGGTAAATCTCCACTGACTTCTATCATCCAATCATGTGCAGGCAAAAATATTGTTTTGTTTTCATCTTTTAGTTCCCTCGCATAACAGGCATTCTTTGCAAAGTGGATTGTCACCATATTTACCAAGCTAAGTGAAAATTGCCTTGAAACGTGAACAGCCTATTTACAACCCCACTGTGTCATATCATGCTATGCTATAATGAGCAGTGCTGTCTTAATGAGAGGGCACCCCTGGGCACTGTCCAGGGGCCCCAGCTGCATGGGGGGCCCCTGCACTTTCCCCAAAGCAGCTGGTCCTTGAGCCCACGCTGCCCCGAAATTGGGGCCCCATGATGGCACTGAGAGTAATTGATACACAGGGGAGGCAGTCTGCCTCCTACCTACTTGATGTCTGTTTACCTGCACTGTCATCATTGTAGGGGCCCCAGAGCATTACTTTGCCCAGGGGCCCATGATGCTATTAAGAAGGCCCTGATAATGAGCTTTGTTGCACACACTAAGGCTGGGGTGTCCAAACTTGTTTCAAAGAGGGCCAGATTTGATTAAGTGAACATGCGTGAGGGCCGACTATTTTGCCTGACATTCTTTGAACCATTAAAATTCGGTCTAAGTGTGTTTGTCTGAGCACTAATACACTGCTCAACAAGAATTATCTTGCCTTTGTGGCTGTGTGTGGTGAATAGATGAGCTTGGGCGAGTTATTTGGATATTTTGTATATATATCTTTTGTGGCCCCAATGAATCCCAATCTTAAGACTAAGGATGAGCTTGGGTGTGTTATTTGGATATACCGTATTTATCAGCGTATAACACGCCATGAATGCAGCCTTACCCTTGCCATCAGTGCAGCCTGAATGATGCCCATCTGCAGCCTCGGAGGGCAGAGGGAGGGGGGCATTACAAGTGCCGACAGATTACAAACAGGAGAATCTCTTGTTTACTCTGTGGCCTCTTTAATACAAAGTCCCGCCTCCTATCATAGACAGAACAGTCATCCAATGGCATCCCAGGATACGGGACTTCCAATAGGAGATTCTCTTCATGTAATCTGACGGCGCATTTCCTGCCCCCTCCCTGTCCCCTTAAGGGCGGCGCCAATAAATACATGTTTTACTCTGAGCATGTGCGGGTTTCTAATCATACATACGAACGTGTTTCTTGTTGTAAACCAGCCCGACGAGAAACACGACGAGGAAATTGAGACTCCCAATGAGAAAATAGAGAACATGTTCTCTTTTTTCTCGTCGAGATCCATGACAGTTTTCTCGACGAAAAACATACACACAATCGTTTATCTCTGCAAAAAAGCTCTGACACCAATTTTCTTGATGGATTTTGTCGAGGAAAATAGTTGTGTGTATGAGGCTTTAGTGTGCTCATCCTTTGTACCTTTCTCCCATAGGCTCATTTTATAAGGCAGCCTAAAGTACAACTACTTTGTGCAAAAAGTAGACTAAGAAGAACTAATATGGTTGCAGAAATGGAAAGCTGATTTGTGATTATTTACAAAAACACACTTTATTACCGCTGTAATGAATCTGTAAATATATCATTTTTTGTGTCTTTCTTTGCATTCTTTAGGTGAAATCATAAATTGTGCTGCTTTAGATCGTGAAAAGCAAACACACCATCAGTTTACTGTGCTAGTGACGGACCACGGTATTCCACGTCGTAATGCTACAACCACAGTTTACATCACAGTTGCTGACCTTAATGATAACAAGCCATATTTTCCACAACTGTCATTAGGAAAGCAACTGCATGTCAAGGTTTGTTAAATATTGGAACGCAAACAGCTGTGTGATTTTACTCCATTTACGAAAGCTGGCTGCCATCTAGTGTTGTGTCTGGATGCTGCACCGAGTAAGATGTTTGTGAATACAAGTGTACAGAAATTGTTCCATTTTAACATTTTGGGCCAGATTCTCTAAGAATTCCGGCGGCGTAGCGTAAGCCAGTTACACTACGCCGCCGCATCGTACTAGAGCAAGTGCTTTATTCTCAAAGCACTTGCTCCGTAGGTTTCGCCTGCGTCGCGTAAATCGCGCAGCGTAAACCCGCGCAATTCAAATGGGGCGGCTTGTATTTAAATTAAGCGCGCCCCTGCGTCAAATGAACTGCGCATGCGCCGGCCAGGGAAAAAGCCCAGTGCGCATGCTCCAGCTCACGTTGGAAAGCGTCGTTGAAACCGACGTCAAAACGACGTGAGCGTCATTTACGCAACTCCCTATTCGCGAACGAATTAGTAAAATGACGTAAGCGACGGAAAAAGCCGACGCTGACCCGACGCCATACTTAACATGGCATCCGACGGCACCCGACGGAACTTCGTAAGATTACTCCACATAGAAGCTGGGGTAACCTTACGCGATCGAAAACGACGTACGCGACGACGGGGCGGCGTAAAAGCGATCGGGAATCGGCGTAGTAGCCTCATTTACATAGGCAAATGAGAAAACAATGTAAAGGCCACCTAGTGGCTGGAGTTGTCATTACAACTACGATCCGCAAGAGTAATTGTATTACACTTGTCGGATGTAGAAGCGTATCTATGCCAAAGTGATGCTAAGCATCACTCGCATAGATACGAGGCTAAAAAAAGGCGATACGACGGGGTATCTGAGATACCCCGTCGTAGCGCCTCTGAGAATCTGGCCCTTTGTGTCCAGTTACAAAAATTGTTAAATAATTGACAAATTACAAAAAATGTGCATAAAAAAGCTCATAAAAAAATAAAAAATACAGTAAATGCACAGGAAATGTGAATGTTGTGCCAGCAATCAGAATATCTATCACTTGTTTATATTATCTATATGTACTATTATATTTTATCAGGTGTTTGTTGTAATGGGACATCACATGTTTTAGGTTTATTAACTCTCCGGCTTTCTATTGTTTTTTTTTGTTTTTTTCAAGGTTCCAGAAGGTCAGAAAGGACACATGTTGGTGACAACTGTTTTTGCAAAGGATCCCGATGCTGGTGTTAATGGGACAGTGCAGTATTCATTGTCTTCAGGTAAGCGCAACATAATGCTGTCTTATGAGATGTGATAATAGTTGTACTAATTCTGAGTATTGTGGTTTACATTATTAATTGCATTTTTATATATCTTCTCATAGAAATGCATACATATATCTCTGGTATGGGTAGCCTAGATATTCTTATTTCCTCTTAATATAGACATCAAAGGTAAGTGAGTGTGACCATAAAGAGAAAAGAGCAGTAACGAATGAGAGGCTTGTAGGCGTATTCAGTACACAGCAAAAGGCAACGATAATATGGGAAGTACAAAAACCAACAGCAACCAATCCAACCTCTGTCTATTGTGGTTTGGTGATAAATGATTAGATTGCTCAATGAAATTGCAGTATTCACATAGAGAATTAGAAATAATAGAGTTTATTTACTAGTAAAATAGAAGTTGGAATTTTCCCCATGGAACTTGAATGTGGTGAAGTTCTACTTTGCAAAGAATACCCAAACCTTTAGGTATTCAACCCTAAAAGCCCTGTACACACGATCGGTTTGTTTTAATCAGACTGTTTTAATCGGACAAACCGATCGTGTGTGGGCCCCATCGGTTTGTTTTCCATCGGTGAAAAAAAATAAAACTTGTTTTAAATTTTTCCTATAGATAAAAAAAACGATAGAAAAAATAGATCGTCTGTATGGAATTCCATCGGTCAAAAATCCACACATGCTCAGAATTAAGTTGATGCATGCTCAGAAGCATTGAACTTCATTTTTTTTTTCAGCACGTCGTCGTGTTTTACTTTACCGCATTTTGGCACAGTCGGATTTTTGACTGATGGTGTGTAGGCAAGACAGATGAAAGTCAGCTTAATCAGAAATCCAAAAAAACATCGGACTGGATTCCATCAGATATCCGATCGTGTGTACGAGGCTTTATACTTGTCTAAACGGCATATTAGGCAGGGGGATACATGTTTTCACAAGTTCTCCATACCCATGAGTACACAGTGCATGTGAGCCAAAGAACATTATTCAGCCCTCAACTTTTACACCACTAAAAGCATGGCAATCTTAAGGACCAAATTGTAATCATAAACGTATAAAAGAGGTGTTTTACAGCTGAACTCTAAACGAACAGATAACTAAAAAATTGAACTACAGAAAATATAAGTAACTTGCCAAGGTATTTGTAATTCTCTTCAACTAAGCCTTGTCATTTTGACACTTTGACCATGTCTTAGGCCTCGTACACACAACCTTTTTTCTCGACAGAATCCATCAAGAAACTTGGTGGCAGAGCTTTTTTGCCAAGGAAAACGGTTGTGTGTATGTTTTTCGTCGAGAAAACTGTTGTGGAACTCGATGAGAAAAAAAAAAGCAAGTTCTCTTTTTCCTCTTCGGTAGTCGGTAGTCTCAATTTCCTTGTCGTGTTTCTCATGGGGCTGGTTTACGATGAGAAACACGTTCGTGTGTATGCTTAGAAACCCGCGCATGCTCAGAATTAAGTATGAGACGGGAACGTACCTTCGGTAAAAGTATCGTTCGTAATTGAGATAGCACATTTGTCATGCTGTAACAGACAGAAAAGTGCAAATTGTCTCTTACCAAACTTTTACTTAACACGCAGTAACATGAGATTAGCAAAAGCAGCACCAAGGGTTGTGCCAGTGGAATCGAACTTCCCCTGCCGTCGTACGTGTTGAACATCACCGCGTTTCAGAACAACGAGATTTGGTCTTGACAGTGTGTACACAAAGACAGCTTGTCAAGATTCTCGACAAGCCTAACAAGGAACTCGTCGAGGAAAACGATGTTTCAGTTACGACGAGTTCTTCGGTCGTGTGTACGAGGCCTTACACTTCCTGAGACTTCTCTGCAGGCTACATGGTAGAATTTGAAGGCAAAAGCACATTGTTGAAATCTTCGTTCTTTTCTTCCGCCCTATGTTAAAGTTGTCATTGCTAGTTGGCTAGAACTAGGCAATGCAATAAAGTCAGGTTGGCTCACAGGGCAGGGAAATCGTACAGGGGAATCAGGAAGGTAAAAACAAGAAATGTTTGGGTACTTTTGCCATCTTTATGTACAAGATACATTTCATGTATTTAGAACTGGATTTTTTACATCTGTGTTAAATGATGTGTGATATTGCCATGCACACCAGAATTTAGTAAAATTCAGCAACCTAAACTTTGATAAACTAGCTAAAGCTAGCTGATTGCTCTCTCAGTACAGCTAAGTGCTTACTAAAATAAAATGTACTATTAGAAACTGATGTCAGTTTTATTTTTTGTTTACAGATGAAGATCTTGGTCATTTTTTTATTAATGCTTCTACTGGTGAAATTTGGGCAACCCAACCTTTCTCAGTCAGCCTCAAGCCATACTATTGCTTAACAGTAACAGCAAGGGATCAGGGGGTCCCTCCTCTGAAGGAATCTGCAACTGTAAATATTCAGGTGAGGTTAAAAGTGTATTTACCTATTGTTCGATGGTTTGTGAACATTTCTTTAAAGTGGAGTTCCAGGCTATTTTTAGTTTATTACAAGTTAGTAGCTACAAAAAGTATAGCTGCTGACTTCTAATAAACAGCCACTCACCTGTCCCATGGGCCAGTGATGCAGTTGCATGGAGGCCTGATCCTCTCCCCCTCCTCTCCGCAGCACTGTCATTAGAACTGTGGGCACCCGGCCGCTGCATGAGCGAGGCACGCTGCACTCTCAGAGTGGACAGGCGATCTTCTGGGACCTCACGTGTCCAAGAAGATCGCCTAGAGGGAGGGGCTGCCTAGGGGGAGTGGAGGAGTCGCTTAGGTGGCTTAGGTGGCCCGTAGACTGAAGGAGGAAGTGGGACAGGAAGTTCCCTTCAAAATAAAGAACCCACTCCCCCACCAAAAAAATGACATGTCGAATGTGGCATGTAAGGGGGCAAAGAGAACGTAAAGCGGAAGCTCCAATTTTGGGTGGAACTCCGCTTTAAGCATGTAACTTGCTTACTACAAATCAGGATTATCCAAGGGATACTTTAGAGTTGAAAATGTATTTATTGGTAGCGTAATTAACAATACAAGAACATACAAAAAGAAACAATAATCAGTGTTACATAAAAGTGACAATCGTGATCGAACATGTAACTTGAGTCAGCCCAATGACTATCGCCCATAGCATAACTCATGATGTCTTATAAGAAATAATGAACATCATCGGTCTTCCTTAGGAGCCAAAGACGACTCCCGTCAAGAGGGTGCATTGTTTCCGATCAGGGAACATATGGAAAATTCTAAGTAAATAAAAAGGAAAAAGAGAAGAGGGGAGCGACCCAAAGAAGGTCATGGAAAGGGAAAAAGTGCAAAGGAGAGAAGATAGAGCAGAAAAGGGCAGGCAACAGTGGGAAAAGAGCACAAGGGCTGCCGTGTAAACACTTGCGGGATAGGGTTATCAGGAGGACAGTGGGGGGGACACCCGGAGGTATATGCCTCGACCAGCCGAATGTTAGAGTCACAAGTTAGGATGCTCGTATTGGGAGTGGTAACATATTGGTGAGAGTATCAGAGGCGGAGAAGTGGAGCCAAATAGACCACAGCATCTTGAATTTATCAAAGGTGTCATTGTCAAGGGCCAGCATCTCCTCCATTCTCATGGTATCATTCATGATCGAGACCCACCACCGATAAGGGGGGGGGGTGACAGTCGACTTCCAAAGTGAGGGTATGAGCTATCTGACTGAGGACATAAAAAATCGGAGAAGACTTTTCTTCTGTGATGCAACCGACCCAGGGAGAATGGAGAGGAGAGCAATTTCGGTGGAGGGTGTCAATGCTTCATCATAAATGTTATTATAACAAGTAAATACCTGAGTCCAAAAGGGGCGGATCCTGTAGAGAAGTTGCACCGCCAACATGTGGCTGGAGTAGACGGGAACAGTTTGTGTATCGTGGAGGGGTCCCTGTACCATCGTGATAAAACCTTTTTTTCTACTTCTTTTCCTGGGAGTAGCAGGATATCGTTGATTTGTGAGTAAAAAGAAACAAGGTCTGCCATTCCGATTGGGGTATGTCTTCTTTCAAATCTGCAGACCACTTCCCGGTGTAGGGAGGCAGATCACCATGTAGGAGGGCTTGAAGGAGACAGTATATGGTAGAAAGGAGGTGTCTGGGTGTTTCAGAGAGGGAGCACAGTCGTTCAAATTCAGTGTAAGGGCGGTGGATTTGGGAGGAACTGTGTAGGCACTGTGCAATTGTAGAGGGGTGAAGGGTGGTAAGCCAGTCTGTGGGACCCATCGGTGTGACCGGGGTCCCTCGTAGCGGGTCCACAAAGGAGTGTGCTTGGGGCCAGTCAGCACGCCTAAAGGGCCCCATCGTAGCCGCTCCTATGCCCTGGGGGAATACGGGGTTATAGAACAGAGGGGACAATAGGGAGGGGTCGGAGGACAAGGTGGTGCACAGGCCCCTATGGACCTACAGTCTGAGAGAAGCAATTGTCAATGGTGAGAGAGATGACAGGCGGGAAAAATTGGACCCGTATCCCCAAAGAAGTGCCCGAAGGTCTACGGGTGTCAAGTCTTGTTCGATGGCGACAGAAGCCTTCAGAAAAGGGCAGGGGAACCATTCCAGGATGCGTGCCACATGAGTAGCTTTGTAGTACTGTAAGTCTCAAAGTCGGGTAGACCCGCTCCACCCTGCAGCTTCGGGAGCATAAGTAACTTGTATTTTACTCTGGGCATTCCCCTATTCCATAGAAATCTGATAGCTAGCGAGCGTAGGGCTGCGAAGAAGGTTTTAGGAACCAGAACAGGAATCGTCTGAAAGAGGTATAATAGTTTGGGGAGGGTATCCATTTTGAGGGTGTTGATCCTTCCAAACCACGGTAAGGGGGAACTTCCCTATCCCTCTAAGTCCTTCCGGATGCGAGAAAGTAAGGGGATATAGTTTAAGGAGAACAAGTTGGAAAGGTTGGAGGGGATTGTGACCCCTAGGTAGGACACTCCTTTCGCCTGCCATTGGAACGAGTAGTTAGACCGTAGAGAGGACATCACAGGAGCAGGGAGGGAGATGTTGAGGGCTTCAGTCTTGGAGACGTTAAGCTTAAAGTTACTAAAGGACCCAAACCGTTGGAATTCATGGAAAAGGGAGGGTAGAGAGGTATGGGGGTGCTGCACATAAACCAATAGGTCATCAGCATAGAGGGACAGCTTATGGTGAGCGGAGGGTGTTTGTATACCTTGGATGGAGGCGTTTTGCCAGATAGCACAGGCCAAATGTTCTATGACAATGACAAATAGGAGAAGGGGAGCAACCCTGCCGGGTGCCGTTGGCAATATCAAACGGCTCAGAGGCGGTGCCGTTTACCAGAACCGAGGCAGATGGCCGGGAGTACAAGGACATCACTTTAGAGATAAAAGTAGAGCCTAACCCTAATTGTTCCAGTTAAGGTTGAAGAAAATCCCAATTGACCCTGTCAAACGCCTTTCAGGTTCAGGAGACAGGCTTTCAGGTTCGTAAGTTGGATAAGGGATATAAGATGGATCGTTTTAGTGGTGTTGTCTCTTGCCTCACGGCCTGGGACAAATCCCATATGGTCATTGTGAACCACATTTGGGAGGAGAGGGGATAAGCGATTGGCCAGCACCTTGGCAAACAGTTTGAGGTCAATGTTGAGCAAAGATATCGGCCGGTAGCTGGTACACTGGGACGGATCTTTGCCCGGCTTAGGGATTACGGAAATGTTGGCGGATAAGAGATCTCTCGAGGGCAGATGGGAGTCGTCTATGGCGTTAAAAGCTTTAGTTAAGAGTGGCGCCAGTTGGAGAGCAAAGGTTTTGTAGAAGCGGGGGGTGTAGCCGTCGGGACCAGGACATTTGCCTATTTTTAAGGCCTTGATGGCACCCAAAAATTCGGGCACTGCTAGGGGTTTGTCTAACTCCAGGGAGTCTAGTTCGTGGATAGTAGGCAACGCTGTTTCCATTATGTAGTCCCGCATGGTGTTATTAGAAGGGGTGGTACGGGCGGGTGGGGTTGTGGGGGAGAGTTTGTAGAGTCGGGAGTAGTAATCTCTAAAGGCGGAGGAGATGCCTTTCGTATTAAACGCCTTGGTCTTGGCCTTGGGCGGGTAATGAAAGGGTTGGAGTATCGTGGCGGTCTGGGGTGGAGGACTTTTGCTAAGTGTTTGCTACATTTGTTGGCTAGGGAATAATAATGGTTACACGCTCTGTCTTGAGCTATCAAGGAATGTGTATCCAAGAGTTGTAATAGATCTCTACGCGTGTTTGAAAGCTGTACGAACACGGCGGGATCCAAGTTCCGTTTGTGGTAGGGGTTCGAGGTCCACTATGGTGGAGAGGAGGCAGCGTATATCAGCCATTCTCATCCGCTTAAGACGGGAACTGTGCTGTATGAGCACTCCCCGGATCACACATTTCAGTGCGTCCCATTGGATAAGGGGGAAGTGGAATCAGATGAATGATCAGCGATGAAGTTCCGAATGGCCGTGGAGATGTCTGCCACGCAGACGGTGTCCCTCAATAGCATGGGTCCTCAAACTATGGCCCTCCAGTTGTTCAGGAACTACAATTCCCATCATGCCTAGTCATGTTAGTGAATGTCAGAGTCTTGCAATGCCTCATGTGATTTGTAGTTCCACAACAGCTGGAGGGTCGTAGTTTGAAGATCCCTGCTCAATAGATTGTCATTGAACCTCTATTGCGTACCGACACGGGATGTCTGGGGGCGGGCCAGGGTCAGATAGATCGGGGCATGGTCGGACCAGAGCAGGTGGCCAAGGGAGGCCTGGAGGGGAGTATCTAACAAAGATTGTGATATCAGGAAGTGATCTAGTCTGCTGTAAGAGTTGTGAGCTGCAGAGTAGTGACTGTAGTCCCTCTCTGTGGGATGTTGGATACACCAAACATCCACCAGGCGAGATGTATGGAGTAGGGATTTGATGCGTGTCAAAGAGGAGAAGGAAACAGGGGACTTACCCGAGGAAGTGTCTGCAGACGGGGACATAGCTAAGTTAAGATCTCCACCGACGATAAAACAGGGACCCCCAAACGAGGACAATCTTGTGAGAACGGATGAGAGGAACCGAGCCTGATCCACGTTAGGTACATAAATGTTGGCCACTGTAAAGATAAAGTCAGTTAGTCTCAGCTTAAGAAAAACAAAGCGGCCAGCAATATCAATAAAGGAATCTAAGATCTCAGGTTTGAAGGACTTATGAAAAGCGATGGACACCCCCTTGGATTTGGCCTGAGGGTTAGTAATGTGAAACCATTGCGTATAGTATTTGTTGCGTAGGGCTGGTACAGAGCCCTACAAAAGTGCGTTTCTTGAAGCAATAGGATATTTGAGCGCATTTTGTGGAAGTGATCTAAAATCTGGCTCCGCTTCTCCGGCTTGTTGAACCCCCTACAATTGAAGGATGCTAAAGCAATAGGGGTCACCATAGCCATAGGTATGGATGATAGATATCAGTATTGTCCCACAAATCAGTAACCTGCGGTTGAACGAGCAAGGTTAAGAGAGGCTCAGGGAAAAAGAAAGGGGGGGGAGAAAAGAAGAGGAGGGGAAGGGAGTATAAGAAGTAAGTAGCGAGAGAGAGAGAGGAGGAAGAGAGAGCGATAAAGATCAAAAGAACCCATAACATAGGCAGGTGAATTTCTACATCTCGATCACCATACTCCAAACAAAAAATAGGAGGCAAAAACAATGAAGAGATAAAATCTCGGTTCAGAGGAGGAGGTGACCGACAAACTAATCTGGAAAAATAAAATTAGAGAAAACAAAAACAAAAAAGGCCACTGGGTGGCACCAAAAAACCATAGGTAAGGAAAAAAAAACCCTTACCACTTGATATACAACAGTACATCACTCAGTGTCCAATATGGCACAGAGAAAAAGAAAAACCCTTAAGGGGTGTGCGAGGGAAGACCCACTAAGCAGAGTAATCCCTAGGTCCCCCAGCTCCACGGAGTATGAGATAACTAAAAAAAAAAAAAAAAAACAATTAAAGAAAAGGTTAAAACTAGCAAGCATGCAATACAACATGAAATGATGGCAAGTAACAGTGGCATGTAAAAAATTGCAGGGAACTATGAGTCGCATGAATAATGCTGCACATCTCGGGGTGAACAAAACATAGCAGGCCCCCAACATCAGGCAGTCTAGCAGTTCAAAGACATGTCCCAAAAACACAGTGATGATGATAAGCCATTGGTAGTACAGGGGGATTCCCTGTAAGGATAAGAGATCAGTGCAGAAGTGCAGGACATCTCAGTCATTGGGGTCCTGTCGGGGCATGGATCCGGATCATTGAGGCGTAGGCTTGGATCTGCGTTTGCGGCCCTGTTTCTGCCATTGGGGTGCAAAGAGCAGGCCTGGCGTAGTAGGCGTGCATGGCCAATCTGGGAGAGACACCTGTGGAAGCTCCAGTGTGCTGAGGAAGGAAAGCAGATCTCCCAAGGTGCGGAATATGGCGGTTTTGCCCTCGTGGTGTACTCGGAGATGAAAGGGGAATCGCCATTGGTATTTTATCTGTTTAGCTTGTAGCAGCTGTGTAAGCGGCTTCAGCGCTTTCCTCATCATCAGAGTTTGGCGAGATAAATCTGGAAGGAGCATCACAGGGGCGTCGTTGAAGAGAATAGTCGTCTGTGAGCTTGCCGCTCTCATGATGTCCTCCTTGATCCTGTAGAAGTGAACTCGGCACAATGTATCTCGTACAAAAGAGGGGTCAGGGGTCCGGGGCCCCGAGGTTCTGTGTACACGATCTAGTTCAATGGGGTCATCTTTGGGGCACTGCAGCAATTGGTTAAAGATCGCCGTCACAGCCGTGGGCAAATTTTTGGGGTCAACCGCTTCGGGGATTCCGTGAATGTGTATGTTATTGCAACGGTTTCTATTTTCGATGTCGTCTTGTTGGTAAGCGAGTTGCTGCAGCATGACAGTGTGGGTGTTGAGGATTTTATCATGAGCCTGCACAGCGTCGCTGAGGCTATCAGTGGTGTTATCTATGTCCTCAAATCGGGCACCCATATCTTTCTTAAGGTCAGAGATCTCCTTTTTGTACGCTTTCTCAATTCTGTGGACACAGTTCTCAAAGTCAGATTTAGTGGGTAGGGCCCTGATGTAGCTGTGGAGGGACCTCATCTGGGACTCCATGTCCCAACCGTCACCTGAGCCCAGGGATACATTAGATCTGCTCCTGGTGAGCATAGAGGGGAATGCATTGTCCTCAGGGAGAGGGAAACGGCTGTGGGAGCTCACCTGCGTGTGAATGGAGGATTCAGAGCGGGCTGGAGACTGGCGCCATCTTGGATTCCGGACGGCGGAGCGCAGCGGCCCGAGATCTGGCGAATAACTTCTCGAGATCGCCGCTTTCCACGGGTGCCCCTCGATGCCCGATGCCTGTCCTTCCCCATATGCGGTGATGAAAGCGGGTTTCCTGCCTTGCTCGTGGTCCATGGAGCTCCATGCATCAGGCCACGCCCCCCAAGGGATACTTTAGACATGTTCAGGGTATGGTCAGTGTTTGGAAAGTGAACTCACAATAACAAGTTAAAGTGTTGGGAAGTCATAAGTGAAGTGGTATTTTTGTTAAAAAAAATCTGTATAATAGGGATGGTTAGGACCTTTGCTGTCTGTAGCCCCATTCCCCACTGACAAGACTTGGTTTGGAGTCCGGTCTCCTGGATCAATAAGTTTTAGTGCTGTGATTTTAGTAGCGTTAGATCTTGACATGACATTTGAATTTTTTTAAGGTAATGCTTAAAGTGGTTGTACAGACTTACGTTTTTTTTTACCTTCATGCATTCTATGCAGTGATGTGCAGTGGCTCTCCTAGGTCTTTCCATACTCCGAGGTCTTTCCATCTCTCACCGCCCCCTCTGCATCTCCGCTCTCCTGCCCTCACTCAACGACCACTGTACTACCAATGGAGTGCCATTCCTCATCTGGTGGCACAGGCAGGTGACGTGGCATTTCTCATCTGGTGGCAGGCGGTGGACGTGGCAAGTGGCATTCCTCATCTGGTGGCACAGGCAGGTGACGTGGCATTCCTCATCTGGTGGCACTGGCAAGTGACGTGGCAAGTGGCATTCCTCATCTGGTAGCACAGGCAGATGACCTGGCATTCCTCATCTGGTGGCAGGCAGTGGACGTGGCAAGTGGTATTCCTCCTCTGGTGGCACAGGCAGGTGACGTGGCATTCCTCATCTGGTGGCACTGGCAGTTGACGTGGCAAGTAGTGTTGAGCGGAATACGCCATATTCGATTTTGCGATATTGCGCGAATATATAGAAGAATATTCGCGAATATTCGCTAATATCGAATATTCGTGATATTTTATTAAACGCTAATGCGAAAATGATTGCGAAATTCTCATAAACGGAGATCATTTCCTGTATTACTAAACTAATATGCACTAAACACTAACTCTACACTAACTCTACTTAAAAGAAAGGAGAATAAGGGGGAAAAGAAGGGCGGAGAAGATAATCGCGCAATATTCCTATTGCGCGATTATCTTCTCCGCCCTTCTTTTGCATCAGAGCCAATCAGAATAACTCGAATATTCGGCAAAAGGAATATTGCGCGATTATCTTCTCCGCCCTTCTTTTGCATCAGAGCCAATCAGAATAACTTGAATATTCGGCAAAAGGAATATCGCGCAATATTCCTTTTGCCGAATATTCGAGTTATTCTGATTGGCTCTGATGCAAAAGAAGGGCCGAGTAGCTGATGCGATTCTTTTATGTTGCCGAAAATTCGCAATGCGAATTTTCGGCAACATAAAAGAATCGCATCAGCTACTCGGCCAAGGGTCTCTCTCTAATCATACCAGCAATGCTTTTAGACGTCGATGGAGATCACTAGGATGTGATCTGTTTTAAAAATAGATTTGAAAAAGTACGAATATTCGCCATGGCGAATATTCGCCGCAATATTCGAGTTATTCGCGAATACTCGAATATGCAATATTCGTAGCGAATATTCGCAATGCGAATATTCGTGAGCAACACTAGTGGCAAGTGGCATTCCTCATCTGGTGGCAGGCGACATGACAAGTGACACATGTAATATAAGAAATAATGTGCTTCAACCATTCTGACACCATACCAATCATGGTGCCGTGATGATTAAATTGCCGGCGAAAAATCGCTTACCCCGCATGTGCGTACACCCCCCCCCCCCTGCCGGGCCTTGGCACAATTTTCTTCCAGGCAGCCGGTCCCCGGTGCCAAAAAGGTTGGGGACCACTGTAATAGGGTATGTATGCTGTAGCAGATGTAATTTCTTGTTGAGATTAAGTTGGGGGTTGGGTTGGTGTTAGGGTCCTTAGGGTCAATTGTAAAGGGATTAAAGTGGTAGACAGAAGATTTTTTTCTTTCGTGCCGGCGATTCTGTGCACCATAAGAATGATCATGGTGGCGGAGGTTCCATCGCTTGATCGTTCTTATAGGCGGCTGGAGGGGACCCCCCGCCGCCATCCGGTGCTTCTCCGGGCTCTCCCGTGCCATCGGGGGCCTGGAGAAAGAATCGTCCGGCGAAGGCTAGGAAGCATAGAGATGACTGGTGACCAAAAACTCTGTGCAGATAGGCCCCATTGTCATGTTTCACAACACTGTTGCAGCCGAGTAATTAAAAATATTAGTTGCTGCAAATAGAATAGTTTGCAAACATAATATTTTATATCAGTTGGGGTTACTTTATAGACTATAAAGATAAAAGCAAAAACTGCGTGTTTAATTAAAGTTCACTGTCACCTTGCCAATCAGTTTAATAATATGCAGACAATTCATACTCCCTGCCAAACTGCAGTTTTCCAGTGAGATGCTCTATAAAGCTACAGTAATGTGACAGAACAAAGCTGACCTTGCTGTAGGACTCATTGTTTGTACTTTAACAAAGATTATTTCGCTGAAATGTAAAATAAAAGGTCCAGATAGTTTCTTTCACTATATCCTGTACAAACAATACAAAAATATTTTTTTGTAGATATTTTGTCATGGTATACAGTATGTTATGCATACATGCCAAGTAATATCATTAGCTGATTTTTGTACCTTGTTAGTCATTGATCAATGCAGAACATTTAGATAGAAAGTGTAGCATTACCCCCGCAGGGGCTTCTCATAAACGGTTTCCCTATTCCTGTATAGCCAGCAACAAGCATTTTCCACTTTCACCCGGACACAAGAAAACAGTCTCTGAGATCTGAGGTTTTGCTGTATTATTAGGGATTATAACTTGGATGGGGTAAAGGGGTTATAAGATCCCCAGTTTGACCGAAATAATGAATGGGGACAAATTCCTTTCTATGTATAAACCCTGGACTGTTCTCCTTTCCTGGACACCATCAGTCCTTAAAGCAGCAACTACAAACAATAAGGGCACTTACCTGTCCAGCGAGCCTGCAATGTTGCCCCCCCAATGCCAGTCCGTTCCTGAGATCAGGTGCTGGCGCCGCCATTCCACCTAAGGGAAACAGGCAGTGGAGCCTTTGCGGCTTCACTGCCGTTTCCTATTGTGCCTTTGCGAGTTGTGTGGTGCTTTGTGAATGGCCCTGTCGTCTTCTGGGGCACACACAGGTCCCAGAAGACAACGGGGGAGCTTGCCGAAGAGGAGGAAGTTACCACGGAATAGGAAGAGGCAGATTCGGAAGACAGCAGGGGTTTCTGGTAAGAAAAAAATAACACACACAGTATATCACAGGTGACAGGTGCAGTGCTGGTGAAATATGCAGAGAGGCACCTATATATTTCTGTCCATATAGCAAATAGCAGGAACCTAGCCCTAAACAATGTACTGGACACACACAGTATATCACAGGTGACAGGTGCAGTGCTGGTAAAATATGCAGAGAATCACCTATATATTGCTGTCCCTATAGCAAATAGCAGGAACCTGTCCCTAAACAATGTACTGGACACACACAGTATATCACAGGTGACAGGTGCAGTGCTGATGAAATATGCAGAGAGGCACCTATATATTTCTGTCCCTATAGCAAATAGCAGGAACCTAGCCCTAAACGATGTACTGGAAACACACAGTATATCACAGGTGACAGGTGCAGTGCTGGTGAAATATGCAGAGAGTCACCTATATATTGCTGTCCCTATAGCAAATAGCAGGAACCTGTCCCTAAACTATAAGATGCCGATCTCACAGAAATAAACAGTGCCGGTGTAGATTTCTCAAGCAGGATAATCCTATCTAACACTCTCCCTCAATCAGCAGCAAACCTGTCCCTACCCTAGCTAAAGCAGACTGACGAGCCCTAAAGATGTAATGCACAGTCCCTAAATGATAAGATGCAGATCTCACAGAAATAAACAGTGCTGGTGTAGATTTCTGAAGCAGGATAATCCTATCTAACTCTGTCCCTCAATCAGCAGCAGCCTGTCCACACCATTACTAAAGCAGAGTGACGAGCTGTGCTGTGTGCCTCTATCTGATATAGAGGCTGGTCACATGCTGGGTCACATGCTGCACTGGCCAATCACAGCCATGCCATTAGTAGGCATGGCTGTGATGGCTTCCTAGTCACAGTAGTAAAACAAATGGCGATTGGCTGCCGTGCAGAGCGCCGTAACATAGCCGAGCTCCGAACCCGAACCCAAACTTTTTCCAATTATTCGGGTTCGGGTACAAAAAAAAACCAAAGTTCGGGTTCGCTCAACCCTACTCATGAAGGAATTTTGTGTCGGACTGTTGATAGGCTACGATTGTCCCGAAGCTTTGGTACCACGAGAGGTAATCACAGGAGGAAAGGGTGAACCCGCTGTTTGAACTGATTTAGGATGGGGTGTTGTTGGAGGAAAACAGCAGATTGCAAACTCAAAACAGGTGACAGGATTGTGTCATCGAATATCTGTCCAAGAGCTACCAACAGTAAGTTCAGCAAAAGTAATCAAGATCCTTGAATCTGACTTTGCAGCCATAAGTTCTGAAGAGAAGAGCGTATCCCAAGAAGACATAAAGTTCGTACACACTCTAGAAGAAAGTATTCAGCAGAATCAACAAGGTTATCTTGAAATGCCCTTACCCTTCAGAGAACAACCTCATCTGCCAAATAACAGAAATCTTGCCCTAGCAAGATTGAAAGGCTTGAAGAAAAAGATGGGAAGAGATCCCAAATTCAAGCAGGATTATTTGAAATTCATGGAAGGCATCATTAAAGAAGGAAATGCAGAGAAGGTGAATAACCAACCTAAAGAAGGAGAAGTGTGGTACATCCCACATCAAGGTGTTTACCACCCAAAGAAACCAGATAAAATTAGAGTAGTATTTGATTGCTCAGCAAAGTATGATGGTGTTGCATTGAATGATCATCTACTAAAAGGACCAGATCTTACAAACACTCTGCCTGGAGTACTCTGTAGATTCAGAAAGTATCCCATAGCGGTCATGTGTGACGTTGAAAGAATGTTCCACCAGTTCCATGTGAAGAACGAAGATAGAGACTTCCTGAGGTTCCTATGGTGGGAGGACGGAGATACAGATACAGAGCCAGCAGAATACAGAATAAAAGTACATTTGTTTGGAGCAGCATTGTCTCCAGGTTGCGCCAATTATGGTATGAAGTACTTGGCTAATAAAAATGAAAAGGATTGTCCATCAGCAACAAATTGCACTGGCCAATCACAGCCATGCCATTAGTAGGCATGGCTGTGATGGCTTCCTAGTCACACTAGTAAAACAAATGGCGATTGGCTGCCGTGCAGCGTGCCGTAACATAGCCGAACTCCGAACCTGAACCAAACTTTTTCCAATTATTCAGGTTTGGGAACAAAAAAAAACAAAGTCCGTACCGAACCCGAACTTTACAGTTCGGGTTCGCTCAACCCTACTGTTTGGATTTCTTTTAAGACTGAATTTTTTTGTGATCTTCTTTCACATGCTTACAAGAGTTTTGTTTTGGCTTTTTCACTGATTGATTGTACTGACCAATACATGCGCAACATGAGTTTTTTTTTGGTAAACATAGCACTTTGTATTAGGAGTTGCGTTACACCTTGTAGGGATTTATGATTTGTTAAAAGTGAGGTGAAAACACTTTGGTGTTGGCAGTGATTTACAAGTTTTATTGGTTCAGTTTGTATTAATACTTGCTTTGCACATATATTTATATTTTATATTATATTGGGTAATTTGAGGTTGTGCTGATTATAATACAGTGGAAACTTTGATTATGAGCATAATCCGTTCCAGGAGAATGCTTGTAATCCAAAACACTTGCATATCAAAGTAAGTTTCCCCATAGAAGTCAATGGAAACTAAAATATTTAGTTCCACATTGACTTCTATGGCATGCAATTCGACATGTGGCCAGAGGTGGGGAGGCACCGGAGAGACTCGGAAATACTCGGAGACCGTTCGGCTGCATTCGGAAACCCTCGGAACGTCTCGGAAACACTCGGGATCTAAGTATTTCCAAGTACTTCCGAACGGCTCTGATCGGCTCTGGCCAAATGCGGTACTGCACACCGCAGAGGCTTGAATTCTGCTCATTTTGAGGGACAACACTCGCAAACCGAGTCAGGATTTTTTTTAAATAATTGCAAGTATTTTGAAATGCTCCTTAACAGTGTTTTTCGCAATCCAAGGTTCCACTGTATTCACAAATAACACTGAATTGCCATTAGATGTCACCAAGTCATTAATTTATAAATTATGCAAAACAAAACAACAGTAATGGATAGACCATAGGTATAACAAAACAACGCCACCTAAGGCTCAGTTCACATTTATGCATGAGCAGTTTTTGAGGTCTGTTTTCCGGCGTGGGTTTTTTTTAATACGTCTTTAATGTGTTTTGTTTTGGAATGTGTTAATGCTGCTAAGAGAAATGTCTGTTGTTATGCATGAAAACGCAACAAAAAGGTAACAAAAAGTAATGTGCATTTGCTTTTCATGTTTTTTTGATGCAATTCGATTGCAGTCTATGGAGCGAAAAATGCACTGTGCTGCTTTTAAAAAGGTCCCCACACCTTTGCAAAAAATGCACCATTGGAAACTGCATAGATGTGAGTGTCACCCATAGGAACTAATGTTACATGGACTGTAGTGTGTTTCTGAAAATCTGCAAAGGCACTGTAAAACACATAGGTGTAAACCTAACCTAGCTTTAAGATAACACATATAAAAAAGGTGCCTAGATCTTAACCTGTTGGTGGGGGGTTAAACTAAATTGTTGGCTGGGGTGAAACTAAAATGTTTAGAAGTACTAGAGTAAAAAATATATTTTTAATTGTATTTTTAATGCTGACAATATTTAATAAAGAAATATTTACAAACCACTTTAGTTGTAAATCAGCTTGATATAAATAGACTTATAAATGTCAGAGGGTGTTAAGTGCTTAAGCTTTTGTTTCTATTAACAGTGTGCAATAATACATTTACATGGAAGGAGATGTATATACTTGTTATTTATCAAGGTTGTGCTTTATGTTCAATAGTGCTTTCTGCAAAATAATTTTGTGGTGTATTATTGGCCAACAGTTAAAATGATTTCTTTATGTACAGTACAGTTTTTTTATTTTATAAATCTGACTGTCACCTACTTAACCTATAGAATGCGTTATTGCTTTGTCTCTTTTAAATTTCACAAAGTTCATTTATTAACACTAAAAGGGGGAGATGTTATGGATTGTTTCTTTAAATGCAACTCTATGGTGCATCTCTGTTGTACTTCTCCCTTTGTGGTGTTTCCTGTTCCTGCTAGGTCATTCAGTAAACATGGCTTATGTACAGAAATGGCTTGTGCTGTCTCTTCACATATATCACATCAAACACTGACCTCATGCATGAAATCACTTTAGAGTAAAGCTGCATTAAGTACAGCTTTACTTAACCAATCCGGAGGCATCCCAAGGCACTTCCTCACTCTACTCCCTACACCCATATCTAGGCCAGAGACCCCCCCCCCAAAAAAAATCCAACATTCACATTTGGTTTCCACAACTCAGTGTTCAGTGCCTAAGCAGCCAGTTGTACTGTCACATAAATGTTTATAGCCATTTACAGATGCCAACTTTTCGAAGGAAAGGGAACTTAGTCATTCTCCTGGATATTTTCGATTTATATTAAATAATAAAGTACCAATCGGGAGGAGGGGGAGGTGTAGTTCTGAGAACTGATTTGGGGACATTTTATCTGGTGGTAGTCTGAAGAGTTAAAAGATGTTAGTCAGTTATTTAGCCTAGCCTTCTGAACCTGCAAATGTCTTATAATTTTGAGGAGAACTGACAGGGCTCATCCTTATGGTAAATAACATCAGAATATTATTAGACCCATAATATTTCTATATTATATCTTCTAGATCATTTCGACTACTAAAGAGAAATGGAAAGGCATTGTCGAACTAAAAACTTTGAAGATTCCAGAGGATGCAAAACCTTCTCAAGTAGTAGGCTCAATAGCGTCACGTGAAAAGTTTTTATCTAATAAAAAAATACAGTTCCAAATTTCTGAAGAGGAACACAACAGCCATTTTGTCATTGACGGTTCCTCGGGAGATATATACCTCTCCAGACCACTAGATTATGAAACAAGCCCAAACTACCTTTTACTCATTAACATACAGGACAATACCAAGATTCCTCCTCAAAACCATTCTGTCATCCTAAAGATTGATATAGAAGATCAGAACGATCACTATCCTGTCTTTCCTCACCCCATGGTAGTCATTGGCTTTGAAGAGAATGTACCTGTAGGAACTGTCTTATATACATTTGAAGCAAAAGATGGAGATGGGAATGTACCAAACAACAAGGTTAAATATTCATTAAAAACAGATGGACCTGGAGAATACCCTTTCTTTATTCACGAATGGGATGGAAGCTTGATCACAGACAAAGAACTGGACAGAGAGGCGGTTGAATCATATGTATTTGCAGTAATTGCAACAGATCAGGCCGCTAACATAACACAGCGCCGACACAGTTCACTGACAGCTCAGATTATCATTCAAGACGTCAATGACAACAGTCCAAATTTCCTATCATCTCCAGCTGCCTTTGTTATGGAAGATGCAGAAGTTGGCTCGCTTATACATCATGTAGTAGCCGAAGATCCGGATGAGGGAAGGAATGGAAAAATAACCTTTTACATCATGGATGGGAATTCAGAGCAAGTTTTCTTGCTGGACCAAATAACAGGTATTGTACTTAATTTTTCAAGGGAGACAATTTTCCTTGGACTCAAATATGACAGTAGATACATTTGCAACTTGGTGGTTGAAAAGGGAAAATGTGTTTTTGGAACGAGTATTTCAGATGATCCATTTTCCCACTTCTAACTGTTCGTGCAGATGCCTGGACCTATTCTTGGCTAAGAAAATGCTCAACACATCTGGGTTTAGTTTATGTAAAATATTATAATGACATAATGATAATAAATGGTCTGTGCATGGCAAGGTATAATCACAGATAGCTGACAGTTTATTCTGCTGCTTGTTAACGCTGACTTTATTGTTATGTTGTATGTGAATAACATTGTCTAATTTTAAATATAGCTGCAGTGGAATGATTGACTGCGACAACTTTAAGTTGACCGATGATAACAATGAAAATTAAGCTGCAAAGGGATGCAGCATTGATCGTTCTTAAAACTCTTAGAAGCTTACAAAGTACATTTTTTAAATACCAACTGCATTTTATTTAAAAGAATGCTAAACAAAACTCCACTGAGGCAGTTTCCGTTTATTTTCACACATAATTATCGAATCTTGTCAACGACTTCTGGATTGTTTCTGTGTTTTTTTGCAATATATTTTTAAAAAACAGCCAAGTACATTTAATAAAAGAGAGCAACACGAATTATATATTAAACCTTGGAAGATTTCCATAGCTTATACAGTAATAGAGTCAATATTAAAACTAGAGACCAAAAACAATTAGGTATAAAAGTAATGTAATCCTTAAAAAGGAACTCCTCATATATGATCCCATTTGGTTGGGTAGATTTACCTTTGAAAGAGAAATGTTATATCTGTCAATAAGTATAAAAATGCCTGTTGATCCTGCAAAAAATCCAGTAAATTCATAACTTTCTGTGCACTGTGCTGTCCTGAAAACCCATGCAGTTTTATTTATCAGGCCTACCCAATCTTCCTCTCATGAGTGGAACACACCTGTCTCCTAACAAGGAGAGGTCCATCATTACAACGGTAATGCACGCCGCACTTACAGCCTGATGGTCTCCTGCAAGAGCAGGATACTGGGTTGGACATTTTTTTCCCTCCAAAAATTTTTTTTAAATCTTTAATCGTCAGACCCCAATCTGGGAATACAAAAACCCAGAGAAAGTTGAAAAAAAAACTTTTTTTTTGTTCAGAATCAATATTCCTGCCCCCAAATTCTGCAAACCCTATGTCATGTCTACTTCACTTTTCACAATGGCAGGGCCTTGCACTATCACACAGCCCCAGAGTGGCATTTCATGCATTGCCTGTCTGCATTAAACTAGAACAGTTTTGCCAACCGTCTGTATTTTTACGGACAGTTCGTAAAAACTGCCACTTTTTTCCCCCGTTCGTAAATGTCCGTAGTTGTGGAAAAGTGCCAGTAAAAATAGCCGAGATCAGTTTGGCTTGAAACTGTGCATGGAGATTGGAGGCAGGGGGTGATGGTGGCTGCGGTGGCACCGCAGAGGGGGTTGGAGGCAGGGGGTGTTGGTGGCACAGCAGAGGGGGATGGTGGCACCGCAGAGGGTGGTGGATGGAGACAGAGGTTGTTGGTGGCACTGCAGAGGGGGATGGAGGCAGGAGGCCTGGGGGAGATTGGAGGCAGGGGGTGTTAGTGGCAGGGTGTGATTGGAGACAGGGGGTCTTGGTGCCAGCGCAGAGAAGGATGGTGGCAGCGCAGAGGGGGGTGGTGGCATCGCAGAGGGTGGGGATGGAGACAGGGGTTGTTGGTGGCACTGCAGAGGGGGATGGAGGCAGGGGATTTAGGAGACAGGGGGTAATTGGAGGCAGGGGGACTGGGGGAGATTGGAGGCATGGGGAGATTGGAGTCAGAGGGAGATTGGAGTCAGAGGGAGATTGGAGGCAGAGGGAGATTGAAGGCAGAGGGAGATTGGAGGCAGGGGGAGATTGTGGCACCGCAGGGGGGAGTGAAGGCAGGGGGTGTTGGTGGCAGAGGGGGATGGAGGCAGGGGGTAAAGTGACTAAATAATTTGCCTTTATTATATGCAAAATAACAAAAATATGTTTTTTTACCTTAATATCTACCTTAAATCACATTGCTATTTGCCTAGCGTACTTGTTTGTAGCCTAAATACTGAAATTTGCACCTAAAATTTTAATTTAGTAACTTTTGTGGAATGCCAGTAAAAACGTGGCTGCGCCAGTAAATTTCGGGTGTCGTGCCAGTAAATTTCAATCTGGTAGGTTGGCAACACTGAACTAGAATTCCAATGAGAATTCAAAGCAGATACTGATTTGCACTATTTTTACCATCATACACCATCGGGAAAATAAAGGTGACTCGAAAGTCGCATTGCTTAATTACTAGCTAATTTGGAAATTAGAAAACAAAAGTTATGGACATTTGAAAAATATGGAGAACAAAAGTGGCAAGTAATGGATAGAAATGGGGAAGTAATTATGTATGTCAATGTTAGAAATACAATTAAAATGTTTTGACATATGTTTTAGAGTGAATGAATGTATCATTCATTCCCATTTTTTTCCCATTGATCTGTAACAAAGAATAAAATCAGCATCATATTAAAATAGAACATGCTGCACTTACAAAAACACAAAATTCTTAATGTAGCCTAGCTTGCATACTGGCTAAATGGGAAAAACGTTACCCACCTTTTCCTAGTCATTGGGTTTGCGCAGTTAACACAACTCAAAACATAGCTGCCCTTAATCCATTAAATGTCAAGAGGAGTAATTCAGGAAAATATTGTTCTACTATCAGGATTTAAAATTGACTACTGAATACAAGTCCCTTTACTGAATTCTACAAGCATGCCACAGGGCTCTCTCGTGTTTCCAGCTAATCTGTTCTTACAGGTGCCCATCTTTCCTCTTACCTCCACTCTTTCATTTTTCCTCTCTTCCCTCTTCTACTTTTATTCTATGCTTTCATCCTCACACGACATATTCTATTCCTCTATCACTCATCCCACCCCTACCTTTGCTCCCTCTCCCCTAGCACCTAACCCAGAATTCTAGTCACCTACCTTCTTTCCTTAGTTACATTTTTTATGCCCCAATCAGTGGCGGATGGTCCATAAGGGGTATAAGAGGTCCCAAATTAGTTTGCCAAAGAAGAAAGCTACTTTAAGATGTTAAAAAATGTAAGTCATATTATCATTTATTTAAAAATAAATCGTTCTATGTGTTTGCACTGTGAGGAGAGCCAGATTAATGGGTGTCTATTAGGTCCGTACATTTTTGACAAGCATGTGATTTGAGGCTGAGGCTCTATTTTGATTTTGTTAGGTTTTAGTACTGCGCCCGAACCCTTCCACTTTTTATTTTAGCGAATCAATATACGTCATTGCGTCACTTCCAGTTTCCGGCTTCTAGTGCCATGGAACGCATGGTGTCCTCTGGTGAGTGCGGACCTGGAAGGGTTTGTTTGAGCCCCCCCCCCACCCAAAAAAAAGTTTTAGCACCAGCCGCCACTGGTCCCAATATCATAAAACCACAATTTCCTATTGGAACAGTTCCCACACCATACTAATCAGAACCAAGCAAAAATGATAAGTCAGTGTAGTATTTCACTCATGAACATTTTATTGCCACTTAAAGATGTACATTTTTATCAAAACGCCTGAAGGTCCAGTTTGCAATGATGTACATTAGCTTACTTGCCAAACCTGTGTCCATCACACAATGTTTAAGGTGGAAAATGGTGACTGTGTCTATGTTGTTTGTAACTTAAAGGATTTATTAAAGGAACGTAAGTGAACACTGCATTCCTTAGAAGCTAGATATATAACAAAAATCAGAAGCAAAACACAAATGCCCAAGTGTGCCAAAGAATAACATGGTTTTATTTTTTAAATATCGGTTCTACAATATTGTGTTAACTTTATCCTCCACAGGTTGGTTAACTTTATCCTCCAAAGTAGACCGTGAGATTCGGGAGACTTATATTTTGACCATTCTGGCTACAGATAATGGCACTCCAGTTCTTTCTGCTACACAGATTTTGACAGTTACAGTGGGTGATGTCAATGATAAGCCACCAACATTTAAGCAGGCCGTCTATGAAGCTGCAGTTCTTGAAAACCAGGAGCCTGGAATGCATGTAATGAAAGTAGAAGCTGAGGATATGGATACAGGTAACTAAAAACATTTTATGTATTGTATTGTGTTGTTTACAGTAAATGATATACAAGCAACTTAAAGTAATTATAAACCCTATTCATGAAATATGACCTGGGCACATATACAGTATCTGTAGTGTTTACTTATCTCTCTACAACACCCTAAGTCCCATGTCTTTCTGCTGCTCCATTCCTCTATTATCAGCATGATAACTTCTGACAAGTTCTCCATCACAAGAGATAAAAGCAGCTGGAAATTTGTGTTGGGAGGGAACTTAGAGATAGATAAGCAGAGAGCTGGTTTATTCACAGCACAGCTCTGAAAGTTTCTTTGTTCATGTGCATCAGCTTACACACAGTATATATCCATACTCCCACTGCTGAAACAGGTAGAAACACTTACCATAAGATGCACGCTTCCTAAAGAGTGTGGAAAGCTGGAGACAGCAGATAGGCAAGTAAAACTTATGTAGGAAGATTTGTTTCATCACTGTGTATCATCTGAAGCTGTTCACCACACTGGGTATAGCAGAAGGTTTACATCCACTTTAAACGTATATAATCTGTTTACTTTAGTGTGAAATAGTAAAGAAAACAAATTGCTTAAGAACTACATGTGTCACAGGTTGGGTTGTACTGTTTTGGAAATGTATTTAAATCGCAAGCTTGACTGTGCTTTGACAGGTTAAAGTTTTTCTAAACTTTTTTTTAAATAACAAACATGTTATATTCACCTGCTTTGTGCAATGGTTTTGCACAGAACAGCCCTGATTCTCTTATTTTTGAGTCCCCTGCCAGCGGTCCTGGCTTCCCCCCCTCTGCCAAGTGCCACTAATAACAAACCACTTGCTATAGGGGGACCCAATCAAGCTGGCTCCTGAGCCACGCTACTGTCAATGGATATTGTCCATTCACACATGTGGAATGGCTTGGCTCCACCCTCCACTCTATCCTCATTAACTCACTGGCTTTGATCGACAGCAGCAAGCGCAAATGGCTCCCTCTGCTGTGTGAGCCAATGAGAAGTCAGGGACCCAGGAGAGCTGCTGCTCTGATGCACATTGTTGGATTGAGATGCAAGGGGGGATAAAGGAGGAGCTAAACCCAGAAGGGGTTTTACTTTAATGGATAAAATGCATTAAGGTAAAAAAAAACTTCTACTTTTGGAACCACTTTAAATAGTAGACAAATATATGTATACTGTATATTTAAAATGTGTATTTAATGGTTTGCCTTAAGTTCCACTTTTAAAATAGATTTTTTTGTAAGTTATATTTGAGTCACCTTATGAAAATATGATTCTCACCTACAATAGCATAACCACCCAGTTGTAGAATTATGTCTAGCAACCCTGGATGCAGGTCACTATATTTTAGAAATGCTTGGTTCACACTAATGCGACTTCTGATGCAGTTTGCATCGCACAAAATTGCATAACAGGGGAAATCACATTGATTTCAATGGTGCCTGTTCTAATCTCAGAATGGTGCGATTTTGAAAAAGGTTCCTGCACTACTTTGGTGCAGTTTACAGTGCTACTTGGCCCCAAAGAAAATGCCAAGTTGAATCAAAATCACATCAAAGTCACACTACATAATTGCACTGTAAAATCACATCAAAGTCACATTGCAGTAGAATGAACCGAGCCTAAATGTCAGAGAGATAGATATTAAGGCCCAGATTCATAAAGCAATTACGCCTGTCTAACTGGTGTTAGACAGGAGTAATTTCAAATTTCGCGCGCCGTATCACTAGTTTGAATCCTCAAACCATGATACGGCGGCTTCGGCTTCGATCCGAGAGGCTTACGTCTTCGTAAGCCTTCGGATCTACGCTGCGATATTTTTGCGGCCGCTGGGAGGAGTTCGCGTCGTTTTCATGCGTCGGGATATGCAAATGTGTTTTTACGGCGATCCACGAAGATCCGAGCGGTCTTCGCAATCGCTTACGTCTGCTTTTTTTTACGTACTGTTAGACCAGCTTTTTGTTGGTCTAACGGTGCGTAGCCCATGTTAAGTATGGCCGTCGTTCCCGGGTCGAATTTAATTTTTTTTTTTTTTTTTTTGCGTAACTCGTTCGGGAATAGAAATGTCCGTAAACGACGCTACTCAAACAACGAATGACGTAACGACGTGATTTCACGCAATGCACGACGGGAAATTTGCGAACGGAGCATGCGCAGTTCGATCGCCACGGGAACGCGCCTATTTTAAATCCTTCACGCCCCCTACTCGTCTAGATGGATTGCGACCGGAGAAATACACTACGCCGCCGTCGTTTACTGGACAAAATCTACCTGGATTCCACGTAGAGCCAGGTAAAAAACGGCGGCGTAGTGTATTTCTGATACGCTACGAGAATCCAATTCTCTCTGAATCTGGGCCTAAGTCTTTTACCAAATTTACCAAAGTAATTGAGAATCCTCACGCAATAGATTGTTTGAATATTGACTTCAGTTCAATCATGTAAAAATAAATTCCTGTTTATTTATTTAAACTGCTCATGAATGGATAAATGAAGCGAATATTCACACAATTTGTGTGAAGGTTCTGAACTCCCTGGCAAATTAGCTCCACCGTCCAGTGTTTATAAAAATGTATATTTCAGTTACAGAGATGAGATAAACCATTTAACACTGACAGGGATGCTTACAATGACTAGCTTTCACTTGATTTTAGCCTTTATCCCAGAAGGAAAAAACACTGTATGTTGTTACTGCTTCTAAGGTATTAGCTGGGATTTGGCTTCAATTTGTTAGGGGTTTAATTTAATTCTACTTTAAATGATGCAGCTTCAATACCTGTATCATAACGAGTTACTTTGAACGTGAAGCTTGTTACCCCAAAAAGGAGCAAGAGTTTCTTTTGGGTGACAGTCTTTGCACAATGCACCTGAATGTGCTTGGTGCATTTTGCCACTATTACAGTGTGATCTGGGATAGGGGGCAGAATCGCAGCGATTCTGCCTAAGATCTCAAAAAGGCAGATGTGAACGGGGCATTAGAGCCTCTGATGCCAGTTCTTACATACTAGTTTCAGGCAATGCCAGCACCTGCAGTAAAACTGACATGTTTCAGCATAACTTTCCTTGATTCGTATGCAGTCTGTGCTTTATAAATCTACTGGTTAAATGATTTTTGCCCACATGGGGGCAGTGTTGTCCAAGCTTTTATGATTGTATTACATCCTTGTTAGTACAAATGTTCAAAGTATTATTTATCAAAACTAATAATCAAGTTTTTTTTTTTTTTTTTTTTTTACCAGAGATAAAGATATAAAGATTCATAAATGCTGTTTTTTTAAATCTACATTTTCTACATTTGTATGTATCTACCTCATTAAGAAAAGTTATTGAGCTTAAATTTTTGGTCTCTTCAACTAAGACCAGTCTTTGTTCCCCTTCTGCTTCTTCTGTGAGCAATTTCTGTTTGTGACACTTATCATCATCACTGAAAGAGTCAGTAGCAGTACTAGCATCTAGCACAGTGGTGGTAAAAAAAAATATTAATAATAATATTATTATTATTATTATTAATAATAATAATAATAATAATAATAATAATAATAATAATTGAGCTGCACAAAAGATGTTTCTTTTCATGCATTGAACTGCATTGAATTGTGTTAGGTAGCACATTCATGGGCTATAACGCACCTTAACACCTGAAAACTGTATTTATTTTACTGGTTGGTACACTGAAGAGAAAGAGGGAGGAAAAAAAGCCCCATCATTGGTGTCAGTAACAGTAACTCCCAGCATTGATGTCACTGGCTGCAATAGTAACCCCACAGCATGGGTGTCTGGGTGAAATAATAACCCCCAACATTGGTGCCAGTGAATGCAATAATAATCCCCAGCACAAATGAGTGAGAAAAAAAAACACAGCATGGGATCACAGTAATAAAACCCACATTGCCGGTCAGTGTTAGGCTATTTAAACCCCAATTTATTGGTAGTTAGTGGCAATGCTGTTAATCCCCTTCCTTGCTTGCTGCATTGATGGTCAGAAGCAGTGTTATTTAATACAGTCCACCATTAGTAGTCAGTAGCAGTTCTGTTAACCCTTATACACACACACATTGGTGGTCAGTGAACATAAGAGTACTGACCCCCAATGTATAGAGGCACTTTAAAATGATCTTGCACTTTAATGATCATTGAAGAATGTAAAATAAAGGGTTTCACTTTAATGATATTACCAAGGCTATCATTGTTCAAGCAGGTGCATCACAGAGACTCACAGAGAGGGTGAGTCTCTAAGCGGCCACTTTCCCACTTTCATATATGCCCCCACCACCGGCCTTTTATGCAATATGCTAACATTGCAATCTGGGGGGTAAAGGTGGGTTGGCAGAGGGTAGGTCCAGCGGGCTTGGCTATTTATGCTGCTAAAAGTATTGGCAGTCAGTAGGAATTAGGATTAGTGGGCAAACAAACAAAAAAGCAGTGGCCTGTCAGCAAGTGTGATTGAAGGGATTGCTGAAAGTTTGCCAAAGGAGGCCATAGATTAGGCAATTTTCTTTGCCTCCACTATGGGTGGAAGGAAAAATATCTGCTTGATTCCCCCACCAACAAAGTCAGTGTTGTTGGGGAAATGCCTCCGATAGCGCTATTGTTTTCAGCCTGCCGAGAGTGTGGCAAACCTTTCCTGCCAGCAGAACACAATGATTATAGCAGGCTATAGCCAGTGACTGTCTATGCCCAATACAAAGTAACCCACTATGTCTATGCCCAGTACAAGGTAACCCACTATGTCTATCCACAGTACGAGGTAACCCACTATGTCTATGCCCAGTACGAAGTAACCCACTATGTCTATGCCCAGTATGAAGTAACCCACTATGTCTATGCCCAGTACGAGGTAAGCCACTATGTCTATGCCCAGTAAGAAGTAACCCACTATGTCTATGCCCAGTATGAAGTAAGCCACTATGTCTATGCCCAGTACAAGGTAACCCACTATGTCTATGCCCAGTACGAGGTAATCCACTATGTCTATGCCCAGTACGAAGTACCCCACTATGTCTATGCCCAGTACAAAGTAACCCACTATGTCTATACCCAGTACAAAGTAACCTTCAACAATCTATACACTATAATCCCAAGACACAGTGGGACAACTGACTAAAAAGCAGGACTGTTCCAGTAAATCTGGTACGTTTGGTAATTATGATCTACATTTAACATTTAGGCCGCGTACACACGACCGGTTTCCTTGGGCAGAATTCAGCAAGAAACTCGATGGGAGACGTATTCTGCCGAGGAAACCGGTGGTGTGTACACTTTTTGCCGAGAAAACTGTCGAGGAACTCGTCGAGCCAAAAAGAGAGCATGTTCTCTATTTCCTCGACGGGCAATGGGAAAATTTGCCTCAACAAGTTTTTTGACAGCCGAACAAGGAACTCGACGGGGAAAACTATGTGTTTCGCTCGTCGAGTTTCTCGGTCGTGTGTACGCAGCCTTACATTAAGCTTTATATTTGAACCACCCTTTATGTTGTGTTTCACAACACACCAGAAATATGTATGCACACAGATAGGTTATTATACTAGCTGTGCATCCATTTGCAGACAAATCAATGTTTTCTGTCCCTGTCTATGAACATTGCCCAGCAGTACAATAGTAGTAACCTTCTCTTTCTACTTGGATTGTGAGCACAGATGATACACTGAATTTGCCAGAAAAGTTCATTAATATTAGGAAGATTATGTGGAACATTATTTATATTTTGCAGGAGTCAATGCTATACTTACTTACTACATTTTGCCAAGCCATGAGCTTTTCAGAATAATACCTGAGACAGGAGAAATTGTTACATCAGCAACATTCGACAGAGAGAAAGAGGACCGCTTTATCATTAGAGGTAAGTTATTTGAATTGCTTGTGCTGCATTATGGGTAATATATAAACATGTTTCAGCAGTACAGTACAAAAAAGTAAAGGTGTCTGAATACAAGAAGTACTATTTACATTCAAGTTAGCAAAACCGATACCCCAAATACTGAAAAGTATTTCTACATTATATGTTATTCTTTGTCCTTGACATAAATAATTTTACCTTATTTTTTTAATTTCAATAAATGTTTATTAAGGTTTCTAGAACACATTTAAAGGAACAAACTATAGACCAAGAAAAGAGTATGCATTCATCTCAATTCCAGTAGGTACAAAATATACAGCATGGCCAGGATGAGACATTGCTACTGCAAAGACACAAAAAGGCAAAATCAGGTATCATGGGCGCCATTTAAACTTAAGCAGTGACTTCAACTCGCCAATCAGCTTCTAACTTCAGCTTGTTCAATAAACTAGTTAAGGACCGAGACCTCGATGTCACATTCACACTTACTGTAGATGCAATAAAAATAATAATAAATAAATAACAGTCTTTCCCTTTAAGACCATTGGGCGGATGTGACATTTGATGGTATGGTACGTAATGATATGAATCCGAGATGGGACCATCTTTCCCTCACTTGGCTCCAGGCTGATGAGGGGAGAGGACCCGATTGCTACCGACGGTTCCAGTAAGTGGTGGAGACGACCAGAGCAACCCTCTCACACCCCCGATAAAAGTTATCTTGCGGCCAATCCACTGCAGAGACCACTTTTCTCTTAAAGCGATGTGTTTGAGGACTTGACTTCATAATTCACGAGATCTCAATCCAGTCGACCATCTATGGGGTGTGTTGAAAAAACAAGTCTAATCCATGAGGTCCCATTTCACAACTTAATAACGGCTTGGTGTCAGATACAGCATACATTTAGAGATCTTGTGGAGTCCATGCATCCACGGGCTGGGTTAGGGCTGTTTTGGTGGCAAAAGTGGGACCCACTTAATATTCGGTGGGTGGTCATAAAATAAAACGGTAGTAAGAATAACCTCTAAACCTTAACCTCCCTGGCGGTATGATTCTTTAAGATTTTAGGTGCTAAAAGCGGTACCATTATTTGCAAGGGAATTTGGCATTTTATACTGTAGGCTTGTAATTCTTAGGAATGACTCACTTAAATCTATCCAAGCAAGAGTCTAATAGGCATCCCGGGTATGATTTATTTTTTTTTTTTAATTAAAAATTATAATATAATAAATAATTATAAAAAATTATCACAAATGATAATATAATTATAGTAAAAATTATTCAATAATGTAATCAAATCAAAATCACTGAAATTTGCTCAGTTGCAGAATTTTTGCTGTCATTTTTTTTTTTTTATGACGAATTTCCCCACAAATCGCTATCGCTAAATTCTGCAAGTGATTCTGATTTATTATCGCTGTTTTTTAGCTGCTCTAATACAATTTTTGCCATAAAGGGACACTTTTGGTTGCTATGGGCAATCTACAGTTTGCAGGGAGAAAGAACAGTTTTTATTATATACTAGCTGGAGGACATGTAGTGTACAGGGCAGACCACTAGGGACATGGGGGGTGTGTATTTTTTACATACAGTACTGTAATCTATAAGATTACAGTGTACTGTATGTAAAGTGTTTGTTTACATTTTTGAATTTGGCGCCGTTCCCCCCCCTACGTCGCGACGCTCGCAGGGAAGGGAATCGGAGGTACACACAGCATCAGGCGGACATCCGGCCGCCGAGTACTGCGGGGATTCATCGCTGGATCGCAGAGAAAAGGTAAGAAAACTTTTTTCTGCATCCAGCAAGGTAAGCGCGTGTGTGGCACGGGGTTACCGATCGTAGCTTGAAAATCTCACCCCGTGCCACACACGTGAATACCGCCAGGGAGGTTAAAGCAGTTGTAAAGGAAACAATTTTTTTGGCTGAAATGACTGTTTACAGGGTATAGAGACATAATAGTCAACTGATTGCTTTTAAAAATGATTAAAAATAGAAAAAAATCAATCATATAATCAGGGGTCAAGTCCTGTGGAAAAAAGTATGGGAACTCCCACCCAAGATCCACTCCCCCACCAAAAAATTAAAAATGATACGATCATATGCATAATTACTAAACCGCTTGTTTTGTTTTTTTCGATCCACTGTACCTTAGTAATCCTTTATGTTACTGGCATATGGATTCATCGTTTAGTGTGCAGGTATTCCGTCACTTCCTCAATGCCGCAATGTCTCCTGGGAGCTTTTGTTATTGTTCCCAGGAGACATTGCGGAGGTCTGCCGCGAGTTATCGAGGGATTTAGAAAGAACTTGCTTCTTTCTAAATCCCGTGATAGCTCGCGGCAGACCTCTGCAATGTCTCCGGGGAACAATGACAAAAGCTCCCAGGAGACATTGCGGCATCGAGGAAGTGACGGAATACTCGCACACTACATGATGAATCCATATACAGGAAGCGGCCAGTAACAAAAAGGATTACTAAGGTTCGCCTGTCCCTGACAGTGACTCGAGCTAGGCATCGCCGCTTAGTGAAGGATTTCAACTTGGCTGCTTTAGTCCTGCAAAGGGAACTGAGTTCCTGCTGTGAAAAAAGTGCAGGAACTCCATTCCCACGCGTCCCCACAGGACTTGAGCCCTGCATATAATGCACCTACAGTTCTAGTTTCGTTCTTGCTGTTGTTTCCTGTCTCTCTGATGTACAGAGCCAGAGAGCCAATAGAGGGCAGTGATGGTTTGTAAAACGAAACTGGATTGGTGCTGAGGGGTTTTAGACACACAGTAATCACACCTCCTTGATTAGTGACCACAGTGAGAAAGATCTCAGTACTGTGGTTATCAGGAAACAGACAGCCAGGAAGTATACAGAACAGAGAGGAATTACAGCAACATCAAAGCAAAAACGAACAATGAGGACATGAATACAGGACTGCAGTAAGGTAAAGAAAGCTATTTAGCTAAAAAATAAATAAACCTTTAGTGACCCTTTAATTTTGTCCAACTGGGGAACATTTTGTTTACATCTCATTGAAGGAAGACATGGTTATTCTGACTTCCAGACTTACCTTTTATCGACCTTTAAGTTTTTAACCGTTTTGCATGGTTATAATGAGCCTGGCTTGTTACCATACATTTAAAACCAATTGATTTTATCAAGAGTAGGTGTCTCCACATGGCTTTACTAGTCAGCTAAATGTCTTCCATGTACATGAGGAGCCTGTAAACCTAAGACTGCATTGTACATGGCAGCCTGACCAATTGATTGAAAGATTAAAGTATTGTAGTAAATGTCATCTTTCCTTTCCAGTTTTCCATTCATTTTAAAATGTTCCTATGCATACAGGATAATACTGTATGCTGTATTTTAATTACATGCTTATTGTGTTATAAGGTGAACTTATAGAATATCACTAAGTGTATATAAACAGCATAATTAACTGGCATACTGATTTTGTAGTATGGAGGGCTGCAAACTCTAGACCAGAGTGATATACCATATACCTGTGAGTTTTGTCAAGTTTCTTTCTATTTATTTTTAGCACCTCATCATTATAGCATATGACATTATTTGCATTGGCCTTGACTACAAATTTCTGGACCTCACTGCTAATCTGTGTCTTTTCTGTAATTCTTCTATCATTAGTATTGGTGACAGATGGTGGAACCCCCTCCTTCTCCAGCTCCACAACAATTGTTTGTACAGTGCTAGATGAAAATGATAATACTCCTGAGCTTTCACTTCCTGAGGCTGAGATCCATGTCCCAGAAAACCAAGCTCCAGGAATAATTCACAATGTGCTGGCTACGGATAAGGATACTGGCAACAATGGCAGAGTGCATTTCCAAATAATTGGTAATTAATAATGCTTTCTAAACTGCCTGCACAGATGTCTAACACGGCATGAAATTTCGATTTTTACCTGTTATGTATTCAGTATTGCTTGGTTTGGGGTTATGAGGTGTTTATTTAATAATAGAAACATAGAATGTTCACTTTGCAACTTGAATATTCACTGAACTTAGTAAAAACAATGAATCTGTACATTTCAAAAGCAGTCATGTGATGGTAAAAATTCGGGTTTTTCATTTCCCTTGAACATATTTGGATATTCAAAGTAAGCAAAGATTTACTTGGGGACTAATGTTCACTTCACAAGTGAAGAGCCTCTAACATTTTAGAGCCCCAATGTGTGATTTGTTTTTAAGATTACACCTTATGTAGCGAAATAACAGTATATATTTTACATGTATCTATAGTAATAAAACATAGGTAAAAGCTTTCTAAAATCGTATTCGATTTTTTAATACTCAAGGAAACAAATACACCAATACATCTTGATTAATATATTTTTATTGAAATTTAATAAAATGTTTTCTTGGGGAAGAAAAGAGATAAAAGTAACAACATAGGAATATACAGTAAAACTCATAGGTGCCTTAAATATGTTTAATGATATACCTATGGATCATAACATAAATTACAATATATTTTTTTTTAAATTGTACCTTAAGAGATTAAGCACTGAAGAAAGAGAAAAAGAGAAAGAAACAAGGAGAAAAAGGGGGGAATAACGATGACACGGGCCTGTCAACAAGATGTCCAATACTATTAGTTTTTATATCTATCTATCTATCTATCTATCTATCTATCTATCTATCTATCTATCTATCTATCTATCTATCTATATATATATATATATATATATATATATATATATATATATATAGATATATATATATATATATAGATATATAGATATATATATATATATATATATATATATATATATATATATATATATATATATATATATATATATATATATATATATAGATAGATAGATAGATAGATAGATATATCTATAGGAGTTTTAGGGTCAGATGAAGGAATTCTAGGATAATAAGGTTGCAAAGTAAGAGTTTTTCATAAAAGCTATCCAGGTAAGTCACATGTCATGGAAATAGGAAAATTGGTTCTGTAGGTGCACCGATAATTTTTTCATTCTCATCAATACATCTAACATAGGTATAAGCTTTTAAAATTTGGAATTACTATAGGATGAAACAAATGCAATAAGATATACCTATTGCATGAAGTAGAAACTGACCAACATATGGCCCGTGTGTAGGACAGCCTGACCGACAGAAGGGTCATGTCCGAAAAAGGTCTAACGACCAGCTCAATGACCAGGGTGGCACATCAGGGGGTACCGCTGTACCAACATCAGATTGTTAGTACAGTGGCTCGACCTGAGCTATCAGTTTTTTTTAACCCAGCGGGCTGTAGTCTTATGTACAAGACTTTAGGCTTGATTCAAACTGGCAATTTAGGCCAGTGTGAACTACAGTAGCAGGAATCTTCTGATTATTGTTCCAACTGTGAGCGGCTAGGTGAAGATCACTATAATCCCAGTACAAAACAGATTACAGACCACACATGCAAAAATGACATTTATCCTGCAAGGCTAGTTAAAAACACCTGAACATATTAAAAAATATGGGGTTTGGTCACACTATATGGTCATATAGTGCTAAGGCCACTATAATGACATGTCGCTGGTGGTCACAGCTGTTTGCGGCTCTATGCTTTTTGCATAGTTCTATGTTCCTTGTCAAATGAGAAATTAAATAAAGAAAATACAAGAAGATCTGTGCTCCATCCCTTCTGTTTTTTGAATGGGTTTGGGAACCCGCAGTAAGTTTGTAGCAAGGAGTTATGACAACTGCAATGCAAGCAGTTTACCATTTGTTCTTTCTCTATATATACTGATACGATACAATATGATATATATATATATATATATATATATATATATATATATATATATATATATATATATATATATATATATATATATATATATATATATATATATATATATATAGATAAATAGGTATCAATATATATATATATATATATATATATATATATATGTATAGATAGATAGATAGATAGATAGATAGATAGATTAGTCAAAAGGTAACCTACAGCAGTGTAGAGAAGGAAGAGTATGTTGTAGGTATTCATTTAACTCTGGACAGGTACTGAACACTGTGTAGAGGAGGCAATGGAACATTGTATTAGTAATAACTTGTTTAACATATCAGAGAGGTTATCTTTTAAATAACAGGTGCGTTTTAATAGTGGTCAAAAGTGCAAAAGACTATAGGGTTGATTTACTAAAACTGGAGAGTGTAAAATCTGGTGCAGCTGTGCATAGAAACCAATCAGCTTCTAACTTCAGTTGGTTCAATTAAGCTTTGACAATAAAACCTGGAAGCTGATTGGTTTCTTTGCAGAGCTGTACCAGATTTTGCACTCTTCAGTTTTCGTAAATACCCCAGCGATATTTCAGTGTTTACTTCCTCTACTGCATTAGTTGGTGGATGGATAGTTTTGCTAAGGAAGTTCCACTCAGGATAACTGATTTCCCTGTAGATGGTAGTATCATAACTAAAAAGAACTTTCCACTTGAGTTAATGAGATGCTGTTTGGAACCAGAGGACAGTTTACAAGTGTTGTTTTTGGCACATTTTGCGTTTTTTGTGTTTGTATGAAAATGCTGCTACTTTTCCTCATGCTGAATTTGTATTAAGATACATATTTTATAAGGTGTATCAATTTTGAAGTAAGGGTTACATCTGGTAAAGTCATTTCGAAGTAATGGATGAGAGCTCCTACATTTACTGTCAGTGCCACCCACCGATTTAAATGAAATGCAGGTTTTAATTCAAATACACGGCAGTCACATGCCAGAGACACTTAAGCATTTGCTGTACAAGCAGAAATTCTTAATATTATTGGAATTAGCAACTTTTTCATTGGTGTTCCCATGATGACATATCTTTCCACTTGTCTGTCTTTTACTGTCAATTTTTGCTTAATGCTTCTTTTACTTTTGAAGGTGGAAACACGGGCGGATATTTTGCCATCAATAACACATCGGGGAAGCTCTGGGCCACACGCAGCTTAGATCGAGAGGATGTCAGCAATTTTACCATCACTGTGGAATGCTATGACCTGGGCAGCCCCCGGAAAAGCACCGCAGCCAAACTGCACATTAAGGTCTTGGACGAAAATGACAATCCACCTACGTTTTCCAAGAGCCAGTACCGCACATCTGTCAGAGAAGACATAACCATTGGATCAGTGGTTCTTAGCCTTCAGGCGTTTGATATAGACGAGGGCTTAAACGGAGAAGTAATGTACTCCTTGATTGATGATACACAAGGTGCTTTCACTATAAACCAAACAACAGGAAACATCGAGACGACAAAGGCCTTGGACAGAGAATTTAAACATCAATATGTGTTTAGGGCACTAGCAACTGACTGTAGCTTATATGGTCAAAGAAGTGCTACTGCCAAAGTTGTAGTACATATTGACGATGCCAATGATAATGAGCCAATACTTGCAATTAACCCTATGCAGGTCCGTGTTTCACCTCAACTCTCTGTAAATACAACCATCGCTACTGTATATGCAAGTGACCCAGACCAGGGCTTAAATGGAGCAGTGGTATACAGTCTTGTGAAATCTGATCCACACTTTTACATTAATAGAGAAACGGGAGAAATTAAAGTCATTAAGCTGTTATCCCCTGTTACCTTCACAAATGCAGTTCTCAAAGTGGAGGCTTCGGACCTTGGTACTCCAGCAAAAACATCCACAGGTCTTGTTACAGTTATCCTAGAAGGAATGGAAATAAATATTTATTTTCTCCAGAGTATATACGAAGCCATAATACTGGAAAACAGTAAACCAGGTATGTTTTCTATTGAAATCTTAGATATAATGGGGTTGATTTACTAAAGGCAAAAAAAATGTTGCTCCAGAGCTTAGTAAACACGGTATCGTAAATCTTCACTTTGCAAAGAATACCCAATCACATGCAAAGAAAATTTAAAAAAAACATAATTTTTGCTTGCACTTGATTGGAAGATGGAAGTCAGCAGGGCTTCTGGTCAGTTACTAAACTCTGGCGCAACTGCACTTGCCTTTAGTAAATCAACCCCAATGAGTACTGTAATTTATTTCTCCCTACACCATAACACAGCTCTTAAATACTATTTATGGATTTGTTTTATAGGTTCGGAATGTGCTAATATTATGCTAAATTCTTAAATATAATTCTAACCAAAACTGCTACTTTCATTTTCTGCTGATGCCTGTTGGTTGAATCCCCCATCTCTCCCTGAGTTATCCAGCTATGACCACTGCCATAGTCAATAGAAGAAGTCTCAGATTTTCTGTTTTCTATAAAGGGAATGTTGAAGAAATCAAAACTGCTTTTTGGCTTTGTTATGGTGGCAGCGATGAGGCATAACTGAGAACACAAGTTAAGGGGGACGGGAACATGTGTGTGCGTGCAAGTGTTTTGTTTATGATTTCCCCTGCAAGCAAAAATTGTGCAAGCCCCAAGGAGACACCCATTCAACAAACTGGCCTCTTCCAAGTTTAGGGTGTAGAGGTGTTAGGGACTTATATGTACTGTATATAATGCAATAGGTTCCCACAGCAGTACGAAGACTCTGTTAAGTAGTGCTTACTATTGTGAGGCTATATACTGTAAATACTAATAACTATGATGATATGACATCGTGGCATTTTGTTACAGACTATTTCCCAACATGCTGGGGCTTAATGCTTTAGTATGGTAATTAATTAGTAGAATGTTACTCTGGATAGGACATTAAAGGGGTTGTATAGGGAAAAAAAATGTTTTCCCTAAATAGCTTCCCTTACCTTAGTGCAGTCCTCCTTCACTTACCTCATCCTTTGATTTTGCTTTTTTGTCCTTATTTCTTCTGAACAATCCTCACTTCCTGTTCTTCTGTGTGTAACTACACACAGTAAAGGGAGGCTTTCTCCCTGCTGTGGAGAAAGTCTCTTGAGGGTGGAGGGGGCAAGCAGGCAAGTCAGGATGCTCTCTACTTTGCAGATAGAGAAAGGAGCTGTGTGTTAGTGGGCATCCTGACACTCCTGCTCCCCCTCCCCCTCAAGAGGCTTTCTCCACACCAGGGAGAAAGCCTCGCTTTACGGTGTGTAGTTACAGACAAAAGAACAGGAAGTGAGGATTTCTAAGAAGAAATAAGGACATTTAAAAGCAAAATCGAAGGATGAGGTAAGTGAAGGAGGACTGCACTAAGGTAAAGGAAGCTATTTAGGGAAAAACGATTTTTCCTTTACAACCCCTTTAAAGTGACAGCTCCTCTGTTACATAGCCGGAGATGAATGTTTTTGCTTTATTCTAGTCTTGAAAATCTGTTGTTGCAAATTCATTAAAAGCTCAACACATTCAAAGAGGTTATGATAGGACATTAGAGTGATTGCTCCTCTTTCATATAGCCTAAAATTAGTGTTTTTGTGTGCTTTATTGTATTCTTCAAAATCTGTTGTTGCAAATTCTTTAAAACTTCTTTGCTAGCCAAAGAAGTAAGGAGAAAATGCAGGTGAGAAATTTAGACTTAAAATAAATAATAAATTGCAATGTACAAATAATGGGTGAATTAGGAAGTGCACCTAAACAAGTGGAAGTGAAGATGGTGGGGTCTTTAATAAAATACATTTTAAATGTCAAAGGAGCATCGGGCCTTGTGGCTGTAAGATTCAAAGTAATATAGATATGGCTAATTATTCTGAGACCTGAATTTTCCATTTAAGAATTAAAACTCCCATCCATCAAACATATAGGTAGAGATTTTGCTTTATATCTATGATGAACAACCACAGAAGTCCCAGTCTCTGAATGTGAACTGTGGCAAATAAAAGGAGATTAATGCTGTATAACTTTACTATACACTTTTTTTATACAGACGCATATCCACCTTTATTCGTTTTTTTTTTTTCCTTTCTGTGCATAGGTATCTTCTGTACTAGAAATATTAACTTTGGCTTTTATATTGGTTAGTAAACTTAGAGGTGGCTTTTTATATCCACATGTATATCGTGCATATCTTCTGTCTTTACTACATGATTTTTAAATGCAGGTTCATCAGTTGTGACCGTAGAAGCCATACACCAAAATCCAAATGGAGATGCCATATTTTACAGTCTTATCAGCGGTGACAAAGAGACTTTCAAAATAAACTCTGAAACAGGTATATTATTATATGTACAATATAAATGATAAATATACAGTGCAGGTAACAACCAAATACAAGCATAATATTTTTTAGTAACCTTTAACAAACAGTTTAGCTCATTATAAAAGGAGATATTTAGTATCTTAGCTACAAAACTCATTTACTCAGGATGGGGTAATCCAAGTGATGTCAGTTTTACCTCCTAACATTCCTTTTGCAGAGTAACCAGCCTGTAATCGTTTAGTAAATCCACCTCACTGGGGCTGTTCTACAGCTTCAACGTTGGTCAAAAGTTTTTCACACACATAGGATTTACTAAAGAAAAAAAGGCTGTTCACCTAGTTCAGTAAATAAGGTGGCAATCATCTACAAACGAAAGTCCTGTTTTTTAAATTTCTCTTTGTATTCAAAGTGAAATTTAAGAAGCCATGGGTTAACCCAGTCAGCAGATGTTTCCTATAGCTGAATTACATTAATTTATTTATTTCAGGTATTTATATAGCGCCGTCAATATACACAGTGCTTTACATATACATTGTATATTCACATCACTCCCTGCCCTCAAAAAGCTCACAATCTAAGGTCCCTAACTTACATTCATACATACACACAATAGGGACAATTTAGGCAGGAACCAGTTTACTTACCAGCATGACTTATATTAAGAGAATGGTCCACAGGCCAAGTTAGAACTCTTGGTCTTGCCCCACAATGACAAATTTGTTTCATGTTAAACTCATACTTAGGGTGTAACATGAAGTATGACGACATTCCTTAATCCCCAACTTTCAACCCCCCCCCCCCATTCCCACACACCTGAAGCATGAGCTGCTTCTTGCTCCAGGTTGCTGTAAGTTGAATTCAGTGCGTGACTCTGCCCACCAAGCCACATTATCCATTTATGGAAATCCGTGAAAAGTCCCATCTGCTACTACGGCAGAGTCCTAGTGAATCAGGGCAGTCACTGCATTTATAGTTGACTGATTTCTTCCCCCAGCCCCATAACAAAAAGTCCATACCTTCGTGGGGTTTGGGGTAATGCAGGAGCCTGTGCATTGAAACTGTGGCACTCCGATCACAGTTACAGCTCCCGGGAAAATTAATGCAAAAAATGTTTGCACATTTTGTATTAATTGCTGGTACATTTATTACATTTTATGAAAAGGTGGACTATGCCTTCAAAGTTCACTCTCCTTTAGTCTTTTTACTGCACAGAATCTGTTTGGTAGCCATTGTGTAAACACTTCAGCTTCAGAGGATTCACCCCCTTTTATGACCAGGCCATTTTTTGCGATACGGCACTGCGTTACTTTAACTGACAATTGCGCGGACATAAATATAATTGATGTCCTTTTTTCCCCACAGATAGAACATGCTTTTGCTGATATTTCATCCCCTCTTTAGTTTTTTTTTTGCTTTAAACAAAAAAGTCCAACAATTTTGAAAAGAATCTATATTTTTTACTTTCTGCTTTAAAATGTATCCAATAAAAAATAGGAAATTTGTTTTCATCAATTTAGGCCAATATGTATTCTGCTACAGGTTTTTGGTTTGATAAATGGCAATAAGAAAACATTGATTGATTTGAGGAAACATTATAGCATCTACAAGCTATGGGATATTTGTATTTGTTTACTAGTAATGGCGACGATATGCGACTTATAGCAGCGGACAAATTGGACACTTAACTGACACTTTTGGGGACCAGTGACACTAAAACAGTGATCAGTGCTTAAAAATATGCACTGTCATTGTACTAATGACACTGGCAGGAAAGGAGTTGACAACAGGGGCAATAAGTGATTACTTACTGTGTGGGAGGCTCTTCTATTAAGGCATGACATAGATCCATGTCCCTGCTTAGCAGGAACATAGGATCAACGTCTTCTCTACTGACAGAACATCGGCCTGCCTTGTTTACATAGGCAGATCACTATTATGCCTCTGTACTAAACAATTGGCCAATGGCCCTCGGACATCGAGTCCATGGTACGTGCCACTGGGCCCCTGCTGTGTGTGATCATAGCATTAGCGTGCATCAGACCCGGAAGTGTCAGATTATCTACTAGGTATGTGATCTGGCACAGAGCGACCACCCTGCTGCAATATACGTGTAGTGGGCAGTCACGAAGTGGGTAATACACTTATTTTAAGAAAGAAGGCTAGTTGGTCAAAATTAATACATCTACATTACACTATTTATACGTTTCCTGTAAATAGTATTTAGCTGCATTTGTAATATTTATTTGTGGTATAAAATGAACAGTTTATTTGCCAAAAATTTGATTATATGTTCTCATTATAGAAGTTGTTTTCATTATAGATCTTTAAGATCTTCTGTATTTTGTCTAACAGGAGAGCTCACAGTGAGGGAGCCTTTGCTACTTGATGCAGAAGCCAACATGAAAATGAATCTAGTGGTCGCTGCCACAAGCAGTACTTCTGTGGCATACTGTGGAGTTTCAGTATTGATCCAAGACGAAAATGATAATGTGCCAGTGTTTGATCGCGACCATCATATAACTTCTGTTTTGGAAGGTCAGGGATACAACCTTTTTGTTATCCAGGTACAGTAACTGCATACAATTATCTATCTCCTCGGTTAGGTTTGTGGTATTTTAATAACATCTACACTTGGAATTTTCAATTTTTAAATGTTATCTAAATATTATCTAAAAAATAACTAATGTAGGTTCATGTATTAAATGATTCCAGAATTTTCACTCAAAATTGTGTAATTGTTCACTTTAATTATCCAATCATGTAAAATAAAATTCCTGTACCCACTTATGCAGATGCTTTTCATAGGATTTGAAAATTGAAGTGAATATTTGCACAATTGTTGAATAAAGATTCTAAAATCAATTAGTAAATCAACCTCAACATTTCAGGTGTTTTCCTCATCTGTGTTCCAGAGTAATTATCAAATTTACACTGCGTTTAATCCCAAATATATATTCCAACTATAAAGTATAATATGTTTTGCTACTACAGAAATGTATTTTTATGTAATATTTCATTACCGCCAGATTTATAGCATGAAAATGGTAGGAAATGGTATGAGATTATAAATGTTCTTTGCCTGAGACCACAACATAAATTTGTTAATACTCCGCTACTGTTGCTACTGCCAGTTGATATATTTTTTGTGCTTCAAACGCCCAGCTCCATAATTTATAACATAAAATCACAAAGAGTTTAGGTTCCAAGTACTCATTGCTAATTTTTTTTTCAACCATTTTCCTACCACGTATTGAAAAATAACTTCAAGCAGTAATAATACTAGATTTTATGAGACATGGTTCCAAAACTGACCCCTTCGTATTATTCTGCACTATATATACTGTACACAGTAGCAGTTTATTTTTTATATAACCTTCACAAATTCCAAAAAGCCTAAGCTGACTTTGTGCCCATTTGTCTCCCCTTTCAATGTTTTTTTATTGGTTTGAGCAGGTGCAAATATCATTCACCAATATGTGCTGCCATTTCTATCAAATGCTCCCATAATGCCTGTCAATGGCTGAAAAATCAGACATGAAAGTTATTTGGCTAAGACATGTTAACGTACCACATATTTTTGAACTAACACCATTAAAATGGCAAATCTCTGCACATTGACATTAAACCACGTGTGTTGTAAAGCCTCGTACACGCGATCAGTCCATCCGATGAGAACGGTCTGAAGGACCGTTGTCATCGGTTAACCGATGAAGCTGACTGATGGTCTGATGTACCTACACACCATCAGTTAAAAAAACTGATCGTATCAGAACGCGGTGACGTAAAACACAACAACGTGCTGAAAAAAATTAGGTTCAATGCTTCCAAGCATGCGTTGACTTGATTCTGAGCATGTGTGGATTTTTCGTGCGTACTAACGATCGGTTTTGACCTATCGGTTGGGAATCCATCGGTCAATTTAAAAGCAAGTTGGCTTTTTTTAACCGAAGGTTAAATAACCTATGGGGCCTACACACGATCTGTTTTGACTGATGAAAACGGTCCATCAGACCATTGTCCTCTGGCTAACCTATCGTGTGTACGAGGCCTAAGACATAGGTGTGAATGAGCCCTTACAGAGAATGTTAAATCTGAATATACAGAGCGCAGTTTCAAAGAGTTTATCATTGTCTAAGCACAAGCAAAAAATAACCCCCCCCCCCCCCCCGCACACAATTACTATGTATTTGAAAATCAACAGTATGGGGGAGAAAGTCTGCTCATGCCTGGATTTGGGGCAGTCACAGGGGTTGATTTACTAAAGGCAAATAGACTATGCATTTTGCCTTCTGCAACTGCAGTTGCTCCAGAGCTTAGTAAATGAGGTAAAGCTTCACTTTGCAAAGATTACCCAATAATGTGCAAGGAAAATAAAAAAAACAGCATTTTTGCTTGCACATGATTGGATGATGGAAGTCAGCAGAGCTGCTGCTCATTTACTAAGCTCTGGAGCGACTGCGAAGGGCACAGTCTATTTTCCTTTAGTAAATCAACTCCACAGTCTTGTTCAGATAGATATTTAGAATGTGATCTTTAATTTGAGATAGTTTCCTCAGTACATCCAAAATCAGCCAGATAGGGCAAATATATTATATGTATGGGCACTACCAGACCCCACTAGACAACCTTGGCCAGCAGGTTTTAGAAGAAAATGGTGATGGGCTATGATGGATATCTTACCTCATAATTTGCTGAGTTATAGGCTATCTAGCAGGGCTTCCTCAGATGTAAATCACCATGCTCATACTTACATTGTCTGACTGACACAAGCCCATCTAGGTAAAATAATGGTGAGAGCTGGGAACCCCTGTCAAGTTTTTTTTGCTGTCTGAGTCCCCACTGAGGCGACTATCCATCTCTATTTGTCCTGGTGACCATTGTCGCTGCGACTGAAAGAGATGTCACTTCAACAAGCACAACGGGAAGATCTTCTAACAGGCGCCCCCGTGTTCTGAGAACAACTGAGAGAGGAGAGGAGTTTGCTCAGTTTCCTCTCACTTCCTATGGTGTCTAAAGGACAGGAAGTGAGGCCACATCTCCCCAATGGCACAAAGATGGCAAAAAAAAAAACTGACAGAGGTTTTAAATTATGATCTTTTCCATCCAAAATTAGGAAAACATTGGTTCTGTATTCACCTTAATTATTAATTGTCTGTAATGTTCTTTAGGTTCTAGGTTAAACAGTAATTTGTACTTATACGTAGCATATGTGTTCCTCTGCTGTGTGGCACTTGATAATGCGCTTTTCTCCCAAACACATGGTATTGTACAATACAGTTGCCCCATTGCTTACCATTCTCAAATGCAGGCGTGGTCTTCTTTTGACTCTGTTTCTCACAATCCCTTGGGCTCCCACAAGCTCCAGGGCTCTTGGTAATGCCCAGGGAGCAACAATTGCTATCTCTCTCATGCCTTTGGTGCTCAGAGAGACTGCACCTGACGATACAGCAGTGACTGGGCATGTAAGCTGTAACCAGGTGAGTGATCTGCCTACTATAGTTCAAGTCTGTACCCCAAGTCCTAAGCCTAAAGTAGGGTGACACAGTGAATGCAACCATTATCCTGTGTATCTGTGTTTCTGGAGAAGAGACTCTTTCTGCAACCACCTTATGGAGCTGGTCTAGTGATCCGTTCAGATGCTTACCTGGACCACAAGAGACTTCAAGGGAAATTGCTACTGACTGATTATCTGTCTCTACTCACTGTTTCATAGACTTTGATGCCATCTAGTGACCCTTTAAGCAAAGTTCTCCTTATTGCAAACTTAATTTTCTGTTGTACATTGTATTGTGTTATATGCATCTTTTTTTGTTGTTGACAGGGCTTTTTTTCTGGGGGAACTTGGGGGAACTCAGTTCCACCACCTTTGGCTCAGACCCTTTGGTGCCTGCTCACCACAATCACTTGTGAACACAGAAGTCTGGTTTCTGTGTTTACAAGTCTTTTTTTAACCCCCTGCTCTGCACACTTGTAATGCAATTCTGGTATTTAATGCCCCTTTAAGACCCTTCTACTGTTTGTGAAATCTGAACGGGTCGTGGTTGAGTTCCTGCACCTATTTTCTGAGAAAAAAAGCTCTGGTTGTTGTTATATTGTATCTCTTTGCCACTTTGACTCTTTTTGCATTGTCAATTCCTACTCTAAACTTACAATTTACGGAATAGATTCAACCACTTACTGACCGATGTAACAATATAAACATGCTGTCAGCAAGCAGTTATTATAAGATTGTGGCTGCTAATGATCTTGGCACTTTTTTTCAGCCAGTGATGGGCTGTTTTGTAAAGTTGATCACTTTTGCATTGCTGTGATAGGTGTACTTGTGTATTGATCTTGTTTTTTTTTTAGTCGGTCTTTATTAGTCAGCATTGGATACCCACTGAATACATTTGACACTCAAAGTAAGAGATTTAGGACTTGATTGAATGGTTGATTTAGTGATTAACATAAGCTAACACAAGTTAATGTGCTTTAGAACTTTGGGGTTAATTTCCTAAAATGGGAGAGTGCAAAATCTTGTGCATCTCTGCATAGACAGGGACCAATCGGCTTCCAGGCTTTTTATGTTAAGCTTAATTGAACTAGCCACATTTAGAAACTGATTGGCTACCATTCATATCTGTACCAGATTTTGCACTCTCCAATTTGTATGAATCTGTTGCTAGGAGAGATCTGCAACTAAAGCTGATTGATTGTTGGTACACAAAGTCTGTAAAACCCCAGTTGCAGTAAATCAAACCTACTCTTTTTTCAACTCTTATGCCATGTACACACGATCAGTTTGTCTGATGAAAAAGGACCAATGGACCATTTTCATCGGACGAACCAATTGTGTGTGGGCCAGTTTTTTTTCCATCGGTGAAAAAAAATAGAACCTGTTTTAAAATGTTCATATGGTTAAAAAAACTGCTAGAAACAAAATGATCGTCTGTGGGGAAATCCATTGGTCAAAAATCCACGCATGCTCAGAATCAAGTCGACACATGGCCTGAAGCATTGAACTTAATTTTTCTCAGCACGTCGTTGTGTTTTACGTCACCTCGTTGGACACGATCGGATTTTTAACCGATGGTATGTAGGCAAGACTGATGAAAGTCAGCTTCATCGGATATCTCATGAAAAAATCCATCGGTTCGTTTTCATCAGACAAACCAATCGTGTGTACAGGGCAGTATGCACTTTGTGATTCTTTCCAATTTTAACGTATACATTTATTCACATTTTTGCATGTCTATTCTTGCCATTATATGTTTTTTATACTGTGATAAAAAAAATTAGAATAAAGTTTATTTGTAATGTTTACAGAATTCTTGTCTATTTTATAGGTTTTTGCCACTGATGAAGATAGTGGGATGAACGGGCAAATAGATTACTCATTTGTGGATGGCAATGAAAATCAAGCTTTTTTATTAGATTCCAGATGGGGCATTATTACAACTAATGCTATTCTTGATCGGGAAATAAAATCCTCTTACAGGTTTGTTACCTGTCTTAATATGTAGGCTAAGTTTTTGGTCTGACTTCATTTAAAAAAATGACAATGTGTATTGAAGATTATTTTTCACAATCTCTCCTCTTTAGTCTTTGACTAAATCATATATTTGATTTAACTAATTAGTTATGATCTAACTAATCATATGTTTGTCATCTTCACTGTGATGTCAACATGAAAACTGGGCCTATGCCTGACATTAGGGATGGGCCGAACACCCCACGGTTCGGTTTACATCAGAACACCTTGAAAAGGCAAAAAGTTCTAGCGAACATGCAAACCCTATTAAAGTCTATGGGACACGAACATCAAAAATCAAAAGTCCTAATTTTAAAGGCTTGTATGCAAGTTATTGCCATACAAAGTGTATGGGCACCCAGGGTCCTGCCCCAGGGATCATGTATTGCTAATTAAGATAGCTGTCATTGAAAAAAATGGGATTTCACATCACGCAACTTGGATTCTCACAAGTTGGATCCCAAGTCTTGGCAGTGTGACCTGAGCATAAAGCTGAATACATGCTATACAATTTTCTTTAGATTTTTAGATTTACCAAAACCATATAATATGAGGTCAAACCTAAATACTTTGAATTTGTATGCAATCAGGCAGGTCCTTGCACTACATAGTTGAAGGTAAATCTAAAGGAAAATGAATAACAAAGTTGGATAGTGTGTATCCAGCTTTATACTCAGTTGTGATGTGACGCTACTCATATTGCAAGACCTCTCTCATTTATCAAGTTAAACTGTATAAAAATAATTGCTCCTCTTGTAAAATAATCACAGACCAAGTTACTTGCTATCCAAGGTTTTACTGTATTTTATCTTACTTTTTTATTTTCCATCATTTATTTTAAGATAGATAGGATGATTTATTGCAACGCAAATTACAATGAATTTCTATAAAAACTCCACACATATGTAAACATATAACATCCTCAACATACACACATGTAAACAGTCCGCCCCCCCCCCCCCACACGTATAAAAAGTCTAAAAAGAATCTCCGCCACTGCAGCAAAGCCAGGTGACCTGCAGTTAAACAATATTATACAAAATTACCATTTAGGGCCTTGATAAAACACCAAGTTACTTGCAATCCAAGGTTTTACTGTGTCATTTTACTTCTTTTTTTCCATAATTAATTTTACATGGTTATAATTTACATGAAATTTAGTTTGTTACACATATTTTGTAAATCAAAATAAGTAACTAATAGGCATGCTTGTTGTTCAGTTTAACCTAGGACAACACCAATGCCATCAGTAAATCCAATTAATTCTTCCCTGATGACTACACCCACTCACCCCCTGAATTGTTGAAGCTCTTCCAGGTCAAAGACAAGGTCATCTTATCCCCTTAAGGACCGCCGCATGTACATTTACGTCGGCAGAATGGCACAGGCAGGCACATCAACGTATATATACGTTGCTGCCTTGACGTGGGTCAGGGGTCCGATCGGGACCCTCCCAGTACATGCGGCGGTCCGGTTTGCTGTGCGATGAGGGGGCGGATATTCGTTTTTATCCACCCCCTCCAGATCGCTCCCAGCCAATCCACGCGCTCCCCGCCGTGTCACTTCCTCCTCCTGTGTAAACACAGGAAGAGGGAAGTGATGTGATCTCTGCTCTCGGCGGTATTTTCAACCGCCGCTGAGGAGAGATTACATCACACAGTAAGTCTGCACAACACTACACTGACACCAGGACACGCAGGCACACTTAACCCCTTGCGATCACCCCCCTCCCCCCTGTCACAGTGTCACTGAATGCAGTAATCATATATGTATGATTACTGTATTTAGCGTCAGTGTGACAGTCAGTTAGTGTTAGGTTCAGGGTAGCCCCCGTACACCTCCTAATAAAGTTTTAACCCCTTGATCATCGCCCTAGTTAACCCTTTCACTCCCTATTGCCAGCGTCACTAAGCGATCATTTTTCTGATCGATGTATTAGTGTCGCTGTTCCCGCTAGGTAGCTATTTTTTTTTTTTATTGCGATTTTTTTTACTAAAGACATGTGGCTAAATACATGTTGGCCTAAATGTTTGACTGAAATTTAGTTTATTTGATTTCTCTTATAACAAAAAGTAAAAAATATTGATTTTTTTTCAAAAATGTCGCTCTATTTTAGTATATAGCGCAAAAAATAAAAATCGCAGAGGCGATCAAATACCACCAAAAGAAAGCTCTATTTGTGGGAAGAAAAGGACGCAAATTTTGTTTGGGAGCCACGTCGCACGACCGTGCAATTGTCAGTTAAAGCGACGCAGTGCCGAATCGCAAAAAGGGGCCTGGTCCTTTACCTGCATTTTGGTCCGGGTCTTAAGTGGTTATGCTTTAGGATTATGCCACAAGTACAAAGCATTAAAAAAAAAAATTGTCTACCAGATTATCTGGCTGAAGATAATTATTAAAAAGGAACTACAGTCTGCTCAAATAATTTGTAATAAAAACATCTTTGCAATCTGAAGCTTCCCTCAAACCACTTTGCATTGTATTTTATATATACTGTGATTCTGTACTTGCCAAATATGCTTCAGAAATCACCCTCCACCGATTCTGGCTGCAACAATTTTAACTGTGGGCAGCTAAAACTGCTGCCTGTTCACTTCCTGGATATACACACAAACAAAGGCACAGCTCCAACTCTACAGTCCTGCAGCTCTTATTGGCCTTCTTATGTCTCACCTGTCCCTCCCATCCTTGTAAACTCTCACGTGAGTGAGAGAGAGCTGTGCATAGTATCATAAGCCTAGGCTAATGACTAGACAAGAAACAGGAAGTGGGCTGTACAAGGTATTTACTGGCAGAAAAAAATAATTTTACTATCCAAAGCTAAAACAGCAAGGGCAGAAGATTTAATAGATGAAAAGTTGAAAATAATTATAGAAGATCCGCTTTAAGCATACAAGCAACATAGGACATGCCGTAATAAAAACGTGTTCATTCTTAATATCTGCCTATTATGATGCAAAATTGCAGTAACAAATCTGACTAAGAAATAAGCATTGAGTCTCTCAGGGAATTTAATGTCGAGCTATCTTTGTTTTATATCATAATTAACAGATGGAGGCTCTAAGCAATTGTTGCTTACATTGATACCTTTCAATTACTGGGAAAGTGGAAATGATATAAAGGCAACAGGCCAACAAAACACTTTACACAATATTTTGTATGTAGTGGTAATTTGTTCCAAGATACTAGTAGAGAACTTGATCAAAAATATTGTTTAGCTAAGCAATTGTTTAGCTAAGCATCTAAGCAATACATTTCTTAATTGTATCCAGGGATTGACATCATCAATATTCCTCTTTCCACTACAATTGAATTAGTTAAAACTGATAGCAGTGAACCAATCAATGAATTAGTAGCATTTCCCTCTCACCATGCAAACTGATGTGTGTTTCCTGCAGTGTAGAGATTTAAAGATATAAAAGCAGTGCTAGCCAAATACTGCTAAAATAGATCCAGGAACGCAGGCATTCAGTCTACAGTGCCCCCTCACTTCCGTTTTATTTGAATGAACAGTGCATGTTTGTTGCAGTCACATGCACTGCTCACTGTGCACTATATCCCATAGTTCAGTACAGGTTCTTAGTTTATGTGCATGCACAACCTGAGTCTGTTTTTCTGGGTGCTGCTGTCAGTCTAAAGCTTGAGGCCAGGTAAGGAGTATAAAGACAAGTGTGTCTTGCCTACAGTCAAGCATGGTGATGGGAGTATCATGGTCTGGGGCTGCATGAGTGCTGCCGGCACTGGGGACTGGGAGCTACCGTTCATTGAGGGAACCATGAATGTCAACATGTACTGTGACATACTGAAGCAGAGCATGATCCCCTCCCCTCAGAGACTGTGCTGCAAGACAGTATTCCATCATGAAAACAACCCTAGAACACACCTCCAATATGACCACTGCCTTGTAAAAGAAGCTGAAGGTAAATGTGATGGACTGGCCAAGCCTGTGATGCCATTATGGAAGAGTGAAAGAGGACTCCATTGGCAACCTGTGAAGCTCTGGTGAACTCCATGCCCAAGAGGGTTAAGGCAGTGCTGGAAAATAATGGTGGACACACAAATATTGACACTTTGGGCCCCATCTGGACATTTTCACTTAGGGGTGTACTCACTTTAGTTGCCATTGGTTTAGACATTAATGGCTTTGTGTTGAGTTATTTTGAGGGGACAGCAATATTACACTGTTATACAAGCTATACACTCACTACTTTACATTTAAAGCGGAGCTCCACCAAGATTTTTTTTTTAAATGCTGCAAAAAATAAATAAATAAATATATATATTTTTTATACATACCTGAAGTGCCTGTTGCTAGGCAGATCGTCCTAATCTGCTACGTCCTCTATCCTCTGTTCCTCGGCTGCCTCCTGTGGAATGGTGGAGCGGTGTCTTCTGGGATTTGTGTGTGTCCCAGGAGACATCATCCATTCACGTCGCGCATGCGCAGTAGGGAATCGGGCGGTGAAGCCACAAGGCTTCACTTCCTGATTCCCTCACCGAAGATGGCGGTGGGGTAGCCGAGACCCGAGCGATTGCTCGGCTTTGGCTACCGTCATCGCGGGCACTCTAGACACGTAAGTCACCTTATTAAAAGTCAGCAGCTACACCGGACCTCCACTTTAAGCAAAGTGTAATTTCTTTAGTGTTGTCACATAACAATATGTAATAAAATAGTTACAGACATGTGAGGGGTGTACTCACTTTGTGAGATACTCTATCTATCTATCTATCTATCTATCTATCTATCTATCTATCTATCTATCTATCTATCTATCTATCTATGCTAAAGAGCATAAAAACATTTCTTTGCACTGCTGATCAGTTCCCAGGCAATAAGCAGCCAACCAGATCTTCTTAACCCTGGTGAGGAACAGAGCCCCATCAGCTGCACTGCTCTGTGCCCAATGGATGTCTCTTATGTTTGGATATAAAACAAAGTTTGACAAACTACTTTAAAATCATTCCTGTGTGGTAACTAATATGAAAGCCTGAGGGAAAAAAAAATGTATTCGAGCTAGGCAAATGGGAGACATTTACTGTAAAATAAAATGAATACTCTTCAAGACAAGGCACAGTCCATTAGTCTCCCTTTAACATAGTTATCCAACATTTGTTATGGTTTAAAATTGGCTTGAAAATCCAGAAGTAGTGTTTTAAAAATAACAAGTCATTAATTATGAATCTCAGAAAACACTTTAGTGGGGTTTGGATTCATCTTACTGGCTGTTGGCCATTTCACACCACTCTAAAGAAACAAATCATATCTGTAGTCTTACAAGCAGTATATGTTATAAGTTACTGTTACTAAACATGGGCGTAAAATGAGGATATTTTACACCATTATTTCCAAACTTTCTCTATTTTTCTTTAGATTTTGTTGATTGCATTCCATGGACAATTACTTGTTCACTCAGAGATTTAAATGCCAGAATTTGCTAACAATAGCACAACAGTATGTCGATCATAACAATGAGCTATTTTTGGACAGAGCTCTAAAAATGCTAGCCTTACATTTCACTGTAAATCTCTTTGAAATCTTTCTTTGATATTACAGTAATACAGCATTCATTTCTGAGTGCATTACAAGAAAAGAACAAGAGCTAGTGTTAAGAAATGCTGCTTGATAGCTGCATTATTCTGGTACCCCTTGGAGGATGCATTAGTATTAAATACTAAAATGCCCTTTTCCCACACTTTTAAATAAAAAAGCTGCTTCTGGCTATCTATCAATCTATCTATTTATGGTCCAAATTTTCCTCGCCTATCTGCAATAGCTCATACTAGGGTTGTCCCGATACCACTTTTTTAGGACCGAGTACAAGTACTGATACTTTTTTTCAAGTAGTCGCGGATACCGAATACCGATACTTTTTTTAAACGTGTACCCAAATGCAGCCATGTCCCCTACATATTGCAGCCATGTCCCCCCACATATTGCAGCCATGTCCCCCACATATTGCAGCCATGTCCCCCACATTGCAGGCATGTCACCCACATTGCAGCCATGTCCCCCACATACAGCAATGTCCCCCACATTGCAGCCATGTCCCCCAAATACAGCAATGTCCCCCACATTGCAGCCATGTCCCCCACATTGCAGCCATGTCCCCCACATTTTGCCATGTCCCCCACATTTTGCCATGTCCCCCACATTTTGCCATGTCCCCCCACATATTACAGCCATGTCCCCCACATATTGCAGCCATGTCCCCCACATATTGCAGCCATGTCCCCCACATATTGCAGCCATGTCCCCCACATATTGCAGCCATGTTCCCCACATTGCAGCCATGTCCCCCCCATTGCAGCCATGTCCCCTACATTGCAGCCATGTCCCACACATACAGCAATGTCCCCCACATTGCAGCCATGTCCCCCACATACAGCAATGTCCCCCACATTGCAGCCATGTCCCCCACATTGCAGCCATGTCCCCCACATTGCAGCCATGTCCCCCCATATACAGCCATGTCCCCCATATATTGCCATGTCCCCCACATATTGCCATGTCCCCCACATATTGCAGCCATGCCCCCCCATATTGCAGCCATGTCCTCCACATTGCAGCCATGTCCCCCCATATACAGCCATGTCCCCCACATATTGCCATGTCCCCCACATATTGCAGCCATGCCCCCCCATATTGCAGCCATGTCCCCCCCATGTTGCAGCCATGCCCCCCTACCTGATGATGATGCCGCCGCCGCCGCCGTATATACAAAGCCGCCGCCGCCGTGAACATTATAGGCAGTGCCTTTTAATAGCTATTTTCCCCTGCCGCGCGCCATGTTAAGGACACTCCCTCTTGCTCAGGATTGGACAGATCCGAGCAAGGGGGAGTGTCTATACATGCGCAGCGGGAAAACACCTATTCAAAGGTACAACATAGAAATAGTGCAGCGCAAACAATACAGTGTGATGTCTCTAATGGTGTTTCTCATACACCATATAACAAAACCTGTGTAAATAACAAAAACAAAGTAAAAGTGATATATTACACCAATTAATACGTGCATAAAATATCTTAATAAGTGTCCATAAAATATTCTGTGCTGTAGATCCAATAATCCAATTGATCTAATAGGAATCCACCAGAGTGCAAATGTGATGAGAATTGATCCAATAGTTGTGATCTATTTAAGATCCACCAGGGTGCAAACTGGATGAGATGGTAAACAGTGCTCCCACCACCAAATGGGTATTCTACTATTACCTCCAAGAACGACCACTGTTTTACCAGATGGTCATACTGCGCATGAATATCCAACAGGAAGCCCGGGACAAGGATGTTGTGGAGTCTTCACATGTCAGGCATAATATTGTCAAAACAAAGAGAGAAGAGACAAACATCTAAGAGCTTCCATAAAAACCAGGGATTTATTGCAGCATGAAGAGTACAGCTTACTCACATTTGGTGAGGAAATAACAGGCATCAACGAAATCAAAAGGGACCGGACGGGAAGGTTACTACAGGATGAGGTTCAGACCATGAACGAGCGACTGTGCAGGTAATTGCTGTCCCCGGACGCGTTGCGTAAAAATTACTTCTTCAGCAGGGCAGGAATTCAAACAGTCGCGCGCCATCTTAAATACGCCGTTTGACCCGGAAAGGAAACGTCACATGAGACGCAGTGACGTGCAGGGTTCAACTCAGCGTCAAAAGAGGTGCTAGCAGCTTCAAACGTGGTGACGCGGTACGGCACGTCTCCGCGTCATCTCACGTTGCAACAACTTTATTGTCCCGCAACAAGGCGGTCAGGTCAACATAGAAAATAATACTAAGTTGTCGCCATCTAGCGGATAAAAAGTATAAACACATAAAAATTAAATAACAGTGCTCGGTCAGATCGGAAACTCTTTGGTATACATACTTACAAAAATCGTATCATTTTAATGTTACATTTATTAATAAAAATTATAGAACGCAAGTGGAATAGAGGATCTACATATAAATTGCGTTCCATTTCCATAAATCTAAATTAAAATTTAAAATTATAAGATTAAATAAAATAAAATAAAATAAAAAACATTATTTGTTAGATATAAAACAATTTAGGTCAAATTCAACATTGAGGCCTTCTGGAGTGAGCACTTTGGTCTCATATATCCAGAAGGACTCTCTTTTGCTAATTTGACGGATGTAATTTCCACCCCTCCAGTGCTTATCCACCCTTTCAAGGCCCCAAAATTTCAAGCATCTAGGATTCCTATTGTGATATTGACGGAAATGCTTGGAAACACTGTGGGACCGTTTTCCCAACGTGATATTGCTTACGTGTTCTCTTACACGGACCGATAAGGCACGTGATGTGCGGCCTACATACTGGAATCCGCAATCACATTCCAGCATGTAGACTACACCAACTGTTTGACAAGTAATGAGATTTTTAATGATATAGCTTTTGCCAGTGGAGAAGGAAGTAAAGTTTTTACGCTTCTTCACATTGTGTTTACATTGTTTACAAGCTGAACATCTACCACAAGCATAAAAGCCTGAAAGAAAGGAAAAAATTCTGTTTTCTTTAAAGACCGGTGGGTCAATGACTCCAGGGGCTACTACATCCCTTACAGTCGGGGCTTTTTTGTATATAAAACGTGGACGTGGAGGGAGAAGAGGCCCCAGGGTTTTATCCTTTTTCAAAACCTCCCAATGTTTGGTGACAATCTTCTCGAATTGTCTGTATTGAACATTATAGTCCAAGATAATTTTAAATTCAAAACTCTCTGCTTTATTAGATTTTATCGAATCAGCTACTAGGTCGGCTCTGTTAAGATTGCCAACTCGTGCTAATTCGTTGGAGATGATATCTCGATCATATCCTTTTTGATGAAATTTACCCATTAAATTTTTAGATTGAGAAAAAAATTCTGTATCAGACGTGCAATTTCGCCTGAGACGAATAAATTGCCCCCTTGGAATGTTGCACAACCAATTTTTGTGGTGACAACTATCCAGGGGTATGAAGCCATTCCTGTCGGAAGGCTTAAAGTAATTACGGGTATTGAAAGATTCTCCAACTTTATAGATCTCAAGGTCTAGAAAGGATATTTTCTCTACATCCATATTCCAAGTGAGAGTGATGTTATGAGAGTTGTTATTTAAATTCAACATAAAATGTTCCAAACTAGATAAATCGCCTTCCCAAATCATGAGTAGGTCATCGATGTATCTTTTATAGCATTTTAGCTGTATGGGAGGATCTTTAAAGATGGCCTCTTCTTCCCATAGTGCCATAAAAAGGTTGGCAACACTGGGGGCAAATTTGGCCCCCATTGCGACACCCATTACTTGTAAATAATAATTTCTACCGTACCAAAAATAATTTTTAGTCAAACAAAATTCCAAGCACTGAAGAAGGAACTTGTTATGCTTGGTCGACAGGTCAGATTGTGCCAAACCCCATTTGACAGCCGAGATTGCATCGGCATGTCCTATAATGGTGTATAAAGAGCTAACATCTGCAGTAACAAGGAGACTATTTGATGTACTGGTCAAGGGTTCAAGGGTTTGTATACAGTGTTTAGTATCTCTAAGATACGATTTAGAGACAATGGGTTTCAAGAAGAAGTCAATGTATTGGCCCAATCTCGAAGATACAGACTCAATGCCATTGACTATAGGTCTTCCGGGTGGATGAGTGGCATTTTTATGTACCTTCGGTAAAAAGTATACAAAAGGTGTTCTACACGCACTGGGGTCTAAGAATTCTGCCTCTTTTTTAGAAAGAATCTTTCTTTTTAGCCCCTTTTTAACTAGGACTGCTAATTCACCTTTGTATTCAAAAATCGGATCAGTTTTCAATAATTTGTAGGTGTCAGTATCACTTAGGAGGCGATTCATTTCCCCCTTATAATACTCCTTTGACATCACTACCAACCCCCCCCCTTTGTCTGCAGGGCGTATTACCACGTCTTTTTTATTTTCTAAGGACGCTATACCGTTTTTAACATAAAGGGGGTCTCTAATCTTTCTAATTTTCATAGACTCAAGATCACTTAAAACCATGTTTTTGAACACATCAATGTGTTTACTGTCTATATTAGAAGGGTTAAATACACTTTTGGTTTTTAAATTGGAATGTGAACCAATAGGGATCAAAGAAGACCTTTCGGCCGGTTTTGATAAAAAGTATTTTTTGATATTCAGAGTTCTTACGAATTTAGAAATACCAACATATGTCTGAAACGTATTAAAATTCCTGATGGGGGCGAATTTGAGTCCTTTATCCAGAATTCTCAATTCGTCGTCAGTTAGAATGGTCCCACTGATATTATAAATACCCGTGCCTAGTGGGATTTTGTCCTTTTTGACTGTTCTACGTCCGGCCCGTTTCCCTCTCTTTCTCTTCTTTTGTTCCCTCTGTTGCCAGTGGGAGTTGTCGAAGGAGGGCCCCACCAAGGTGGAGGGGGGTTCCCTAAAAAACCACTTTCCATCTCGTCACGATTGGTTAGAGGTGCAAAGCGATTCTGTGTAGGTGCAGGGTAGCTCTGATAATAATTTCCCTCCCCCCATCCACTGTTCTGAGAGAAACTTCCTCTGGATGACTGTGGGTGGTTAGGTTTGCCCCTATAGTTATTAGTGGGCATAGAGTTCCCTTGGGATTGGGTCATATGTGGAAGTGTGGAATAATTTCCTCTCCCTCTATTGCCTCGACCTCTCCCCCGACTCCTAAAAGGGGGATAGTTTGATTGTTGGTCAAAGTAAGGTGTCTGATTATTGACATCATTAGAAGGGGTTTTTGGATATGGTAGTGTATTCTCACCAGAAGTAGATTTCAAGGCATGATCAGAAGATCTAGCTGTAGTTTGCCATTTGAAGACTTCCTTTCTTGCATAATCCCCAGAATCCCTGAGGAATTTACCCTTCTTCTTATTTTGTGTATCAATATCCCATTTTGCCAGTTTAATTTTTAATTCTCCTGACAATTTGGGAAAATCTGAATGGTTTTTTAGGATGTCCATTTTACTTTTGATATCAGCAATTTGAGTCTCAATGATTTTCATTTTCCTCTGTTTGCGTAACAAAAGAAATTCCATCAAATCCTGGCCCTTTCTATTAAAAAAGTTATACCATTCTAGGAGGGACTCGTCATCATCTAAACCATCACTTGGAGGGATATCCCACCTGAGACGTCTCGGTATGAGACCATCCCGGATGTATTGTTCAAAAGATGTGACATCCCACCAGGCTTTAATTTTCTTTTCAAATAAAAAGCCAAGTTTCTTAAAAAGAGAGGAGATATCATCCGGACCGACTGAGGGTGCCGAATTTGAGAATACCTCACTAAGTTTAACCTCGCGGGTTTCCAAATATTGGAAGACCTCCATGATGCAGCTAAGAGACAAAGAGACAAAGTGCTCACTCCAGAAGGCCTCAATGTTGAATTTGACCTAAATTGTTTTATATCTAACAAATAATGTTTTTTATTTTATTTTATTTTATTTAATCTTATAATTTTAAATTTTAATTTAGATTTATGGAAATGGAACGCAATTTATATGTAGATCCTCTATTCCACTTGCGTTCTATAATTTTTATTAATAAATGTAACATTAAAATGATACGATTTTTGTAAGTATGTATACCAAAGAGGTTCCGATCTGACCGAGCACTGTTATTTAATTTTTATGTGTTTATACTTTTTATCCGCTAGATGGCGACAACTTAGTATTATTTTCTATGTTGACCTGACCGCCTTGTTGCGGGACAATAAAGTTGTTGCAACGTGAGATGACGCGGAGACGTGCCGTACCGCGTCACCACGTTTGAAGCTGCTAGCACCTCTTTTGACGCTGAGTTGAACCCTGCACGTCACTGCGTCTCATGTGACGTTTCCTTTCCGGGTCAAACGGCGTATTTAAGATGGCGCGCGACTGTTTGAATTCCTGCCCTGCTGAAGAAGTAATTTTTACGCAACGCGTCCGGGGACAGCAATTACCTGCACAGTCGCTCGTTCATGGTCTGAACCTCATCCTGTAGTAACCTTCCCGTCCGGTCCCTTTTGATTTCGTTGATGCCTGTTATTTCCTCACCAAATGTGAGTAAGCTGTACTCTTCATGCTGCAATAAATCCCTGGTTTTTATGGAAGCTCTTAGATGTTTGTCTCTTCTCTCTTTGTTTTGACAATATTATGCCTGACATGTGAAGACTCCACAACATCCTTGTCCCGGGCTTCCTGTTGGATATTCATGCGCAGTATGACCATCTGGTAAAACAGTGGTCGTTCTTGGAGGTAATAGTAGAATACCCATTTGGTGGTGGGAGCACTGTTTACCATCTCATCCAGTTTGCACCCTGGTGGATCTTAAATAGATCACAACTATTGGATCAATTCTCATCACATTTGCACTCAATATTTTATGGACACTTATTAAGATATTTTATGCACGTATTAATTGGTGTAATATATCACTTTTACTTTGTTTTTGTTATTTACACAGGTTTTGTTATATGGTGTATGAGAAACACCATTAGAGACATCACACTGTATTGTTTGCGCTGCACTATTTCTATGTTGTATCTACTTTGGGAATTGTGTGAAAGTTTCTTTGTGTTCAGCTAGCATTCATAGAAAATTTAACCTTGGAGTTATTTTTCACTATTAATTTTATATATATTTCTTTTTTCCTCATCATTTTGCGCTGATTGCACCCCCCTTTTTTTTCTGTACCTATTCAAAGGTGCCTATAATGTTCTCGGTGGCGGCGGCTTTGTATATACGGCGGCGGGGTCGGATTTGCTTATGCGGCGTTGGCGGGGGTGGCGAGGGTTGCCTTGGGGGGGGTATTCTATTTGGGTATCGGGGGTATTTGCAGGAGTACACGTACTCCCACAAATACTCGGTATCGGTCCCGATACCGATACTAGTATCGGTATTGGGACAACCCTAGCTCATACCTATAAAAAATAGATGTGTTTTTATCACAAACTGAAAATTGGGCTGATAAAAATTGTCATAAAAAGCATATCATTACAATTTAGCCTTGTAACTGCAGTAACAACAAGCTCTATACTATTAGAGAATCATGTGACCTGTGGCAAATCATATCTCTTAGGATCACCAGATGTGTTGCCATCCAATGCTACAATCCCTGTACAATCCTTTTTAGATCTACCAAAGTGATGTAATATAAGGATCCACCTAAACTATCCAATCAGGCAGGTCCTTGTATTACATACTGGTTGGTAGGTATAAATCCGGCCATAGACGGTTCAAACCATGTAAGGGCAGGCTGATTGTACCCAAGTTGATCGACTTGGGTATAACCAGCCTGTCCGATTTTTCAAGCAATTATTGCCTGCGGCTATAGCTCCATGGGAGGGTTTCCCCTACCAGCCCATGGTCACAAGAAAGAAAATCACATCTTCTATGGCCAGCTTAACATATCGTACATAACGTAACTTGTGGTGAGCTTTGGAGCAGTCAAAACCTTGCTCCTGCTGACCTATACTGTATTTTGGATGGGCTATACCATATTGCTAGACCCTGTCCCTCAGGTTTATTTCCCTGTCTCTATGCAGCTCTTTATTTCTCAATGGCACTGAAATATTGTGGTGAAATAAAAAGGGAAATGGTGCAGGACAGCACAGGGCAAGCTGATGCAAAAAAAAAAAAACATCTAACTGGGTTATGAGCTGTTTGGACTGACTTCCTTGAGTTTATAACACGATATGTACATGCTATACACTTGTATACATATTGATAAAAGGGATTTTAGTCAATGAATTTGTCAATTTTGTTTATTTAACATATACCAGTGTTTGCACTGCTGTATGTATATTTCTTTTTTGTATATTTGTTTATTTATTTTACAATAAACATTTAATACAGAGTGCTTCTAAAATATCGTTTTGACACTATGCTGGGGTTGCTAATAAGAAAGACAAGCACTAGCCCTACACTTTTGGACTGCTCATGCAGATAGAAGAAAGAATGGGGGATGTGTCCCCGCTTTCACTGTGGTGGTTTGTGTGTATAAAATCTGTAATTTACAACATACGTAGTAACAAAGTCTGGTGTCTATATATTTGTCACCTCACACCTTTACTACTTACTGGCTGCAAGTATAAACATTAGGAATATATATATATATATATATATATATATATATATATATATATATATATATATATATATATATATATATATTCACAGAATATATTGTTTTATAATAATATTTTGCATTACATATTTATTTTGCATTTTAAGTTGTATTTACCAAGAACATTTCTCTTAATTTTAGACTTGTTGTACAAGCTGCTGATAAAGGATCACCAAGTTTTTCTGCAACAAGTATTGTAATGGTTTTGGTTGCAGATATAAATGACAATGCACCCACTATTCCTCCTCTGGAGACCGTCTACATCCATGAAGGTAATATAGTTGAAAAAATAATGCACAGCAGAGTATTTACATCTAATTTATAAGATATCAAAATATCTTCCTAATACACTGAATGTTAATCAAGAGCTTTGTACTATTTTAGATGCTCCTCCTGGCCACATTGTAATGTGTGTAACTGCCAATGATGTGGATCTAAAACCAAATGTATCATACAGTTTTACTGAAGATGGTAACCCTGGTATGAAGTTTGACATTGATAAGTATACTGGTGTTTTAACCCTTATTGGGTCGTTGGATTATGAAGAAAAATCACAGCATCACCTTAGGATCCAGGCATCCGATTCAGTACATCTTACTAAAGCAGAGCTCATCGTACAGGTATTGGATGTTAATGACAACCCACCACTATTTACCAAAGATTCCTATAAGGTAAGCATAAGAAAATTCAAAGATATAAAATCATATCATGACCATGGTTGCAGACTGCAAAGTGGCACACCACCTTAGGACGCCCCTTATTCTGTTAGCAGCTCCTGGTTTTCACTAAAGACTTTACTCTATGCTGCATGTGAGCTCAGGCCTACATGGCGACCACACCACTAGGGGTGTAATAATGATGCTGACCATTAAACAGAAGAGGTCCTGTACTGGACTTCTAAAGAAGTAAGGCCACAGATAACATCTCCAGAAATGAGGTGAGTATTTTTCTTTGCTGAGCTACTATAAAACCTAAAATTCAGCTTTATAAAAAAAAAATTTGGCACTCAATGACAAGATCCTAACCTACAACACCTCTTTTACTTTTGTGTGGAAAAACATACGCACCAATCCACCACCAAAAAAATATACAAATAAATTGTAATCAACATTACATTTTCATACCTTCAAAAAGCCCACTACTTTGTTGATTCTGTAGCCGGTGAATTTGAGGCTATCTCTTATCAGGCTAATATTGTTTGTCTTTGGTGAGTTTATACACATACCCTAGTTTACTATATGGACACATCTTTCTATATATCCCTTTCCCACCCTCTTCTTTTTCTTCGATAAAATGTTCAATCTTGAGTGTCCTTCTGAGGAATTTATATATTACTGTATGTGTTTATCCTTAAGGAATTGGGAATTTTTCATAAATGTTCAACTTTAACGGCTCATCATTGGCAACTTCTGGTGTTTTAAAGTGCTTGTTGTCTCTTACAATTGTGCTTCAACAATTTCCTATTGTTGTATTCATACTTGTTTTTTTCCATATGATTTCCAAGAGCTGCCATGTAATTGGGCACCCACACTTCTCCAGAAGTTTACCGCTTCAGTTATATATTAAACCTAAAAAGTAATAAAATAAGTGATGCCATTGAAGTAAGCTTTCTTTAATGTTTCAGTACAACACTAAAGGAACGTTAAATAGTATTTCAGCTTAGCATTCATATGTGTATTTATTATTCACATGCAAAGTGAATGGCTTAAGGAGGGATTTGATTCAGTGGGATTGACTGAAAATTACGGAAAATACACAATTTTGGGTCACTAAAATGGGAATTGAGGGGGAAACTTCCAAAGAAGACAGATATCCTCATTAAGGATTTGGACCAAACCTTGGCTGTTCAGGCATTTGGACGAAGACCCAAACACTTACCCGTTCAGCCAAACATCATGTATACTGCTATTATACATGTCAGCTTTCCACTGTCAGTGGTTGTTAAGGATGCCAGTGGGTGCCAAGCTCTAAAGAACCCAAGGCCTAGAACAGAAGGCTGACCCTGCAGATGCAGTATTATGCACATTGCTTTAATAAGATCTGAAACAACTCAATGCAAATTTAAGTCTCACATTTTTCATTGATAGATTATTGGAACCTGAATCCTAGATGGTAACTGGGGGCCTGGTTTGATATAAAGAGCATAGGAGGGTCAAAAACAGACTCAGAAGGTGATGGGGCCAATGCTTGCTGAGAGCCTATGTGGGCAGAATGCCCCAGTAGTTGAGCAAAAACATCTAGGAAATCTTGAGTAGGCATGGAGGTCCCTGTGGACATGGGAGAAGCCTTGGTCTCACCAGAAGAAGCCGAGAAAGATGATGATGATCCTGTAACAATAGGGGTAACTGGTTCCAAATTATATGGGGGCTGGCTTATAATTTATCTATTTGCCAGTGTCCCAACTTTCTTTAGATGGCAGCATAATTTAGGCATAAGGGTAATATTTGCAGCAAAGCTGGTTTTGTTATTTTATCTTTTAATGGGATATTAAAAAAAGTTAAAAAAAATTTTTGTTCAGTTAAGTTCAATGCGATTTAAAATTACAGTCATATAGCTGAATATAAAGATCCATATCCTTGGATAAAGCTTTGTGAATTAGGACTAAAGTGAAGTTAAAGCTCCAGAACTGCATACCTGCTCTGGATCAGGGATACGTAAAGTACTGATGCCATTGGACCAGAATGACAGGCAGAATAGAATATAATATTTAATAGGTTAACTTTAATCCTAAATGTGTTTGTTGTTCTCTTTAATGAATACTGGGGCCTGTCTAGAACAGAGGAAAGAAGGCCATTGGGAACTATTTTTGCCATTTTTATAATCAGTGGACTAGGAAAAGTTTTCTTTATTTAAAACACCTGGAAAATAAGTGGCTGTTTATGAACATATTAATTTAAGCCCAGCAGTATTTGGTTTCTGGGTGATTCATACCACATTGATATGCATATATAGTGTACAATTAAGACCCCAGCTGCACTCACCCAAACTTATAAACTTATAAAGCATAAGCAGTGCCTTAAAACTATAATTTATGAAGTTATATAAAAGAACCACAAAGCCTATTTGTCATTCCACATTTTTTTTTCTTAGTCTCCCTGGTGCCCAGACAAAGTCCAAAAGTCCATGAATCATTAAAAGCAAGTAGATGGTACACCTTAGATTTAAAAGTATAGTTTTATTTGATCAGCTTAAATTATATATGCATTAAAAGAACACCTTTTCTCAAACCAATATGACTGTGCAAGATCTATTTTGTAATTAAAACTACGGGTAGAGGCATTGGGCTTGTTTTACTAAAGACAAGTAGACTGTTCTCTTTGCAAGGGGTTTTCACTTTGCAATGGAATTTTTTTTTTTGCTTAGTTAATATGTTAAAGCTCTGAATACTTTGATCATCCAATCACCACATTCACTAAGCTAAGAGAAAATTCCTTCACATAGGGAACAGCCTATTTTCTTTTAATAAATCAAGGCAATGTGGTACAATTAGATACAAATAAAGTGCTGATTTATCTTAAACTTGCTGAATCAAATGTGGCCGATAGTTTCAGTAAAGGAATAAGTAATACGAAACAAATGACTAACCAATACATAGATATATGCTCCTTTAAAATGTAATAGTATATATACATTTATTTCACTGTTGAAAATAAGATATTAATACTGTACTTTAACTCTTCTGTATCATTTGACTGATGTATGTAACTCCTTTAAAGGTGACGTTTTTAGCCACCACATGAGATATAATGAATGAAGAAAATAATGATATTTTCATTTCTGGTACATTCAGTACAGTTAGATGTAAAGCCCCTTTTGATAAAACATTAACAAAGAGTTCAGTTTTAGCCCATGTACACATATCAGATATCATATATATTGATTGACTCTTAAGGCAAAAGATAAAAAAATTATACAAATAAGTACAAAGTCAATCAAACCTATGAAAGTATGCAGAACACTGGGTATATTTACAATGGCATGGCAGCTGCTGCTCCACCACAAGCCAATACAGACAGTGATATTGTGTGAAACCTTGCTTCTATTAGTGTTAAATTACACCCTGTCCTGCTGCATCACGAGATTGCCCAGGATATAATGCTATGTAAATCCACATCTCCAATTGAGGGCTTTAATAAATCAGAAAGGGCATCTGAATTCTGGAACCGTTCAGAAATCTTTTAATACCTTGCATAGATCAGTTATGAAAATACTAGTGAAACTATGTATATTGTTTTTGGTGTCAAATGTACTTTCTTTTCAAAATTCCAGACAAAATGCTCATTTGTGACAATTTAGACTTTTTTTTTACTTTTCTCCTGTTATTTTTTTTCCCTGAAGGTAATGGTACCTGAATTGACCGAGTCCAATACATTTATCATATCTGTAACTGCTACAGACAGGGACTCTGAGATGTATGGGCCTGTTTCTTACAGAATTATTTCTCCACGTAAGGGATTTGTAATCAATCCAACCACTGGTATGTAAACTAATTGACATGTTTTTCATACTGCATGTGTTTTGGTCAAATAACTGCAAATTTGTCACCAAGGTTTCAATAATTAACCCTAATTTATTATCAAGAGAAGAGGAAATTATATTTTGCACTGTTGGCTAATCTGACAAATTTATTTTTAGTTTTTAAACAAGATTAAAATAAAGATCTGCATTCTTTGTTTTGGTGGGATTTTATTTGTGCCAAAAACAAAAAAAGCCCCATTACAACAAAAATTGTGTATTTTTGGTTTCATAAGGGATGTGGTGCTTATGATCACCCACCAATCCACCCTACGTAAGATTAAAATAAACTAAAAATAGTTTTACATTTTTACAAAATAAACTAAATTTATTATTTTAGAGCCATCATTTTCTTTACAAACACTGTCTTCCTACTTGTTGGCAAATAGTACTTATAGTAAGTGTACCCACATAAATATTTTTCAGTGTGAAGGGATTCTGACACATTCAGATCACACAGTCTTCCACTGTTTTATTCTCTAAATAGCAGTTCTACGCACTTATTTTTATGACTGTGTTGAGGTGGAAACTGGACGCTTTGCCTCATCAGCATAAATGTTAAAAAGCTTCTTAGTCTTTTAATGAGTAATAAGTACTAAGTTTTCTAAATGTAGAAATTATTGCAGCAGATTTTTATTAAGACCACTCTTTGAGTCTAAATGTGATAGTTTGTTCATTTTTTCTCAACCTCAGAACTCCTATTAAGTGTGCATTTTTTTCAGAGCACTTCACCCAAATAAGCATGAGATAATAAATACGTTCTGATAGATTGCTGTAAATAAACAAAACATCCACTGCTACCTGGAAAAAATTGTGGGTTTCTCTATGTAAACTATAAAATTGTGCTACTTGCACAATCCATGCATGACTCCAATCACACATTGACACTGTTATGCAGGGAATATAAGTTCTGACAATTATAATTGAACCCAGGCCACATTTGTGCGCAGAACCTATTTTTGGTAGGACTAAATAAAGTTTATGAACTGATACAAATACTCACAAATATTTAAAGGCTAAATATACACTATGTATAGGCCATTGGAGTACCCACTACTAAATATAGATATAAATTTATAGTCAGGCATTAATGTTCCACTGGCGCTTGGCAGTGGATATGTTTACGCATACGTGTATTATTGCAGTACCACTTAAAGGTTAAGATATCGTTGTCACATCAAGACCTTGGGGGTATTAATTAAAATCTTGCTTAACAAAAATCATACTTTTCCCGCAGCTTCCGAAACATTTTTTTATTGCAGCTCCTCACACAAATATTAAAACAATGGATGTGAACAGGTGAAGACGATATTGCCATCATCTGATAACAAAACCTATTTTTAAAATCTCCTTATTTTGTACTTTATCCAGCTCTGTTCTGTTCCACCTGTCTGCTCACAACCCCCTTAACTCTGCACACTTCACTGGTTTATTCTTGAACACTGAAACCACACCTGATAATTCGGCAAAGTGTACAGTTTTGCATTAGCTAGATTTGTCATGAAAGATACTGTTTTGTATTAGGTGAAAGATTGGCGTAATGTTCACTGCAAGGCAGCCAGCTTTCTCTGGCTTATGGAAAGTTTTTTTCACTGGTTGTGGATACTTCTTTCATCTAAATAAATCAATGCACTTCCCATCATGTAAAGCTATCGGCCATGCAATGTTCACACCACCATTGTGTCTTGCCCAACCTGTTCACTCAGCAAAACAGCTTTGTAACAATTTAGGTGCCGACTTAAGTCTGGAATGTAATATAGCAGATAAGTTAAATGGGGGATACCATTTCTTATTCTAAAAGGCATCATTTTTCTAACATGAGGCTTGCAGTATCTAATCCAGGCCATTATGAAGGAGACAAGCAAAATTATACTCTCTGATATTTAGAAGGTTCACACTGTCTTCACTCTTCGGGAGAGATAACATTTTGATAAAGCTATAAAAAGTTTTTTTATTAAACCACTCCACCAAATATATCATAGCTTTTGTGTATCCTATGCATATCCTTGTGCTTAATAAGGAAAAGTATAGTATGTAATGGACATAAAAGATGGGCAAAGTTAAGTGACATCTCCTGAATAGTGACAGAATTAGGTCCATCCATGCCTCCATCTCTCCAATGATTTCAGCATAGTTTAAATGATATAAAGAGGAGGGTTCCTTACCGATTTTTAATCATAGATATACCCTATGTTGCTTAGCTATGGAAAAGGACAAAAAGGTGGTCCATGTGGAGGCCTTGGAAAGAAACGTTTGTGCAGTAGATAAAGGTTTCTTGCTCCCATCAGCTCTTTACAAGTTAATGGCTTTTTTTTTTTTTTCAACAAACCCATTTATTGATTAAACCTAATGTAAAATAACATACTCATTCTCATCCAGCTCATTCATAAAATGTCCAATTCATAAAGCTCTGAGTCACTGATTTATCAATATAAAATCTTCGGAATCTTCTTATTTTAATCTCTGCTAGCCATTTATCTACATTTATTGTAACATATGCATCAGCCATATGTCTAACATAACCTCACAATGTTCTACAACATCTTTCTCTAATTATCTTTTTCTCTACTACATGAATGCCCCCACGCTGCCTTGCAAGCTTGTAAAGCTTGTAATTCCAGGCTGCGGTCCATGGTTAAAGAGGTGTGATAGGCTCTTTGTGCCCTGATACCCCCCCTTCTTTTTATATCTCTGTTTATTTATTGTCTGCTCCCCGCTTTTACTTAAGATGTCCTAGTTTCTTCTTTTTGCTCCTGGGAACTGGATACCCCCAGCTTGTTGGTAAGCGCTTAGACGCAAGTTTCACAACTCGCATTGGGCGCCCTATAAGTATTTATTCCAATCCAATCCAATCCAAAGCAGCAGGAACGCAATGTCACAGTAATTCATGTTGCTTCAATTTCACTAAATTATTTCCCCCTACAAGTTAAAGCAGAACACAAAAACTGCACTATTTTCTGCATGTTGCAGGCCTCTGGCAAAACATGTGACAATGGCAAATCATTAGCCTGGCCAGCATACCTGGGCTTACCAGCTGGTGAGATCTAATAAGATGCCCTAACTGGTCTGCAAATTGCATCATATTGCAGTTTTATGCATAGGTTTTAGATTTATTTTTTAATTTACAAATGTAGTCAATTGCATCTAAATGCTCCAGATCAAATCCCAAATTGTCACGGTCATGTCACTCCTCCTCTTCAGATGAGCAGACTTTTAAAAACCCTGATCCATATCTTTAATACTTTGCTTTGTCCATTTCCTGTTGTAGTTTACTGTACTGCAGAATCAGTAAGCCACAGTGTTATATTTTATAACAATTATTGACCTACTGTTTAAATGTTTTTTTTTTTTGTTTTGTTTTTCAGGTTCAATACATACAGATACCCCAGTAGAAATCAAGGACAAGAATACAGTGATTCCAATTTTGGTAGAAGCTCAGGACAATGGTTTCCCAGTTTTAAACTCAACTGTGATTATTGAGCTCCAGGTACACGATACAAATAATCATGCACCAATATTTTCAGAGGAGGTTTACCAGATCCATGTCAGAGAAAATACATCCATTGGGGAAACCATTCTTACTTTCACAGCGACGGATTTTGACTGGACCCGTGAAAATGGATACATTGACTTTTCTATTGCTAGTGGAAATTTAAAAAACATGTTTATTGTGGAAAGTGTTGGAATTCTTTCCCAGCCTCCTTTTGTTGTTACTGGAAAACTAGCTATAAATGGGATTTTGGACTATGAAATCAACAGAAACCATAGGCTACTGTTAATTGCCTCAGATCGAGGATTACCTTCTTTAAGTTCCAGCACCACTGTCCTGATATCTATTATTGATTCAAATGACAATCCTCCGCTAATGCAGAGTAGTGAATATCATGTTAGCATCCAAGAACATCATCCCATAAAAAGTGAAGTGATTTCTGTTTCAGCCAATGATATTGACAGTGGAGAGAATGCAGAAATTATTTACAGTATAGTGTCTGGGAATGATGAAGGATTTTTCACAATAGATCCAGGAAATGGTACTGTCACATTAGTATACCATCTGGATTATGAAGCTGCAATGATCTATACTTTAATTATAAAGGCTACTGATGGTTGGGGAAATGGAAAGCATGATGCCTTTTCGAAACTCTACATAAATGTGCTCGATGATAATGACTTCATACCAAAATTCCTATTCAACAGTTTAAGCTGCAGTCTGTATGAAAACATGCCCCCTTTTACACCAGTATGTAGAGTCAATGCCATTGATCTGGATTCTGGGCCATTTGGTGTCTTGAGTTACTCTATTCCTTCAACTTGCCCAAACGAACCGAAAGGCCAAGATACATTTTTCATAGACTCATTAACTGGAGATATTTATACCAAGTATAAAGTTGACTTCGAGTCACAGAAGAGATACTGCCTTATTGTTCAGGTGAAAGATAAAAGTGAATCTACAGCTTGTATTTTACTATATGTGGACATTAATGGACAGGATGAGTTTCCACCTGTGTTTCATGAGGATCAGTATTTATTTGATTTGCCTATAGAAAATAAACCTGGAGAAATCGTTGGTAAAGTGGGAGCTTCAGACAAGGATGAAGGAGATGATGGTGTTGTCCAATATTCACTTGAAAAACCTTCCCCATTTTTTTCTGTTAATGTTACGAGCGGAGCTATATATCTAACCAGAAGTGTTCATAAAATAAGAAGTAATGCTAAGAAAAATGATGACATTTTGGAGTTACTAGTAAAAGCTCAAAGTCCAAAGTTAGATTCAAAGTCATCAACTTGTACTGTTCGAGTTAACATTTCAACAGTTCTGGAGGGCTACTTTGGTATGTCAGCAAACATACTTTCCATTAGTTTTAGCATTTCGTTTGTGGTTTTCTTGCTACTGGCAATAAGCCTTATTGGAATTATTCTTAGATACAAGCACAAAGATGTAGTAAATGCTTGTGGGATAAAAGAAGCTGCCATCCCTGCACTTCCAAAGTCAAATGTTAAAGACTGCATGCCTGATGAATGTCCAAAGTTTGAAAATGTTAAGAACGGCATAACTCCAGACACATCAGAGTGGTTAGGATTAGTTGGCATCAGAGAAAAGAAAGACACTGGGAACAAATGCAGGAATTCAGACTCAAGTGGCCATGGCTCCACAGAAGGGGAAACTGCTGAAGATGAAGAAATAAAGATGATCAATGAATATCCTATTAGAAAAGAATCTGGCTCGGTTCTGAGTGAAAGAGGTTCACGAGTTCCAGACTCTGGAATTCCAAGAGAGTCTGATCTGCTTTCATGTGAGTCAGATGAAACAGATGTGGTGATTGGGTCAGAAAGGAATGAGAGTGTTGAGATTGTTAAGGAGGACAATGGTAATGGAGAGGGTCAAGTACATTATACCTGCAAAACAGAACTGCCACCCGCCCACCACAGTAATGACCCAAATCCAAAGGACAACAACACTTTGCCAGATATCAATCAAGACTATATCTATGTCCCTATGTCCTATGATTCTAGATACGGTTCTCTGGCATCTTTAGTAGCTTCTGATGAGGACTTGAGAGGAAGCTATAACTGGGATTACCTGCTTAGTTGGGAGCCCAGGTTTCAGACTCTTTCCTCTGTTTTTGGTGACATTGGCAGACTAAAAGATGAAAATATGAACAGGAATGTACAAAAGCAAAAGAAGCCTTTTATTTTCCCACCCCCTCTTATTACATCTGTTGCACAGCCAGGGATAAGAGCTGTACCACCTCGAATGCCAACTATTATGTCAGGACAAACCTTTGTAAAATATCCCCGTCCTCCTTTTTTCTCCAGCCTGGCATGTCAGTCTTCAGTCATGCCCCCAAACTTTTCTCCTTCCTTATCTATGCTCACAGTCCACACTCCTTCCACCTCACCTGTGCATTCAGGTCTTAGTGGAACTTCAGTGCCTGCTTTCTCTGAGGAATTGCTAATACAGCAAGAGTTTCAGGTGTAAAAATTAATGTTTTCAATTATGGACACTTATGAGGACCAGAAAGGGCATGTCTAAACTAATCAGCTTGACTCTGCATTGTTTGTCAATTGTTACATTTGTACTCTACCTACATTTTTTGATACAGCATACATCTTAGCCAATTAAAAGGTGTCAAGTAGGTTATTGCTCTGGATTTTACTTGCAGGCTAACATTTTGTTCCACACATCTAAACTTGTCCCATGTATGGATAACTGTAATCCCGCAACAGTGCATGAACAGTTTCAATCAAAACTCATGTGTGCAAGCAGTAACTTCATTGTAACTGGCCAGTATTTACCAGCATTTAAATATATAATAATACTACCATTAGTAGAAATTTATATTTATGGACTGCACTAAAGAATTATGTAGATGGACTAGATGACACATATTGCCATCCATAAAAATAACTGACATTTACAGTTAGAGAAATAGCTGTAATACAGAAATCTTTAAATTTCCCAAATCTAGCTTTCTTATAGATTTGATATTGAAATGCAGAATTACTAAACTGTGAACTGTGTATATGGCATTTATTAGCTTGTTCCCTTATGCTTGTGGAGCTCTTACTGTATTCTGGGAGCCCAACAGAAAAAAATAACCCAGTGAGTCCAGATGAAAACAATGTTTGCTCCCATAGTGGATCTTGAAACACATAGAATGTTTTGACCAGGCTGAGCAGCTATGCATAACAGTAGACATACCTCCATGACAAACATAAATAAAATAAACTGGGTACAGTATACACTTTAAAGACCTACACATGCATAATGGAGTAAGAGAGATATGCTATTTACAAAGTTGCTAATTTCATTATTCAGCCTTATACTAAGGCCCTGATTGGTGGAAAGATTACTATGTTTCATAATACTATACAGTAACTGTTATTATTGGTACAATATTTTATTTTCCTATAAACACTAGTATGGAACCTGATAGAGCTCATTGTTAGAAACCACTCCAGCAGGAAATAAATGTATACCTCGGCAAACATAATTTATGGAGTGAAGAATGTATGTCTACTTATGTACCGCTATGGGTGATTGTCATATTGCCATAGTGGATTTCATTAATGTAAATATGTTGAAATTAGGTGGTTTGCCCATACCAACTATGTGTTATGCATATATGCATATCCCAGTTGAAATTTCTGTATGGACTGTATCAATGGACTGCATGGAGAGGGGGATTTGTGTTTCACCCAGGCATGTGGTTAATGCACTGTGGTTATATCAGAGCCCCCCCCCCCATCATCCCCATGGCCACCTCCACTCTCCAGCTTTACTTCTGCTGTCTATACTAATCCCTTTGCTACCATTCAGTTGATTAGGTAAAACCTACTCCAGCCCGCAGCACAACTATTTATAAATTTTGCCATGCAGCAAGCTAGAGTAGCACAATTATACTTGTGTACTAAGAGCACAGAACATTATCGTATGACAAAAGACATGTGTTACCCTTGCTAAATCTGGATGTATTTGAAAGATACAAAACTAAGATTATTTTAACCTGGTACGGTAGCTTTAATCTGGTTGCTATGGGCAGCAACTCAATTTCCAATTAATTTGCTGTTTATAAATAAAGTCCAATGTATTTTTATGCTTTATATTAATGCATCATACCTTGATGAAACGTTTGTACCATTTATTTGTCAATTTTTAAGCAAAAGATATTTAAACACAATACAATTTGACATGATAGATTTGTATTATTCTTTTATAAAAAAATAAAATAAAAATCAGTATATGTTATATATTCATGGGGGACACAAATGATGTTGGAAAAAAATCTTTGTGTTTCTTCAGTAGTTAAAAAAAGGGACATGTTCTGCTCGAAAAAGTTTTCTGTAACCTGATGATTTAATAATAAAACGTGGGAACTGGCAAATTTGTATTATTTTTTATATGTAAGGACTGAGATTGTTTAAAAACTCTCAAAAAAGGCAGACTTTGTGGGCATACCATGAGGCAGTATTTGTATGAAAAAAATATTTGAGAGAGTTTTTAAACTCTCTCAATCCTTACATACACTTTCTATTATTCTTTTATATATAAAAAAAATATATATGTTATATATTCAAGGAGGACACAAAAGATGTTGGAAAAATCTTTATGTTTCTTCAGTAGCTAAAAAAAGAGACATGTTCTGCGCCAAAAAGTTTTTCTGTAACCTGATGATTTAACAATCTTCCAAAAAATGTGGAAACTGCCAAATTAGATTTTAGCAGAAAAGATTAATTCATAACAATATCGTGTTATGATCCTGATGTATTAGTACTGTACCATCATAGATAACCCCATGAATATAAGAACTTAGAATGTGTATGATCATATATTTGGAGCAGCCTGAAAGATTTTCGCATTTTAGTACTTGCAAAACTGTGTGCATATAAATGCAAAGTATGATTTAATACTTTACACATTTTAGAGAACTCCATGTTTGCCGATGTTATTTGGAATTTATTGTTGTGTATCTAGTAACTTACTTTTCCTGCAGGTGTTTCATCAATAGAAGATAGGAACTGTCTTTACCCTATCCCTGCAAGTGTTGATAGTCCCCTTCTCTGACCTTGTGATGCCATTCATAGTAACATTAAACACCCCAACTTACTTTTTGGGTCTGTTGTCATGAATCCTTCACTTTTCTTCCACTGTCATTTGCTACCAGTGTAACATATAGAAAACTATTTTAGTGCCAAATGACAGCTGCAGGAAAGTGGATGAACTACAAGGATGAGCAGGAAGGTGTGTAATGTGAAGGTTGACCAGCTACAGCAGTAGCAACTGGTGTAGAAAGAGGGTGTTGGAGCAAACCTCCTATTTTTTCAAGGCCCATTCACTCATGCAACTGCTTGTATCCTTGTAACTGGTGGGAAGTATTTAAAAATATACTGATACTTACCTGATTTACCATCAGTCTTGGAAATTAGAATCAGAAAATCAGAAAATAGTATTCAAATACTTAAACTGACAAAAAAAAATCCTGTTTTATGAACTACCAAAGACTGAAAATACTACAACAAACATAATGCATCATGCTTTTTTCTTTTAGAAGACCGGCTCATTTATATAAAAATGTAAACTAATTGGTTTTAGTTTTTGTATCAATAAATAAGTCATGTAAAAGAGAAAAGCTCCATAGTTTTATATTTGTTGATGTTGTATGTTTTGATGGTATTTGTGGAACACAATGGTATTTTCAGTTAGACCATAAAACAGGATATTTGTGTTAGTGTGGGATTTGCCAGTACAGGGGACTGAAGTTTTGAGGAGGTTCAGTGGCCATTTCTGCTTATATTTTGTAAATTCAAATACTTATCATAACTTAATTAGGCATGGTAATTCTTAATGATTTGAAATGCTAATGGAAGTTTTTAAATACATTTCATGAGCAAAATTATCTGTGGTTAAGGAAGTGGGTTCAACTAGAGATGGAAAATTTCCAGAAATGTTCAAGTCATAAAAAAAAATATTTTACCTGTTTTTTTTTTCTGAAAAAATGGAAATGTTGCAACAATGGAAAAAAGAGTAGTGTAGTTTTACAAATAGATATTATGCTTGAAACAAAAATACAGCTCATTAAGTAAATGAACTAAATTTGATTTTTAAAATAGTATTTTTATTTCAAATAGAATAACAAGGACTGTATATGTTAAGAACATTTAAAGTATACATGAGACCAGATAGCCACCCTTTCCCTCATAATAATGTAAACTCTTCCTGCCCATATGCATTTTCTGTTATTGACAATGCTGATTCAAAAGCATATATTGCACTTGGAAGAGCTTGATCAATGTTCTCCTGATTTTCACGTATTATTTTATCTATAAATTGTGTAATTTTTGGAGGCAGTGGTTTGTAACACTTCCTTACTTGAAGATGCTGCTGGTGAAGAAACACTTTCTGATGACCCAAAAGCAGAAAGATTGTTTCTGGAATGAGAACACTGGAGCTTCTTGCACTTTTATTATGGTCCTCATCATCTCATTTTATAACATTCTTTTAATGTCTTTAGGGCACACCTGGCATGCAAGGATGTGTTTTGTCATCATTGTAGCATTTGGTAAAGAATATTTAATTTTACAATATTTGTAAATTGCAGCTTTGCTCTCAGCAGAAATTGCACAGTGGAAATGTTCCCAAACTCTAGATGTTGTTCTTACCATTTTACTGAGAGATGGAAAAGACCAATTTACTGACCAGACTATAGGTAGACATTATGCTGTGCTGGTATAAAACATTAATAGGAATCATTTAAATGTCATAAAGACACTAATTTGTCAGACACATTTACCCTTTTCAATTAATGCCTGAGAGGACAGAAACTATCATCTACTGTATCCCAACAATCACCCAACTGGTACAAGATGGAGCACACACGCAAACTAAACTGGAGCCTTTTCCCCGAAGTGCCGCTAGTGGCAGATATGCATATTTCTCTTGTTTGAGAACTGCATTGAGAAGTACAGTGTTACTTGAATTGTATTCCAGGATTTGCTTGTTTCAGATGAGAGAGCAATAGTTTAAGACTTTACATCTTAAATCTTTAAGTAAGGTCTTTGTTATATAGTTTGAATACTATGTCATAGATCTATTATGAATTATTGTAAGAGAAAATATTTCACACTTTTATTTTCCATTTTTCCAGAAAAAAAAATCCCCAATTTTCCAGGCCTTCCCATAATGTAATATGTGTTCATAGAGCACTATAGGGCACTTCTCCTAGGGGTTTACTGATGCGGGAAGGAGCCGCGATCGCCACTGGGGAACCCCAGAAGACGATGATTGGGGCCACTCTGTGCAAAACGAACTGCACAGTGAAGGTAAGTATTTTCGAGGGGAGGGAGCAGGAGTACCTGTTTTTGACCTGTTTTTGATAGGTACTTGTCCCCACTTCTAGGAGACCTGGCTGTGGCTAGGACCCCGGAAGTTTTCCCCCTCCCCCTTTGTTCACCAGTGGGCCAGTGAGAAAACGTAGTAGGGAACGGCTGTGACCCTTCACTGCCAGTTTCCCTTACCACGAATGGCAAAAAAAATGTTCTTAGAGGATTTTGAGCATGAATTCTACGAACTACTAATCTTGTAACCATGGTGATGACCAAACAGAACCCCATCCATGAGAAGGTAAAGGAAATCTTTATGAAGTAATTTAACCAGATCCATTGCCTTTGTTGGTTATTTATTTAACTACATATCTGGCTGTCTACTACCACGCAGATATTTGCTACAGCTGCAGCCTAATCCCATCACTTGGCTGAGTGATATTTTTAGCTGAACCCTATAACACAGTTCATCTGCTGTAGGGTCCAGCAGCACAGGAGGCTCAGAGCTATCTGGCTATTTACTGATATTACACACAGCCATATATTTCAAATCAAATGCTTATAGGTATATACAAATCAGGCACCGTTATCAGACTGTAATGCAAGCAAATGACACGCTGCAACATTGGCTATTGTTTTAGAAATATCTCGGGCTTGTGTAGAAATGATCTGTCTGTTTTCTTCACTTATTGTGCTTCTTCTTTTGCCTCTGTTTTTATAAAAGTGTCAAGAGTAACTGTTTATGACAATTGTATTTGCATATATATTCTGTGATGGTTTCTTTGTTCACTCTATCACTGTAAACATTATTAGGGTTCTACTGACTGTCCTACATCTCATCCTGTTAATACAGTAGCAGCTGAAAACCACAACTGCCATTAGTGATGTGAAGAAGTCACTATATGAAATGGTCCATGGCGGGTTTTGAGGTGGAATTCTGGGTGATGACAGTAAAGTGGTCATAGCTCATCTTACTGCGAATGTATGCACTGAAACATAGTGGTAAGCAGTGAGCAGAGAGTAGATGGATAAATTATGCAGAACTCTCACCTGTTGCCGGGCACAACCATATGTAATACAGACATAATAAAGCTAGAGCTGCCTGTTGTGAAGTGCATTTGTGATCAGTAGGCAGCTGAAAAGGAAAATAGATACTGTAAGAGGTCACTATAACAGAAAGTTGCAAATGAGAATCAGGTTTGGACACCTGAATGAATGTACTTTCCTCATTAGGGTCCAACATAAGCCAGTTGCACACATCATTCAAGGTGTACACACTGGTCAACTTTGCATATCATGTTTTAGTTATATGCCTGGAGTTCTGTTTTAAGATGGAGAATATGAAGTCTAGAAAGCCCTATAGTACTTTAGGGTTTGATTGGTCAAAGCTTCAGCACTGCCCAGTAGTGTGGTTACCCCCATCTTTCCATCCATTTATACTGGCCAGTGAGCAAACCAATCTTAACACTTGACCAGTAGAAAGGTACAGTATTGAGTGCTAGTAAGAGCAGGGAAGTTTGTGTCTACCAGTTGCCTGTTGAAGAATCTTTACCTGATAAAAACAGTAAAGGACCTCAGAAGGGGAGAGGGGGCTAAAAACTGATGTAGGTATGGGCAGATACTCTAGGTGCCAACATTTAGACATGTTAGCAGCTTTAGTTTGTTTTGTCTTTATTTTTTTGTATTTTTATAAAGGGACAGAGTTACTTTGAGGAGTTTCCCATTTCTGATCTAATGCCTATAATGTTTTGAAATTTCAACTTGTCTAAAGGGTCTATTTTTTGAGGCTGAGTGGGAAATTCTTATGGATGTACATTTGAAATATAGTGACCTGTCCTGACATTATTGTTTTATATTCAATAGATACACTACATTCAGGAAAGTCTGTAAATAAAACAGAAAAATATTTTTATTGAACCAAAATGTACTGAAATAACATCTTTGCAATGCAATGTTCATTTGAAACCAAAATAAAGACTTTGTATAAAAAAAAAAAAAAAAAAAAAAAACATTTCTGCCTTATTGTACAAATCTTATGACAATATATATTTAAGTAATTAAAGCATGTCATTTTATTTGTAAGATGTCAGGTGCATATGTTTGACTTAGTTTAGAACATGGATATACTGTACATAGCAGAAAAATATATGTAAATAAATTAAAGTGGACAGCTAAAATGTTGTACGTCTGAGGCCTCGTACAAACGACCGTTTTCCTCGACAGAATCCATCAAGAAACTTGGGGGCAGAGCTTTTTTTCCGAGGAAAATGGTCGTGTGTATGGCCTCGTACACATGACCGTTTTCCTCAACAGAATCCATCAAGAAACTTGGTGGAAGAGCTTTTTTGCAGAGATAAACAGTTGTGTGTATGTTTTTCATTGAGAAAACTGTCATGGAACTCGATGAGAAAAAGAGAACAAGTTCTCTTTTTCCTTGTCGGGAGTTTTAATTTCCTCGTCGGGCTGGTTTTCGATGAGAAACACGTTCGTTTGTATGCTTAGAAACCCGCACATGCTCAGAAGGGTGGCAGCAGTGGAATCAAACTTTATAGTGCCCCTTTATAGTGCTGTTGTACGTGTTGTACGCAGGGCCGTTCCTAGACAGGGTGCTTTGCGCCCAGGTGCCTGAGGAGGTGGGTGTGCCGAAGTGGCAGAGTTCTCCCCTCCCTCCTTCTCTCCTTGTTTGTGTCCCCTCCAGGTTCCAATAAATTACTCTACTTCTCTTCCCGTATTGTGTTTATTTTTAAGAGATCTTGTAAGGATTCCAGGGTAATGAAGACTTTGTGGGGAAGCATCTCTGGGGTTAAGTCATTGCCATAGAAACATTTGTAAAGGGGAGGAGTTAATAAAATATCCATGCCCATGTGGGGGCGCCAGAAATATTTCTGCACCCAGGCGCCTGTGACCCTAGGATCTGCCCTGGTTGTACATCACTGCGTTTGCGAACAATACGATTTTGTCTTGAAAGTGTGTACGCAAAGAAAGCTTGTCAAGATTCTCGACAAGCCTAGCAAGGAACTCGTCGAGGAAAACAATGTTTCATTTACAACGAGCTCCTCGGCCATGTGTACGAGGCCTGAGAAGCTGGAAATAACAGTTTAGTATAAAAATACTTTTGTACTGCCATGCCAAAATAATTTGTTCTTTATTACACTGGGAAACTGGCAGATTGTTCAGGTGAACAAAACCACGGAACATGTTTTATTATTAGTAAGCCCAGCACTTAAATATTATGTTATATATGATAAAAATATATAGTATGCCTATTAGCACGCTATTTATCATTGTATTTAACGAGAAACAAAAAGAAAACAAACAGTCATGAATCAACAAAAACTGTTTATACAACTCTACAGTTCTTAAAAAATAATACTACTATATATACTGTAGATACATCTTTTCCAGTTCAGTGTTAGAGCATGAGAAAGAATTCTAGCACTAGACCTCCTCTGTAACTTTAAACTGGTAACCTGTAAAAAAATAAGTACCACCTATGAAGTACTGAAGTTTGGCGCATTTCCATGAGCCCAATTTTAAGCACTGCACGCCGATGTACATCGTCAGAATGGCACAGGTACGCAAAAGAGCGTACCCATACGTCCCTTCGTAAATCTGGGCTTGCAATGTCCAGAGGTGGCCCGTGGTCACGACAAGGAGAGGCAGAACGGGGAGATGCCTATTTAAACAAGGGAGAATTGATCTCTGTCATGTCCTAGTTAGCCCAACCCCCTACAGTTAGAACAAGCTGAGGGAACAAATTTAACTCCTTGATCGCCCCCTAGTGTTTTATACCCTTCCCTGCCAGTGACATTTACACAGTAATCAGTGGCTATTTTTTAGCTCTGATCGCTTTATGAATGTCAATGGTCCCAAAATAGTGTCAAAAGTGTCTGATCTGTTCACTGCAATGTCGCAGTCCCGATAAAATTCTCAGATCACCGCTATTACTAATAATAAAAAAATTATAATAAAAATGCCATAAATCTTTCCCCTATTTTGTAGACGCTATAACTTTTGCGAAAACCAATCAATATATACTAATTACAATTTTTTCCAAGAATATGTAGAAGAATACATATCGCCCTAAACTAGAAAGAATTTTTTTAAGACTGCTGCACAGATACATTGTATTCTCTATTGTCTCTGCTAAAATATATATATATAATGTTTGGGGTTCTAGCAAAAAATGCTGATTTGTACTTGTATACAACAAATATCAAACAAAGACCTGGTCTTAAAGTGGTTAACTTATATTTTTGTTAGTAAGAGTCGGTTCACACTGGGGCGACTTGGGATCAGACTTGAAGTCGTCTCAAGTCGTCCCAAGTCGTGCTGTCCAGAAAAACAATGCAAGTGAATGGGAGCGGTGTTAATACACACTACTCATGTCGCTCCGACTTCAGAAGAGGTTCCTGTACTACTTCAATCAGACTTCTAGGCGATTTGTACCCACTGATTTCAATGGAAGTCGCTTCCAAGTCTGATCACTGTTTTAATTGAAGCGACTTCCCAGCAAGATAACATACATTTCTCAGGCAAACCCCTCCCTCCCCTTCCCTCTCCCAGAGCTGATTGTTGTTTTATTGGCCACTGGAAAGTCTCCTGACCTGAAAAGGACCTCAAGTCGTGTTGTAAATCGCCCCAGATCGCCTTGTGGTTCATGCTCATGTCGTGTTGAAGTTGCTTCTGAAAGTCGTGCTGGAAGTCGTGTCGCCCCAGTGTGAACCGGGTCTAAGTGACTTCCACATTTCCAATATTAAAAACATTGCTATACAAAATGTAAATAAGGATTTTGCAACACTGCCACCTTTTATGACATTTGGGCAGATGTTTTTTTGATTTTCTAAAAATGTAACAATAAATGTCACACAAGAGACACACTAGAATTTAATTTTTTCCTCTATAACCTTTGTACCATGGTGACACACATGCAAAAGTGAATGTCTATTATTTCTAAGTGAAATGTCACCTGTGCTCCTCAGCACTGGAGAACCAAGAAGGCAAACATTTTATAACAGCCTCCACTGGATCAAGAAGAGATACGTGCTATTTTATGTGTGTTATTATGTAACAACAAAACACTACTAGAATACAACAATGAGCCATCATCCACTGCTACAGTAATATTTGAGGTTCACTTAATCTTTGTAATGTTTATAAAAAAAAGTTTTATCGCACGCATCATCGATTAAATGTTATTCTTACCACTGTATGGAAACTGGGCAAGAGAGTAGTGGGTGCTAAAGTGGTTTAAGTGGTTGTGCCTTTGGTGTAGAAAGCATGTCACCAGCACACCATCTCTAGAGAGACTTTACTTAATCATCCACTATGCAGAAGAGATGAGACATTTCAAAACAAGTATAGTTTAATGAAGTTCCCCTAATTAGGATATTTCTGAAACCATTTGCAGCCAAAACATGTAATATCTGCTGTTTGTTTAGATCTATAAGACTGAAGATCGGTTCTCTTTTCAAAAATACACTGAAGTAGTCATCCTGAAAAAAATGCTTTTCTCCAAAGATATATACTACGGTATATGCCTTCATGAAATGTCTTGATTTTTTTCTAAATATTTTTTCTACTTTAGAGAAACGTTAATTTTGAGAGAGGGATCACTTTAACAATGCTGGCCAGCTTGAACAGGTGTTGCAATAGATGTGAACCAAGAATCCCCATTTAATAAGCAAGAGTTTGCTATATGTAAGGGTTAATAAGTGCTAACCCCTCTTTAGTACACTACACTATATTACCAAAATCATTGTATGATGTCCTGACGAATCTGGGTCTCAAGTGAAATACCTTGATGTCATACAGCCATGCGCTGGATGCCACTAGTCAAGAGATCCAAACCTTTCACTGATCCAGGTAGCTACGTGGGGAGGTCCGACTCCCACACAAGCATGGGGATGTAGCCCGAGCACAACAGAGACACATCGGCCGCAGCAGGCAGCCACAGCGGAGGTGATCCATACAGCACATCAGGACATCGTGGAGAATGTATTAAACCCGACATGCTCTTGATGTGACCTCAGAGGCCAGGACTCCCACATTCTGAAGATTTTTCAGTGCTGTTCAGAATATTGAGGTACAATTTTGGTCCAATTTTCAACCGGGGAGCTAAGTTATGGGCTGCAGCAGATTTTCTATTATTTCCTGAATTTAGTGACCCCTATCGGTGGGTCAGCAGGTTGCATGTCCCTACAGTCTATCCTGATGCATTACCTTTCTGGTGTCCTCAGGGTGGAACAATCTATCCACAGTCTCCTATTTGGCATAATGAGTGTGCTCTAATTAAAATGTGTAGGCAGCAGCAGTGAAGGCGATCCATACAGAGCATCAGGACATCGTGGAGACTGTATTATACCCGACATGGTCTTGATGTGACCTTTAGAGGCCAGGTCTCCCACACTCTGAAGATTGTTCAGTGCTGTTCGAGATATTGAGGTTGAGTGTTATATCACGTGGATTGCCTCTTATGAGAACTTACTGTTTTAGTTGGCCTGCTCCCTCGGCTCTGTGTATCTTTCCTCTGCTTTGCCATTCACCTATGGCTGGGTGCCAAGATGTGGCATCAATTCATTTATGCTGTATTGCTACATGCTTTCACTTTACGCTGCTCACTGCTTCATTCTGTACGAATTTGAATAGTCACCATTTATGAATCTATTTTAACTTTTCCATCACACAATTTCAACTGGGAACTGTTCAATAGAACAACGTTCATCACATGGATAGCGATTCCCTTAGTGATAGCTTTTTTATTGGTTTCATATCTTTGGTACATTTTTCAACCGGGGGACTTCATTAAGTTATGGGCTGCATTAGGTTTTCTATTTTTCCCTGAATTTAGTAACCCCTATTGGTGGGTCAGCAGGTGGCATGTCCCTACAGTCTATCCTTCTGCACTTCCTTCCTGGTGTCCCCAGGGTGGAAAAATCTATCCACAGTCTCCTATATAGCATTAATGAGGGTACTCTAATTGAAATGTGTGGCCTGTGTATAAGTAAGTGTGGCGTTTGGTCCACATTGTTTTATTTATTTTTTAAAGTCAACGTTGTCTCTTTTTTATGGGTATGGTGGGTGTTATACTATTTTTCGTTTTTGTACCTTTAATAGAGATTTTTTGTTCGTTTGGTCTAGACTTGGATTTTATATTCATTACTATACCCCATTGGCTCACATTTCTGGTCCTTTGGGCAGTCCTTTGCCTGTGTCTGCTTCATTTTTGTAGTGAATTTTGGCCACCCCACCTAAATTTAATGAGTGAGTAAGGTTTATATGGTATCTTATGGGATGTTATGGTTCCATTCTTTTGTTTATACAAAAGTATTGGGACGCCTGCCTTTACACACACATGAACTTTAATGGCATCCCAGTCTTAGTCCGTAGGGGTTCAATATTGAGTTTGCCCACCCTGTGCAGATATAACAGCTTCCAACTCTTCTGGGAAGGCTGTTCACAAAGGTTTAGGAGTGTATCTGTGGGAATGTTTACCCATTCTTCCAGAAGCGATTTTGTGAGGTCAGGCACTGATGTGGACAAGAAGGCCGGGCTCGCAATTTCCACCCTAATTAATCCCAAAGGTGTTCTATCCGGTTAATCCGGTTAATTTTAGGACCCTGTGCATGCCAGTCATGTTCCTCCACCCCAAACTCGCTCATCCATGTATTATTGGACCTTGCTTTGTGCACTGTTCCAAATCATATGGTGGTGGGGAAGATTATGGTATGGGGCTGTTGTTCAGGGGTTGGGCTTGGCCCCATAGTTCCAGTGAAGAAACTCTGAAGGTGTCAGCATACCAAGACATTTTGGACAATTTATTGCTCCCAACTTTGTGGGAACAGTTTGGGGAAGGCCCCTTCTTGTTACAACATGACTGCGTACCAGTGCACAGAGCAAAGTCCATATGACAAGTTTTACCCGCTGCTGTTGTCCACCCTTCTAAACTATAATATATATATAGAAACATATTTTGATGAAAATCATACATTGCATGAAGGTTTTGGCTGAGTGAAATTTAACCCAAACTATTTTAAAAAACTGAAAACATTTAATTTTTACAAGCACTTGTAAATGTGTTCCTGCTGAATCATAACTTTATCACTCACCATCTGTCCATTGAAAAATTAGCCTTTGTGTACACAATGTTTCTGTTATTTGCTACACATGATTAATTTATGGCGTTTGAACATTGCATTTAAAGCTGACCCAAAATATTAATCCCACACATCATCTAAATGCAGGGTATTTATGCAAGTATTATTTTTTTTTTTTATTGAGGGTGCTAAAATACATCGTAAACAGTATTTCCCTAATTATCCTATCAGAATATGCCCATCTATCTGCCAACCTCTCCATTCTTATTTCCATTTTTCTATAGTTTTTTTGCCTCTTTTACTTTTCTCTTTTAAGATAAAATGATTTCCTTTGACAACTTGCCGTTGATGCCTATGATAACCAACGTGTGGAGAATTAGTTCAGCCAACAGCTAGCTATGCAACCTAAATACTGTAATAAAGTTAGATTTCCCACGATTTTAAGATTGCACAGCTTTGGTAATTTTTATTTGGGTCTTAACAACTTGCCTAATGGGCACTTTCATTCCCTTCCTGCCCAGACCAATTTTCAGTGTTTAGTGCTGTTGCATTTTGAATGGTGATTGCTCGGTTATGCAACACTGTACCCATATGAAATTTGTATCATTTTTTTGTGACAGATATAGATTTATTTTGGTGGTATTTAATTACCACTATTTTTTTTATTTTTTGCTAAACAAAATAAAAAAACATCCAGAAATGTTGTAAAAATAAAAAAAAGTTTTTCTTTGTTTCTGTTATAAAATTTTGCAAATATATAATTTTTTTCGTCTTCACTAATGTGCACTGATGAGGCTGCACTGATAGGCTGCACTGATGGGCACTGATGAGACTTTACTAATAAGGTGGCACTGATAGGCAACACTGATGAACACTGTTAGGCCCCGTACACACGAGCAAATGAATCTGTTCAAATCCGTCTGACAGACCGATTTGATCAGATTTGTCTGCTGGCTGTTTTGGTTTGATCACTGTACACACGATCAAACCAAAATCCCCGCCGGCAGACAGTGCGGTGACGTGGCGGTGACGTTGACGCCGCCACGTCACCGCACCAGGAAGTAAAACACTTCCGCTCATGCGTCGAATCCATTCGATACATGTGCGGGCCGATACAGTATGTCTGCTGGTTAGCGTACTAACCAGCAGACATATCGGTCTGACGGGTTACCAGCAGACAGATTTTAAAGCAGGCTTTAAAATCTGTCTGCTGGACAAATCCGTCTGCTCGCCCGTACACAAGATCAAATCTGTCTGCTGAGACGGTCTGTCAGACCGTTTTCAGCAGATAGATTTGATCGTGTGTACGTGGCCTTAGGCGGCACTGATATGCTGCACAGATGGGCACTGATATGCTACACTCATAGACACTGATTGGCACTGAAGGGGCTGCACTGATGATTAGCTCCCTGATTATTAGTGTAAATGTGTGCTTTTACAAGATAGACAGTTGTTGGCTTTCCTTTCCTCACTCAGTGACAGCGCTGAGGTAAGGAAATGCTGATTACTGTCTCTCCTTCATGTGCCTTGGTCATGATTATGCAATGATAGGAATTGAGACAGACACAGTATTTCTTCCTGTATTTGGGAAGTAGGGCATGCACTAACATAAAAGAACAGATATTTTGTATATCAATATCTTGAAAAACCAAAACTAAATATAAGATATATTGAGAGACCTAAAAGCTCTATCTTTTGAAACTGTCGGAAAGGGTTCTTCTTTAATGGAGGGACATTATTTTTATCATATTTATTTTGACCCAACCACTGGATAAAAAGTTCTGTCAGCTAGAGCAGAAATCATAAAGTCTGTGTGGGCCGCTGCATCATCAGTTGGCCAGAAAGGCAAACTCAGCACCAAGTCTGGTTCTTTTAGTTCTGTTTAATATGCTGTAAATGTCTAAACTGTGCTTGTACTACCAAGAACAACACCATGCAGATGTATTTCCAGTGTATCAGTTGTACTTGAACAGAACATAAGAACTTTACACAACCCATGAACTCTGAACAATCTCTGATAAACATGTAAAGAAACTCTGATGACGGACAAGATTTTATATAGCATAAACTAATATGTAATGATCTACATAGCCAAGGAAAGATGAAAAAATCTCCAAAAGGCATCAAATTACAGATTATACATTCTTATATGTCAAAAAAAGTTAGGTTTAATTTCCATCATTTACACTTTCAAAATTACAGAAAACAAAAAAATGGTGTCTGCAAAAGTTTTGGCACCCTGCAGAATTTATAGCATGCACTGCCCCCTTTGCAAAGGTGATGTCAATCTCATCTGACCTTGCCCCAACAATCAGCACCATGGGTTCTTCTAAGCAATTGTCTAGAAAACTGAAACTGAAAATAGTTGACGCTCACAAAGCTGAAGAAGGCTATAAGAAGATAGCTATAAGAAGATAGCAAAGCGTTTTCAGATGTCAATATCCTCTGTTCGGAATGTAATTAAGAAATGGCAGTCATCAGGAACAGTGGAAGTTAAAGCAAGATCTGGAAGACCAAGAAAAATATCAGACAGAACAGCTCGCAGGATTGTGAGAAAAGCAATTCAAAATCCACGTTTGACTGCACGATCCCTCCAGAAAGATCTGGCAGACACTGGAGATGTGGTACACTATTCCACTATAAAGAGATACTTGTACAAATATGGTCTTCATGGAAGAGTCATCAGAAGAAAACCTCTTCTACGTCCTCACCACAAAAATCAGCGTTTGAACTTTGCAAATGAACATATAGACAAACCTGATGCATTTTGGAAACAAGTTATGTGGACCGATGAGGTTAAAATAGAACTTTTTGGCCGGAATGAGCAAAGATACGTTGGAGAAGAAAGGGCACAGAATTTTATGAAAAGAATCTCTGTCCAACTTTTAAGCATGGGGGTGGATCAATCATGCTTTGGAGTTGTATTGCAGTCAGTGGCACAGGGAACATTTCACGAGTAGAAGGAAAAATGGATTCAATAAAATTTCAGCAAATTTTGGATGGTAACTTGATGCCATCTGTGAAAAAGCTGAAGTTAAAGAGAGGATTGTTTCTACAAATGGATAATTATCCTAAACACACCTCAAAATCCACGGGGGATTACATCAAGATGCGTAAACTGAAGGTTTTGCCATGGCCTTCACAATCTCCTGACCTCAACATAATTAAAAAACTATGGATAGACCTTAAAAGAGCAGTGCGTGACAGACAGCCCAGAGATCTCAAAGAACTGGAAGACTTTTGTAAGGAAGAATGGACAAAGATACCTCAAACAAGAATTGAAAGACTCTTGGCTGTCTACAAAAAGCGTTTACAAGCTGTGATACTTGCCAAAGGGGGCAGTACAAGATATTAACTCTGCAGGGTGCCCAAACTTTTGCAGAAGCCATTTTTTTATTTTCTGTAATTTTGAAATTGTAAATGATGGAAATAAAATTTAACTTTTTTTGACATATTATAAGAATGTCTAATCTGTAATTTGAGCTAGGAAAGGACACATATCAGAAGAGACAAGAAGACTGCGAACTCCGAGATTTAGACATGTAGGAAAAAGAATGAAGTTTACCCCATGGGACTTTGGACAGCCAAAATATAAATGTAACAATATAGTCTAGTAAAACATGATTTATTTGCCGATCGTCTATATCATACAGATAAAATATAATGACAATAAAAGAACCCCTAACGGATCAAGATCATACAATATAAGTACAGTTACATACAACATTGCATAAAAACTGCGTGGTGTGCGTGCCCCGACGCGTTTCGACCTGTGGAAGGTCTCTTCAGGGGGATGATTGATTCTACAAAAATATATATACATAACATAAGTTTGAGATCAAAAATACATGTTTGAGTATATATCACATAAGAAGACCCGAACCGAAAGTTACCGTTGTCACATAAGTGTTCTGATAGTCAAAATTGTACAGACCCGTTGGGAAAAACGAAGGGAGCCCCATACGAGCGCCCCCCAGAAACCCGGAGGAGAGAAGAAGGAAGAACATGGCCCACGGGTGGGTTACAAGGAGCCGCACGGCTGAACGTCCTCTGACAACCTGGGGAGCCGATACCTGCAATAAGCACCCCATGGGTTAGCCATATATTCCCAAAAAGATTCATGGTATTAAATCATAGCAAGTTGTGCTGAGGTCTAAAATGTATATATAGGTAAGGCATATTAGTGTATAAGAAACGGACTGGCAGTATAGTTATAACATGTCTAAGAAAATGAATAGGATCTAGACATTGAAAACCCATTTGGGTATTAGATCAATGAGTATGATCAAGGATGTTGCATCTTAAAAAATATGTAAATAAATAAATATTGGGGTACTACACAAGTTCGCATGTAGGTACCCCATGGATGAACAGAATTAAAAAAAAAGGAAGAAAAAATATAATAAGTGAATATTATTTTAATCTAATAAATAGTGCATACAGGTGGGTGGGAGTGTAATGCCAATTGCATTATAGACATGATGTAAACCATCAAAATTATGTGGGTACATAGAGTGATGGTGGGAGTGAAAAAAATAAGCACAATAAAACAAAACCATCAACCAAAAGGGCTGGGATGGCTGGTGTCAGAAATCAAGAAAGGAAGAGTGATAGTTGGATAACCAACTAACAAATGTGTGAGTGAAAAAGTGCTGCTACCTGAAAGGTGGTAGGCAGGATATAGGTAGGTTGCTGAAATAAGTTGGTAGTGCTTGTTGCTAAATATTAAAGTCTATGCTGCAAAAGATGCAAAAGGCACACAGACTACTAATTGTTAGGGAAGAAGTATACAAACTGCCGTCCGTGCTAGGCTGCCTGGAATCAACAAATGATTCACAGGCAGGTGTTCTTATATAGGCCCATTGGATAGAAAAAAAAAGGGGGGCTATAACATATGCAGGTCTCAGGCTACCCCATGGACAACAGAGATGGTGACGTGGGGGCCACTCAGATGAGCGACCCAAGTGCGGCTCCCTCGGCGTTCAGGAGAGCCGGGGGGCCCCGACCTCTGTCGTCATCCCCGTTGCAAACTGCATGACATCATGGCGGGGATGAACACAGAACGCCGCCGGCAAGGTAAAGCCCTGCAAATGGCTGAGAAGTGGAATACTCAGCCACAGCTGGACAGGTAGGAGGGGACGGGAATGTGTGAACACTACACCACCCCCCACCTTGCCGGGAACCCCCCATGGGACCGTGATATATCCCCCCCCCCGGGAGAGGGGGCGCAAGAAAGGTGAACCCCCCAGGACTAACAGGCTATGATAGATTATTGAAGGTTGCAATAAGGGCAGTGCATGCATGATGAAACTGGATAGTATCAAAAAATGCATGTATGCTATATATAAAGGTAGCTGCAAGAAAAGTGCGCTAGTTCCATATCAAAGAGCCCCTGAGGGTGTAATCCAAAAACAAATACCCTAGTGGATATTTGTGCATACTGCAGTTCAGGAATTCATATTTAACCACTTTAGCCCCGGACCATATTGCTGTCCAAAGACCAGAGCACTTTTTGTGATTCGGCACTGCGTCGCTTTAACTGACAATTGCGCGGTCATGCGACGTGGCTCCCAAACAAAATTGGCGTCCTTTTTTTCCCACAAATAGAGCTTTCTTTTGGTGGTATTTGATCATCTCTGCGGTTTTTATTTTTTGCGCTATAAACAAAAATAGAGCGACTATTTTGAAAAAAATGCAATATTTTTTACATTTTGCTATAATAAATATCCCCAAAAAAGATTTAAAAAAACATTATTTTTCCTCAGTTTAGGCCGATACGTATTCTTCTACATATTTTTCGTAAAAAAAACCCGCAATTAGCGTTTATTGATTGGTTTGCGCAAAATTTATAGCGTTTACAAAAAAGGGGGTAGTTTTAAGGCATTTTTATTAATATTTTTTTTTTACTAGTAATGGCGGCGATCAGCGGTTTTTTTCGGTACTGCGATATTATGGCGGACACATCGGACACTTTTGACACATTTTTGGGACCATTGGCATTTTTATAGCGATCAATGCTATAAAAATGCATTGGATTACTATAAAAATGCCATTGGCAGTGAAGGGGTTAACACTAGGGGGCGGGGAAGGGGTTAAGTGTGTTCCTATTTGTGTTCTTACTGTGTGGGGGGGTGGACTCACTAGGGGGAATCATTGATCTTCCGTTCATACATTGTATGAACGGAAGATCAGCGTTTCCCCCGCTGACAGGAACGAGAGCTGTGTGTTTACACGCACAGCTCTCGTTCCCCGCTCTGTAACGAACGCGCGCGCGTGCCCGGCGGCGATCGCGCCTGCCGGGCACGCGCGCGGGACTCGGGGGCGAGCGGGGGGCGCGCGCGCGGGCCGCCGGCGGCGCGCACTAACCCCCTAGTGGCCGCGAAAGTCCCGACGTAGAGCTACGGGCGCTCGCGCAGGAGTGCCGACCTGCCGCCGTATAACGGCTGCTGGTCGGCAAGTGGTTAATAATTTCTGCTGCACAGGGACTATAGACTATACTATAGACTATAGACTATAGACTATACTATAGACTATATTGTTACATTTATATTTTGGCTGTCCAAAGCCCCATGGGGTAAACTTATTTTTCCTACATCTGTAATTTGATGCCTTTTGGAGAATTTTCCATTTTTCCTTGGATTTGTTATGCACATTAATACAAATTTTTACCTGGGGTGCCCAAACTTTCAATCCCCACTGTATGTAAATCAAAGCTGTACAGCCCCTAAATGGTCTGGGTCTTTTTAGCACTTCATTTGCTTTTTGTGTACAGAATGGAGATGAAGAAACACATGTCAAACCCTTAGCTTGAACCCCCAACCTCAACAATCAGGGTTTCCTTTTTTATTTGAGTTACCTGGATGAATGTGAGATACCTGGATAATTAGTTTGACCTAAAGTGGTTGTAAACCCTTTACAGCCACGTTTACCTACAGGTAAGCCTAGATTAAGGCTTACCTGTAGGTGCTCAAAATATCTCCTAAACCTCCACGGTTTAGGAGATATTTATAGAAATGACGGGCGTCGATGTCTACCGCGCATGCGGTATAGACAGTGGCACAGGTGCACTTTATCAACCCCTGTATCTCCTGTGAAAGATGTCGGCCTGCCCGAGCGGTGAACGAGGAAAGTGGCGGGGGCTTTGATCAGAGGTAAGTATTACATAATGAGTTAGTATGCTATGCATACTAGCTCATTATGCCTTTGTCTTGCAGGTGGTGTTCCCCCCCTAAGAAAAGTGGGTTTACTTCCTCTTTAATTGGTATAGGGTAATGTGACAACTGAATCTCTATCCATATGTCATGGTAGGGTGCCTTCAAGTGCAAAATGAGGTCATAATTGTATTTATGTTTGTTGTGTGACTATACACAGTAGTATGGATTATTCCTATAGGGTAAGATAAGTGTGTAAAAAATTGCAGGTGGGGTCTACACAGTGTACCTGAAGATTGAGAGGAACCCCCACACAGAGTTATTTGAACACCCTTTATACAAACAAGGCAGTTATGGCAATGGTACTACACATGTTGTCTATATTACAGTTCTTGAGGTAGAGAAAGTGTTGATATTAAGCATTTGCATGAGTATCAGTACTTGTGTGAATACCTAAAACCGATACGTTCATGCTCAATTCTTTCAGCTGTCAGTGGGATTCCCCCACTGACAGCTAAAATGTAAAAAAAGGCTGGAAATTATCAGTTGTTAAGGAGCAGCTGCGTTCTTAACAATTGATGACTCATTCAGCTGTCAGTGGGGTTCCCCTGTTGACAGCTAAAAATGTAAATAAAGGCCCGGCAATTGGAGCTGTCAAAAAAAATCATCAATATCATCAATTATCAACAACATTGCTCAGCCGCTGAAACTGAAAGATAAAAAGAAACATTGGCCCAGATTCACAGAGCGATTACGCCTGCGCAACAGGAGATGCGCGTGCGTAAGTCGAAATGTGCGCGTGCGTTTCGATGCACGGCATCCCCAGAACGAGATACGCAAAAAATCTATTTTTGTTTGTCCCGCGTAATTTCGTTAGACTGGCGCATCCGTCCGCGCAAAAGTGCGCTAGACAGACCATTGATTTGCTAGTCAAATATGCTAATGAGGGACTTACGGGGATCCACAAAAGAACGTTGGGGCATCGCAGGCGACGCAGTGTGCGCAACAGCAAAATGTCCTGTCTAAAATTAGACCATATAAAAGCTGGTCTAAAAAGAGAAAAAAAGTCTACTTGTTAGATAAAGCAACACTGTTAGTGAGCAGCTCAGCAGTCACACGTGTTGCACAACAATCTGTATGCCAACATGCCAGGGGCATCGTCGCGCATAGCTATACTACTGACTTTAGATGAACAAAGAAGGATGAGGGCACAGAGGATGGCACGGAGGATGGCACGGGAGAGGATATACCGCACCCGCATAGACCTGTTTGGCATGAGTGATTCTGAGGTGTTTCGCATCTTCAGATTCACCCCTCATGTCATCCTGGAATTAACCACAACCCTGCAGGAGGACATCACCAGCCCAGCACAACGCTCACATGCAGTGCAGCCACTGGTCAAGGTCATGGCAACACTCCATGTCCTTGCCAGTGGCTCTTTTCAGCGTACAAGTGGAGTGGTGGCTGGGATGTCACAATCCTCCATGAGCAGATGTGTGCACCAGGTTGTCCCTGCAATCCTCAGACGCATGGCCAACCAAATCATCAAACCCACCACTGAGGACCTGCGGCTGAAGGCAATGACAGATTTCTACAGAATTGCCAGATTCCCACGCACTGTGGGGGCCATTGATTGCACACATGTGGCACTCCAGCCCCCGCAGGAGACAGAGCACATGTACCGCAATCGGAAGCATTGGCATTCCATCAATGTACAGGTGATAGTCGATGCCCAAGGCCTCATATGGCATGTCCGTGCCAAACACCCAGGGTCCAGCCATGACAGCTACATATACAATCAATGCCACATCCGAATGGAATTCGAACAGAACGTGTATGGGGACACCTGGCTGGTTGGTGAGTGACATGGGAGTCAGGCATGACTATCCCCTCCCATGATGCACACATCACAAGGGGCACATGCATGACTAACATCCTCCTGTCTTTTCCCTTACAGGTGACTCTGCATATCCACTGGGACCCCATCTCATGACTCCTATCCGGAACCCCCAAACTCCAGGAGAGGAAAGATACAATCAAGCACATGCCCAAACACGAGCAGTGGTGGAGCGCACCTTTGGCCTCCTGAAGTCACGTTTCCGATGCCTGGATAAGTCTGGACCCTCTTCTATTCCCCAAACTTCGTGTGCCAGATCATCGGTGCATGTTGCATGCTGCACAACTTTGCAGTAAGAAAGGGCCTGCAGATTGCCCTACGTGATGACCTGACCCCTGAACCAGACAATCCCCCCCTAACCGAGGCTACCCCGTCTTCTGAGGGAAGAGCAACCAGGAGACAACTCACATTGGGCATCTTTGCACGTTAAACACACACATTAATCATGGCACAATGAGAATGCATGCATGCACACCACTGTGGTCCCTAGCACAGACACATCACATCCACATCAAATTGGATTGGCACCAGTCCACCATGCTGGACTTGTGAGCAGCAACGCCACGCCAAGGCTCCAATTATGTCACTGTACATTCATACACCATTCACACGGACCTGGGGATCACTCCTCCCTGGTCCTGGGGAACCCTACTCCACCAAAATTGAGGGTGACACCCCTTTTCCAGCAGGAATGTCACCCCCACATTCAAACAGCATTCACAACCCAAAAAAAAAAAATTACCTGAAAAAGCAAAAATTTTCCAGCAAAAAAAAAAAAAAGGGGAAAAAACAAATTATTGCCCCTTGCGTGAGCCACGCCTGGGGAGCCCCCAGCCACGGCCCCGGCCCCGGCTTCTCAGGGGAGACTCATGGGGGAGGGGTAAAACCGGGGAAGGAGGAGCAGCCCCTGATCTCTGCCCACCTGGCGGCCTGCCCTCCAAGGCCACGGCTATTCTGTCCAGGGCAGCACCAAGTGTTGCCGTGTTGGCCTGGATAGCCTGGGTAAGGGCCCTCACATCCTGCCCAACGCCTGCTGATGTCATCTGCAGTTTGTTTAGGCAGGTTGTGAAAGCCCGGGAGTGGGAGTCCAGGTTCCCCAGCGTATCCTTGATGGAGGACAGGCTCTCCTCCATCCGCACCAATGTCTGGCTGACCTGTCCCAGATGGCGGGTCTGGAGGAACTGGTCCCTTCTCAGAGTGGCGGGCAGGAGATCGGCCAACCCCCTGGTGTTCGGGGATGAAATCCTGCCTCCAGCTGATGCTTGTGGCCGGGGAGAAGGGGAGGCCCTTGTGAGGGGAGCCATGTTGGGGGAGGAGGGGGGGGTCCCCCTTAGGGAGGGCTGCCTGCTGCCAGCCAGAGGGGAAGAGTCCTCAAAAACCAAACGTCCAGTGCCTGACATGGACTCCTCCTCCTCATGATTCTCCTCCTCCTCATGATTCTCCTCCTCCTCTTGAACCTCCTCCGCGGACTCCGGCCTTGTTGGGGGGGCCTCATTAGGCTGCTGTCCTGGGGTTGGTGCGGTCAGGCCAGATGGCCCTGCACCCTCCTGCACATCTGTGGATGACACAAAACATTCACAGGTTGGAGGATCCACACACTTGCCACATATTCCCTTTCACCCCCTCCCCCACACATGCTACACACCTGATATTAAAAAAAATACTTACCTGGCACCACGGGCTCCGGACTTGAGTCAAAGCCGGGCAGGCCCTCAACTTCATGCCGATGAAAGGTCAGGGCCACCGCACGCTCCTCCGCTGTCAGCCTAATACGGCATGGTGGGCCCCCTCCTGTGCCCCTGGCATGGGCATGCATTCTGGCCAGCTTCTGTTTGACTAGACGCCGGAGGTCATTGATTTTTTTGTCAATCCCAGACCGGGTCCGGGTCTCCCCCTGCCCCGCTGAATTGACCTGCTCAGTGATCATATCCAAAATCTCCCTCCTCCTGGCCGGGGTGGTGTTGGCACTGTCCGGGCCGTGGAGGAAACGCCCATACTCACTAATGGCCCGGGCAAGAATTTGTTTTTCCCCAACTGTAAAATTGAGCTTTCTCTTTCTCTCTGTCATACTTCCCAAAAAACTCACTCCCAGTCAACAAAATTCACTCACACAAACAAGCACAACCAATCAAGCAAGAACACACACAAAGAGAAAACTACTCAGCAAGAAACAGTCACAAAAAACAAAAACAAAAATACAGCAGGAAAACAAACGAACAGAAATATATCAATCAAACAAACAGTCTCTCAAACACTTATCAAAAAACACTTTCAAAGATCTACTAACAAACACTTGATCACACAGAACACTAATCTGACAACTACAAAACACACCGCAACGAACAACAGGACAAAAGCACTAGGTTAAATGGGAAGGGACAAAGGGATGTACTTTTGCAATGCAAGTGCGTTTGTGTGTGTCTTTTTATGCTGTTTGCATAGTTCACAACGTTGCCCTAGTCCAGGGGTGGGCAAACTTTTTGACTTGAGGGCCGCAATGGGTTCATATATTGGACCTGGGGGCCGGACCAAGAATAGATGGACGGCGTGTATGTGTGAATTAATATACATTTAATTAAAATTTGTAACATTAAATGTTTAGATTAATTTAAGGTAGAAAACAGAGTTATTTTACAAAACTACAATTGATGGCACAGTGGCTGTGTTTGATGGCATGGCACAGTGGTGACAATTGATGGCACAGTGATTGCTTTTGATGGCATGGCACAGTGGTGACAATTGATGGCACAGTGGCTGCATTTGATGGCATGGCACAGTGGCTGCATTTGGCATGGCACAGTGGTGACAATTGATGGCACAGTGATTGCTTTTGATGGCATGGCACAGTGGTGACAATTGATGGCACAGTGGCTGCTTTTGATGGCATGGCACAGTGGCTGCATTTGGCATGTCATAGTGGTGACAATTGATGGCACAGTGATTGCTTTTGATGGCATGGCACAGTGGTGACAATTGATGGCACAGTAATTGCTTTTGATGGCATGGCACAGTGGTGACAATTGATGGCACAGTGGCTGCGTTTGATGGCATGGCACAGTGGTGACAATTAATGGCACAGTGGCTGCATTTGGCATAGCACAGTGGTGACAATTGATGGCACAGTGATTGCTTTTGATGACATTGCACAGTGGTGACAATTGATGGCACAGTGATTGCCTTTGATGGCATGGCACAGTGGTGACAATTGATGGCACAGTGGCTGCCTTTGATGGCATGGCACAGTGGTGACAATTGATGGCACAGTGGCTGCGTTTGATGGCATGGCACAGTGGTGACAATTGATGGCACAGTGGCTGCGTTTGCATGGCACAGTGGTGACAATTGATGGCACAGTGGCTGCGTTTGATGGCATGGCACAGTAGCTGCATTTGGCATGGCACAGTGGTGACAATTGATGGCACAGTGATTGCTTTTGATGGCATGGCACAGTGGTGACAATTGATGGCACAGTGGCTGCGTTTGATGGCATGGCACAGTGGCTGTGTTTGATGGCATGGCCCCGCCCACTTAGTATGCCTCTGGGTGGCACCACCCTCTCAGAGGAATTCTCCAATCCCACGGGGTGAGAGGCGGCCGGAGGCGGAGCGCCCACAGTCTATCTGCGCTCGCTTCCTCCAGCCCCCTTTGAAGCATAGGCCGCAAAGCCGCGGCCTCAATTAGCGGTGATCACGGCAAGAGGAGATCGCCGGTGGGGGCCGGATTAAAAGGTCTGCCGGGCCGTATACGGCCCGCGGGCCGTAGTTTGCCCATCGCTGCCCTAGTCCATTTCCAATTTCACTGATTGCGCCGCTCCCGAGTTGTGAGCATGGCACAGTGGTGACAATTGATGGCACAGTGGCTGCTTTTGATGGCATGGCACAGTGGCTGCATTTGGCATGTCATAGTGGTGACAATTGATGGCACAGTGATTGCTTTTGATGGCATGGCACAGTGGTGACAATTGATGGCACAGTAATTGCTTTTGATGGCATGGCACAGTGGTGACAATTGATGGCACAGTGGCTGCGTTTGATGGCATGGCACAGTGGTGACAATTAATGGCACAGTGGCTGCATTTGGCATAGCACAGTGGTGACAATTGATGGCACAGTGATTGCTTTTGATGACATTGCACAGTGGTGACAATTGATGGCACAGTGATTGCCTTTGATGGCATGGCACAGTGGTGACAATTGATGGCACAGTGGCTGCCTTTGATGGCATGGCACAGTGGTGACAATTGATGGCACAGTGGCTGCGTTTGATGGCATGGCACAGTGGTGACAATTGATGGCACAGTGGCTGCGTTTGCATGGCACAGTGGTGACAATTGATGGCACAGTGGCTGCGTTTGATGGCATGGCACAGTAGCTGCATTTGGCATGGCACAGTGGTGACAATTGATGGCACAGTGATTGCTTTTGATGGCATGGCACAGTGGTGACAATTGATGGCACAGTGGCTGCGTTTGATGGCATGGCACAGTGGCTGTGTTTGATGGCATGGCCCCGCCCACTTAGTATGCCTCTGGGTGGCACCACCCTCTCAGAGGAATTCTCCAATCCCACGGGGTGAGAGGCGGCCGGAGGCGGAGCGCCCACAGTCTATCTGCGCTCGCTTCCTCCAGCCCCCTTTGAAGCATAGGCCGCAAAGCCGCGGCCTCAATTAGCGGTGATCACGGCAAGAGGAGATCGCCGGTGGGGGCCGGATTAAAAGGTCTGCCGGGCCGTATACGGCCCGCGGGCCGTAGTTTGCCCATCGCTGCCCTAGTCCATTTCCAATTTCACTGATTGCGCCGCTCCCGAGTTGTGAGCATGCGCACAGCGGAGCTGACCATGGTCTCCTTCAATCGCGCATACGCGAGCCGGCCGGCCCTTCATTTGCATGGGGTCACGGCTCATTTCAATGTAACACGCCCACGTCTTTCCCAATTTGTATTACTCCTCCTTACACCGCGGGAAAAACGTTACACATGCGCAATTTCCTGCGCAAAAGCTACGAGAATAGGGGGATTACGCGGCAAAATTGCGCAAGTCTAACGTAAAGGCGGTGCGCTACGCCGGTCCAATAATGCGCAGATGTACCTGAATCTGCCCCATTGTTTCTGTTTGTATCGTTCTGTTTATTCATCTACAGATCAAGGGGATTAACATCAATCTGCAGATGAAGTCAGTTAAGCAACCTGTCATGTAGAAAAAAAAATATTATTATTATTCTATAATAAAAGTTCCTCTGTTTAACCCCTTATTTTCCCTTAATTTACTCAAATTAAGCCTTAATTAACTCCTTATTCTCCTTCCCAATTAAAATACTATTTTCCTGGTGATTTGTTTTTTTCACTTCTATGTTATAAACTATTAATAATTAAAACTTTTTTTGTATGCTTTGTTTGGTAATATTTTTACACCTTTAACATATACTGTATTTACACGTTTCACATTGAAAAAAGTGAAGAAAAAAATACAACTAAATTATTTCATTTGTAAATAACTTTTTAATGCTTTGTACATTGCTGACAGCTGAAGTGTAAACAAAACAGTGGCGGTAGGTACCGGTAATTGGTATTGACCGGTACTAAAAGAAAAAGAATCTGTACTCGTACTGGTTACTTTAAGTATCGGTGCTATTTAAATTTAGAGGGAGATCAGAGTGTAGTTAAACTCTGATCCAAATTTGTTATGTGCAAAGCAGGGTCTCTGTCTCAGCTTGGCTGTGCTGTAGGCTCATTATGTTGTGCAGGGGTGTCCTTCCACCCCTGTGCAGTAGATGGCAGCAGCGGAGTCAGAGTTTGGATGCAGCCAATCAGGAGGGTTGAGCCTTGCTGTGCATGCTGGGGGAGGCTATTTATGGGGCAGATGCCATTGGTTCTGGGTTCTCCTTCGTCCAGTGTGACACCCACCTTCAGGGTGGCCACATCACGGCGCGGTGTTATGGCCTACCTGGCCGGGGTGTGCGTTCCACATAGTGTTCCTGGTTTGGGGGCCATCTTGGGCAAAGATGGGGACCCAGTGAGTGACTCGGTTCCCACCTTTGAGGATCCCAAGCGGTATTGCTGTTCGGTGGGGAGTCCATCTGAGGAGTGCCATTGAGAGGCTGGCGATCCAAAAAGGGCCTCGACAAACTACTGGGAATCAAGGTAGCCAGACACTGAAGGATTGATCACCTGTCAGTCGGTTCCTGGGTGACATTAAGAAGGAGATCCAGGCGTAATTCACCTAATGGAGGATTGCCTCCGTAACTGCAGTCAGAGAGGGCCTGTGGCAGAGGTGTCTCCCTGAAGTTCAGGTTCGAGTGATACTCCGGCTGCCAGGTCAGTGAGAGAGGCATGTCCGGGTACACTAATTTCACTCAAACAGGAGTGGCGCAGAGAAGTGTTACGTTCGGGAGCAGGACTGTTTCCCTATCATTACGCCTGAATTTGCTATTCTCCTTTCTTCATTCAACTTTACTTTCCTCACCACAATTTTTATTGTTTTTACACGGCTGGGTAATAAAGAGCACAGCAAAGAGCACCTGTTGCGGACATTCCTTTACTTCTACTAAATGCACCATACACCCCTAGGAATTCGGAAGAGCCATGAGGTAAATGTGCCACCCAAAACAACTAGCAGCTCCTCTGGGGGTAATGCTAAACATATTTATTTAAAAGTAATGCAGGTTTCCAGCAGTGTTATGATAAACATTAGGATGCCAGAAGAGCATTTCCCTTGGAGAGGTGATGCTATTACTGATGATACTATGCAAACCATTGTGGATATCCAACATCTAGTGTTCTAGGAAGCAAAGGAGACACCATGTAAGGGCAAACATGCTTGTTTTCTCTCTCAGCTACCTCACCCTAATGCAGCTCTCTCTATTCAGTGGAAACTCTGTCCTTATTTTACTTCCACACTGCAGGCATACTGAATGACAAAGAATCTCCTATTTATATGGAGTTGTTCTGAGTCAAGATGGCTGCCCAAATCTTGTGAGAATTCGATACCTATTAGGATTCTTGTCCTCCCCAAACTTATGCCTAGAGCCTATAGTGGGGGACAAGTATGCCTCAATGGGTTTCTGCGTGTCTAAAAAAAGGCGCAGTGCCACCTTCAGGTTTGAATAAACGCTGCAGCCTACACCTGCCTACATACTTGTGTGGTAATTTAAGGCAGAACGCTGCACCAATTGCTTCTCTACCTGCCCCTTCAGTTATGCGTTGCAGAGAGAGTCCTCATTTCTATTCGAGTAGCTTGGTAGTATGACACAAGTGAGCCTGGATCAATGCTACGATGGTTGCATGCTTCCATGTCTATTAGATGCAATAAAATAAAAAAGATGAATGATTCAGGTGTTTGAGAAACATCAAGAGTCAATTGTCAGCAGCTGGAGAAACGGCGTAGGCTGTTATAAGAGACTGCCATGCGATCAATGTAGTTTGTTATGATTAAGCGCTAAGGAGCATCAATGCATCAACCTTTTTCTCCCCCCACTGTGTCATTTTTATTATTTTATGTTGCTTTGTTTAGCTGTTATGCATTAGAAGTGGAGTGTATTTTGGAGCACAATCCTATGGATCTTATTTATTACATACATGTACAGCTCTGTGAGCCGGGTTAGCACCAGATTAGAATGTGTATGATGTGTGTTAATAAGTGGACTAAACTGAAGCAGCATTCCCTATGTTGTTCCATTGCTGCTACTCATGACTGAGAATATATTCATAAATTAAACAGAAATAATTCTTAGAATGTGGTCTTTAATATGTACTGTATATACATGTTTCTAGTATTTACCACAGTGTCCTGACATCACACTTAACTTCTTCATTGGATAGGTAGCAATAGCTTTTATTTTTTTTAAGTATGGACATCACAGAGTGTTATGTTTAGACAATACAGTGGATGTGCTAAGGTGGTAAAGGAATTGTAAAGGCAGAAAGTTTTTTATCTTAACCACTTAAGACCCGGACCAAAATGCAGCTAAAGGACCTTGCCCCTTTTTGCGATTCGGCACTGCGTCGCTTTAACTGACAATTGCGCGGTCGTTTGACGTGCCTCCCAAATATTATCGGCGTCCTTTTTTCCCCACAAATAGAGCTTTCTTTTGGTGGTATTTGATCACCTCTGCGGTTTTGATTTTTTGCGCTATAAACAAAAATAGAGCGACAATTTTGAAAAAAATTCAATATTTTTTACTTTTTGCTATAAAAAATATCCCCCAAAAATATATAAAATGTTTATTTTTTTTCCTCAGTTTAGGCCGATATGTATTTTTCTACCTATTTTTGGTAAAAAATCGCAATAAGCGTTTATCGGTTGGTTTGCGCAAAATTTATACTACTACTATTACTAATAGCGGCGATCAGCGATTTTTTTCGTGACTGCGATATTATGGCAGACACTTCGGACAATTTTGACACATTTTTGGGACCATTGTCATTTTCACAGCAAAAATGCATTTAAAATGCATTGTTTACTGTGGAAATGACATTTGCAGTTTGGGAGTTAACCACAAGGGGGCGCTTATGGGAAAATATGTGACCTGAAGTGTGTTTACAACTGTAGGGAGGTGTGGCTGTAGGTGTGACGTCATCTAGTGTGTCCCCCTATAAGAGGGATGACACGATCGATGCTGCCGCCACAGTGAAGAACGGGGAAGCCGTGTTTACACACGGCTCTCCCCGTTCTTCAGCTCCAGGGACTGATCGGCGCACTCCAGCGGCGATCGGGTCCGCGAGTCCTTCGGTCCCGGTGCTTCGGACCAGGTCACGGGAGCACGCTGCGGGTGCGCGCCCGTGACCCACGGCTGGGTACTAGCATAGCACGTTCCTGTACGTGCATGTGCCCAGCCGTGCCATTCTGCCAACGTATATGTGCAGGAGGCGGTCCATAAGTGGTTAATGCATTCTAAACATTTTTTACTTGAGAAAATACGCATTTGCTTCCATGTTTGGTGTGCTGTTATAAAGTAATGGCACCCAAAGTGCAACTAGTTCATTTTAGGTGTCTAAAGGTACCATACACTATACAATTTGATTGTGCTATCTCCTTTATATTTACGAAGACTATATAATAAGAGGACACAAAGATCTATTCAATCACTTTATATCCAGTCAGGCAGGCCCTTGCACTACACAGTTGATTGTAGATTCAAAGGAGATTGTAGAATCAGATTGTATAGTACAGTGTTTTTCAACTCCAGTCCTCAAGGCACACCAACAGGTCAAGTTTTCAGGATTTTCCTCAGATGAAATGGCTGTGGTGATTACTAAGGCAGTGAAACTGATCAAATCACCTGTGCAAAATAATGGAAAGCCTGAAAACATGACCTGTTGGTGTGCCTTGAGGACTGGAGTTGAAAAACACTGGTATAGTATATGGTAAGCTTTATAGACTTCCAGGGACATACTTCTCCTATTTTCAATTCCTATTTTCAGTGCTACAGCTCTGCTCCACATAGGCTGTTATGTGATCGCTCAGCTCCTGCACAGTCTGCCAAATGAACGATCTATGCAAGAAGAGGGTAAGGGACAAAAAGATTGATCAGAACAGGAAGACGCTGTCTGTGGGTGTGTTATTGAGGTTAGTTGCTGAACTTTTTGCCTTAACAGTTTTGACATCTCAAGGGGATTGCACACAAATCTTTCAGAGTTTACAAACAGCAATAAGTTGACCAATAATCAAAGAAATGCCACGCTAACCACTGTGAACAACCTTGCCTTGTTTTGCAATAAATCCAATGCACATTAATAAACTCTAAGGCCTCGTACACACGATCAAATCTGTCTGCTGGAAACGGTCTGCTAGACCGTCCCAGCAGACAGATTCGATCGTGTGTACGGCCGAGCCGACGGATTTGGCCACCCGACAGATTTCAAAGCATGCTTTGAAATCTATCGGGTGGCAATCCGTCCGCCCGACATGTCTGCTGGTTAGTACACTTACCAGCAGACATGTCGTCCCGCACCGCCGCCGAATGGATTCGGCGCATGCGCGGAAGTGTTTTACTTCCTGGTGCGGTGACGTGGCGGCGTCAACGTCACCGCCACGTCATCGACACATCAACGCCGTCTGCTGGCGTGGATTTTGGTTTGCTCGTGTGTACACGCGAGCAAACCAAAATCCTGACAAACAGATTTGTTCAAATTGGTCGGTCCGACCGATTTGAACAAATAGATTGCCTCGTGTGTACGAGGCCTTAAGTGATCTGTGCATGATATTCTCCGTGATTAAACTTCCTTTAAAAACAACAACATATACATATCAAATATTCCTTCAATATTAATGAACAGTGAATAATACAAAGTGCTACGTGCCAAATAAAATAAGTATAATTATTATATTTTAATATACATTAAAGTGAAAACAAAAATAATAAATAATAAATAATCAATAAAGTCAATAAGTGATTTCCAATAGATCCTGGAGAATAAAATGGTGGTATATACAATTTATTTATGTTGCACTATAATTGCATATAGTTTCACCCCTGCATCTACTACCTTTTGTATCACCGCCCCCTCCCTAGAATGTAAGCTCTATGAGCAGGGCCCTCCTGTACCTTCTGTATTGAACTGTTCTGTAATTGTGTTGTCCCCCCTTTACATTGTAAAGCACAGCGTAAACTGTTGGTGCTATATAAATCGTGTATAAGAATTAAAAATTCACGTGCCTTTAAACCCTTCCTGACCAGCTGCCGCAGTTGTACTGCGACAAGTTGGCTCCCCTGGGTGAAATGATGTTACCTCACGTCGGTTCGCCGCTTGACCACTAGAAGGAGCGGAGTCGATGAAAGTGCCCGGCGATGACCACCAGGTACCCGCGAACGCTAGTGACAGAGCAAGAACCGGGACCTGTGTGTGTTTTATGTTTGTTTTATGTATATATTTTTCTAATCTTACTTCACCAACTTAGACTATTGTGTTATGATCCATCACATATAATTCTGATTAAAACAACATTAAACTAAAGGCTGTAATGTAACAAAATAGGTAAAAATCCAAAGGGGTGAATACTTTTGCAAAGCACTGTACATGTGTAAATTGACAGGGCTATATAAGTACCTGAAATAAATTAATAAAATAATGGGTTTGTGGCATGCATGTGCAATAGGAAAATAAGCCAACCAAGTACTTTTCTTTATAAATACCGTTTGGCATTGGGTAGCAATGCACAGTGAAGATTGTGGGAACATGGAGGAAGGTAAGTATTTTAACAGATGGGTTGCACTCAGAAGGGTGGGGAGAGGAGAGGCACTTAAAGGACAATGAAATGCATCTATTGAAATAATGCTGCTACCCCAAAATAGCCCTCAATGATAAACAGGTTGAGATAGAGACTCATGTGCTCAGATGGCGCCAGAACTCAGTAGACATGTGCGTTCCCGTTCGTAATGAATAGATTTTCGTACAAATTTGTTAGTATTTGTACATTCGGATCAATTCGAACATCTGAAAAGCTGAAAGAACCAAAATGCGAAAATTGAGGAATTACGAATAAGCAAAATAATGAACAAGCGAAAATACGAACGTACGATTGGACAATATTACTAAAATACGAAACACCGAAACAGCAAAATAACGAAAATGACATCTATAACGAACGATTTGCATTCCGTATTTTAAATCCTTTGTCTGTTGGTAATTTCTTATATTCGTATTTTCATTCGTATGTTCGTATTTTCATTTGTGTGTTCTGGAAATCCGTTTCTTTGTCTGTTTTGTGTACTCGTATCGTTCTTTTGAATGGACACTGTGCAGTGTAGTTAGTGAGTGATGTATCTTACTTAATATCTTAGCCAATCAGCTTATCTCTTTTGTGCTGAGTCACATTGGACAGTGTAAAGCCTCGTACACACGATCGGACTTCAAACAATCTTTTCCGTGGATTTTTGTCGGAAGGGAGTTGGCCGGACTTTTGGAACCGAAAAAGTTTGTCCGATGGAGCGTACACACGTCGGATTTTTTGGAAAATGCTCATTTTGAAGTATGTTGGCAAAAAGTCAGACCGTGTGTACGGGGCTTAAGAGAAAGTCTATTTTAATATGGATTAGCCACTTGTTGAAAATTAAACTAAAATACGAGATTGCGAATGACCGCGCCGCAATGTATTTACGAAAGTACAAAATTACGAATCCATTAAACAAAATTATTATCTAACAAAATTACGAATTTCGAATCAACTAAACTAAATTAGACAGAATTCCGAATCATTCAGTTTAAACTAAAATAAAACTGTTACGAAAATACGAACGGGTCCGAATAGTAAAACTTGCGTCTTACGAATTACAAACGGGTCCGAATAGGAAATCTTGCATCTTACGAAATTACGAATCTTTACGAATGTTCTCATGTCTAGTACTCAGGCTTCCAAATGTCCAATTAAAGGAAAACAATCCGACACCGCAATGTCTCAAAAATAAAACATATACAGCATACCCCGCTTTAAGTACACTCGCTTTACATACACTCACGAGTAAGGACATACCTGTGAGTGTATTGTAAAGTGACTCTCAAGCTAAAGCTGCAGCTGAGTAATCTGTGCACGGATAGTTCAGATTCCCCGCTACTTGGAAACGCACTCCCTGACCCCCCCACTACAGTCCCTGACACCCCTCTATAGCCCCTGACATCCCCCACTACAGACCCTGACGCCCCAGAAGTGATAAAAGGTAATGCTTTACTTTAAGTACATTTTCTTTTTACATACAAGCTCTGGTCCCATTGTGTTCCTAAAAGTGGGGTATGCCTGTACGATTTAATTTAAGCCATCCAATAAATTAAATCAATACCTGTAATAATTGTAGGTATCGATTAATTTTATTGTATGGCGATAAAAAAAAGTTTGTTTTTAATTTTTGAAAAATTGCGGTAAAGGACAACTACACTGCAAAATGCTGTTGTCCTTTAAGCCATGTGAACATAGAGAGCCCCCTGACAGTGTTAATTTTCCCAACCCTTGGTGCCATCCGTTTTACTGAATAGCTTGTTTTTGCACTGCGTGGGTTTCCTCCGGGTACTCCGGTTTCCTCCCACACTCCAAAGACATGCTGGTAGGTAAATTGGATCGTCCAAAAAAATTGACCCAGTATATATGTATATATGTGTGTATGACTGTGTGTCCATAGCGTGTCAAGATCCTACGGGGTAAAAATGACCGCACCAGCCAAGCAGACACTGGCTGGAAAAAGCGCCCAGAGGCGATTCAGTTCGCATGCGTTGCGCTATACAAGTCATTCATTCGTTCATTCGTTCATTCGTTGCAGATTGGAGAACAAAATGAACAAAGATAAAAAAAAAAAAAAATGTAATAAAACCTAATCAATATGCTGTTTACTAACTTTTTATGTATCTCACATACTAATGTTTCATGTATTAATCACACGCAGCAGCAAAAAAAAAAAAAAAAGTATTTTTGTGATAGCGGCCATTAAGTCCCTTCTATTCTTTCAAACCGTTGTATCTTCCACTCCATAAAGTCACACATGCTTTAATTTAATGCCTTTCAAGTATTAAGATCGTTGCTATGCCAAAAACAATTAAACAAAGGTTCCAGGATAATTTATACCCCCATCACTGTCAAAATTCTTAAAACAACTCTCATAATCAAGTGTCCTCTCACCTAAACCCCCACAAGCTATTAAAATCAATCTATACAGATTATTATCACATCTGTAACAAGCTGTAACACACATTGATGTAGATTTGCTTTAATTGAATCAGATCCCAGGTTATTAAAGTGGTCCGAGAGAGAATTCTCGTAGAAGTTTTTACAGATTCTTCCCCCAGCATTCCTGTGGCAGAAACTCACATCATTTGCTTTAGTATGCCTGGTTCAGCTTTGCATTTTTGATAGAATGCCGAGGGGATACTGACAAAGTTGTATAACATATTAGTAGACAAAATCAGCAGTAATCCATATTTTACAGGCTAACCTGTTGTGTTTGGGATTAGCAGTCTACCACAAATGACTGTTACATGCATTAATTCTAAAATCGCTCTACATTCACACTTTAGGCACTTTTACAAGGTGGATAAATTATACTTGGAAAACTGTGGTTAACTTTAAATGAGGCAGCAATGTGACTGTGTGGTTTGCACTCTGTCCTTACAGAGCTGGTGTCCTGGGCACAGTTTCTACAAGAGATCCTGGGGGAATTCCAGTAAATAATTTACAGGTTTCCTGGGTCCAGGGCACAGTTTCTACAAGAGACATTGGGGGAATTCAGTAAAGGATTTGTAGGTTTCCTGGGTCCTGGGCCCAGTTTCTGCAAGAGACGCTGGGGGAATCTGGTAAAAAATGTCCACGTTTCCTGGGCTCTGGGCCCAGTTTCTACAAGAGATGCTGAGGGAATTTAGTAAATGGTTTACAGGTTTCCTGGGTCCTGGGCCCATAATGACAGTGTGCGGTATGTACAGGAGAAGAGTGTGGAGGATATTACAGTGGGCGGTATGTACAGGAGAGGAGTGTAGAGGGTATTACAGTGGGTGGTATGTACAGGAGAGCAAAAAATCACACCCAACAAAAAGGCCCCCACATCCATTATTTTATATCATAATTAAAACTAAAATTAAATTTATTAGTAAGTCAGACAACAGCAACAGCACCCCCACTTCACATCATGATCCTTTTTTGTGCTCCTATTTTTCCCTGCTCAGTAGGAAGGAGATTGCCCCACCCCCCAATCACAAGGATGGTCAGCAGGTTATTGTGCCAGCTAGTATCCACTCAGAACTAAGCTATCAATTTGGTATTGACTTACTTAGGGCCTATTTGATAATAGTAAAAGCATAATCCAGTAAATAACACCATAAATGTCATGGTGTTTATAGAAAAGAATAATACTAGATAACAGTAATTATTTGGTTAAAAGATAATTACTTGTCTAAAGTAAAGAAAAACTGAAGTCTGGTCAAAGACCAATAAACTGAGCCGCAAGTTGGGAACTATAGGTAAAGCTGCATTGTAATACATGTAGCGGTGTCTTTTCCTTTCTCCAAAAATATCATAGCTCCAAAAACCACAAAGCTGAAAAGAGAGTTTAATTGTTGGACTGGCTTCCTAGGCCACTTGGCAAAACAACCAGTTGCCTTTAGGCATTGCTCAGCAAGTTAGTTTAACTAAAGCAATAAGACTTTGTTAATTCCTTCCATTTACCCTGTTTCCTGTTCTAAAAATCCATTCTATTTAGTCAATGTTGTAATACTGCTGTTTTGATTTTTCAACTTGATATGTATAGTGGTTTATATATTATACATATGTTGCGCTAATCTGATCAGCTTCTGGTATCTACTGTATAACATTGCAAAAAAAATTCATGCACCTCCAGTTTGAATCTCAGCATTTGGAATTGCGGCAACCAGCATCGTGTAAAGTATGTCGCCCAAAAGAAAGTCAGGAGCTACTTTTGGGCGACATATTTCACGTGATGTGGGTTTCTGCAATTGCAGCGCGAATTATCTTGCCGCAATGGCGGCAGACCCACACTGAACTTTTAGGTGTAATTCAAATGAATGCTATTTCAAAGGTCAGTCCTGCGATTTGTTATTCTAACATCAACGTTTCCCAAACGCGTAAAATCTCACACAATTCCAAAATGCTGAAGTGCGAATGCAATGCTAAAATATAAAAATCATAAAGTGATATTGGCTCTTACTGTGTTAAATTGTTGCATTTCTTTCCAAAGCTATAGTTTGTACATTTTATCTCTCAAAATACTCTCTTCTCAAATTTCTGTACATTAGTGGCTCTATCAACTTGCAGGGCACCATGGAGACACCCTTGTGTCCATGCTCCTGGTTGGACATTAGTCTAATAATGTGTATGCAAGACTGATGGACAGCTTCATCGGAATTCACATGAAAAATTCCATCGGACTTTATTTCATTGGAAATCCAATCATGTGTATGCGGCTTTATGATCGCGGCGATACCTCACATGTATGGTCTGAACACTGTTTTCATATGCGGTTGCCACTAACGTATGCATTCTCTTCTGCAAGCGAACTCGGCGGGACAGGGAGCGTTAAAAAAAAATGTATTTATTTTGCTTTTTTTTTTTTTTTTTTTACACTGTTAAAAATATAGGGCCAGATTCTCAAAAGAGATACGGCGGTGTATGTCCAGATACACTGTCGTATCTCTGTTTCTTGCCCTGTGTATCTATGCGACTGATTCCTAGAATCAGTTACGCATAGATTTGGCGTAGATCCGACTGGCGTAAGTCACTTACACCGTTGGATCTTAGATGTAATTCTACGCTGGCAGCTAGGTGGCGTTCCCATCGATTTCAGCGTTGAATATGCAAATGAGCATGATACGCCGAATCCCGAACAAAGTTGTACGCCGTCAACGTAGTTTACGTAGTTTGCGTACGCGTAAGGTTACCCCTGCTATATGAGGGGTAACCTTGCATAGGTCCGGCGTAAGGCATGTTAAGTATGGACGTCGGGACAGCGTCATGTTTTTCCGTACGTTAATTACATTGCAGTCAAAATCAATGTATTTGTGGCTTACTATGGAGCATGCGCAGTGGGCTACGTTTAGGGCCGGCGTATGCGCAGTTTGTTCGGCGCGGGTCCGTGCTTAATTCAAATACAGCACACCCCCCTCCTTCCCTATTTGAATTACGCGGCCTTTCGCCGTCCCCTTTACGCTACACCGCCGCAAATTACGGGGCAAGTGCTTTGAGAATACAGCACTTGCCCGTAAATAGTGCAGAAGCGTAGCGTAAAGGCGATATGCTAGGCTACGCAAAACAAGGGCAGATCTATGAGAATCTGGCCCATAGTCACTTTTTTTCCTTTTTACAAGGAATGTAAACATCCCTTGTAATAGAAAAGACCTCAAAAAGACCTCAGATCTCATATTAACACATATTAAAATGCATTAAAAAAAAGTGATCATGCTTTGCTGGGGGTGTTCACCTTCCTCTGGATCAACTGTGGGTATAGGATTGGGTATATGGGATTGCATGGTTAATTTTATTTATTTTTTGTTATTGATTGAACTAGGTGGATTTTGTAACTATAACATTATTCCTCTAGGCCTGCTTATAATGTCTTTTGACAAAAACTACAATATTAAACAAACTAAAAGACAAGTTCAATATGTAAAAAAATAAATACAGCAAAAAGAAGAACAACCTTCTCAGTGTAATATGGAAACTCCACTAATTAGGTACCTCTGCTAGGTATCTGAGAGAAGCTAAAGCTGGCCATAGATGAGTCAGTTTTTTTCATTTAAACAGTGGACTGAAAAAAAAACTGATCCGATTCCCTTGTATACATATTAGAGGAAGATGGGGGAACCTCTGAGCTTTGTCTTTGTATTCTGACAGCGAGGAGACCTCCCCGCCATCAGAATACAAGGATCAGTGCTGATGCCTATTGCCTGGGGCGCTTATCGAGTAAAAAAAATATACAAATGGGTGTACCTGTACGTCCTTTTGAATTTACCGCCTAGCGGATGCACACACCCCCGTGAGAGCTTGCCCGCGGGTCCTGCAAAATCGATCTTTGTCGGTGCCCCTCGATTGTGGCGAGGAGAGGCAGAATGGGGAGATGTAAATAAGGCATTTCCCTGTTCTGCCTAGCCACATGACAGGGATCTACTGTGATCTCTGTAATGTTGTAGTGAGCCCACCCCCTACAGTATAGTGTCTGAAGTAAATGTACAGTATACATTTACTTCAGACACTACAACCCTATCGTTGGGAAAAGACTTATCGCTGGCTTTCCCTTGACGTGGTATCACTGTACACGTCGATACCCCATGATGTAGGCCTTCGTGCTACCGAATATTTCCTAAACCAAGATCCATTCCTCAACCCTCGGAAGGCACATTTTTTATTGGATATGCTCAAATTTTGTCTCACACATAATTATTTTGAAAACAACGGTGAGTTCTTTATTCAGACCCAAGGCACCGCTATGGGCGCTAATTTTGCACCCAGTTATGCAAATTTAACCATGGGCCATTGGGAATCTTTGTACATTTGGAGCAACAATCCCTTTTCTTCTCATCTTGTATACTTTGGCCGATACATAGATGATATAGTAATCATCTGGGATGGTCCAGACACCCTAATTCCCAGATTCCTGGAACACTGCAATTCCAACAATATGGGCCTATTATTTACAGCAGTCACAGATGAAAAAACCTTATCCTTTTTTGAAAATACTACCATCTGTGCCCAAAAATTTTGTCAAGCCTACTGCTGGTAACTCTTTCCTTCATTTTGGGAGTTGTCACCATCCACGGTGGATAAAGAATATCCCGAAAAGTCAATTCTGCCGATTGAAGCACAATTGCACAAGACAGCAGGACTACGTCACCCATGGCCTTAAACTTAGGGAAAAGTTTTCCGAAAAAGGTTATCCTGATGATCTAATAGAAGGTGCATTCCAACACTATTCCACTACTGATTTAGTCCCCAAAATCCCAAAAACACAGGATAGAAATGAAAATTCCCAACCAGTGCGCTTTGTGACACAATTCCACAGTCAATTTAGACAAATGGAGAGAATCTTGGCCAAACACTGGCCTATACTTAAAGAGGACCCACATCTAAAATCCTCTCTGTCAGAACGCTCGACGGTGAGTTATAGAAGAGCTAAAAATTTAAAGGCGAGCATAGCGCCGAGTAAAATTTATAATAAAATCAAAAGAAATACTGCCTCTCCCTCTCTAACATTCTTTCACATCAAAGGGATGTACCAGTGTAGGAAAGCCCGCTGCCTCACCTGTCCCCATGTTACGCATCAACAAAAGGATTTTACTTGCAGGGGCAAGTAGTATACTTTGCCGGACTTTTTCACATGTTCTTCTGAATATGTGGTATACTGCCTAACTTGCCCTTGTGGCCTCTTCTATGTAGGCCGTACCATTCTGACCCTACTGAAGAGGTTTGGCGAGCACCGTAACTTTGTTGAGAGAGGTCTCGACAAGTACAGTTTCGCCAGACATTTTAAAGAATTTCACCAAGAATCCTCTTCTGAACTCCGGGTCTGGGTTATAGAGGCTATCTCCAGGTCCCTCCCACAAGCTGAAAGATATAAGAAATTGTGTGAAAGGGAAAACGACTGGATTTTTACCTTAGATTGTTTGTCGCCCCGAGGGTTAAATGAGGGCCTTGAAATCAATATTTTACTCTAATAATTTTTTCAATATTTTAATATACTTTAATATTCTGAACCGACATTGTGTCCTAATATTTATTAGGAGTGGGATAAAGATATTTCGAGGAGACCTCCCCGCCATCAGAATACAAGGATCAGTGCTGATGCCTATTGCCTGGGGCGCTTATCGAGTAAAAAAAATATACAAATGGGTGTACCTGTACGTCCTTTTGAATTTGCCGCCTAGCGGATGCACACACCCCCGTGAGAGCTTGCCCGCGGGTCCTGCAAACTCGATCTTTGCCGGTGCCCCTCGATTGTGGCGAGGAGAGGCAGAATGGGGAGATGCCTATGTAAATAAGGCATTTCCCTGTTCTGCCTAGCCACATGACAGGGATCTACTGTGATCTCTGTAATGTTGTAGTGAGCCCACCCCCCCTACAGTATAGTGTCTGAAGTAAATGTACAGTATACATTTACTTCAGACACTACAACCCTATCGTTGGGAAAAGACTTATCGCTGGCTTTCCCTTGACGTGGCATCACTGTACACGTCGATACCCCATGATGTGGGCCTTCGTGCTACCGAATATTTCCTAAACCAAGATCCATTCCTCAACCCTCAAATTTTGTCTCACACATAATTATTTTGAAAACAACGGCAAGTTCTTTATTCAGACCCAAGGCACCGCTATGGGCGCTAATTTTGCACCCAGTTATGCAAATTTAACCATGGGCCATTGGGAATCTTTGTACATTTGGTGCAACAATCCCTTTTCTCCTCATCTTGTATACTTTGGCCGATACATAGATGATATAGTAATCATCTGGGATGGTCCAGACACCCTAATTCCCAGATTCCTGGAATACTGCAATTCCAACAATATGGGCCTATTATTTACAGCAGTCACAGATGAAAAAACCTTATCCTTTTTAGATCTAGAGCTTTTCTTTGAAAATACTACCATCTGTGCCCAAAAATTTTGTCAAGCCTACCGCTGGTAACTCTTTCCTTCATTTTGGGAGTTGTCACCATCCACGGTGGATAAAGAATATCCCGAAAAGTCAATTCTGCCAATTGAAGCACAATTGCACAAGACAGCAGGACTACGTCACCCATGGCCTTAAACTTAGGGAAAAGTTTTCCGAAAAAGGTTAGCCTGATGATCTAATAGAAGGTGCATTCCAACACTATTCCACTACTGATTTAGTCCCCAAAATCCCAAAAACACAGGATAGAAATGAAAATTCCCAACCAGTGCGCTTTGTGACACAATTCCACAGTCAATTTAGACAAATGGAGAGAATCTTGGCCAAACACTGGCCTATACTTAAAGAGGACCCACATCTAAAATCCTCTCTGTCAGAACGCCCGACGGTGAGTTATAGAAGAGCTAAAAATTTAAAGGCGAGCATAGCGCCGAGTAAAATTTATAATAAAATCAAAAGAAATACTGCCTCTCCCTCTCTAACATTCTTTCACATCAAAGGGATGTACCAGTGTAGGAAAGCCCGCTGCCTCACCTGTCCCCATGTTACGCATCGACAAAAGGATTTTACTTGCAGGGGCAAGCAGTATACTTTGCCGGACTTTTTCACATGTTCTTCTGAATATGTGGTATACTGCCTAACTTGCCCTTGCGGCCTCTTCTATGTAGGCCGTACCATTCGGACCCTACGGAAGAGGTTTGGCGAGCACTGTAACTTTGTTGAGAGAGGTCTCGACAAGTACAGTGTCGCCAGACATTTTAAAGAATTTCACCAAGAATCCTCTTCTGAACTCCGGGTCTGGGTTATAGAGGCTATCCCCAGGTCCCTCCCACAAGCTGAAAGATATAAGAAATTGTGTGAAAAGGAAAGCTACTGGATTTTTACCTTAGATTGTTTGTCGCCCCGAGGGTTAAATGAGGGCCTTGAAATCAATATTTTACTCCAATATTTTTTTCAATATTTTAATACTTTAATATTCTGAACCGACATTGTGTCCTAATATTTATTAGGAGTGGGATAAAGATATTTTGATATCTTTATCTTTAATATCTTTTTAAACACCTATTCTAAGAAATATTTTCTATATAATAATTCCCGTTTGATATATCCCAACTCTGAAGTATGTCCACATACCTGTATGTTCCACATGCAGGTAGGTTATATATGTTCCCTTAGAATTTTTAATTGTTAATTTTAAATTTTTAATTCTATTTTTATTTCCATTTATTTTGCACATTCCCTGTGAGGTTTTAGTGCATTAGACTAAGCATCTTTATGGATTTTTTTCACTATCTATATTGCCATAATATGCTTTCTAATATACCCAGTTCCAACTATTATCTTCTTTTTATATTTCATTCAATTAATTATTTTAAGCTTAGAAGTGTGTCTTTTTATCCTGTGACCTTTGTATGTGATGACCCGGTATCGACTCTTTTTCGTGTGTAGTTCCCAACCAATCAGCTCCGTTCGAGCTATACTTATGTCCCTTAACCAACATGGCCCCCATAGAGCCTGACGAAGAGGCACGCAAGCCTCGAACGCGTGCACCGCCCCGTGACCCATCCCGGAAGTGACGTTCCGCTGTTTTAGCGTTCCTTGGCTGCAGTCCTCTGCTACTACGCGGCTGTTACACGGCTTCCTTGTCGTTTCCTGGTCCTGCAGCGTCGATTGACCATCCAGGGACCCTCACATAAGGTCGTGACTTGTATGTGCCGGAGGAATCACCTGCCGAGTGCTTCTCCTTGCAAAGAGAATTACTACCATCCTACCATCACTTCCAGCGGACCTCACCTATCCGGGATCCCATACACGGATGACTTTGTATTGATACGCCCCAAAATTATGCATGTTTGTAAGTACCCATCTCATATGAATTCATTTGTTTATTCATTCTTAATAAATGCAATACTACGCTTAGAGGGCGCCACTTTCTTTGTTCCCCCAACAGTTAGAACATATTTAACACCTTGATTGCCCCCTAGTATTTAACCCCTTCCCTGCCAGTGTCATTTATACAATCAGTGACTATTTGTAGCTCTGATTGCTGTATGAATGTCAATGGTCCCAAAATAGTGTCAAAAGTGTCCGATGTGTCCACCATAATGTCGCAGTCCCGATAAAAATCACCGCCATTGCTAGTAAAAAAAATAATAATAAAAATGCCATAAATTATCCCCTATTTTGTAGACACAATGGCCCAGATTCACAGAGCGATTACGCCTGCGCAACAGGAGATGCGCGTCGTAAGTCTAAATGTGCGTGTTCGTTTCGATGCACGGCATCCCCAAAACGAAGATACGCAAAAAATCTACTTTTTTTGGTCCAGCGTAATTTCGTTAGACTGGCACATCCGTCCGCGCAAAACTGCGCTAGACAGACCATTGATTTGCTAGTCAAATATGCTAATGAGGGACTTACGGGGATCCACAAAAGAACGTTGGGGCAGCGCAGGCTACGCAGTGTGCGCAACAGCAAAATGTCCTGTCTAAAATTAGACCATATAAAAGCTGGTCTAAAAAGAGAAAAAAAGTCTACTTGTTAGATAAAGCAACACTGTTAGTGAGGAGCTCAGCAGTCACACGTGTTGCACAACAATCTGTATGCCAACATGCCAGGGGCATCGTCGCGCATAGCTATACTACTGACTTTAGATGAGCAAAGAAGGAGGAGGGCATGGAGGATGGCACGGGAGAGGATATACCGCACCCGCATAGACCTGTTTGGCATGAGTGATTCTGAGGTGTATCGCATCTTCAGATTCACCCCTCATGCCATCCTGGAATTAACCACAACCCTGCAGGAGGACATCACCAGCCCAACACAACGCTCACATGCAGTGCAGCCACTGGTCAAGGTCATGGCAACACTCCATGTCCTTGCCAGTGGCTCTTTCAGTGTACAAGTGGAGTGGTGGCTGGGATGTCACAATCCTCCATGAGCAGATGTGTGCACCAGGTTGTCCCTGCATTCTGAGGGAAGAGCAGCCAGGAGACAGCTCACATTGGGCATCTTTGCACGTTAAACACACACATTAATCATGACACAATGAGAATGCATGCATGCACACCACTGTGGTCCCTAGCACACACACCCCACATCACATCAAATTGGATTGGCACCAGTCCACCATGCTGGACTTGTGAGCAGCAAAGCCACGCCAAGGCTCCAATTATGTCACTGTACATTCATACACCATTCACACGGACCTGGGGATCACTTCTCCCTGGTCCTGGGGAACCCTTCTCCACCAAAATTGAGGGTGACACCCCTTTTCCGGCAGGAATGTCACCCCCACATTCAAACAGCATTCACAACCCAAAAAAAAAATGACCAGCAAAATCAAAAAATTTCCAGCCAAAAAAAAATAAAAAAATAAAGGGGAAAAAAAAAAGTATTGCCCTTGACGTGAGCCACGCCTGGGGCGCCCCCGGCCACGGCTCCGGCTCCTCAGGGGAGAGTCATGGGGGAGGAGGAAAACCGGGGAAGGAGGAGCAGCCCCTGATCTCTGCCCACCTGGCGGCCTGCCCTCCAAGGCCACGGCTATTCTGTCCAGGGCAGCACCTAGTGTTGCCGTGTTGGCCTGGATAGCCTGGGTGAGGGCCCTCACATCCTGCCCAACGCCTGCTGATGTCATCTGCAGTTCGTTTAGGCAGGTTGTGAAAGCCCGGGAGTGGGAGTCCAGGTTCCCCAGCGTATCCCTGATGGAGGACAGGCTCTCCTCCATCCGCACCAATGTCTGGCTGACCTGTCCCAGATGGCGGGTCTGGAGGAACTGGTCCCTTCTCAGAGTGGCGGGCAGGAGATCGGCCACCCCCCTGGTCTTCTGGGATGACTTCCTGCCTCCAGCTGATGCTTCTGGCCGGGGAGAAGGGGAGGCCCTTGGGAGGGGAGCCATGTTGGGGGAGGAGGGGGGGGCTCCCCCTTAGGGAGGGCTGCCTGCTGCCAGCCAGAGGGGAAGAGTCCTCAAAAACCAAAAGTCCAGTGCCTGACATGGACTCCTCCTCCTCATGAATCTCCTCCTCCTCAACCTCCTCCTCCTCCTGTTCAACCTCCTCCGCGGACTCTGGCCTTGTCGGGGGGGCCTCATTAGGCTGCTGTCCTGGGGATGGTGCGGTCAGGCCAGATGGCCCTGCACCCTCCTGCACATCTGTGGATGATACAAAACATTCACAGGTTGGAGGATCCACACACTTGCCACATATTCCCTTTCCCCCCCTCCCCCACACATGCTACACACCTGATATTAAAACAAATACTCACCTGGCACCACGGGCTCCGGACTTGAGTCAAAGCCGGGCAGGCCCTCAACTTCATGCCGATGAAAGGTCAGGGCCACCGCACGCTCCTCCGCTGTCAGCCTAATACGGCATGCTGGGCCCCCTCCTGTGCCCCTGGCATGGGCAAGCATTTTGGACAGCTTCTGTTTGACCAGTAGTGTTGAGCGGAATATGCCATATTCGATTTCGCGATATTGCGTGAATATATAGAAGAATATTCGCGAATATTCGCTAATATCGAATATTCGTGATATTTTATCCAAAAAAAATTTTTGCGAAATTTCGCTAATGCAAAAATGATTGCGAAATTCTCATAAACGGAGATCATTTCCTGTATTACTAAACTAATATGCACTAAACACTAACTCTACACTAACTCTACTTAAAAGAAAGGAGAATAAGGGGGCAAAAGAAGGGCGGAGAAGATAATCGCGCAATATTCCTATTGCGCGATTATCTTCTCCGCCCTTCTTTTGCATCAGAGCCAATCAGAATTACTCGAATATTCGGCAAAAGGAATATTGCGCGATATTCCGAATATTTGAGTTGTTCTGATTGGCTCTGATGCAAAAGAAGGGCGCATCAGAGCCAATCAGAATAACTCGAATATTCGGCAAAAGGAATATTGCGCGATTATCTTCTCCACCCTTCTTTTGCATCAGAGCCAATCAGAATAACTTGAATATTCGGCAAAAGGAATATCGCGCAATATTCCTTTTGCCGAATATTCGAGTTATTCTGATTGGCTCTGATGCAAAAGAAGGGCGGAGAAGATAATTGCGCAATATTCCTTTTGCCGAATATTCGAGTTATTCTGATTGGCTCTGATGCAAAAGAAGGGCGCATCAGAGCCAATCAGAATAACTCGAATATTCGGCAAAAGGAAAATTGCGCGATTATCTTCTCCGCCCTTCTTTTGCATCAGAGCCAATCAGAATAACTCGAATATTCGGCAAAAGGAATATCGCGCAATATTCCTTTTGCCGAATATTCGAGTTATTCTGATTGGCTCTGATGCAAAAGAAGGGCGGAGAAGATAATCGCGCAATATTCCTTTTGCCGAATATTCGAGTTATTCTGATTGGCTCTGATGCAAAAGAAGGGCGCATCAGAGCCAATCAGAATAACTCGAATATTCGGCAAAAGGAATATTGCGCCATTATCTTCTCCGCCCTTCTTTTGCATCAGAGCCTATCAGGATAACTCGAATATTCGGCAAAAGGCATATCGCGCAATATTCCTTTTGCCGAATATTCGAGTTATTCTGATAGGCTCTGATGCAACAGAAGGGCGGAGAAGATAATCGCGCAATATTCCTTTTGCCGAATATTCGAGTTATTCTGATTGGCTCTGATGCAAAAGAAGGGCGCATCAGAGCCAATCAGAATAACTCGAATATTCGGCAAAAGGAATATCGCGCAATATTCCTTTTGCCGAATATTCGAGTTATTCTGATTGGCTCTGATGCAAAAGAAGGGCGGAGAAGATAATCGCGCAATATTCCTTTTGCCGAATATTCAAGTTTTTCTGATTGGCTCTGATGCAAAAGAAGGGCGGAGAAGATAATCGCGCAATATTCCTTTTGCCGAATATTCGAGTTATTCTGATTGGCTCTGATGCAAAAGAAGGGCCGAGTAGCTGATGCGATTCTTTTATGTTGCCGAAAATTCGCAATGCGAATTTTCGGCAACAGAAAAGAATCGCATCAGCTACTCGGCCCAGGGTCTCTCTCTAATCATACCAGCAATGCTTTTAGACGTCGATGGAGATCACTAGGATGTGATCTGTTTTAAAAATAAATTTGAAAAAATACGAATATTCGCCATAGCAAATATTCGCCGCAATATTCGAGATATTCGCGAATACTCGAATATGCAATATTCGTAGCGAATATTCGCAATGCGAATATTCGTGAGCAACACTATTGAGCAGACGACGGAGGTCATTAATCTTTTTGTCAATCCCAGACCGGGTCCGTGTCTCCCCCTCCCCCGCTGAATTGACCTGCTCAGTGATGAGGTCCAAAATCTCCCTCCTCCTGGCCGGGGTGGTGTTGGCACTGTCTGGGCCGTGGAGGAAACGCCCATAATCGCTAATGGCCCGGGCAAGAATTCTTTTTTCCCCCAAAGTAAAATTGAGTTTTCGCTTTCTCTCTGTCATACTTCCAAAAAAACTCACTCCCAGTCAACAAAAATCAGTCACAAAAACAAGCACAACCAATCAAGCAAGAACACACACAAAGAGAAAACTAACACCCAAAATATCACACAAGCACTCAGTAAAAAACAGTCACAAAAACAAACAGCAAAAATTCAGCAAGAAAACAAACGAACAGAAATATATCAAACAAACAGTCTCTCAAACACCTATCAAAAAACACTTTCAAAGATCTACTAACAAACACTTGATCACACAGAACACTAATCTGACAAATACAAAACACAACGCAATGAACAACAGGACAAAAGCACTTGGTTAAATGGGAAGGGACAAAGGGATGTACTTTTGCAATGCAAGTGCGTTTGTGTCTGTCTATTTATGCTGTCTGCGTAGTCCTTAGTCCATTTCCAATTTCACTGATTGCGCCGCTCCCGAGTTGTGAGCATGCGCACAGCGGAGCTGACCATGGTCTCCTTCAAGCACGCATGCGCGAGCTGGCCGGCCCTTCATTTGCATGGGGTCACGGCTCATTTCAATGTAACCCGCCCACGTCCTTCCCAATTTGAATTACTCCGCCTTACGCCTCTGAAATAACGTTACGCATGCGCAATTTTCTGCGCAAAAGCTACGAGAATAGGGTGATTACGCGGCTACATTGCGCAAGTCTAACGTAAAGGCGGTTCGCTACGCCGGTCCAATAATGCGCAGATGTACCTGAATCTGGGCCAATAACTTTTGCGCAAACCAATCAATATACACTTATTGAGCTATTTTTGACAAAAATATGTAGATGAATACATATCGGCCTAAACTGTGGAAGAAATTAGTTTTTTATATATTTTTGGGGATATTAATTATAGCAAAAAGTTCAAAATATTGCTTTTTTTTCAAAATTGCTGCTATTTTTTTGTTTATAGTGCAAAAAATAAAAACCGCAGAGGTAATCAAATACCACCAAAAGAAATCTCTATTTGTGGGGGAAAAAAACACGTAAATGTTATTTGGGTACAACGTCGCATGGCCATGCAATTGTCAGCTCAATTGACGCAGAGGCGTATCGCAAAAAATGCTCTGGTCAGGAAGGGGGTAAAACCTTCTGGGGCTGAAGTGGTTAAGGCAGCGCAAAGAACAATGATGATACGCAGAATGTAGTAATTATTAATAAAAAAAAAAAAAAAAACAGACCAGATTTTAGCTTTTAATTCCTGAGTAGGCATAGCTAGTAATGAGCATATGGAATGCCCCATATTGGGTAGGATCTATTAAGGGTATACTGGTTCCTTATTATAGTTTATCATCACCAGAAATGAAGGAACCAACCCCTATAATTTCCCTGCATTGTCTACAGCTAAATAAAAGCTTAAATCCCACTGGATCCTGCTCATTGGCTGACCTCTGGGGTAAGGGATTGCTTTAAAGGGGTTGAAAAGGTAAAAAAAATCCTAAATAGCTTCCTTTACCTTAGTAGTCCTCCTTCACTTACCTCATCCTTTCATTTTGCTTTTAAATGTCCTTATTTCGTCTGAGAAATCCTCACTTACGGTTCTTCTGTCTGTAACTCCACGCAGTAATGAAAAGGCTTTCTCCCTTGAGGGGGGAGGGGGAGAGCAGGAGTGTCAGGACACCCTCTAACACACAGCTCATTTCTCTATCTGCAATGTAGAGAGCATCCTGACTCTCCTGCTCGCCCCCTCCCCCCTCAAGGGAGGGAGTTACAGACAGAAGAACCGGAAGTGAGGGTTTCCGTGAATGGAAGCGAGTTTTGAAGGACTGGTTTGGTGATCGAGAGGTGAGTCTTGTGGATCACCGCTAGGCCTCCCCCTCTTTGCCCCACTCTGTTCTGCATTTGAATGTGATAGTTTGCTGGCACCAGTTCTCCCAGAATGGTGTTGCAATATGCTGTAAGCCAGCTTTCTGTGATAAGGAGGCAATCTAAATCATGTTGAAGAATGAAATCATAGATTTCTTGCCAATGTTTTACTGCCGATCTTGTGTTAACCAAAGTACATGATATGCGTTTGGGCTGGTGTGCCTGCATGCAGTTTTTTGCTGTTAATCGTCAATTGATTCTTAACAGTTGCTCATTCTTTAGAGCTTTTTTGGTGACCGTTGGAAGTGTAGAGGCGAGTTTCCCAGATGGTTTCTGCAGAGTATTTCAGATAACCCATGGTTGCAGAAAAAAAGTTAGTTGTTAGGATTTACATACCTTTTAAAGCGGAGCTATATAACAACATTTTACAATGATTTACTCACCCGAAATAGCTGTTGCTATGCGGAAGTCCGTAATCTGAATAATGCAACTATTCACAAGCTGAGACTTATACACGTTCACTTGTTATATTGTGACTCGCTCAATCCTACACTGAGTAGCTGCTTCAGCTCAACATGATCAGCATAGCTATGCTTCAAATGATCATGCTTCAATAATCTTGTATTATGAATATTAGCAACTTGGCCTAGGCACTTTGGGGTGTAATTTACTAAAAGTGAGAAATCTGATTTAACTGTGCATGGTAGCCAATCAACTGCTAACTTCTAACTAACTGGAAGCTGATTGGTTTCTATGCATAGCTGCACCAGATTTTGCACTCTGCAGTTTTAGTAAATCAACTTCTATATGTCATTAGATGCATATGTAGCATATACATGTAGCATGTAGCACTGATGTACCAAATACATGTAGCACTGACCTACTCAAGAGTTGTTGGATTTGTTTGGGCTTTCCACTCCCCCCAGTAGTGACCCACCCCATGACTGGATCTGGCAACTCACACCAGTAGGCATAACATTTATTTTTTTTTTTGGGGCAGTAAAAAGGCCTGTCAAGGAAGCTTCCAATAAACAGTTCCAACAATTGCAAGAATATCCAAAAATGAAATACAGGAACAATTGCAAGCATAGCAAAGTAGATACCATTAGTTTGCTTAGCTGCCTATGAAATGGCCCTGCCATAATGCATTGGGGAAGAGATGGGATTAAGATTAAAACACAGCAATTTCAGCAGTAACAACTATACATGTAAGTACTTTTATGGTACAAGATAGCATAAATAACAGTATATTCAACATTGCCAGCCTAACTACTGTCTAACCACTGGCAAGTAGAGTAACAAATAAACCTGTGGCCCATAAGATTTAGTTGGAGTGCTCATTCTTAAAATGAGGCTATTTGTAATCCACAAGAAAGAGAAGGGAGATATAATCACTTTAGGCAGAGCTCTGCTGGATGCATGCAAAGTGATAGCAGACCAGTAAAATAAAAAAAAGGCCCCCTTCACCACATCTATGCTTGATAGATGCTCACCTGATTATGGTATGTTCTCTAATGACCACCTCTGTAGACTGGAAGATAATAGATCACAGTGCATATGGCTGAATGATGGTGGATGAAAAGGTGTAAGCCATATTATACCTTGATGTCTGTGTGCTCTTATCATGCCCACAATCCCCCGGGATGCCCTTCTCTAGCATGCACCTTATTCTGGCTTTTGTCCTGGCTTTTATTCTAGAACTTCCTCTCTCTCCATTGTCAGCCTTCACAGCATATCTCTTGTCTCTCCCTCAGTCGCAGGCAGCTAAAGTCCCCCTCCCCCATCGCTCTCCTGCCAGGCTGCGCTAGTGTCCCTGGCTCATGTTGCAGGGGTTCTCTTCTCTCCCCAACATAGCCATGCCCTGTGTACAGTTCATGGGTCTTGGCAGCTGCTCCCCTCCCAGTGCCATGGACTAGATTACATTCCAGCAGTGGAAGCAGACAATCACATTCCTGCCTCCTTCGCTTATACCTCTGCCATCTATCAGTCAATGGTAAGGAAGAAAAGGAAAACTGTGGACCATAATGACAGAGGCCAGCCCGGACGGTGCTTCTGGGTATAGGGGCTGTCACCAGGGTTACATATATACCATACCTCTCAACATTTTGAAATGTGAATAAGGGACACCTACTACCGAACATATGTAGGCATAGGACCCTGCCACACCCCCTTAAATGAAAAAAAAAAAACAGATTAATTAAATCCACAAGAGCTTTTTTTTAACCACTACTATTCCTTTATATTGGCTGCTAAAATGTACAATTTTACAAATTTACATTAATTTAATTTGAATTAAAGGTTCAGCATTGGGAAACACTTTTTGAAAGATAAAACGCGCATTTTATATACAACTATGAGGATCAGCCTAAAATGAGGGACAAATGATGGGGAAAGAGGGGCAGAGGCACATTTCTCCAAATCAGGGACAGTCCCTTGAAATTAGTAACAGTTGGGAGCTATATATGTATATACCACTCAAAAGATACAGCTCTGTTACAGATATTGTTTGATGTGACCAAGTGTATAATGATAATTACTTCATTAGGCTCAAATCCAAAAGATAATGCACCAGGTGCAAGATAGTTATTTTCAAAAATGTGACAGTTGCTTTCAGCTGAATAATAAAACATTTGAAAATTAAAGCTACGACTGAAAAAAACGATACTTATCCTTGTGTAAAACTTTGTGACTTGGGCCCATAGTTCTTTATTGTTTTTTCATGCTTTCCTTTAGTGTTAACTTCAGTGTCATTATCTTCTGACTAATACTGGCAAAGCATGTAAAAATATCTAGCAATCACAGAGCTGTGCTATTAATCTTCATAGGTTCTTGTGTATCTTAGTATAATTTCATGTTCATAGGTGCCCCAGAGGTGTTATTGTCAGAGAGTAAAGGCGGCCATACACGGTTCGAATTTCGAAAGAATTTTCTTTCGAAAATCTATCAAAGAATTTTCGGAAAAATTTCGCACCGTTAGTGGGCTGCAGCAACAGACAATTTTTGTGCGGCAAACAAATTTGAGAAATCCGACATGTTGAATTTTTTTTGAAAAACTAACAATTTTCTGATTAATGATGGGAGAATCATGCGAAAATAATGTAATAGAAAAAAAAAACGCGCATGTGCAAGAAAAGAATATTCCCGGAGAGAAAATAATATTCCCGGAGAGAAACAAATATTTCCAGCAACATGAATATTTTGTCTGCCGAATTTCGAAAATCAATGGTGGAATCATCGGATCACAAAAAAAAAGAACTTTCTGATTTTGAAAAGAAAATTTGTTCGAAATTCAACCGTGTATGGCCTGCTTTAGGAGTTCTCTTGATTTCTGGCAGGATCAGCTGGTATTTTTCTATACTTGCAGAGTTTTTAATCAGACAAATCTGTGCAGGTATTGCAAAGTTTAATATACTGTATATTGTATTACTTAGATATACACTTTGGGCCAGATTCAGGTAGATGGGCGAATCTTTATTCTGGTGTAACGTTGCTCATTTACGTTACTCCGGCGAAACTTTAGGAGAAAGTACTGTATTCACAAAGCACTTGCTCCTAAAGTTGCGGCGGCGTAGCGAAAATGGGCCGGCGGAATTTAAATTGGGCAGGTAAAGGGCGTGTAGTGTTTAAACTAGGCGCGATCCCGCGGCGAACGCACTGCGCATGCGCCGGCCGTCAATGTATCCCAGTGCGCATGCTCCACATTAGGATGGTGTTTTTATGTCAACGTCAATGACGTCAATCCCCATTCACGGACGAGTTACGCAAACGACGTTCAACTTTTTCAGTTTGACGCGGTCACGACGGCCATACTTAACATAGGATACGCGTGCTTTTTGTTGCTTTATCTTTACGCCGGGAAACCCCTTACGGAAACGTTGTAAAGTGACTGCGTCGGGCCCGCGTACGTTCGCGAATTGCCGTATCTCGCTGATTTAGATATTATCGGCGTAAATCAGCAGGAACGCCCCTAGCGGCCATATTAAAATTGCAGTTCCGATATACAATTACGCCGCTCGTATCTGGACTCAATCCCGGGCGTATCTTGTTTTCTGCATACAGAAAACAGATAAGCCGGCTCAAAGTGTGAGTTATGCTGGCGTATCACTGATACGCCAGGCATAACTCTACCTGAATCTGGCCCTTTGATTCTGTAAAAATTGTACTTTTCATTGTATGCATTACTAAATAATATTCTGTAGACGGGAAATTTTATTATTTCTCTATGGAACCTTGCCTTCCCTTTTCCCAGGCTTTCATATAATGTAGGATTAATTTCCAAATTACTGCAGATCTCCTGACAATGTATCAGTTAAGGAATTTATCTTAATCCGATCTTTATAGACATAAAAGCTTATATGGAGCAGCTTATGTATTTTTATCTTTGGCCACAATATAAAATTCAATTAGGTAGGTTAACTAAAATCTAGGAGCCTTTTTCTATTGCTGCAACTGCAATTTATGTTTTAAGGGGATGATTTGATGAGTGTCTAGGAAATATAACAATAAACTGCATGTTTACACAAAGCAGATATATGATTTAAAATGCATAATTGCAACAATAATGTCAGTCTTGGCCTCTGCCAGATGACTTGGCAACTCTTGATAAAACAGACATATACTATCTATGAACATCTGGTAATTGCATATCCTATCTGTTGCTGTGAATGGAAACACTGTCAACAATGTCAAACTGTGATTGGGTTCATTGATTGCTTTCTTACATCCAGTTTTGAGAAATCCATTTTAATTTTTGTTGACAAACACTGTAAGAAAAGTTTTCAATTAGGTTGGTATACAGAACATGTCATTTCAATATTAAAAAAAAAAAAAAAAAACAGACTAATAAACTTTGGACTAATACTGTGGCAAAATAGATGAATGTCTTAATATGGACCTCTTAACCTGGATATAGATTGACTGAAATGTGCCTGGTCCACTGGGGCTTGTCCAAATTCTGATCAGTCTGTGGCTATCCCCACTTCACAGAATCTGATCATTTGATCAACTTCTGTCAAAGGGCAGTTCAAATTAATTTAATGTGATATCCACTAGACATGTGCAACTTAATGTGATATCCACTAGACATGTGCAACTTAATGTGATATCCACTAGACATGTGCAACTTAATGTGATATCCACTAGACATGTGCAGATGCACTACGCCAACGTAACGCGGAGTGGCAAGTACCGTATTCCCTAAGCAAATGCGCTCCAAGATGCGCCTGCGTAGCGGAAATTCATCGGTGTAATCCGGCGCAACTCCAAAGTAGGAGGGAAGTGGGCGTGTTGCATTCTAATGAAGCGTGACCCCATGCAAATGAACGCCGGGACGAACGGAGCATGAGCCGTGACATGGATGATCCGCACCGTGACGTGGATGCCTTCTGCGCATGGGCAAAGCCTCCCTACGATTTGCCGGCGCTGTGTATATAATGCGCCCACAAATGCACCCGTGCAGCGCAAAAGTCTCCCATTTTTTGGATTGACACAGGAAATCTTTTGCATGACCATGGCTGCTATTGGGAAGGAAAGGAGAAAGAAGAATTTCTCCCCAGAGGAGGCGATACACCTCCTCCTCACCCATGCCAAAGAGGCTCATGCGCGCTCGGTAGATCCTCTCACATGCCCCCCTCCTCCTCCTCCTTCTATGCTCCTCTTCCTCTGTATAAATTAGTAGTGCTAAGACCATGCCTGCCCCTGGCATGTTGGCATACGAATGTGTTGTCCAGTAAGTGTGATTGCTCAGCTCATCCGTTATGGTGCTGCTGTAGTTGCTCTCCAGCTGACTTGCACACGGTCTTGAGCAAAGTTACTCCGTGCTTTTATGAGGGGTATGTTTACTCAAGGCTTTCGTGTTATGCGCACCACGCGTAGCCTACGCCGAACGCGCGTAGTTTCGGGAATCCGTGCATCTCCCTCATTTGCATATTTGCATGCTAATTCAATGGGAGCTGTATATGCGCGATGCGTAACTATGCCCCTTCGCCGCGCTAGCTTAAAGCATTTTTGCCACTCAGACGAAAAAGATTTTCTGGCGTATGTGGTTCGGTGTTTACGGCGCATCGATACGCCGCGCACATTTACAATAACGCCGCGCATATCCATTTACGCAGGCGTAGCGCCTCTGAGAATCTGGCCCATTGTGTTTCGTTTTTTAATTTTAGTCTGGAAAATACATTTATTTAGTTACTCCCGAAAATCGTTTTGATTTATTTCGTTTTTCGTTGGGGAATAGCTTTCGTCCGAAAATCCAATAATACTTGGTTTCTGTCGAATGGTCAAAGAATATTCGACGGAACTTCGAAACTTTATGTCGAATCGCACATTTCCGGTCGAATGTTCCACCTACAAGAATTATAATGTTGTATGACTAGTAATAATAATAATAAATAATTATATTATTATTACTAGTCATAGTCAACCAACATTAGAATGTTTCTATAGCCTATGGGCGGAACATTAAAATGTACGAGTGCAGTATATCTTCTCCGTCGAATCTGCTTAACACTTTCGATATACACCATAAGCCTTCTATTCTCTATAATGTCGAATCTATTCTCTATAATGTCGAATCTATTTTCTCATAAATCGAAATCTATTCTCTTTAAAGTCGAATCTATTATTTCTATAGTGTTGAATCTTTTCTCTATGATGTTGAATCTTTTCTCTATGATGTTGAATCTTTTCTCTATGATGTTGAATCTTTTCTCTATAATGTCGAAAAGTACCGTATGTGTGTGTATATCAGGTTCGATAGACAGATTGCTATTCATTCACTGTATTCAGTCAGCGTCGAATCTCTCTATATCGAATTTTTACCGCAACGAAAACGCAAATAAAGCATTTTTTATGTCGGATCTTTTGGGTTTTCGTTTCTTGCGCTTTCGTTATCGTTTGTTAAAACGATAACGAAAAAAAAAACATTTTTGGACGAAAATGCATTCTAACGAAAACGAATGCACATGTCTAATATCCACATATCCACATTTAAACCTTGGGGGACTGAAGTTTGCATATAATAAATCCAGCAAGTTTCTAATCTAGCTTTATTGTGCCTTCCCCAATGTGGGTTTATTTTGTCAATACTGACAAATTTAATTCCTGTAGGTTCTATTTCGTGATACCTCCTGAAATGGGCTGACAGATTATAGCCTTAAAAACCCTTTCTAATATTGTATATATTTTCTTGTAACATGTGCTTCAGCATTCTCGTTGTTCTCCTGTTAAGTGCATGGACATTGTAGCAAATAGACTACATGTCTAGTGTTACAGGTAATGAAGGAATTAATGGTACTGTATAATGTCTGCCTGTATAAAATGGAAAGAAGTACACTTCACTTGACAAGGGGTATTATTCCTGCTTTGGCTGTGGCATGTGTACCCCTGGGGCCACTACCTCTGCAGTTAAATTGGGAATGGTTGGGGGAGGGGCAGTAAAACTGCATTTCAACTGTAGGGTTTTACCACTCCTCACCTGCTAATGTGAGCAAGCCCTTAGACATTTGTTATCACCGCCGAGAACTGCACAGGTATTGGAATTTACACGGGTTAACCCCAGCATCTTAGGAACTAAATCTTAAATCAGGATAGTGCCTGAACAAAGATTGTACTAACCATCGGTAGTAAAAAGCAGATGATTACATTATCATAGGGAGTACATCTCTGTGAATGACAATATATGCCTGCAAGTGTTACACTTATGCCCTGTACACACAATCGGTCAATCCGATGAGAGCGGTCTGATGGATTTTTCCATCAGTTAACCGATGAAGCTGACTGATGGTCAGTCGTGCCTACACACCATTGGTTAAAAAAACAATCTTGTCAGAACGGGGTGACGTAAAACACAACAACGTGCTGAAAAAAATGAAGTTCAATGCTTTCAAGCATGCGTTGACTTGATTCTGAGCGTTTTTTTCTATCGGTTAGGTATCCATCGGTTAATTTTAAAACAAGTTTGAATTGTTTTAACCGATGGATAAATAACCGATGGGGCCCACACACGATCGGTTTGGTCTGATGAAAACGGTCCATCAGACTGTTCTCACCGGATTAACCGATCATGTGTACGCGGCATTACACACACTTTACTTAGCATGAATGCATGTGACAGGAAGAAAAAATATCTATTGAAAATAATTAATAAACATTTCTATCTGTACTATTTGACGAACCATCCCATGTTGACATAATATCTTAGGCCCCATTCACACTGGATTTCACAGTAAAACACAGGGGACCAGATTCAGAGAGCGATTACGCCAGCGTAACAGGAGATGCGCGGCGTAAGTCTAATTGTGCACGTGCGTTTCGATGCACGGCATCCCCAAAACGAGATACGCAAGAAATCTACTTTTTTTTGTCCAGCGTAATTTCGTTAGACAGGCGCATCCGTCCGTGCAAAACTGCGCTAGGCACACAATTGATTTGCTATTCAAATATGCTAATGAGGGAGTTACGGGGATCCACAAAAGAACGTTGGTGCAGCGCAGGCTACGCGCTGTGCGCAACAGCTAAATGTCCTGTCTAAAATTAGACCATATAAAAGCTGGTCTAAAATTACAAAATTCGTCTACATGTCAGATAAAGCAACAATGTTAGTGAGGAGCTGAGCAGTCACACATGTTGCCCAACAAACTGTATGCCAACATGCCAGTGTCATCCATGCTCATAGCTATACTACTGACTTTAGATGAGCAAAGAAGGAGGAGGGCACTGAGGAGGGCACTGAGGAGGACACAGGATTTTTTTTTCTAAAAAAAAAATTTTTTGGCTTATATAAACTTTTCAATTTAATCTAATCTAATACAATATTCTTAGCTGATACAAGCCCCTCACTCTTCACTCTTCACGGGAGAGGATATACTGCACACGCCTAGACATCTATGGCATGGGTGATTCTGAGGTGTCTCGCATCTTCAGATTCACCCCTCATGCCATCATGAAATTACCCACAACCCTGCAGGAGGACATCACCAGCCCAACACATGACACTACCCATGACACCCATGACAGCTACATATACAATCAGAGCCCCATCCCCACAGATTGCGAACAGAACATGTATGGGGACAGCTGGCTGGTTGGTGAGTGACATGGGTGGCAGGCATGACTGCCCCCCCCCCCCATGATGCACACATCACAAGGGGCACATGCACTACTAACATCCTCCTGTCTTTTCCCTTCAAGGTGACTCTGCATATGCACTGGGACCCCATCTCATGACCCCATCTCATGACCCCATCTCATGCCAGCTCACATTATGCATCTTTGCACGTTAAACACACACATTAATCATGGCACAATGAGAATGCATGCATGCACACCACTGTGGTCCCTAGCACACACACCCCACATCCTCATCACATTGGATTGGCACCAGTCCACCATGCAGGACTTGTGAGCAGCCATGCCACATCAAGGCTCCAATTATGTCACTGTACATTCATACACCATTCACACGGACCTGGGGATCACTTCTCCCTGGTCCTGGGGAACCCTTCTCCACCAAAATTGAGGGTGACACCCCTTTTCCCGCAGGAATGTCACCCCCACATTCCCAAATCATACACAAACAGAACCAAAAAAAATAAAAAATTGACTAGCAAAAATAAAAAATGGCCATCAAAAATATAATTTAAACAAAATAACAACAAAGAAAACACATAAAAGACAAAAATCACTCTCAAAGACACGTCACAAACAAACAAACAAACGCTAATAAACAACAGAACAAAAGCACCTTGCTGTATAGGGAGGGATACAAAGGGATGTACTTTTGCAAAGGAAGTGCGTTTGTCTCTGTCTATTTATGCTGTCTGCGTAGTTCACTAAGTTGCCCTGGTCCACTTCCAATTTCACTGATTGCGCCGTTCCCGAGTTGTGAGCATGCGCACAGAGGTGCCGGCCGGCCCTTCATTTGCATGGGGTCACGGCTCATTTCAATGTAACACGCCCACGTCCTTCCCAATTCGTATTACTCCGCCTTACGCCTCTGAAATAACGTTACGCATGCGCAATTTTCTGCGTAAAAGCGACGAGAATAGGGTGATTGCGCGGCTACATTGCGCCAGTCTAACGTAAAGGTGGTGCGCTACGCCAGTCCAATAATGCGCAGATGTACCTGAATCTGGCCCAGGATGTTTTGTACCCCAAAGGAAAGGACAGAGATGGATAGTAAGACATATGGCAAGTTTTTTAAAGCTGAATTATTTTTTTCACATTTTTTGGGGAAAATTAAGATTTTTTTTTTTTTTTTTATATTTCTAACAAACAGCATAGGCATACTTAGAATTACACCCCAAAACACATTCTACTATTCCTCCCATGTATGACAATATTACATGTGTGAGGCTTTTGTCACAGACTAGCCATTTAGAGAGGCTTTAAATTCCAAGAAGGATTTAGGCATAGGCATTCTTGGGACATACTTCTAAACATTTAATTTTATGACTAGATTTTATTGGCCCTGGTCTGTGATCTGCTGTGTCTTAAGTATACAGCAGATCACATGGCATGCTGTTGTGTGCCCTATAGGATGCGCACAAGGTGCAGGAACAGGAGGACATATGGGTATGTTCTCTCGAATTGATGCCAAGCCATTAACCACTTTTCCACCGCGCCATAAGCATTTTACTGCTACAGCGCGGTGGAGTTATCTTGGGACGACGTCCCTGGGACGTCGTCCTTCACTTCCGCGATTGCGCGTCCCCTGGGACGCGCTCGTGAAAGTGTCCGTGCTCGCCGGGTCTAAAAGACCCGGCGCATCACGGATCACGGTAAATTGCCGCTGATCGCGGCCGTTTACCACGTGATCGCGCCGTTGAATGACGGCGCGATCACTTGTAAACAAACCGGCGGTTGAATGACGGCGCGATCACTTGTAAACAAACCGGCGTCATTTGATGACGCCGGTTCCTCCCTCTCCTGCGTCTCCTCTCTGTACAGTGTGCGAAGGAGAGGGGGGGGGGAGCGGGGTGTCAGCAGCTGAGCTGTGGCTGGATCTGTGACAAATGCAGTCACAGATCCAGCCATCCCTCAATCCATCCCAGCTCTGCAATCCCCAGTACCCAGCAATCCCCCCAGTACCCAGCAATCCCTCAGTACCCAACAATCCCCCAGTACCCAAAAATCCCCCAGTACCCAACAATCCCCCAGTACCCAACAATACCCAACAATACCCCAATACTCAGCAATACCCCAGTACTCAGCAATGCCCCAGTACTCAGCAATGCCCCAGTACTCAACAATACCCCAGTACTCAACAATACCCCAATACTCGGCAATACCCCAATACTCGGCAATACCCCAGTACTCGGCAATACCCCAGTACTCGGCAATACCCCAGTACTCGGCAATACCCCAATACTCGGCAATACGCCAGTACTCGGCAATACCCCAGTACTCGGCAATACCCCAATACTCAGCAATACCCCAGTACTCGGCAATACCCCAGTACTCGGCAATACCCCAATACTCGGCAATACCCCAGTACTCGGCAATACCCCAATACTCGGCAATACCCCAATACTCGGCAATACCCCAGTACTCGGCAATACCCCAATACTCGGCAATACCCCAGTACTCGGCAATACCCCATACTCGGCAATACCCCAATACTCGGCAATACCCCAGTACTCGGAAATACCCCAATACTCGGCAATACCCCAATACTCGCCAATACCCCAGTACTCGACAATACCCCAATACTCGGCAATACCCCAGTACTCGGCAATACCCCAGTACTCGGCAATACCCCAATACTCGACAATACCCCAATACCCTGCATGATACTTTGCAATACCCCAATACTCTGCAATACCCTGCGCGATACTCTGCAATACCGCCTATGGGGATTTTTAAGTAGCGAAGTTTGGCGCCATTCCACGAGTGTGCGCAATTTTGAAGTGTGACATGTTGGGTATCTATTTACTCGGCGTAACTTCATCTTTCACATTATGAAAAAAAATTGGGCTAACTTTACTGTTTTGTTTTGTTTTAAGCACAAAACAGTTTTTTAAAAAACACGCGTTCAATAAATTTCTGCAAAAATACTATGCGAGATAAAAAGTTGTAACGGCCGCCATTGTATTCTCTAGGGTCTTTGCTAAAAAAGCATATATAATGTTTTGGGGTTCTATGTAATTTTCTAGCAAATAAATGATGATTTTTCCATGTAGGAGAGAAATGTCAGAATTGGTCTGGGTGTTCCAGAACGCCTGATGGCATTCCCTGCATGTTGGGCCTCTGTATGTGGCCACGCTGTGTAAAAGTCCCACACATGGGGTATCGCAATACTCGGGAGGAATAGCAGAATGTGTTTTGGGGTGTAATTTGTGGTATGCATATGCTGTGTGTGAGAAATAACCTGCTAGAATATGACAGAAACAATATTTTTTTTTTTTTTTACAGAATTTTCAGTCGTTTTTCTTTTATAGCGCAAAAAATAAAAAACCCAGAGGTGATCAAATACCACCAAAAGAAAGCTGTATTTGTGTGAAAAAAATAGGAAAAAAAAATTTCAAATGGGTACAATGTTGTATGACTGAGTAATTGTCATTCAAATTGTGAGAGCACTGAAAGCTGAAAATTGGTCTGGTTAGGAAGGGGGTTTAAGTGCCCAGTGGTCAAGTGGTTAATACATAGGGACCAGGTGTGAGGTGGTTAAAAGTGTATTTCCACTTTTGCAATCAAATTGAGATAACACCTACTTTATGTTTGTTACATGTTGCCCTTCACATAGCATAATTTTAATTAAATATCTAAATATTAAAGCTTACCTTTTTTAGATGCTTACCTTTTTTTACGTTCTAAACCCTCCAGCAAGGAAAATCCCTAGATAATTGTATTTGTATATGAGGGGCTGGGCAGCTGTGTTTGCCATAATTAGCTGCTTGCCAACCAGCCGCCATCATTATACAGAGGCAGGTTGGCTCCCCTGTGCGAATCGCCATTGCTGTATGGCAGCCACTTTAAGGACTATAGGGGGTGCATGCCATTGGAGACCCATGCGCAGAGCCGATGCACATGGCCGGTGGCCGCAATGTCTGCTGGCGACCCACAATCCTTACTCAGAGAGCCAGAATGGGGATCTGTCAATGTAAACAGACAGATCCCCATTCTGTCAGGGATGTAGAGAGAGATATGCTGTTCCTAGTGATCATGAACAGCGATCTCTCTCTACTCCCTGTCAGTCTCCATCCCACCACAGTTAGAAACACCTCCCTAGGACACACTTGACCCCTTGATCGCCCCCTAGTGTTATGCCTTTTCCTGCCAGTGTTATTTATACAGTAATCAGTGCATTTTTATAGCACTGTTCGCTGTATAAATGACAATGGACGCAAAATAGTGCCAAAAGTGTCCGATGTGTCTGCTATAATTTTGCAGCCACGATAAAAATCGCTGATCACCCCCATTACTAGTAAAAAAAATCTTAATAAAAATGCCATAAAACTATCCCCTATTTTGTAGCGCTATAACTTTTGCAAAAACCAATCAATAAACGCTTATTGCTATTTTTTTACCAAAAATTTGTAGAAAAATACATATCGGCCTAAACTTAGGAAAACTTTTTTTTTTGTATATTTATGGAGGATACTTATTATAGCAAAAAGTTCAAAATATTGTTGTTGTTTTTTTTAAATTTGCCGCTCTATTTTTGTTAATAGCACAAAAAATAAAAAACTCCAGAGGTGATCAAATACCACCAAAAGAAAGCTCTATTTTGTTTGGGAGCCACGTCGCAGTTAAAGCGAAGCAGTGCCGAATCGCAAAAAAGTGGCCCGGTCATTGGGGCAGCCAAATCCTCCAGGAGTTAAAGTGGTTAACCAGTGCTCGGCTGGACACTGATAGAAGTCACAAAACTGCTATATACTGTTGATGGGAAAATGTATTTAACAGTTTATATTTACTGAAATAATTGCATTTCCTTGTTCTGTGTACTTTGGGAGACCAGAGATAGTGAATGCAGGCTACTGGGTTTAGTAACACTGCTTTAACCACTTGACCACTGGGCACTTAAACACCCTTCCTAACCAGACCAATTTTCAGCTTTCGGTGCTCTCACAATTTGAATGACAATTACTCAGTCATACAACATTCTACCCATTTGTTTTTGTCCTTTTTTTTCACACAAATAGCTTTCTTTTGGTGGTAGTACTGTTTTTTATTTTTTGAGCCTGTCAAAAAAAAAAACTTGGTTGGAAACACAGCATCTACCACAAATTACACCCCAAAACACATTCTGATTCCTCCCGACTATAAACACGGCGTGGCCACATACAGAGGCCCAACATGCAGGGAATCCCAGGCGTTCTGGAACACCCAGACCAATAACAGATCACAGGAAAATTACATAGAACCCCAAAACATTATATATGTTTTTTAGCAAAGACCCTGAAATACAATGGCGGCCGTAATTTATCGCTCTTTGCTGTAACAGTTTTGTGCTAAAAAACAAAAACAAAAAAAAACCAGTTGATTTGTTTTCGTTTAAAGTACCCAACATGTCACACTTCAAAATTGAAGTAATGTCCATCCCCATAGTAGTATTTGGGTATTTCAGAGTATTTGGGTATTTCAGAGTATTTGGGCCATTCGCACAGGGTATATTGGGGTACTGGGGTATCCAGAGGAGTATTGGGGGTACCGTGACTGGGGTACAGAGTATTGGGGTACCGGAAGGACTGGGGTAGAATTGGGGTACGAGTGGGGTAAGATGGATTGGGGTAGGGGTATTGCGAGTATTGGGGTACTGGGGTATTGCAGGTATTGAGGGGTATTGCCATGATGGGGTAGCTGGGGTATTGTGGGGTACTGGGGTAATGCTGGGGTATTGTGGGGTACGGGGTAATGCTGGAGGGCTGGGGTATTGTGGGGTACTGGGGTAATGCTTGTGTGGGGTACAGGTACTGGGGTAGTGGGGTACTGTCTGGGTATAATGCTGGGTATGCTGGGTAGTTGCTGTGTATGGGGATTGCTGTGTTTTGAGGGATTGCATATTAGTACATTACACCCCGCTCCCCCCCCTCTCCTCGGGCCAGAGAGCAGAGGGAGGAGAGGGAGGAAACCGGCGTTCAGGTAGATGCGCCGTCAGAGCATCTTAAACGGCCGCTGCTCTGGAGTAACGCTCACGGACACTCGCGAGCGCGTCAGGGGACGCGCAATCACGAAAGTGAAGGACGACGTACGTTACTCTGCCGAAATTTTAGGCGGTCGGCAGTGGTTAAGTAAGGTAGCGGTGTGCAAGTGCTGTTATTCATGAAGCACTTGCTCCTAAAGTTGCGGCAGCGCATCGCAAATGAGCCGGCGGAATTCAAATTGGGCGGGTACGGGGCGTGTATTATTTAAACTATGCGCGATCCCGCGGCGAACGTACTGCGCATGCGTCGAGTGTCAATGCATCCCAGTGCGCATGCTCCAAATTCTGTCAGTGAACGTCAATGACGTCACATCCCCATTCATGAACGTTTTACGCAAGCGACGCGATTATTTTTTTTTCCGACGTGATGATGGCGCCTATACTTAACATAGGATACTCCACTAGGGGGCTGCTTTATCTTTACGTAGCGTATCGCTTCCGGAAACGTCGTAAAGTCACTGCGTCGCGCCCGAAAAAGAACGTGAATTTCCGACTCCCGCTGATTAACCAGCGGGAACGCCCCCGGCGCCATTTTTAAGTTTATGTAACGATGCGATGGCGAAATTCAATTGCGCCGATCACATCGGAACTCCAACCCGGCGTTTCTTGTTTTCTGGTTACAGAAAACAAAAACGCCGGCTTAAAGTGACAGTTAGGCTGGCGGATCAATGGATACTCCAGCCTAACTCTACCTGAATCTGGCCCTATGACTTAGAAGATAAGTTCACCTTTCATAACATGTTATGCCTTCTACAGACGATCGGATTTTCCCTCGGGGTAAACTCCAACGGATTTTTCCGACGGAATTATGTTCAAGCTGTCTTGCATACACACTGTCACACCAAATTCCAATCGTCAAGAACGCGGTGACGTACAACACTGCGACAAGCCGAGAAAAATGAAGTTCAATGCTTCCGAGCATGCGTCGACTTGATTCTGAGCATGTGTGTTTTTTTTCTCCATAAGGCCTCGTACACACGATCAAATCTGTCTGCTGGAAACGGTCTGCTAGATCGTTTCAGCAGACAGATTCGATAGTGTGTACGGGCAAACAGACGGCTTTGGCCACCCGACAGATTTCAAAGCATGCTTTGAAATCTGTCGGCTGGGAACCCGTCCGCCCGACATGTCTGCTGGTTAGTACGCTAACCAGCAGACATATCTGCTCGCACACGCGCCGAATGGTTTTGACGCATGCGCGGAAGTGTTTTACTTCCTGGGGCGATGACGTGGTGGCGTCAACGTCACCGCTACGTCACCGACACGTCAGCGCGCTGTCTGCTGGCGGGGTCGGACAGACTGTTTTGAACAAATCTATTTACTCGTGTGTACGAGGCCTTAGAGTTCACTGCAGACGAACGGAATTTTGGATAGAATTTTTTCCGTCGGAAAAAAGTTGGATGGGGCACACACACGGTCGGAATATCCAATGAAAAAATTCCGTCTGGCCTTTTCCATTGGAAATTCCGATTGTGTGTACAAGGCATAACATATTACACCCATATTCAGGGTGTAACACATAACAGGCTATGAATGCACTGACCCTCATGCCACCCACAATCCACACTGTGACAGCATACTGGGGATCTTTTCCTCATGTCTGCTGCTACAATTCAAGACAGTACTCTGTGAATAGAAAACGACAAGGTCCGTCAGCCTTTGCGGACGTCAGCTTGTAGTTTTCAATTAATTACCACGACGCTGTGAGCTGTGAGGTATGAGCAATCAGATACACTGACAGATCTGCAAGAGACTGGCATGGCATTGGCGATCTGCTAATTGCTGGTGAAATGCTTTACTGCTTCCAAAACAAAAAAATTATAAATGCACATTTTTTTACCTGCAAAAAGTATCCTTTAAACCTGCAAGGTCCGATTTTTTTTATTTTATTTTAGTGGCGATTTACTAACCAAGATGAAATAAATGATTTCCCTTAATTCATACGTACACACGATCGAACATATCTGCTGAAACTGGCCCGCAGACCAGTTTCAGCTGACAGATTCGATTGTGTGTACGGCCTAGCGGACAGGTTTCCAGCGGACAAAAGTTTTAAAGCATGCTTTAAAACTTGTCTGTTGGAAACCTGTCCGTCGGACATGTCCGCTGGTTAGTACGACTAACCAGCAGACCGAAATCCCCCTCATGCGTCGAATGGATTCGACGCATGCGTGGAAGCATTTTATTTCCTGGTTTGGTGACGTGGCAGCGTCAACGTCACCGCCACGTCACCGCGTTCTCTGTCCGAGGGGATTTTCGTCCGATGGCGTGTACACACCACCGGACCAAAATCCTGCAGGAGACATGTCCGATGGAAACGGTCCGCGGACCATTTTCATCGGACATGTCTCCTCGTGTGTACGGGGCCATACTGTTATTTTAACAAAAAATAAGTCCCCTCCCCCCAAAAAAAGAATGCCTGGACCCATAATTCAAAAAAACGATATCTCAATCATAGAACTCTTATTCTTTACATTCACAGCAGGTAAGATATCAGGCTTGCAAACTCTTCATTACTAATAGAGATATTCCTTCTTTCTGGGTCCATTACCCATACCTTGAACTGTAAGATAAATAATTTAAACACACATACACCAAAAAACAAAACTCCTTGTTAGAAAGAAAACAAACTTTTATACACATGTTCATCACATTATTGAAATCACAGGTGTGCGTAGCCTATTGCATTAGGACATGCACTCCAAAGCTCAAACACACAGTACTGATCACTCACTGTGTTCATTTAGAAAGGGAAGGGGCTGGTTAATTACATAATCACAGGCCTCTTCCCCCACTCATTTTAAAGCATTCTTCTGCATGTGCCTGCAGCAGCAACCAGTGGGAGAGAAGAGGAGGGAAGCCGAAAGCGCTGCAGGGGGGAGCAGGGTAGTAGATCGAATATGCACTGCATGGGGTGATTAGGGTGTACCCAGGTACACCTGGCACACCCTGTGTGCACAACTATGCTTAAAATGTAATATGTAATCTACACCTTACATACTACACACCTTAAAATCAAATGTGAAAAAAATATATATCTAAACAGCACAATCACGTTTCACTGTGTAACTGCATTTGTTTTTGATAATACAAGACAAAACAGAGTTTAAAAAGAACATTTAACAACTGAAAACAGGGATCAAAAACAACATTTGCCAGTCGACTTTCTTTCAAAATATAACTATTACTTTGTCATTACTGGAATAAGCGAAAAGGAATTTTTGCTAGTGTATGAGTGTGATTACTTTCTGTTTTGCTGCATATAAAATAAATCAAAGGAAAGCCAAACCACTACATTGTTATGGAAAAAGTAAACACTATTGTTATAGAAAACATAAGTTAATTCTTTCTGTTTTAGATGTCATACACTCTTTGTTATTCCATTAGAGTAATGTACAGTGCTGCATGCTTAAAGCGGAGCTCTGTTTTTTTTGTTTGTTTTCTTAGTCAGCAGCTACAAATACTTCTGACTTTTAAAATAAGGACACTTACCTGTCCAGGGCACCCGCGATGTCGGCACCCAAAGCCGATCCATCCCTCGGCTCTCGGGTGGAGGCGCCTTGCGGCTTTACGTTCTGGTTCCTTACTGGGCATACGCGACAGACATTCCTCTTTTCACTTCCTCATTGTTCGTTTTTGCTCAGAAGTTGCTCTATTTGTTCTCTGTTCTGTTCACTTACTGCTTGTTGATTGTTACTCACCACCGTGAAGGGAGACTTTACTGCGGTGGTCAGTGACGAGCTTTCCCCCTCCTGGGAACTACATCTGTGCGGCAGGACGCTCTCTACGTGTTAGAGACTTCAAGGTGGTGTGAATTACTGGGCGTGCTGCACTGCATACTGGGAAATGTAGTTCTTACATGAACAAGCGCCGCAAACCAGGAAGTGAACGAGAGAACAGAAAATAGAATGCCGGAGGTGATATAGATGAAGGATTTTAATAGGTATTTACTTGTTTTTTTTAACAGAATCATTACACTATTCTGTCTGTCTACCTTGCAGACATTAATTTTAGGCAAAAATTTTTTTTCCTTTTCAACTCCTTTAACTTGTTCCCGCTCCTGCTGGTCATACTCTTGCCTTCCCTTCCTGCCCTCACACCCATAGACCGACAGTTAACATTTACAAGCTACAAGAAAAATCCATCAAATGGTATTGTTTTAGTTACACTTCATGTTTTCATATTTTCTAATAAAAACATTGATCTTATATACCAATACAACTTGATCTTACTGGAGTCTATGCCCTTTAAAGTACCTTTAATAGAACTGAAGGAGCTGTGACAGGCACTCAACAAGAGTGCCCAACTGTATCCACCGCTTCCACACACCACCATTCAGATATATTGCACCGTAGCTTCCATGAATGAAACGCGATCTATGAATGGAGGAGGTAAGCCCTTCAATAATCTGCACATCCTCCATTCATATATCATTTTTAATTTATAAAAGAGGTAGTACGGGTTCTGTGATTGGAGGAGGTAATGCCCCTTGTGCTGATTTTTATTTTAAACCAAACTTAGCTTTAAATAAAGAATTAAAAAAATGATGGCAGAGCTGTGACAAGCACTCATCAAGAGTACAAAAACAAAGAAAACTGCGCTAAATACCATTGAAAATGCCCGTTGATGACGAAACGTGTCTGGGGGACGCTTAGTGACGCCACCATGTGGGGAGATTCCCTATCACTTGCCGGACAGCTTTTTATATGCATTGTTTTATCGTTCACATTATAAGTATTATTGGACCGGCGTATCGCACCGCCTTTACGTTAGACTGGCGCAATGTAGCGGCGCAATCACCCTATTCTCGTCGGTTTTACGCAGAAATTAGCGTCTGCGCAACGTTATTTCTGAGGCGCAAGGCGGAGTAATACAAATTGGGAAGGACGTGGGCGTGTTACATTGAAATGAGCCGTGACCCCATGCAAATGAAGGGCCGGCCGGCTCACGCATGCGCGCTTGAAGCAGACCATGGTCAGCACCTCTGTGCGCATGCTCACAACTCGGGAACGGCACAATCAGTGAAATTGGAAGTGGACTAGGGCAAATTTGTGAACTACGCAGACAGCATAAATAGACAGACACAAACGCACTTCCTCTGCAAAAGTACATCCCGTTGTATCCCTCCCTATACAGCAAGGTGCTTTTGTTCTGTTGTTAGTTGCGTTGTAGTTTGTCTTTGTGATATTTGTGGACTGTGTGATCTAGTGTTTGTTAGAAGATATTTGAAAGTGATTTTTGGTGACTGCTTGAGAGACTTTTTGGTTGATAGTTTTTGTTTGTTTGTTTTCTTGCTTGATTTTTCCTGCTTGTTTTTGTGAGTGATTTTTCCTGCTTGTTTTTGTGAGTGATTTTTGCTGATTGTTTGGGAGAGAGTTTTTGTATGAGTATGACTGAGAGGAAGTTAAATTTTACTTTGGGGGAGAAACAAATTCTTGCCCGGGCCATTTCCCAATTAGGGCGTTTCTTCCACGGCCCGGAGAGTGCCAACACCACCCCGGCCAGGAGGCGTGAGATCTTGCAGAACATTACTGACCAGGTGAATGCATCGGGGGGGGGGGGGGGAGACCTGGACAGGGTTCGGGGATTGAAAAGAAGATCAATGACCTCCGGCGTCTGGTCAGAAAGAAGCTGGCCAAAATGGTAGCCCATGCCAGGGGCACAGGAGGGGGCCCACCATGCCCTGTTAGGCTGACAGCGGAGAAGCGTGCGGTGGCCAACACCTTTCATAGACAACAGGTAGAGGGCCTGCCTGGCCTTGACTCAAGTCATGAAGGCGTGATGCCAGGTAAGGTTTTTTTCCCCTATCAGGTGTGTAGCATGTGTGGTGGAGGGGGTGAAAGGGAATATGTGGCAAGTGTGTGGATCCTCCAACCTGTGAATGTTTTGTGTCATCCACAGATGTGCAGGAGGGTGCTGGGCCATCTGGGCTGACCGCAACATCCCAGGGACAACAGCCTGACGAGGACATCCCGACAAGGCCGGAGTCCTCGGAGTAGGTTGAGGAGGAGGAGTTTGAGGAGGAGGAGAATGTCATTGCAGCCAGCCCTCCATAAGGGCTAGCCCCTCCCACTCCTCCCCCAACAGGGCTCCTCTCCCAAGGGCCTCCCCTTCTCCCCGGCCACAAGCATCAGCTGGAGGCAGGAAGTCGTCTTAGAAGACCAAGGGGGTGGCCGAGCTTCTGCCCGCCAATCTGAGAAGGGACCAGGCCCTTCAGACCCGCCATCTGGGACAGGTCAGCCAGACTTTGGGGCGGATAGAGGAGAGCCTGTCCTCCATAAAGGATATGCTTGGGGACCTGGACTGCCACTCCCGGGCTCTTACAAACTGCCTAAACGTACTGCAGACTACAACAGCAGACTTTGGGCAGGATGTGAGGGCCCTCACCCAGGCTATCCAGGCCAACACGGCAACACTAGGTGCTGGCCTGATCAGAATTGCCGTGGCCTTGGAGGGCAGGCCGCCAGGTGGGCAGAGACCAGGGGCTGCTCCTCCTTCCCCGGATTACCCCCCCCTCCCCATGAGTCTCCCCTGAGGAGCCGGGGGCGTGGCCGTGGACGCCCCAGGCGTGGCTCAGGCCAACGGCATTAATTTGTTTTTCCCCCTTTTTTTTTTTTTTCTGGAATTTTTTTTTTTTTGCTGGACACATTTTTTTTTTTTGGTGATGTGAATGTTTTTGGAATGTGGGGGTGGTATTCCTGCCGGCAAAGGGGTGTCACCCTCAGTTTTGGTGGAGAAGGGTTCCCCAGGACCAGGGGGAAGTGATTCCCAGGTCCGTGTGAATGGTGTATGAATGTACAGTGACATACAGTAATTGGAGCCGTGGCGTGGCGTTGCTGCTCACAAGCCCAGCATAGTGGGCTTGTGCTAATCCAATTAGATGAGGATGTGATGTGTCTGTGCTAGGGACCACAGTGGTGTGCATGCATGCATTCTCATTGTGCCATGATTAATGTGTGTGTTTAACGTGCAAAGATGCCTAATGTGAGCTGTCTCCTGGCTTCTCTTCCCTCAGAAGACGGGGTAGCCTCGGTTAGGGGGGGATTGTCTGGTTCAGGGGTCAGGTCATCACGTAGGTCAATCTGCAGGCCCTTTCTCACTGCGAAGTTGTGCAGAATGCAACATGCACCGATGATCTGGCACACGAAGTTGTGGGAATACAACAGGGTCCCCCCAGACTTATCCAGGCATCGGAAACGTGACTTCTGGAGGCCAAAGGTGCGCTCCACCACTGCACGTGTTTGGGCATGGGCTTCATTGTATCTTTCCTCTCCTGGGGTTTGGGGGTTCCGGATAGGAGTCATGAGATGGGGTCCCAGTGCATATGCAGAGTCACCTGTAAGGAAAAACACAGGAGGATGTTAGTCATGCATGTGCCCCTTGTGATGTGTGCATCATGGGGGGGGACAGTCATGCCTGCCAGCCATGTCACTCACCAACCAGCCAGGTGTCCCCATACACGTTCTGTTTGAATTCCAGTCGGATGGGGCTCTGATTGTATATGTAGCTGTCATGGCTGGATCTGGGGTGTTTGGCACGGACGTGCCATATGAGGCCTTGGGCATCGACTATTACCTGTACGTTGATGGAATGCCAATGCTTCCGATTGCGGTATATGTGCTCTGTCTCATGGGGGGGCTGGAGTGCCACATGTGTGCAATCAATGGCCCCCACGGTGCGTGGGAATCTGGCAATTCTGTAGAAATCTGTCATCGCCTTCAGCCGCAGGTCCTCAGTGGTGGGTTTGATGATTTGGTTGGCCATGCGTATGAGGATTGCAGGGACAACCTGGTGCACACATCTGCTCACGGAGGATTGTGACATCCCAGCCACCACTCCACTTGTTCTTTGAAAAGAGCCACTGGCAAGGAAATGGAGTGTTGCCATGACCTTGACCAGTGGCTGCACTGCATGTGAGCGTTGTGTTGGGCTGGTGATGTCCTCCTGCAGGGTTGTGGTTAATTCCAGGATGGCATGAGGGGTGAATCTGAAGATGCGATACACCTCAGAATCACTCATGCCAAACAGGTCTATGCGGGTGCGGTATATCCTCTCCCGTGCCATCCTCCATGCCCTCCTCCTTCTTTGCTCATCTAAAGTCAGTAGTATAGCTATGCGCGACGATGCCCCTGGCATGTTGGCATACAGATTGTTGTGCAACACGTGTGACTGCTGAGCTCCTCACTAACAGTGTTGCTTTATCTAACAAGTAGACTTTTTTTCTCTTTTTAGACCAGCTTTTATATGGTCTAATTTTAGACAGGACATTTTGCTGTTGCGCACACTGCGTAGTCTGCGCTGCCCCAACGTTCTTTTGTGGATCCCCGTAAGTCCCTCATTAGCATATTTGACTAGCAAATCAATGGTCTGTCTAGCGCAGTTTTGCGCGGATGGATGCGCCTGTCTAACGAAATTACACTGGACAAAAAAAAGTAGATTTCTTGCGTATCTCGTTTAGGGCAAATTTGTGAACTACGCAGACAGCATAAATAGACAGACACAAACGCACTTCCTCTGCAAAAGTACATCCCTTTGTATCCCTCCCTATACAGCAAGGTGCTTTTGTTCTGTTGTTAGTTGCGTTGTAGTTTGTCTTTGTGATATTTGTGGACTGTGTGATCTAGTGTTTGTTAGAAGATATTTGAAAGTGATTTTTGGTGACTGCTTGAGAGACTTTTTGGTTGATAGTTTTTGTTTGTTTGTTTTCTTGCTTGATTTTTCCTGCTTGTTTTTGTGAGTGATTTTTCCTGCTTGTTTTTGTGAGTGATTTTTGCTGATTGTTTGGGAGAGAGTTTTTGTATGAGTATGACTGAGAGGAAGTTAAATTTTACTTTGGGGGAGAAACAAATTCTTGCCCGGGCCATTTCCCAATTAGGGCGTTTCTTCCACGGCCCGGAGAGTGCCAACACCACCCCGGCCAGGAGGCGTGAGATCTTGCAGAACATTACTGACCAGGTGAATGCATCGGGGGGGGGGGGGGAGACCTGGACAGGGTTCGGGGATTGAAAAGAAGATCAATGACCTCCGGCGTCTGGTCAGAAAGAAGCTGGCCAAAATGGTAGCCCATGCCAGGGGCACAGGAGGGGGCCCACCATGCCCTGTTAGGCTGACAGCGGAGAAGCGTGCGGTGGCCAACACCTTTCATAGACAACAGGTAGAGGGCCTGCCTGGCCTTGACTCAAGTCATGAATGCGTGATGCCAGGTAAGGTTTTTTTCCCCTATCAGGTGTGTAGCATGTGTGGGGGAGGGGGTGAAAGGGAATATGTGGCAAGTGTGTGGATCCTCCAACCTGTGAATGTTTTGTGTCATCCACAGATGTGCAGGAGGGTGCTGGGCCATCTGGGCTGACCGCAACATCCCAGGGACAACAGCCTGACGAGGACATCCCGACAAGGCCGGAGTCCTCGGAGTAGGTTGAGGAGGAGGAGTTTGAGGAGGAGGAGAATGTCATTGCAGCCAGCCCTCCATAAGGGCTAGCCCCTCCCACTCCTCCCCCAACAGGTCTCCTCTCCCAAGGGCCTCCCCTTCTCCCCGGCCACAAGCATCAGCTGGAGGCAGGAGGTCGTCTTAGAAGACCAAGGGGGTGGCCGAGCTTCTGCCCGCCAATCTGAGAAGGGACCAGGCCCTTCAGACCCGCCATCTGGGACAGGTCAGCCAGACTTTGGGGCGGATAGAGGAGAGCCTGTCCTCCATAAAGGATACGCTTGGGGACCTGGACTGCCACTCCCGGGCTCTTACAAACTGCCTAAACGTACTGCAGACTACAACAGCAGACTTTGGGAAGGATGTGAGGGCCCTCACCCAGGCTATCCAGGCCAACACGGCAACACTAGGTGCTGGCCTGATCAGAATTGCCGTGGCCTTGGAGGGCAGGCCGCCAGGTGGGCAGAGACCAGGGGCTGCTCCTCCTTCCCCGGATTACCCCCCCCCTCCCCATGAGTCTCCCCTGAGGAGCCGGGGTCGTGGCCGTGGACGCCCCAGGCGTGGCTCAGGCCAACGGCATTAATTTGTTTTTCCCCCTTTTTTTTTTTTTTTCTGGAATTTTTTTTTTTTTGCTGGACACTTTTTTTTTTTTTGGTGATGTGAATGTTTTTGGAATGTGGGGGTGGTATTCCTGCCGGCAAAGGGGTGTCACCCTCAGTTTTGGTGGAGAAGGGTTCCCCAGGACCAGGGGGAAGTGATTCCCAGGTCCGTGTGAATGGTGTATGAATGTACAGTGACATACAGTAATTGGAGCCGTGGCGTGGCGTTGCTGCTCACAAGCCCAGCATAGTGGGCTTGTGCTAATCCAATTAGATGAGGATGTGATGTGTCTGTGCTAGGGACCACAGTGGTGTGCATGCATGCATTCTCATTGTGCCATGATTAATGTGTGTGTTTAACGTGCAAAGATGCCTAATGTGAGCTGTCTCCTGGCTGCTCTTCCCTCAGAAGACGGGGTAGCCTCGGTTAGGGGGGGATTGTCTGGTTCAGGGGTCAGGTCATCACGTAGGTCAATCTGCAGGCCCTTTCTCACTGCGAAGTTGTGCAGAATGCAACATGCACCGATGATCTGGCACACGAAGTTGTGGGAATACAACAGGGTCCCCCCAGACTTATCCAGGCATCGGAAACGTGACTTCTGGAGGCCAAAGGTGCGCTCCACCACTGCACGTGTTTGGGCATGGGCTTCATTGTATCTTTCCTCTCCTGGGGTTTGGGGGTTCCGGATAGGAGTCATGAGATGGGGTCCCAGTGCATATGCAGAGTCACCTGTAAGGAAAAACACAGGAGGATGTTAGTCATGCATGTGCCCCTTGTGATGTGTGCATCATGGGGGGGGACAGTCATGCCTGCCAGCCATGTCACTCACCAACCAGCCAGGTGTCCCCATACACGTTCTGTTTGAATTCCAGTCGGATGGGGCTCTGATTGTATATGTAGCTGTCATGGCTGGATCCGGGGTGTTTGGCACGGACGTGCCATATGAGGCCTTGGGCATCGACTATCACCTGTACGTTGATGGAATGCCAATGCTTCCGATTGCGGTATATGTGCTCTGTCTCATGGGGGGGCTGGAGTGCCACATGTGTGCAATCAATGGCCCCCACGGTGCGTGGGAATCTGGCAATTCTGTAGAAATCTGTCATTGCCTTCAGCCGCAGGTCCTCAGTGGTGGGTTTGATGATTTGGTTGGCCATGCGTCTGAGGATTGCAGGGACAACCTGGTGCACACATCTGCTCACGGAGGATTGTGACATCCCAGCCACCACTCCACTTGTTCTTTGAAAAGAGCCACTGGCAAGGAAATGGAGTGTTGCCATGACCTTGACCAGTGGCTGCACTGCATGTGAGCGTTGTGTTGGGCTGGTGATGTCCTCCTGCAGGGTTGTGGTTAATTCCAGGATGGCATGAGGGGTGAATCTGAAGATGCGATACACCTCAGAATCACTCATGCCAAACAGGTCTATGCGGGTGCGGTATATCCTCTCCCGTGTCATCCTCCATGCCCTCCTCCTTCTTTGCTCATCTAAAGTCAGTAGTATAGCTATGCGCGACGATGCCCCTGGCATGTTGGCATACAGATTGTTGTGCAACACGTGTGACTGCTGAGCTCCTCACTAACAGTGTTGCTTTATCTAACAAGTAGACTTTTTTTCTCTTTTTAGACCAGCTTTTATATGGTCTAATTTTAGACAGGACATTTTGCTGTTGCGCACACTGCGTAGCCTGCGCTGCCCCAACGTTCTTTTGTGGATCCCCGTAAGTCCCTCATTAGCATATTTGACTAGCAAATCAATGGTCTGTCTAGCGCAGTTTTGCGCGGACGGATGCGCCTGTCTAACGAAATTACACTGGACAAAAAAAAGTAGATTTCTTGCGTATCTCGTTTTGGGGATGCGGAGTATCGAACTGCATGCACAAATTTAGACTTACGCCGCGCATCTCCTGTTACGCCGGCGTAATCGCTCTGTGAATCTGGCCCAATGTGTTTTAATGTAATACATTTTCTCATACGGAATTACACTATGGTGCGTTTTCTGTTTTAACCTCCCTGTGGTTGAATAACGAACTACGCCCATTAACATCTTGGTGGACCGGAAACCGTTGTGTCTCCTTCTGCTTGCTATGGGGGAACTCGCTCAACACTGCTCTTTTGGACGCCAAGGCCGTGGCTGGGCTATAGCCAATTGCTCCTTTGAGCTTGCTTCTGGTAAGCAGCCATTTCTTACATCGGTGAAGGGATCACTTCAAAGCTACTATCTGTCACTGTGGTGGTGTGCTATTTTGGATGTCCTCGCATATGCGGCATAGTCAACACTGGATGTGCTTTAGTCTTATGTGACGGACTTTTATTGTGCTGAACTTTTATAAAAAACTGCTTTATTGACTGTTTTATTTACAGGTTTCTGACTTTTTACGTGGCGCAGCTTTGCTTCTATTTCTATTTTTTGACTCATCAAGAGTGCCCGACTTTATCCAATTTTCCACCCACCACCATAGATGCTCATGAATGAAACATGATCGACAGTATAAATAGAGGAGGTGGGCCTTTTAATCACCTGCCCATTCTCCATATATAGATAATTTTTCATAGAAGTGGTAGTACCTGAAACGCTACCCCCTCAGGAACCATTGGTGAATGTTGGTTATATCCCAACCTGCACAGCCAGTAAAAATGAATTTCTCAATCACTCCTGAGACAAGAATCAGTCCTTGCAGCTTTGTTTTTTTTTATTAAGGGGAATTAAACTTGGATAGGCAAAGGTTATTATGCGATACCCACTTGATCAATATAAATTCTTTAAGGACATAACTATATACATCCATTATATACACACTCCTTCTTGTCTACCTCCAGCACAGACTTGCTTGTAGTACTATAACTCCTAGGACCAGCTAGCACTTTGTGGATGGTCTGATAGGGGGAAAATCAGACCATAGAAATGCCCTTTGCAGGCAGGGACCACAGGTCTTTTTTGGTGTAGCAAAAATAGAGGTCTTTGGTGCTAGCTGTCCTTTTCTGGCTACTGCTCCCAGTAGAACCTCTTCAGGCACTGCCAGCCTGCCTTGCTGCAGCTGCCCCTTTCACTAGCCCTCCTGGCTACTTCTACACAGTCCTCCCAGACTGACTCTGAATCTACCCCAGACTACTTGCACCCAGTCACTTCTTCAAGTTTCCAGCAAGCAAGAGGAGTTACCAGAGAAGGTTCTGCTAAGTCATCCAGCCTGCCTGAGTCACTCACCCGACCCTGAAAAAAAACACACAGCCAAGCCTGAAAATATACCTAAACTAACACAAACATCCTACTATAGCACTCTAGCAATGTTAGGGGGTGCTACACTCATCTTCTGTGGTGGAGGAGGGGATCATAAGGGTTGGCTTAGGCCAGCCATACACAGTGTGAATCTCGGCCGGATCACTGAAGACAATTGCTGATTCCCTTGTCAACACTGTCTGTGTTGATGGGAGAATCATGTGAATTTCTTTGGTTACAGGAAAAAAAAATTGCACTGCGTATGGCTGGCCTCATTCAGCACTCCTAATGGGGGGTGTGATGGGGAGAAGGTAACGTCCCATGTGCTGATTTTTTTTAAACCCAAACTTAGGCTTTACAAAAAGATAAAAATAAATAAAAAATCTTTCTTGTGACAATCCTCTACTGAATTCTAAATCAATACTACTAGGCAAAATTGATCTGTCCTCATTACATATTGTTAAAAATAAACTACCCAAAGAAAGAAGATTCGAAAAAAAAGGGGGATACAAGCTGTTTTTCATTTCCATTGTCCATGGCTGTATTTCGTTGTGTGCTCAGAGATTTCCATGCGTATTTCCTCTATTAAAATGGTCAAGTTCAGTTGCACATTTTTCTTTCTTGACTTGTTAATCTTTGCATTTAAAGCTGCCTTCAAATTAAACAGCACATCTATGGAACAGACACGGAGAATTCATTTTTTGGCAGGGCTGACATTCTGTCTAAGGAAACATGGTTTAAAATTGTTTATTTTTCTCCACATTGAAGTGATATAAGTAGAGGCTGTTTTACATAGAAATCTTTTCCTCCCCTCTGCATGTAAAAATAAAACAATACAGCAGACTGATGGGCTTGGGAGTTTTTCCAAGCTTTTTGCTTTTCAGTTTTGGCAATAAATGTACTCTCCGTGTTACATTGTCGGTTAAATATCACCATCGCTACTAAAAATACAAAAGTGCTCAGCAGCAAACGACAGATTAAATGCGCTAAAATACAGAGATATAACCATGTGCAAGGTATAGTATCCCACAGCATGCAATTAGAAGGTACATTTTATTGTTTTGTCTGCTTCATGCCGGTAAAAGCCGGTTTTCTAATGTCTAGCTTTTAATTGGGAAAACTTGTAAAGTAAAAAGAACAACATATTGGACTATTTTAAGTATTTGGCGTGGAAGTATTTGGAATATTTTAAGGCTTGGGGTGCTGTATTTAGTTACTAGTTGTTGACAACAAAAGTCCTACAAATATGAACCTGCCATGCCCCCCTTGGTTCTTTTTATCCTTTATTTTTCTCCCTTTTTGCCCTTTGGGCATATTTTACCTGAGTGTCTTGCATCTTTATTCACTGCTTCCTTTCCTCTATGGATTATGTCCATAAAAAGTATCAAAAAAATCTGCTCAAAGCCTGTATTGTGCCCATCTTTATGATTTTGGGGGTTGCCTATGGAGTTCATTGATGCTGCCCACTTGGAATGAACAAAGGGGTTGGAGTGTTAAAGGGGGTTGTAAAGGTTCTTTTTTTTATTTTCTAAAAAGCTTGTTGGTTCACTTACCTTTTCCTTCGATTTCCCTTCTAAATATTTTTTTTCTTTGTCTGAATTTCTCACTTTCTGTTCCTTCTCAGTACGCTGTTCTAAATAACTTTCCACCACTCGGATGATGGGGGCAAGCTTACTGAGGAGAAACAGGAAGTTAGAAATGACACTTATTTAGAAAATAAAAAAACAAATTTTACAACCCTTTTAATTTTATGCCTATGATTGTCATAATAAAGGGCTCATGTTGGCAGGTGTTCTTGTCAAATGCAGCCATCTCCAACCAAATGCACGGCTGCTGAAAACTCGGAAACGCGTCGCATTTTGGTGACATCATGTAATAATATTCCTTATACTTGTTGCTCTAGCGCAGTCATTCCTATAGCAGACAGCTGCGCTCCGTATTTCACAAACCTCCGCGTCACTTCCGGTGCGCGGACCTTGCGTTCCAGCTTGGAACGCGGAAGCGCGCCGAGCGCACATTGCCAATTAACCGCGAGATCGGCTATTTAAACTTCCAGAGATGACGGTAGGGTGTTCTGTTATTGCGTACAGACACCCTCCGTCCTGTAGCCGCACTAACCTGCACCCAGGAAGAGTTCACGACCACGTCCTCTCCGTGTCCCAGTTTGGATCCACACAGGCTGCTTATTATCCAGGCATCTCGCTCTCCCCTGATTCCATTATAGATGAGTGCTGAACCGCAAGTATATGTGTCCTGATGGACTTGCTACTTTCCTTACTAGGTCTAATGTGCAGCAACATTAGGCTATAGTTATTTCATTTACTTTAGCTCCTTTGAATCACTCCTATTACAGATCCTACTCATAGATGAGACTTCTTTATTTTGTGTGTACCTGAACTCACCATTAGCAACCTGAGCTCCTGTCAGAACAGGCTAGGGTCTCATACACCGCAGGTCTTGTACTCAGAGGGCATGATGATTTAACCCCAAACTTTCTGTGATACTGAGAGTGATCTAGTGGGCAATTCTGAGTTACCTCTGTAGTCTTGCAGGGAATCTGGTTATATGTCAGAAGAGGTGCAGTGGGATATTACATAATAACAGAACCTATATATATAAAAAAAAAAAAAAATGTTGTACAGTATAATTTTTTCCTTCAGATGGATCCAGGAGAACTTGCTAATCATTTAGTTGCCCTATCACAGAGAGTAGAAACCCTCACTGCATCCATGAATGAGCTTCGGTTAGAAAATGATGTGATGCGGAATCAAGCTCTTGCCCAACACCGTGATAGGCCTGAACCAAAGGTTTGCCCCCCAGACCCCTTCTCAGGGGACCGAAAACGTTTCCGTCAGTTCGTCAGCTCCTGCCGTCTTATGTATGAATTACGCCCCCGTACCTACTATTCAGACAGGGTCAAGATTCTTACTATGGTTTCTTATCTCAAAGGAGAACCCAGGGTCTGGGCTGACGCTTATGTTGAAGAGAATGGTGACCTTCTGGGATCATTTAATAGTTTTTTAGACGAGATGTCCCTCTTATACGAGGACCCCCATAAACAAATTACTGCGGAAAATACTATTAGAAACCTCAAGCAAGGGAAGAGACCTGTCGAGGAATACATATCCGAATTTAAGTGTTGGTGCAGGGACACTCAATGGACTGATATTGCTTTACGTAACCAATTTCGCATAGGCCTCTCTGAGGGCATGAAGGATGAGATTGCTCGCATTGAGCTTCCATCCTCTCTAGAAGAGTTAATGCAATTATCCCTCACTATTGATCGACGACTAAGAGAAAGAAAGGCTGAACGTGCCTTCTCCATTTCAGTCTCACCCCCCAAGAGGTATAATACCTCACCTAGAGCGGTTCCTATGGAACTTGGAACTGTTAAAGGGCCTCTTTCTCCCGCAGAAAAGCAGCGTCGCAGAGCTCACAACCTTTGCCTCTATTGCTCGTCGCCAGATCATATAGTATCCACTTGTCCTGTTCTCATGAGGAATAATGAAGGTGCAATCTCTAATATTTACAATACCAAACACCCACACACCCCTTCTAACCAATTCACATTTGTTACTCTTGTCTTACAGTGGGAACACAGTAATACCACCATTGATGCCATGGTTGATACAGGTGCCTGCGGGAATTTTATTGATTCAGAGATTGTTAAGTCCAATAATATTCCCTCTGTACTCAAGCAAATTCCACTCTCTGTCACTTTTATCAACGGTTCAACCTCCACTTCAGGTCCTATCCTATCCCAAACTACCCCTATTCTGGTCACCTGTACTAACAACCACGTAGAGACTATGGTCTTCGACAGTATTCCATCCCCTCTATTCCCAATTATCCTTGGTCTCCCGTGGTTGTTATTGCATCAACCAACTTTCATATGGGCTAACCTATCTCTTAAATTGGATTCCTCATACTGTAAGCACAACTGCTACTCCAACTACCCCTTGATGTGTATCCAGCAACAAGACAATGTTCTTCCGGATTATTTGCTTGACTTCAGTGATGTTTTCAGTAAGACCAAGGCAGAGAGTCTTCCTCCTCACAGAATTTATGACTGCCCAATTGATCTTATACCGGATAGTCCTATCCCAACCGCTCATATTTATCCACTATCACAACCTGAACTTTCTCACCTCAAGGAGTACCTAGACGAGAATCTTAGAAAAGGTTTCATTAGACATTCCACCTCCCCTGCTTCTTCCGCTATGTTTTTTGTCAAAAATAAGGATGGCTCTCTCCGTCCCATCATTGATTACCGAAGTCTAAATAATATTACTGTAAAAAATCGCTACCCCTTGCCACTCATCCCAGAACTCTTAGAGCGCCTCCAAACTTCAAGGATTTTCACAAAATTGGATCTTCGTGGCGCTTACAATCTGATTAGAATTCGTCCTGGAGATGAGTGAAAGACTGCCTTCAAGACCAGATATGGGTTATTTGAATACACTGTGATGCCTTTTGGCCTGTGTAACGCACCGGCCACTTTCCAGTGGTTCATAAATGATATATTCAGAGATTTGCTTGACATCTGCATTGTAATTTACCTTGACGATATATTAATTTACTCAGACTCCCTTGAGCTTCATACTAAACATGTCCGATGGGTTTTAGCCAGGCTCAGGACACATTCTCTATATGCAAAGTTGGAGAAATGCCTTTTCAGTCAGACCAGTATCACCTTCCTAGGTTACCAGATTACCCCTCAGGGTATACAGATGGACCATTCAAAGGTGGATTCTATCATCTCCTGGCCAGTTCCACATTCAAGGAAGGCTCTCCAACGTTTCCTAGGATTCTCAAATTATTATCGCAAGTTTATTAAAAACTTCTCTGCGATAGTTAAACCTTTGAATGCCCTTAATAGTGCAAAAACATCTTTCACTTGGACTCCAGAAGCGCAAAATTCCTTCTCCACCTTGAAGCGTTGTTTCTCCTCAGCTCCTGTTCTTCAACTCCCTAATCCGTCGTATCATTACACTTTGGAGGTTGATGCTTCCCACTACACCTTAGGAGCAGTCCTTTCTCAACGCCCAACTCTCTCCGACCCTTTGCATCCAGTAGCCTTCTATTCCAGAACGTTGTCTCAAGCTGAAAGAAATTACCCCATCGGTGAAAAGGAACTTCTAGCTATTAAAGACGCTTTAGAAAACTGGAGACATTTACTTGAAGGCTCAATCCATCCAATAACTGTACTCACTGACCACCGTAATCTACAGCATCTGAAATCTTGTAAGACTCTCTCTGCTCGTCAGGTTAGATGGACTCTCTTCTTCGATAGATTTGACTTTTTCATCACCTATCGACCTGCCTCACAAAATATTAAAGCCGACTCTCTTTCACGAATGTATGAAGATCAATTCCCAGAGAACCCACCAGTTTCTATCATCCCTTCTCATCGTTTCATTGGCAATACCACTTCGTTTAGACAGCTACTCTCCCAGACACTATCCACAGAGACTCTTAATCATCCACCAGGCCTTATCAAACAACCAGATGGGATATATAATTACCAAAATAAGATCTACGTACCTCCTATTCTACAGATTCCTTTGCTCAGATTACTTCACGATTCCCCTTTGGCAGGCCATCCTGGGACTACTAAAATCATCCATATTGTCAAGAGACATTACTGGTGGCCTTCTCTTTCTAAGTTTGTTCATCAGTATGTAAACTCCTGTGAGACTTGTGCTAGAAACAAACTATCTAGGAGACCTCCTTCTGGGTTATTGGTTCCTCTTCCAGTGCCTAATAGACCTTGGGAAGTGGTCTCTATTGATTTTATTGTAGATCTCCCTAGGTCCAACGGTACCAATACCATTATGGTTACGATTGATCTCTTAACAAAAATGGCACACTTTACTCCATTAAAGAAATTACCAACCTCTTCAGAGACAGCAAAGGCGTTTATTGATACAGTCCTTAAACTACATGGCTTACCCTCCCAGGTCATCTTGGATCGCGGTACTCAATTTGTTTCCAAATTCTGGAGAGCCCTTATTACCTCTCTACAGATAGACCATCGATTGTCAACTGCTTATCATCCCCAGACAAATGGGCAGACAGAACGAGTTAATCAAATTCTGGAACAATATCTACGCTGTTACTGTACATACCTTCAAGACGATTGGAATTCATTACTCTCTTTAGCTGAATACGCCTACAATAACTCCACTAGTGCTTCTTCCGGCTTTTCACCATTTTTTGCTAACTATGGCTTCCACCCCAACAGCCTACCTTCTACATTCCTTCCAAATAGTGTACCTGCAGTGACCGATTACCTCTCTACTATAAAATAGACACTAGTTCTCCTCCACACCAACTTGAAGGTTGCGCAATCAAGACAAAAGAGATATTATGACTCTCACCGATCTACACCACCAGTCTACAAGGTGGGGGATTTAGTGTGGCTTTCCACCCGTAATCTCCATCTTAAAATTCCATCCAAGAAACTTGGAAATCAATTCACAGGACCATTCCCAATTTCTTACATTATCAATCCCAATGCTGTCAAACTGACCTTACCACCTGACTGGAAAATACATTCTTCCTTCCATGTGTCACTCATCAAACCGTACATCTCCAACCCCTTTCCTAACAGGAAAACACCTCCTCCACCTCCTGTACAGGTTCTCGGTGAAACTGAATACGTCGTTGACAAAATTTTAGATTCTAGGAAAAGAGCTTCTAACCTTCAATACCTCATACGTTGGAAAGGCTATGATCAATCTGATGACTCTTGGGAAAATGCTACAAATATACATGCTCCACGTCTGATCAGACAGTTTCATCGTCGTTATCCTAACAGACCCGCACCTACTGGCAGCTCTGTAGGAGCTTCCCTGGGGAGGGGAGTATGTAATAATATTCCTTATACTTGTTGCTCTAGCGCAGTCATTCCTATAGCAGACAGCTGCGCTCCGTATTTCACAAACCTCTGCGTCACTTCCGGTGCGCGGACCTTGCGTTCCAGCTTGGAACGCGGAAGCGCGCCGAGCGCACATTGCCAATTAACCGCGAGATCGGCTATTTAAACTTCCAGAGATGACGGTAGGGTGTTCTGTTATTGCGTACAGACACCCTCCGTCCTGTAGCCGCACTAACCTGCACCCAGGAAGAGTTCACGACCACGTCCTCTCCGTGTCCCAGTTTGGATCCACACAGGCTGCTTATTATCCAGGCATCTCGCTCTCCCCTGATTCCATTATAGATGAGTGCTGAACCGCAAGTATATGTGTCCTGATGGACTTGCTACTTTCCTTACTAGGTCTAATGTGCAGCAACATTAGGCTATAGTTATTTCATTTACTTTAGCTCCTTTGAATCACTCCTATTACAGATCCTACTCATAAATGAGACTTCTTTATTTTGTGTGTACCTGAACTCACCATTAGCAACCTGAGGTCTTGTACTCAGAGGGCATGATGATTTAACCCCAAACTTTCTGTGATACTGAGAGTGATCTAGTGGGCAATTCTGAGTTACCTCTGTAGTCTTGCAGGGAATCTGGTTATATGTCAGAAGAGGTGCAGTGGGATATTACACATCATCGCCCTGCGTCTGCTCTTCATCTTACGATCTAAGCACCAGGTAGAGGACCGCACATCACAGCCGACTTCCATCGCCCTATGATGAGGCAGTGTCCTCCCTGCACAGCGCTTCCACAGACTGCAGAAGAAACCCCAAATCGATGACAGCTCACCACTCCAAGGAAACAACTACTTTTACATGCTTACCTGTTACTACTCAAATGTGAGTGAGATACTTATGTTCTAATTAAATTGCTTTTAATGTACTACACCCAGAGGCGCCTCTCTCCTTGCCTTTTTTTCCCCAACCAAATGCACCTGCATGCATTTGATGTTTAGTAAGAAAAGGTTATGTTTGACCTTCTTTGCCTGCAGTTCAATCCCACCTATATGGGACATGCTGCATCCAATAAATGCAGGACAATGCAAAGTTGGTCACATGCAGTCTCTGACCTTCCATGTCTAGTGCTTCATTAAAGTCAATAGCAATTTGCTGACCCTTATTTAAAGTAATGCCCATCTGCATGATCCCAAAAAATTATTCCCTTTAGCATGCTTGATCTGCTTTTATGTAGAACAGAGGAGCCTTCTTTATAGAGAAGGTATATGCATATCTTAATTACATCACACTTCACAAAATAAGTTAATTATTTATCGTTTTAGGAGAGTGGGCAAGACATGCAAATTATTCCTTAATATTTAATTGGCCAACTGCATATTAAGTAAGAACTATGTACTGTACATTGAACAGATGTAGCCTGATATAGAGCCATTTAATATGAAACTGCATGCAGATATTTTAGACCATTTTAGTTGGCCATCATCATTGCGGCACATGGAAAAAATGGCTTTTATGGAGCAGGACTTGAGTATGCCCAGACAGGTTGTAGTTAAAAAAAAAAAAGCTTTAACGTAGATATGCTATCTGTCTTGGATAAAAATTGGGTGTATTTAAAGAGAAACATGAATGAGACCATATATATTTAGAAAAACATATATATATTTATATACACTCACTGGCCACTTTAAGGTGCTTGTTTCTAGTAGGGATGAGCTTCGCGTTCGATACGAACGTATGTTCGACTCGAACATTGTCTGTTCGTACGTTCGACGAAATTCAAACAAAATCGGTCATTCGCGCCAAATTCGAGTGACGCAAAACGGCCCATAATTCACTGCGGCATTGCGTGCTGATGATTGGCCAAGCATGCTGTAAGACCCGGGTTCTCAAAGACTTTTTCCAACAATAACTTAAATATTGGTCTTTAAAACGAGCGTTTTTTAATTCGAACGTTCGAGTCCCATAGACTTCAATGGGGTTCTAAATGTTCGCTCGAACGGTCGGTCTGTTCGACGGTTCTGGTGCGAACCGAACGCGGGTATGTTCGGGTCATCCCTAGTTACTAGTACCGGGTTGGAACTCTTTTGCCTTCAGAACTGCCTTAATTCTTTGGGACATAGATTCAACTTTGGAAACATTCCTCAGGCATTTTGGTCCATATTGACATGATAGTTTCAAACAGTTGCTGCAGATTTCTTGGCTGCACATCCGTGATGCGAATCTTCCGTTCCACTACATGCCAAAGGTGCTTTATAAGATTGAGATCTGGTGACTGTGGAGACCATTGGAGTACAGTGACCTCATTGTCATATTGAAGAAACCATTTTGAGATGATTTGAGCTTTGTGACATGGTACATTTTTTTGCTGGAAGGAGCCATCAGAAGATGGGAACGGTGCAGGGGCGGACTGACCATAGGGCAGTTTGGGCACGGATCGAGGGCCGTGACCAGTAGGGGGCCCCATAACAGCTAAGCTTCCCCTTCGATCTACCCGTCAATCACAACTTGCTGACGGGTAGATCGGGTCCCAAATCACTGTGTCCTGCTAAGACTGCAGTGTAAACAGACCTCTTGTGATTCGCTCCTCCGGCTGGCCCCTCCTCCCCTTCCGTCCACCCCAGGTGCTTCTATTTGTCATCACCTCGGACGGACGAGAAGAGAGGAGGGGCCGGCGGGGAGGAGCGCATCACGAGAGGTATGTTTACAGCCGCTTCCCACGCTACTCTGCATCTGAAGGAAAGCTTGTCCCGCTGTGTCCCTGTACATGTGCCCAGCATCCTGAACACTGCCCCATACCCTGCTCTCACACTGCCCCATACCCTGCTCTCACACTGCCCCATACCCTGCTCTCACACTGCCCCATACCCTGCTCTCTCTCTCTGCCCCATACCCTTCTCCCTCTCTGCCCCATACCCTGTTCCCTCTCTGCCCCATACCCTGCTCCCTCTCTGCCCCATACCCTCCTCCCTCTCTGCCCCATACCCTGCTCCCTCTCTGCCCCATACACTGCTCTCTCTGCCCCATACCATGCTCTCTCTCTCTCTGCCCCATACCCTGCCCTCTCTCTCTCTGCCCCATACCCTGCTCTCTCTCTCTCTCTCTGCCCCATACCTTTCTCTCTCTCTCTCTCTCTCTCTGCCCCATACCCTGCTCTCTCTCTGTCCCATACCCTGCTCTCTCTCTCTGCCCCATACCCTGCTTTATCTCTCTCTCTGCCCCATACCCTGCTCCCTCTCTCTCTCTCTCTGCCCCATAGCCTGCTCTTTCTCTCTCTGCCCCATACCCTGCTATCTGCCCATACCCTGTTCTCTGCCCCATGCCCTGATATCTGCAGATACTTTGCTCTCTGCCACATGCCCTGATATATGCCCCATGCCCTGATGTCTGCCCATGCCCTGCTCTGTGCCCACATGCCCTGCTCTTTGCCTCATATTCTGTGTACCCCCTTGCCCTGCTCTGTGCCCCCTGCCCTGATGTGTGCCCCCATGCATTCCCCATGCCCCGATGTGTGCCCCCATGCCCTTCTATGTGCCCTCATGATGTGCCCCATGCCCAACTGTGTGCTCCGTGATATGCCCTACTGTGTGCCCCATGATGTGCTCTACGGTGTGCACCATGATGTGTCCTACTGTGTGCCCAATGCCCTACTATATGTCCCACTGTGTGCCCAATTCCCTCCTTCTGGCCCTGTGATGTGTCCTGAGCCCCCATGCCCTGCTGTCTGCTCTGTGCCCCCATGCCCTGCTATCTACCCCATGCCCCGCTCTGTGACCCCATGCCCTGATCTCTGCCCCATGCCCTTCTCTGTGCCCCCATGTCCTGATGTCTGCCCCACACCCTGCTCTGTGCCCCATGCCCAGCTATCTGCTCCCATGCCCCTAGGCCCTGCTGTGTGCCCCCATGATGTGTGTGGGTGTAGCTTGAGTGTGGGAAGGGATGGACATGGTCAGCAACAATACTCAGGTAGGCCGTGACGTTTAAACAACGCTCAATTTGTCCTAAGGGGCCAAAGCAAAGTGTGCTAAGAAAATATCCCCCACACCATTACATTACCACCACCAGCCTGAACGGTTAATGCAAGGCAGGATGGATCCATGCGTTCATGTTGTTTACACCAAATTATGATCCTACCTTGTGAATTTCGCAGCTGAAAATGAGACTCATCAGACCAGGCAGCGTTTTTCTAATCTTCTATTGTCCAATTTAGTGAAGCTATGTGAATTGTAGCCTCAGTTTCCTGTTCTTAGCTGACAGGAGTGGCACCCGGTATAGTCTTCTGTTTCTTTTTCCCTTTCTGCTTCAAGGTTTGATGTGTTGTGCATTCAGAGATAGTATTCAGCAAACGTTGGTTGTAACACGTGGCTATTTGAGTTACCATTGCCTTTCTATCATCTCAAAGTCTACCTATTTTCCTATGAGCTCAACAAGGCATTTTCGTCCACACAACTGCTGCTCACTAGATATTTTCTCTTTTTTGGACCATTCTCTGTAAACCCTACAGTTGGTTGTGAGTGAATATCCCAGTAGATCAGCAGTTTATGAAATACTCAGACCAGCATGTCTGGCACCAACAACCATGCCATGTTCAAAGTTAGTTAAATCCCCCTTTTTTCCCCATCCTGATGCTCATTTTGAAATTGAGAAAGTCATCTTCACCACGCCTAAATGCATTGCGTTGCTGTCATGTCATTGACTGATTAGCAATTTGTGTTACCAAGCAATTGAACAGGTGTACTTACACCTGTATATATATATATATATATATATATATATATATATATATATACACACACTCACACGCACAGTATTATATATAAATGTACCGAGAGCACTAAGGGTCCCAATTATTTTTGCATAAATGAAGGCCTGCATTGGGTGAGACTGGGGAAGAAGAGGAACATCTTGAGCAGCCATCCAGCGTACAGCCCATAAAGAGGCAAAAGCACTATTGACCTTGATTTATAATTGGGGGCAAATACCAGAGATGAACAGTTCATGGGAGGTGAATTGATGCTGTGCATAGGTGATATCTAGTGTCAAGATAAGTGGATACGTCAATTTCACCGGTGGTTGAAAGTACTGAAAATGTTGCAGATTTTGTTGAATCATAAATAATTAAGTGGGCTTTTTGGGTTTCATATGTTTTTTTTTTTTTTTTTACATTACGTTGTTTAACGAGTTGTTTTTTACATTTTGGGGGATTTTTTTGTATTTATCTTATTATATTGAATTATTGTGTATGATTAACAATATGACTAATTGCTACTGATTATTATAAAGTGATTGTAAACACATTTTAAATAACAAACAGATTTATACTTACCTGTTCCGGCCCCGATACTCCTCCTCTCGGATCCCCTGCTAGCGCTCCTGGCTCCTCCTCTTCTTGGTGTGACCCGCTAGTAAGCCAATGGCTGTCACTTCCTCAGCAAAGCATGTGACAGTTGGGAGAGCTGCTACAGATGGGCACATCGCTGAATCGAGTGCTGGATCGAGTGAAGTAAGTATATGGGGGGTTAAGGGGGCATACTGCTACCTACACATGTTTTTCCCTAATGCCAGGAATGCATTAGGGGAGAAGATCATTATGCTTTAGAAACTAAATAATGTATGTGGATTTACATCTTCCTTTCTACCCTTGTCATTTCCTTTTTTTCCTATTTTCAGAGGAGACAGGATATTAAAAATAGAATAATAGAAAGCTTGCTATTGCTTTATAATTTTCACTACGAGCAGGAGAAAGATTATGTTGGTAGCTGCAAACAATTTTCATTTACTTCCCCCCTGGACAATTTTTTTTGGAAACTCTAGAAACAGAGGCCCAGATTCACAGAGCGATTACGCCTGCGTAACAGGAGATGCGCGGCATAAGTCTAAATGTGCGCGTGCGTTTCGATGCACGGCATCCCCAAAACGAGATACGCAAGAAATCTACTTTTTTTTGTCCAGTGTAATTTCGTTAGACAGGCGCATCCGTCCACGCAAAACTGCGCTAGACAGGCCATTGATTTACTAGTCGTATATGCTAATGAGGGAGTTACGGGGATCCACAAAAGAACGTTGGGGCAGCGCAGGCTACGCAGTGTGCGCAACAGCAAAATGTCCTGTCTAAAATTAGACCATATAAAAGCTGGTCTAAAAAGAGAAAAATCGTCTACATGTCAGATAAAGCAACACTATTAGTGTTGGCATACAGATTGTTGCACAACAATCTGTATGCCAACATGCCAGGGGCATCGTCGCTCATAGCTATACTACTGACTTTAGATGCGCAAAGAAGGAGGAGGGCACGGAGGATGGCACGGGAGAGGATATACCGTACCCGCATAGACCTCTTTGGCATGAGTGATTCTGAGGTGTATCGCATCTTCAGATTCACCCCTCATGCCATCCTGGAATTAACCACAACCTTGCAGGAGGACGTCACCAGCAGAACACACCGCTCACATGCAGTGCAGCCACTGGTCAAGGTCATGGCAACACTCCATTTCCTTGCCAGTGGCTCTTTTCAGCGTACAAGTGGAGTGGTGGCTGGGATGTCACAATCCTCCATGAGCAGATGTGTGCACCAGGTTGTCCCTGCAATCCTCAGACGCATGGCCAACCAAATCATCAAACCCACCACTGAGGACCTGCGGCTGAAGGCAATGACAGATTTCTACAGAATTGCCAGATTCCCACGCACCGTGGGGGCCATTGATTGCACACATGTGGCACTCCAGCCCCCCCAGGAGACAGAGCACATGTACCACAATCGGAAGCATTGGCATTCCATCAACGTACAGGTGATAGTCGATGCCCAAGGCCTCATATGGCACGTCCGTGCCAAACACCCAGGGTCCAGCCATGACAGCTTCATATACAATCAGAGCCCCATCCGAATGGAATTCGATCAGAACGTGTATGGGGACACCTGGCTGGTTGGTGAGTGACATGGGTGGCAGGCATGACTGTACCCCCCCATGATGCACACATCACAAGGGGCACATGCATGACTAACATCCTCCTGTCTTTTCCCTTACAGGTGACTCTGCATATCCAATGGGACCCCCATCTCATGACTCCTATCCGGAACCCCCAAAGCCCAGGAGAGGAAAGATACAATCAAGCCCACACCCAAACACGTGCAGTGGTGGAGCGCACCTTTGGCCTCCTGAAGTCACGTTTCCGATGCCTGGATAAGTCTGGGGGTACCCTCTTGTATTCCCCAAACTTTGTGTGCCATATCATCGGTGCCTGTTGCCTGCTGCACAACTTCGCAGTGAGAAAGGGCCTGCAGATTGACCTACGTGATGACCTGACCCCTGAACCAGACAATCCCCCCCTAACCAAGGATACCCCGTCTTCTGAGGGAAGAGCAGCCAGGAGACAGCCCACATTGGGCATCTTTGCACGTTAAACACACACATTAATCATGGCACAATTAGAATGCATGCACACCACTGTGGTCCCTAGCACACACACCCCACATCCACATCAAATTGGATTGGCACCAGTCCACCATGCAGGACTTGTGAGCAGCAACGCCACGCCAAGGCTCCAATTATGTCACTGTACATTCATACACCATTCACACGGACCTGGGGATCACTTCTCCCTGGTCCTGGGGAACCCTTCTCCACCAAAATTGAGGGTGACACCCCTTTTCCGGCAGGAATATGACCCCCACATTCAAACAGCATTCACAACCCAAAAAAAAAAAAAATTACCGGCAAAATCAAAAAATTTCCAGCCCAAAAAAAAAAGGCCCAAAGTCCACGGCTATTCTGTCCAGGGCAGCACCTAGTGTTGCCGTGTTGGCCTGGATAGCCTGGGTAAGGGCCCTCACATCCTGCCCAACGCCTGCTGATGTAGTCTGCAGGTCGTTAAGGCAGTTTGTGAAAGCCCGGGAGTGGCAGTCCAGGTTCCCAAGCGTATCCTTGATGGAGGACAGGCTCTCCTCCATTCGCACCAATGTCTGGCTGACCTGTCCCAGATGGCGGGTCTGGAGGAACTGGTCCCTTCTCAGAGTGGCGGGCAGGAGATCAGCCACCCCCTGGTATTCTGGGTCACCTTCCTGCCTCCAGCTGATGCTTGTGGCTGGGGAGAAGGGGAGGCCCTTGGGAGGGGAGCCATGTTGGGGGAGGAGGGGGGGGGCTCCCCCTTAGGGATGGCTGGCTGCTGCCAGCCAGAGGGGAACAGTCCTCCAACAACAATAGTCCAGTGCCTGACATGGACTCCTTCTCCTCCACAACCTCCTCCTCCTCCTCTTCAACCTCCTCCGCGGACTCCGGCCTTGTCGGGGGGGCCTCATTAGGCTGCTGTCCTGGGGATTGTGCGGTCAGGCCAGATGGCCCAGCACCCTCCTGCATATCTGTGGATGACACAAAACATTCACAGGTTGGAGGATCCACACACTTGCCACATATTCCCTTTCACCCCCTCCCCCACACATGCTACACACCTGATAGAAAAAAAAACCTTACCTGGCATCACGCCTTCATGACTTGAGTCATAGCCGGGCAGGCCCTCCACTTCTTGCCTATGAAAGGTCTGGGCCACCGCACGCTCCTCCGCTGTCAGCCTAACAGGGCATGGTGGGCCCCCTCCTGTGCCCCTGGCATGGGCAAGCATTCTGGCCAGCTTCTTTTTGACCAGACGCCGGAGGTCATTTATCTTTTTCTCAATCCCAGACCAGTTCCGTGTCTCCCCCTCCCCCGCTGAATTCACCTGGTCAGTGATGATGTCCAAAATCTCTCTCCTCCTGGCCGGGGTGGTGTTGGCACTGTCCGTGCCATGGAGGAAACGCCCATAATCGGAAATGGCCCGGGCAAGAATTTGTTTCTCCCTCAAAGAAAAATTTAATTTTCTCTTCCTCTCAGTCATACTCTGACCAAAAATCACTCCCGGTCAACAAAAATCATTAACAAAAACAAGCACGACCAATCAAGCAAGAAAACAAACAAACAGAAAAATATCAAACAAAATATGTCACAAACACTTCTCAAAAATCACTCACAAAAACAAACAGGAACAATCAAGCAAGAAAACAAACAAACAGAAAAATATCAAACAAAATATCTCACAAACACTTATCAAAAAACACTTTTAAAGATCTTCTAACAAACACTAGATCACACAGTACACAAATCTGACAAATACAAATCACAACGCAACTAACAACGGAACAAAGGCACCTTGCTGTATAGGGAGGGATACAAAGGGATGTACTTTTGCAATGGAAGTGCGTTTGTGTGTGTCTATTTATGCTGTCTGTGTAGTTCATGATTTTGCCCTAGTCCATTTCCAATTTCACTGATTGCGCCATTCCCGAGTTCTGAGCATGCGCACAGAGGTGCTGACATGGTCTGCTTCAAGCGCGCATGCGCGAGCCGGCCGGCCCTTCATTTGCATGGGGTCACGGCTCATTTCAATGTAACACGCCCACGTCCTTCCCAATTTGTATTACTCCGCCTTGCGTCTCAGAAATAACGTTGCGCAGGCGCTATTTTCTGCGTAAAAGCGACGAGAATAGGGTGATTGCGCGGCTACATTGCGCAAGTCTAACGTAAAGGCGGTGCGCTACACCGGTCCAATAATGCGCAGATGTACCTGAATCTGGCCCAGTGCCTCCATATGCCTATTTGTACATCCAGCCTGGAATTTTCCTTTTGTGAGTCATAGATGCCAGAGAAAATGGTTGCTTCTCTGAACATGTCTATGAAAAAATGTAATTGTAAATGTCTAGAAATTTTCAGATCTTTTCCAAAACCTCTACATGCCTTGCACACAATTCTTGGATATGTACATTAGTCTATAGTCAGAGGAAGCTTTAAGAAACTTTTTCTTAGAATCTTTAGGCTGCTCAAACTAGAAAGGTAGAAACTAGGGTTGTCCCGATGCCTCTTTTTTAGGACCGAGTACAAGTACCGATACTTTTTTTCATGTACTCGCCGATACCGAATACCGATAATTTTTTGAAATGTGTCCCCAAATGCAGCCATGTCCCCCCACATATATTGCAGCCATGTCCCCCACATATATTCAGCCATGTCCCTCACATATATTCAGCCATGTCCCCCCACATATATTGCAGCCATGTCCCCCACAAATGCAGCCATCTCCCCCACAAATGCAGCCATCTCCCCCACAAATGCAGCCATCTCCCCCACAAATGCAGCCATGTCCCCCACAAATGCAGCCATCTCCCCCACAAATGCAGCCATGTCCCCCACAAATGCAACCATGTCTCCTAGAGAGAGGCAGCGTGTAATGCCTGTATGTGTGTATAATCCTCAGACAGTGGCCATCCAGTGTACAAAGCCGTGCCTCCTCCTCTGTGGGAGAGAGAGGCAGCGCCAGCGTGTAATGCCTGTGTACCTGTATTATCCTCCGACGGCAGCCATCCTGTGTTCAAAAGCCGCGCCTTCTCCTCCTCATCATCGATAGGGGAACACTCCCAATAAGTGAGCCAGTGTTCTGCCTATCACGGACACCCTCTCATCCTCATCCCATGGACGAGGATGAGAGGATGTCCGTGATAGGCAGAACACCGACTCACCTGCTGGGAGTGTTCCCCTATCACAGACAAGGAGGAGGCGCGGCTTTGTACACTGGATGGCTGCCGTCTGAGGATTATACGCCGCGCATACAGGCATTACACGCTGCCTCTCTCTCCCCAAGGTATGCCGTCTGATGCAGAGTGTAATGCACACAGGGACACAGGCTGCCTCTCTCTCACTGGTATGCTCAGCTGTCTGAGCATTACACGCTGCATCGCTCTCCCCAAAGTATTCTATTTAGGCATCGGGAGCATTTGCGCGAGTACAAGTACTCCCGCAAATACTCGGCATCGGTCCCAATTCCGATACTAGTATCGGTATCAGGACAACCCTAGTAGAAACCATCCGTCACCTCCCCCAGTTAGTCCCCTCCCCCCATAGTAAGAATCACTCCCAGGGTACGCATTTAACCCCTTCCTTGCGCCCTAGTGTTAACCCCTTCCCTGTCAGTCACATTTATACAGTAAACAGTGCATATTTATAGCACTGTTCACTGTATAAATGTGAATGGTCCCAAAAATGTGTCAAACGTGTCCGATGTGTCCGCCATAATGTCGCAGTCCCAATAAAAATATTGATTTTTTTAAATTTGTCCCTTTATTGTTGTTTATAGCGCAAAAAAAACGCACAGGCAATCAAATACCACCAAAAGAAAGCTCTATTTGTGGGAGAAAAAGGACGTCAATTTTGTTTGGGAGCCATGTTGCACGACTGCGCAATTGTCAGTTAAAGCGACGCAGTGCTGGAAGCTGAAATTTCGCCTGGGCAGGAAGGGGGTATATGTGCCCAGTAAGCAATTGGTTAAGCATCATTAAAATCACTGCTCCCGAAAATACGTCAGTTTTTAAAACTTTTTTTGCATTGATACATGTTCTCTGGGGCAGGACCCGGGTCCCCAAACCCTTTTTAGGACAATAACTTGCATATTAGTCTTTAAAATTAGCACTTTGATTTTGAATGTTCGAGTCCCATAGACTTCAATGGGGTTCTAAAATTTGCGCGAACGGTTGGTCTGTTCGAAGGTTCTGATGCTAACCGAACCGGGGGGTGTTCGGCTCATCCCTACCCACTGGTTAAACGAAAAAATAAAAATATTTTTTGGCCAGCCTTAAGCCTATTTTCCTGTTTTGGACTTGTACTCAACATTTTTCTCCTGTTCCATGCTTGGATTCCACTATTTCTGGTTTCCTCAGGTTACAATTCAGCCTGGTCTAGTCCTTCCTAAGCTGTCATCTGTCATACTATAGCCTCCTACACACAATCCAATTTTATGGCCATAATTGTCTGATTGGCGCGTTGTGTCGGATAATTCAACCATGTGTATGCTTCATCAGACAATTGTTGGCTGAATTAACGACAATTAAATTGGCTGTTCATGCTCACCAATTGTTGGGCAATAAATCTGTTACGTCGGATTATCCGATCGTGTGTACACAATTACTAAAATCCAATTACTAAAATCCAAAGTACAAGCACGTATGCTTGAAACCAATGCTAAACTTCAGACAACAATAGCAGAAGTTGTCCAAAGGGTGGCGGTAAAGAGCTGAAAAAAACATGTGGTTTGGTGAATGTTGGCTGAAATTGTTGTGCCGTGTGTATGCAGAACAAGTTCATGGCCAACGCCCTTCGGACAAAAATCCGATGGAAAAAAGTTGGATGGAAGTCTGAACATGTGTAAGAGGCTTAAACCATTGAGGGTTGCATTCTAATATCTGTGCATTTAACATGAATTAAATGAATGCTCACAAAAATAGTCAGTTTAGGCTGACAGTTTCATCCGTAGATGGAGTAACAATCAACTAGCTGTACAGAACAAATTACAAATGGCTCTATGCCACTGTACTGATAGAGAGGAATTTCTAATGTAAAATTGTCTGATTGGACACCGCAACACCTGATAATCCCTGACAGCCTTTTTGGTGAAACTCTATAACTAGTAGACATGTGCAGACTGGAATATTTCGTTTTTTCGTTTTTGTCCAGAAAATAAATTTATTTAGTTACTCCCGAAAATCGTTTTGATTTATTTCGTTTTCGTCTGGAAAGTTTTTGTCCGAAAATGACGATTTTCGATGACTTTGTCGAATTAAACGACGGAAATTCGACAAAGCATCAAAAATCGTCGTTCTGAATACAGGGAATATACCTATTCCCTGTATTCAGAACAACGATTTTCGATGACTTTGTGAAATTGAATGACGGAAATTCGACAAAGCATCGAAAATCGTCGGATCTGAACGAAAACGAAAATAAAGCATTTTTTATGTCGGATCTTTCGGTTTTAGTTTCTTGCCCTTTCGTTTTCGTTCGTTAAAACGATAACGAAAATACCAGATTTTCGGATGAAAATGCATTCTAACGAAAACGAATGCACATGTCTAATAACTAGGAGTGCCCTCACCACTGTAGTGAGTGAGTAGGTGAGGGATAGGGATGACACAAACACCCCGCCGGTCCAGTTCGCAGTAGAACATGCAAACACCGTTAAAGTCTATGGGACACGAACGTAAAAAATCATAAGTGCTCATTTTAAATGCTTATATGCAAGTTATTGCCATAAAAGGTGTTTGGGGACCCGGGTCCTGCCCTAGGGGACATGTATCAATGAAAAAAAAAGTTTTAAAAACTGAATTTTTTTCAGGAGCAGTGATTTTAATAATGCTTAAAGTGAAACAATAAAAATTAAATATTCCTTTAAGGCAGGGTTTACACCATCGCCAGATCCATCACACAGCAGGGGTTCAGTGCTTGCTGGTTCACCGTTTTAGGTCCAGAATCAGCCCGAATTTTGGGCTGAATTTGGACCTGAAATGGACGAAAAAAGCACAGTTTTTTTTCCAGCAAATCGCACCAAACCTGCTTTGGAGATTTGTGAACCGGCTCCATAGAGAGCCAGTCACATTCTCTTGCGCAGCTGTGAAATATTACATTGATATTGTAATTACAGTACATGCCCCTGTTAAACAAGGGGGAAAAAATTGGGCCTTTGGTTTTGGTGGCGCCAGAACACTGTAAGCCCTCACAACTACTCTTGTTGGACAAAGGGATGGGCCCTGCTGTGAAATATTATATACAAAATTGTAATTACATGCCCCTGTTAAACAGGGGCAGAAATAGTTGGCCTTGGGTGGTGGTGGTGGTGGTGCCACAACACTGTAACCCCTCACAGATACTCTTATTGGGTGCAGGAACGAGCCCTGCTGTGAAATATTATATCAAAAATTATAATTTCATGCCCCTGTTAAACAGGGGCAGAAAGATTGTGGTGGTGGTGGTGGTGGTGCCTTAAACCAAAAATATTGTTAAAATTTAGCATCATCAAGAATGAGGAGCAATAGGATAGTCAGCATAGGCAGTCTTAACAAAATGCAATCAGTTACATCAGCATCAGGTGGTTGATAGCTGATTATCTTAGACTGATTTGTTTTTATGAATGTGAGCCTTTCAATGGAGTCTGTGGACAGGCACACTCTTTGATCCATTACAAACCCTCCAGCACCACTGAACGTGTTATCAGAAAGCACACTAGATGCAGGACAGGCCAGTAGCTCAATTGCATATTGAGCAAGTACTGGCCAGTGGTCCATCCTCGAAACCCAGTAACCCAGTGGATGCTCTGTTGGAAAGGTCTCCAAGTCTGCTCTTGCCCCTAGATATTCCTGCACCATGTAATGTAGACGCTGGTGATGGTTGCTTGAACTAATCAGACCTTGGTGCTGAGGACTGAAGAATTGTTTAAAGGCATCAGTCAGCCGGCCACCTTCTCTACCGCTCTTCTTCTGACTGAACAAAGCCTCAGCAACACATTGTCCAGCACCAGGAAATTGTAATCTCCCAGGGTCTGGAAATGCATTGCACAAACCTTTCTTCCAGGCGTCCTGAAGATGTTTCATCCTCTGCTCCCTCTGCAAAGGCAGGATGAGTTCTGCAACCTTACTTTGGTAATGTAGATCAAGAAGAGTTGCCAGCCAGTAATGATCCCTCTCCTTGACACCACGGATCCTAGGATCCTTTTGCAGGCTTTGCAGAATCAGGGGGAGGCCATGCGTAAGTTTGCAGAGGCATTTGTTTCTGAGTCCTCTGGGTCACTAAGGATCACATGACTTGTAACTACCTCCTCCCAGCTACGTACAACTCTTTGGGTTTCTGGGGACTGAAAACCATCCATTAAAGACTGCTGCTGATTGTTATCCTCTACATTCATGCTGACACAATCCTCCTCCTCTTCCTCATCCTCCTCTTCTTCCTGTGTGTTTGGCAGGCCCACAGGAGTGCTATTTGGAAAAAGGGGGCCTTGAGAGGTAAGGAAGTCCTCCCCTTCCTCCTGCTGTTCTGCCTCAAGTGGCCTGTCCATGATTCCATGAAGCGTATGCTCCAGCAGGAAGACTAGAGGGACAGTTTCACTGATGCATGCATTGTTGCTGCACACCATCCTCGTGGCCTCCTCAAATGGTGGCAGGTACAGTGCATGCATCCCTAAACAGTAGCCACTAGCATGGTGAAAATAAGCCAAACTCCCCTGACCCTGTCCTGGTGCCATACCAGCAGAGGTACACATTGATGTGTTCAGCCGCTGCAGCATTGCCAACGTTGAGTTTCATCCTGGTGGGCATGTCACAGAAGAGGCGATTGGTGGGCAGGTTGCATTCCTTTTGAATGTCAGCCAGCTGAGCACTGGCATTGTATGACTAGCACAAATGACCACAGACTTTTCTGGCCTGCCTCAGAAGATCATGTAAGCCTGTGTACCTGCTCAAGAACCGCTGCACCACATAATTCAGGCCGTGTGCCAAACATGGAAAATGGGTCAAGTGTCCCTGTCGGAGGGCGGAGAGAAGGTTAATGCCATTGTTGTATCCAAAAATTCCTGGCTAAAACTGGCATGGCGTCAACCACCTCTGAGCCTGCCCCTGCAGAGATGACAGAATCTCTACCCCAGTGTGGCTCCCTTCCCCTAGGCAGACCAGCTCAAGCCCCTGTTGATGGCTTTGAGCCGAAACGCATCGGGTTACATGCTGAGTACCCCATACTGCTTTTTACCTTAATTATCACGTGATTTTATCCATTTATTTAAAATAAAGCCTTCACTGGTTTATTTTTGATCTGCACCATTGGGAGCATTTCCTTTTTTTCTATATACATCCATACCTGCTGAGCCTGGCCTTACATCATTGGCCTTATCTACTTGGGGTCCTGTTTTGGAGGGGAGATATCTGACCAGACTGGTTCCATCATCCTAAACTGGAGTGACCACCATCACAGATCCACCTCCACAGAGCCCAGGGTCCGCTGAGACCACCACGCCTTGTCTGACTTGCTGTTACTATTAACAAGTAAGTCCACCACAGCTGGTAAGAGTACCTATTTCCTGTATTTGATACTTTAAAGATTACTACAGACAAGCTACACTTATTGCTTTCATTCATCTGAATTGGCATCATATGTGAAGTGTTTTGATCTTTTCCTTGGGAACCACACTCATGAACTACTCACATTGTCCACTGCACTGCTTTCACTCATCTGTTTGGAATCATACCAATGGACTTTTTATTATAATACCTGTTTGCTAGGTGATGTTTTGTTTTCCGTCATAGCACCTAACATCGTTTGCATTGTCCTCTTGGACTATAATTTTGCATGTTTTATGGTTATGACAGCACCTCTACAGTTTTTTCTAGTGCTGCACTTCTTGTTTCCCAGACCAGCTCAAGCATCGCATGGCATCTCCCATTATTAAATAAAAAAAAAAAATGTTTCCAACATGCCTGATTACTTACATTCAATAGCTGCACAAAAATTAACTGTTGCTGCAGCCCACTAATGTTGCGAAATTCTAAACGAAAATTCTTAGATAAGATTTTCGAGATAATTTTTTTTTCCGAAATTCGACCCATGTGTGGCCAGCCTAATGTAGATTGCAACTGTGTGAACACTCTACAGTTTGTTACTTGAATGACAGTGCTTACTTGAAGATCACGATTCCTGACCAAATTGTGATAAAAAAATATACAATCTTTGTATACTTTTTGTTTCTGTTATTACGTGTCAGGTGCAGCTTTATGATGTATTAAGCTGTACTGACAACTGCAAATGACACGACCATAAATGTAATTTTTCTTAAGGTAATACTAGAAATATAATAGAAAATGTGATAGATTTGTATGGGCCACCTTGTCTTCCGATATTCCCATACTATGATACATTTTCCCACATGTATGCTAGTTAAGACATTTTTGCATGAAGTCATTTTAACAATATTTACATACTTCTAATAGCAAGCTGTATAGATGAAAAAGGAGATAATTAGACCAGCCTCTCAAGTAGACCATCACAGTATCTTATTATACTCCTGCAGCGGTGAACAGAACACAGAATCCTGGATTCATAAAACTAGCAAATTAAACGTGGCTCCAGTGGTTTTGGAGTTAGACCAGCAAGTTATCTTTATTAATGCATTTGAGGGAAAAGTCTTATTTTATTACATTATTTTCCTAATGATAAAGACTGTAATGGAATTTCAGCAAAGAACATTAAAGATATTTTAGTTTGTTGGAGCTGGCTCAATATTACTTTGTTTGGTGTTTGGATATGACTTGGCAGTGTCCAAAATCTGACTGACTTCTGTCTTAAAAGCAGTCGGTAAGGCTGTTTCTTTCTACATACCTTTGCAACTTGACATATAGTTGGCTCAAAATCCAGTTTTGACACGTAAATCCCACATGTCAAATCATATTGTAAAACAAGTATCTAAGTGTCAGCACATAGCCCAATAGTCTAGGGACTGGAGAACAGAATAAAGGAACACCTTTTGTGGGCTTTCATCTGCTATTAACCATCTGTGAATAATTTAAATATGCTTTACATGAACAAAGAAACATCCAGTGGACCTAGACCTGCATTAATTTAAATGTACATGTCTTGCCAAACTGATGCACATGGTGATACCAAAGATCATGATATAGTATAACACAGTAAGCCCCCTTATGTCTTAGTTGATGAGATTCTTAAATAATTTGAATTTGGTTTCAATTTTAGAGGATTCCCTCTATCCCCATGTTAGAACATAATAAGCTGAATTTCTATCCTACATTTAGGCTACAATTGTCTATTGTTGGTTATAATCAGTAGTCATTGTTTATCAACTGTAGTACAATAACCTCAAATAAATAAAACCAAATGATGTTTATACCGTAGTAGCATATAAAGAATTTTTTAGTATAGCCTCAAATACCAAAGCCTAAAGCCTCGTACACACGATCGGATATTTGATGGAATCTAATCCGATGGATTTTTTCGCTGGATATCCGATGAAGCTGACTTTCAACAGTCTTGCCTACACACCATCAGTCAAAAATCCGACCGTGCCACGATGACGTAAAACACTAAGACGTGTTGAGAAAAATGAAGTTCAATGCTTCCGAGCATGCGTCAACTTGATTCTGAGCATGCATGGATTTTTGACCGAAGGACTTCCACACAGACGATCACAGACGATCATTTTTTATCCATAGGAAAAATTTAAAACAGGTTCTATTTTTTTTCACTGATGGAAAACAAACTAATAGGGCTTACCAAATCGGTCTGTTTTCATCGTACAAACCGATCGTGTGTACGGGGCTTTAGCCTACCATTATCCAAAAATGATATAGGAGAAAAGGGGTAAGAGTGTGAGGACAGTTGCTGAGACTGGCCAGACATGTACTCTAACCCACAGTGTTTTTGGTGGAGTACCGAGATAGTCCACCAAAAACACTGAAGGTTGGAGTACATGTCTGGCCATATATAGAAAGAGATTTTGCGCAATAATCATTAATCAAAACTTTTAGTATTTTTCACTGAACACTTTACTTAATTCATTATATTATTTAAATCACATTGTGTTTATTATTCAAATTTTGTTTTGTTTTTTAGCACGTTTATCTTTTGGGTATTTTTATTACTGTTTTTGCTGATTAATGATTATTGCACGAGATCACTTTTAATACATGTTTCTTTTTTGTGTATTGTAAACACTTAGGACGCGTACACACGATCAAACATGTCCGCTGAAACTGGTCTGCGGACCAGTTTCCGTGAAATATATCCCATCGTGTATACGGCCTAGCGGACAGGTTTCCAGCGGACAACATTTTCTTAGCATGCTTAGAAACTTGTCCGCTGGAAACCTGTGCGTCGGACATGTCCGCTGGTTAGTACGCCTAACCAGCGGACCAAAATCCCCTGCATGCGTCGAATGGATTCGGCGCATGCGTGGAAGCATTTTACTTCCTTGTTTTCGCACGTCGCGGCGACAACGTCACCACCACATCACCGCGTTGTCTGTCTGCGGGGATTTTGGTCTGATCGTGTGTACACACATCAGACCAAAATATCCCAGGAGACATGTCCGATGAAAACGGTCCGCGGACCGTTTTCATCAGACATTTCTCCTCGTGTGTACGCGGCCTAATAGGTTTTGCTGCACATTTTTTTTACTACAGTTAATCATTCTGACATTTATTGACATTTACCACTTACAGTAGCGAGAAGGACACTTTTCACATGTCTGGCCAGTCTCAGCAACTCTCCTTGCACTCTTACTCCTCCCCCTTTTTCTCCTATAATAGCGTATAAATGAAGCATACAAACCCACATAAACAATATATCAAAATATGAGATGCAAATGCCTAAATGTCAACATCATATACCCAATGACTTATTCCTTGCTTTCATAGGATTAGAGTACCAGAGGGAAAAATTTGATTTCTCCACAACTAGTTTTGGGCCAGTTTCCTTGGTGGAGTGTGTGTCTGACAGTAGAGCCTCTGCTTTTTCAAACAAAGGGGCTGTAAGTGGGCTAGTTTGTTTATCATCTATAGATATCCCTGTAGACTGCACATTACAGGTATACTTGATAAAGCTTCATTTGTACTTTAGTGTACAGAGGGTGCATGCACACCTTGAGAACCTAATGCAACAGGCTTGTTTCTATGCCCACCTTCCCATCAGCACACTCTAGCTTTTACTTTGCTTGCCCAACACTCTGTTCAGTCTCCTACAGTGAAGAAAATACCTGGTACCTACAGATATGGGTGAGTATGTTACTCATTCCTCTTTCTTTCATGACAACACAGGTGTTCTGTGATTGGTCCAACACAGTCACATGGGGTTGGGGGGGAAAGTCCTCAGCCCTGTGTAAGCTCCCACTAGAGGCCCTCAGAGTTTACACAAGGCTATCTATCCTCACTCCCCATGGCTGAAAGGTGCAGCAGGGATATATTGCATTTACATTGACTTTGAAAAGCTTCCATCTGCTGTTTTTCTGTTTTGAGAGATAAAAATGTATTACAATAAGTCATACAAAATAATCAATTACATAAATATATGTCCCCTTTTATATGACACATCTAAATAATCACTGGTGGCCAATTATTTTCTAAAGTCACATTATTTGTTGAATGGAAATCACCTTTGTGTACTCAAGGGGTCTCAAGTGACTGTACTATTAATACATTTGCATATGGATGGACCAACTCCTTGTGAATCAGAGTCATGAGATAACCTGCACCATGAAGACAAAAGAACTCTTTAAGCAACAAAAGGTTATTGAAATGATGTCAAAAAGTGAGGAGATAGATACAAGAAAGTTTCCAAGCCACTGACTATTCAATGAATACATTTAAATCTATCTGCAAGAACAGAAACGCATATAGCACAGCTGTAAATCTACAAAGAATAGTTCATCCAACATAAGTGAGTAAATGTTCAAGCAGAACACTAGTGAGAGGAGCCACCAATAGATTGATTAGACATGTGCAATTCGTCTTTTTCCTTTTTCATTTTTTGAAATCCGAAAATCAAAAATTAAAAAATTTGAAGATTTGGAAATTCGAAAGTCCGAAAATCAAAGATTCGGAAATTAGAAAATTTGAAAATAAGAGAAAAAAAATCTGAAAATTCAAAAGAACAAAAATTTGAAAAGAAAGAAAATCAGAAAATTTGAAAATCTCAAATAACTAACTAATAATAACTATTAATAACTATTAAATTATAGATATTGAAATTTCCTTTCACTTTGGCTGTTGGTGAACATAATGAATACCAATTTTTTTCCAAAGTTATGAATTATCCGAAATAACGAAATAACATTTAAACAAATTAAATGTAACAAATTAATAATAAATAATAGTTTTAACCATTTTCTTAGTGGCACTTTTCGTCCACTAGCAGGGCACTTTTAACCCCTGCTAGTAGCCGAAAAAGGGATTAATAGCACCCGTGTAGCACCGCTGCTGAAGCGATTTGCTTCCCATTCATTTCAATGGGCAGAGAATTTTAGGAGTGGTGAATACACCACTCATAAACCACCCCAAAGATTCTGCTTGCAGGACTTTTTCTAACATAACAGAAGAGGCACTTTACAGGCGCTATTTTTAGTGATAGAACTCCTGTAAAGCACCTCAGTGGGAAAGTGGTCTTATATTAGCTAGTTCGTTATTATTTCGGATTTTAGAATTTTTGGACTTTCGTTCTTTAACCGCTTTAGCCCCGGACCATTACGCAGCTAAAGGACCAGGCCTCTTTTTGCGTTTTGGTACTGCGTCGCTTTAACTGACAATTGCGCGTGGCTCCCAAACAAAATTGGCGTCCTTTTTTTCCCACAAATAGAGCTTTCTTTTGGTGGTATTTGACCACCTCTGCGGTTTTTATGTTTTGCGCTATAATCAAAAATAAAGCGACAATTTAAAAAAAAATCACTATTTTAAACTTTTTGCTATATTATATATATCCCCAAAAACATATAAAAAACCTTTTTTTTTTTCCTCGGTTTAGGCCGATATGTATTCTTCTACATATTTTTGTTAAAATAAATCACAATGGGGCTGATTTACTAATGAAGCTGCGCTGCGCCGGTACATGCCTTAATAGGTGCGCTGGATGAATCCCTAATTAGGCGCATGAACCGGCGGCAGCAGCAGCGCGATGTGATTGATAAGTAAAGCCGCCGCCGAACTCCCTGTATAAGTCTATGGGGGAAATCTTAATTGTGAATTTTAAAGGCTAATCTGCAAGTTTTGTCCTAAAAAGTGTTTGGGGACCTCAGTCCTGCCCCAGGGGACATGTACCAATGCTTATTTTATTTTTTAAAACGGCCGTTTTTTCGGGAGCAGTGATTTTAATAATGCTAAAAGTGCAATAATAAAAGTGTAATTTTCCTTTAAATTTCGTACTATGGGGGTCTCTAATGTCAGCATGTGAAAAAGCGCATGTTTCCCGTGGTTAGAACTGTCTCTGCACAAAATGTCATTTTTCAAAGGAAAAAAGCCATTTAAAACTGACTCGCGGCTATAATGAATTGTCGGCTCCCGGCAATTGCAGGAGAATTCATTCATTAAAAAAAGGGAAAAAAAAGCGTGGGGGTCCCCCCAAATTCAATAACCAGACCCTTTAGGTCTGGTATGGATATTAAGGGGAACCCCGCCGTCAATTTAAAAAAAAAATGACGTGGGGTTCCCCCCAAATATCCATAACCAGACCCTTCGGGTCTGGTGTGGAATTTAAGGGGAACTCCACTCCAAATTTTAAAAAAATGGCGTGGAGTCCCCCCTAAAATCCACACCAGACCCCTTATCCGAGCACGTTGACCTGGCCGGCCGCAGAAAAGAGGGGGGGACAGAGCGCGGCCCCCCCCTCTCCCTGAACCGCACCAGGCCACATGCCCTCAACATTGGGAGGGTGTTTTGGGGTGCCCCCCAAAACACCTTGTCCCCATGTTGATGAGGACAAGGGTCTCTTCCCCACAACCCTTGCCCGGTGGTTGTGGGGGTCTGCGGGCAGGAGGCTTATCGAAATCTGGAAGACCCCTTTAACAAAGGGGCCCCCCAGATCCCGGCCCCCCCCCGGTGTGAAATGGTAATGGGGTACCTTGTACCTCTACCATTTCACGAGTAAAAAAAATGTAAAGGGTTAAAAAACGACAAGAGCCGGTTTTTGACAAGTCCTTTATTATCTTCTTTCTTCTTTCCTTCGGGTTTCTTCTTCCTCCATCTTCTTCTTCCTCTGCTTCTGTCTTGGGTCTTCTATTCCCGCATCTTGCCCGGCGTGTTCTTCCATCTTCTTCCGCTGTCCTTCTCGTCCGCATCTTCTTCTTGTTCTTCTTCGCCGGAGCGGCCGCTTCCAATTGAAATCCCCGCTGTCTGCCGGACCACGCCCCCCCCCTCTGACGCCACGGACAAGCTCTTAGGAAAGTCCCCGTGTGGTGCCAGTGCGTCAGAGGGGGGCGTGGTCACATGTCAGAAAGCGGGCAATTCAATTTGAAGCGGCGACTTTTTCTTTGCCAGACCGCGCCGCTTCCAATTGAATTGCCCCCGCCTCTGGAACATGTGACCACGCCCCCCTCTGACGCACTGGCACCACACTCCTAAGAGCTTGCCCGTGGCGTCAGAGGGGGGGGCGTGGTCCGGCAGACAGCGGGGATTTCAATTGGAAGCGGCGCCTCCGGCGAAGAAGAAGAAGGAGAAGAAGATGCGGACGAGAAGGACAGCGGAAGAAGATGGAAGAACACGCCGGGCAAGATGCGGGAATAGAAGACCCAAGACAGAAGCAGAGGAAGAAGAAGGAGGAGGAAGAAGCCGAAGGAAAGAAGAAAAGAAGATAATAAAGGACTTGTCAAAAACCGGCTCTTGTCTTTTTTTACACCTTTACACTTTTTTTTACTCGTGAAATGGTAGAGGTACAAGGTACCCCATTACCATTTCACACAGGGGGGGGGCCGGGATCTGGGGGGCCCCTTTGTTAAAGGGGTCTTCCAGATTTCGATAAGCCTCCTGCCCGCAGACCCCCACAACCACCGGGCAAGGGTTGTGGGGAAGAGACCCTTGTCCTCATCAACATGGGGACAAGGTGTTTTGGGGGGCACCCCAAAACACCCTCCCAATGTTGAGGGCATGTGGCCTGGTGCGGTTCAGGAGAGGGGGGGGGCCGCGCTCTGTCCCCCCCTCTTTTCTGCGGCCGGCCAGGTCAACGTGCTCGGATAAGGGGTCTGGTGTGGATTTTAGGGGGGACTCCACGCCATTTTTTTTTTAATTTTGGGGTGGAGTTCCCCTTAAATTCCACACCAGACCTGAAGGGTCTGGTTATGGATATTTGGGGGGAACCCCACGTCATTTTTTTTTTAAATTGACGGCGGGGTTCCCCTTAATATCCATATCAGACCTGAAGGGCCTGTAATGGAATTTGGGGGGACCCCCACGTCATTTGAATAATTATTTTAAAATTCGTACCATGGGGGGGGGGGGGGATGTCAGCAGGTGAATAAAGTGCACTTTTCATGTGGTTAGAAATATGTCTTTGCACAAAATGACATTCTGAAAAAAAAAAAAAAAAAAAGCCATTTAAAACTGACTCGCGGCAATAATGAATTGTCGGCTCCTGGAAATTGCAGGAGAATTCATTCATTAAAAAAACGAAAAAATAAAGCGTGGGGGTCCCCCCAAATTCAATAACCAGACCCTTTAGGTCTGGTATGGATATTAAGGGGAACCCCGCCGTCAATTAAAAAAAAAATGACGTGGGGTTCCCCCCAAATATCCATAACCAGACCCTTCGGGTCTGGTGTGGAATTTAAGGGGAACTCCACCCCAAATTTAAAAAAAAATGGCGTGGAGTCCCCCCTAAAATCCACACCAGACCCCTTATCCGAGCACGTTGACCTGGCCGGCCGCAGAAAAGAGGGGGGGACAGAGCGCGGCCCCCCCCCTCTCCTGAACCGCACCAGGCCACATGCCCTCAACATTGGGAGGGTGTTTTGGGGTGCCCCCCAAAACACCTTGTCCCCATGTTGATGAGGACAAGGGTCTCTTCCCCACAACCCTTGCCCGGTGGTTGTGGGGGTCTGCGGGCGGGAGGCTTATCGAAATCTGGAAGACCCCTTTAACAAAGGGGCCCCCCAGATCCCGGCCCCCCCCCTGTGTGAAATGGTAATGGGGTACCTTGTACCTCTACCATTTCACGAGTAAAAAAAAATGTAAAGGGTTAAAAAAGACAAGAGCCGGTTTTTGACAAGTCCTTTATTATCTTCTTTCTTCTTTCCTTCGGGTTTCTTCTTCCTCCTCTTCTTCTTCCTCTGCTTCTGTCTTGGGTCTTCTATTCCCGCATCTTGCCCGGCGTGTTCTTCCATCTTCTTCCGCTGTCCTTCTCGTCCGCATCTTCTTCTTCTTCTTCTTCGCCGGAGCGGCCGCTTCCAATCGAAATCCCCGCTGTCTGCCGGACCACGCCCCCCCCCTCTGACGCCACGGGCAAGCTCTTAGGAAAGTCCCCGTGTGGTGCCAGTGCGTCAGAGGGGGGCGTGGTCACATGTTCCAGAAAGCGGGCAATTCAATTGGAAGCGGCGACTCTGGCAAAGAAAAAGCCGCGCACGAAGCTTCAAATTGAATTGCCCGCCCTCTGACATGTGACCACGCCCCCCTCTGACGCACTGGCAGCACACTCCTAAGAGCTTGCCCGTGGCGTCAGAGGGGGGGGCGTGGTCCGGCAGACAGCGGGGATTTCAATTGGAAGCGGCGCCTCCGGCGAAGAAGAAGAAGGAGAAGAAGATGCGGACGAGAAGGACAGCGGAAGAAGATGGAAGAACACGCCGGGCAAGATGCGGGAATAGAAGACCCAAGACAGAAGCAGAGGAAGAAGAAGAAGAGGAGGAAGAAACCCGAAGGAAAGAAGAAAGAAGATAATAAAGGACTTGTCAAAAACCGGCTCTTGTCTTTTTTACACCTTTACACTTTTTTTTTCTCGTGAAATGGTAGAGGTACAAGGTACCCCATTACCATTTCACACAGGGGGGGGGCCGGGATCTGGGGGGCCCCTTTGTTAAAGGGGTCTTCCAGATTTCGATAAGCCTCCTGCCCGCAGACCCCCACAACCACCGGGCAAGGGTTGTGGGGAAGAGACCCTTGTCCTCATCAACATGGGGACAAGGTGTTTTGGGGGGCACCCCAAAACACCCTCCCAATGTTGAGGGCATGTGGCCTGGTGCGGTTCAGGAGAGGGGGGGGGCCGCGCTCTGTCCCCCCCTCTTTTCTGCGGCCGGCCAGGTCAACGTGCTCGGATAAGGGGTCTGGTGTGGATTTTAGGGGGGACTCCACGCCATTTTTTTTTTAATTTTGGGGTGGAGTTCCCCTTAAATTCCACACCAGACCTGAAGGGTCTGGTTATGGATATTTGGGGGGAACCCCACGTCATTTTTTTTTTAAATTGATGGCGGGGTTCCCCTTAATATCCATACCAGACCTAAAGGGTCTGGTTATTGAATTTGGGGGGACCCCCACGCTTTTTTTTTGGTGTTTTTAATGAATGAATTCTCCTGCAATTTCCAGGAGCTGACAATTCATTATAGCCGCGAGTCAGTTTTAAATGGCTTTTTTTCCTTCAGAATGTCATTTTTCACATGCTGACATTACACCCAGGGCCGCCATCAGGGGGGTACAGGCAGTACACCTGCAGGGCCGCCATTAGGGGGGTACAGGCATTACACCGCCCGGGGGTCCCCAGGGGCCCCCAGGGGCCCCAGGGGCCCGGATGGGAACCACCCTAAAACAAAAAAAAACTTTTTTTTTTTTTTATTTTTTTAAGGGCTCCGAAGGTCCCCAGGGGCCCGGAGGCCACTAAGGGCCCCAGATGGCAAGCCCTTTTTTTTAAATAAAATATATATATTTAAAAAAATAATATATATTTTTTTTTATATATTTGTTTTTTTTTTTTTTTTAGGAAAGGGCCCAGAGGTCCCCAGGGCCCTGGAAGGCTACCCCCTTGTTTTTTTTACTTTTTTTCGATAAATGTTATATTTAAAAAATATATATATATGTATTTTCTCTCTTTTTTATTTTTATTTTATAAAGAGCACAGAGGTCCCCAGGGCCCCGGATGGCTACCCCCCTTTTTTATATATATTTTTCTTTCTGTCAAAATTTTTGTAAAGGGCCCCCCCGCTCCTCAATTTGCGGCACCACCCCCCCCCCCCCCCCGCTTCTCAATTTCATGCGGCAGCACCCCCCCCCCGGTTCTCTGCTCCAGGGGGCCCATGCCTGAAGCTGTGTAAGGGGCCCCAAAATTCATGATGGCGGCCCTGTACACCTGTAAGGGGCCCGGGGGTCCGGAGGTGCCCAGATGCCTGGAGGCCCCCCAGCGCCCCAGATGGTAACCCCCCTCTTTTTTTTTTTGTATATATATTTGTTAGTTGGTTTTTGTAGGATTTTTTATTAAAGGGCCAATTTTTGGAATTTAATATTTTTTAGCAGTCTGGAGGTCCCCAGGGGCCCAGGGCCCCGGGTGGCAACCCCCCAAATTTTTTGTTATTAAAGGGCCAATGTTTTGTTTTAGGGGTCTGGAGGTCCCCAGTGGCCCGGAGATCCCCAGGGCTCCAGATGACAACCCCCCACCTTTAAAAAAAAAAAAAAAAAAAAAATTATATATTTTTTGGTTATTTTTTAAACATATATATATATAATATAATTTTGAAAGCTCCCAGAGGGCCCCAGATGACAACCTTTTTGCTTCTAAAAATGTTATAAACATTTTCCCCAGGTTTGTTACTTTTTACTTTAATTTCTTTTTTAAAGTGTATTTTGTGCGTGAAGTCGAGAGAGAGGAGCTGGACTTGCAATCGCCATCCTTCTCCATGCCCCCGGTGGCAATGGTGGGTGTGAGGGGGGCCTCACCCCACCTGCTACACTTGGGAGCCCGATGGGACAGAGGGACTCCCCCTATGAGGGAGTGTAGCCCACCCAGCCAGCCCTGTAGGTCCTTCGCCTCCCTTTATTTTAGGAGACCTCATGGCCAAAGTGTGTGCAAGTGTGGTGTTTTTTTGTGGGGGGGGGGGTGGGCATACTAAGCACAGGCGTACCTTGCATAGCACACCCACCGGGAGCCGGGCTGACACCACCAAACTCAATTCACATGTAGCCGAGACCGGGATCCGAACCCTTGGCTGCAGAGGTGAACGGCTTGTCAGCGCAGTGCCATTCACGTTGAGCCACCACAGCTCCCACCCAATGTTATTTTTTTTTTTTAGATTTTTGGTAGTTATTTTTTATTAAAGGGCCCAGAGCTCCCAAGGCAACCCCCTTTTTTTATTATTTTATATATATATATATATATATAGATATTGTAATTTATTTTTCATTAAAGAGCCCAGAAGGTTTCTTTTTATTAAAGGGCCCAGTGGTCCCCAGGGCCCCCGGATGGCTACCACCCTTTTTAATATATATTTTTCTATATGTATTTTTTAGTAAAGGAACCCCCCGCTTATCAAATTGCGGCAGCCCCCCCCCCTTCTTAATATCAGGCGGCACCCCCCCCCCCTATTCTCTGCTCCAGGGGGCCCATGCCTGAAGCTGTGTAAGGGGCCCCATAATTCCTGATGGCGCCCCTAATTGCCTCCCCCCCCCATGGTACGAAATTTCAAGGAATTTTTCACTTTTATTGTTGCACTTTAACCACTTCCATACCGCGCCTATTCTGGCACTTCTCTCCTTCATGTAACAATTATATTTTCTTCCTTGAAACTTACTCAGGACCCCCAAACATTATATATATTTTATTAACAAACACCCTAGGGAATAAAGTGGCGGCCATTTTTTCGGACACATTTCCAACAGTATTTGTGCCAAAAATTTTCAAACGTTTTTTTTTTTTTTTGGCTTTCAAAAAAAAAACCTGTTTCATGAATGACAAAATAAGAAAGCAGTAAAGCTAGCCCAATTTTTAGGGATAAGGTAAAAGATGATGTTACACCGAGTAAATAGATACCTAACTTGTCACGCTTTCATATTGCGCACACTCATGGAATGGCGCTAAACTTCGTTATTAAAAATCTCCATAGGCAACGCTTGACTTTTTTTCTCAGGTTACCACTTTTGAGTTACAGAGGAGGTCTAGTGCTAAAATTATTGCTCTCGCTCTAACGCACGCTATGATACCTCACATGTGGGGTTTGAAGGATGTTTACATATGTGGGTGGGACTTGCATGCGTGTTCGCTTCTGAGTGCGAGCTACTAGGGACAGGAGCATTTAAATTCCTTTGTTATTTTATTTTTTTACTTAATATTTTAATTTTTTGCACTTGTTTGTCCCTTTGTTTGTATTATTTTTCACTTTTCTTCCTATTACAAGGAATGTAAACATCCCTTGTAATAGGACTAGTGTGTGACAGGTCCTCTTTATAGAGAAAGGCGGGGTCAATTAGACCCCACATCTGTCCTCCAGCTGCGATCATGTTCGTTCAGCACAGTAGTGTAGTGTGTAGCATGTTCACCTAGCAGCAAAAGGGTTGCTGGTTCGAATCCCGCCCGTGACACTATCTGCCTGGAGTTTGCATGTTCTCCCTGTGTGGGTTTCCTCCCACAATCTAAAAACATGCTGTAAATTGGATCCTGTCTAAATAAGCCCTAATATGCAGTAGGATATTTAGGTTTTGTGCTGCCCTAGGCCTGACCAAATTTTGGCACCCCCCTAATAGAAAAATGACCCACCCTTCCTGTCAAGGCCACACCCTGTTTTTTTATGACCCACCCAGGAATTTTCAGGGGACACACACAAGTTCTGTGGGGGGGGGGCTGGGGGGGGCCCTTAATTTGCCTAGTTTTTCGATCACTTCCTGTTTGGCTATGGGGCAGGAAGTGAAGGCCAATCTCCCCAAACGGACAGGGATAATACAAAATAAACTGACAGAGCTTCTAACCCCCCCCCCCCCCCCCCAACTCTATCCAAAATGAAAGAAATCCAAAAAATAAAAGTGATGATTATTGTTCCAGTTTAACCCCAAATTTCAGATCATTTTATTGAGAGGCTTAAGAAAATATAACCATGCCAATAGGCCAGGATCCAGCGTTGCTAATATGTATGAATGTGTGTTAGGGACCCCCACAAACACCACCCAATGTTAAATCAACTATTTTCTTGTTTGTTTTGGGGATGCCTGCACCCCTGATAGGGTAAAGACACCTCACAAATGTTGTCACTTTCTACTTAATTCATTCACTTCCTGCCACACAGCCAAACAGGAAGTGAGGGAAACACCTGAGTAATGTTTTGTTGGGGACACACAGATCAATATAAATAGTTTCCCATTTTGGAAATGGCATTTTGCTGTGTACACCCCAAATTAGTAGGAATCTTGGACTTTGGGGTCCATTTACTAAAGGCAAATCCACTTTGCACTACAAGTGGACAAGCAAGGAAGAAAACTCAAAACTTGGCGGGATTGGAAGTAAAAACCATCAGTGCTTCCCTTCTGATTTTCATTGCCTACGCTTCTACTGCAGAGCGGCTTTGCCTTTACTAAACCCCAAAATAACTAATCATTTGGGGTGTACACTGCAGTGCAATTTGCTTAATGGTGACACTAGTTAGATTGACCTGTGTCCCGAAGAAAAGACCATTGGTAGGGTTTTAACCTCACTTCCTGTTCAGCTGTGTGACAGGAAGTGAAGCCAATTTTAGGAAAAGGGACACAAAGCCCAACCTAAAAACACTAGCAGGGGTTCTAACACTCAATTGGCTTCCCTCAAACAACCCACAATTAGAATAGGATTGTCTTGTGCTAGTTTCAAGCACAGCGCTGTAAATCAGCACTTCAAGCCTGTCCACCAATACACCACACCCCCCCCCCCCCCCCCCTCCAACAGGCCCTGTTTGCAGCTTTTCCTACATCTTGCACATGTGCTTTAAAAAGTCAGTCTGGACATCAGTTCTAGGAAACAATACTTACCGCTTTGTCCTTCCTTTTCTGGTGACTAAACATTTCATGCATACACACCAGGAAAGAGCTTAGAGACAAATCACACTTGATGGTTTAGGCCCAAACTAGTTCAGCTGCAGCGGTTGAAATCCATAGCAGGAAAAAAATATCACAAAACAAACTTCAAAATTTGAAAGTAATTTTATTGGTCCACAAAACAAGGAAAGCAAAACAAAAAATTACAAATAAACACACCAAAAATATATAAAAACACCTAAAAACAAAAAAGACCAACGTTTATTTCACAGTCATTGGAAAATAAATCATGCTTTTGAAATAACAGGATAGACCCACAGGATTAAAACATTAGTCATTAACATCTTGAGAAACATTTAGCAAAATTATGTAGCAGAGAAAACATCAAAAAATACAAAACTTGCTCCAAAACATCTCTGTTTCACTCCGCCATTCCTTCCAGCCAGCAAATCTGCCCCCTCTGAGGGGCAGCTGACACGTGCAGTATCCACGCTTTTTATAACATGTGTGCTAATGAACCAATTGGAAACACATGAAGAAATGTCAGCCTCTAGTTTGTGTGCACTTGGAACTGCTTACACCTGTTAAGGATGTCCTTAAATTACTAAGCCAAAAAAAAAGCTTTCTGAGCATGCTCAGAAAGATGCAAGTCATTTTCAGGATGAAACTTCCAACTTCTTTTTCTAACTGTTCGAGCATGCCCAGTTCACTCGAAATGCAGTACCAGAATCAAATCTGCAATGGCGGATGAAAGCATTAGAGGTGTTAATTTTTTTTTGGTCCCCATGAAGTGATGCTTTACAAGCTGAACGGGAGGTCTTATAGAATTTTTACGTAACAAACCTAAATAGTAATAATTTAAAAGCCCCTGTCCCTAGTAGCTCGCAGTCAGAAGCGAACAAGCAGCATTTTTATTGTTTCCGGTTACCAGTTTAGATTTACAGATGAGGTCTAGTGCTATAAATATTCCTCTTGCTGTTACGCACGCTATGATACCTCACATGTGTGGTTTGAAGAATGTTTCCATATGTGGGCGGGCCTTAAATGTGTAAGCCCCGCCCACATATTGAACCCCCGTTCAAACCCCACATGTGAGGTATCATAGCGTACGTTAGAGCGAGAGCAATACTTTTAGCACTAGACCTCCTCTGTAAATCTAAACTGGTAACCTGAAACACATAAAAAAGCGTTGCCTATGGGTATTTTCAAGTACTGAAGTTTGGCGCCATTCCATGAGTGTGTGCAATATTAAAGTGTAACATGTTGGGTATCTATTTACTCGGTGTAACATCATCTTTCACATTATGGCAATAAATTGGGCTAACTTTAGTGTATTCTTAATTTGTAACCACTTGAGCCCCAGAGCATATTACTGGTCACTGACGGGGCCATTTTTTGCATTTCAACACTGCGTCATTTTGACTGACAATTGCGTGGTTTTTTTTTTTGGTGGTATTTGATCACCTCTGCGTTTTTTCTTATTTTTGCTTGACCCAAAAATATAGCGACAATTTGGTAACTAAAAAAACATCTTTTTTACTGTTTGCTATAATAAATCTCCCCCAAAATATATTCAAAAAATGTTTGCCCTCAGTTTAGGCCGATAAGTATTCTTGGACATATTTTTGGTTGCAAAAAATCACAATAAGCGTTTGATTGGTTTGGGCAAAAGTTCTAAGTAGGGGTTGGTCTTATGGGTTTTTTTTGGAATAATTTTTTGTTTTACTAGTAATGGTGGCTATCATTGTTTTTTCTGGCTAATGCGACATTGTGGCGGACACATTTTTGTGAGATTTGGCATTTTTGTAGCGAGCAATGGTATAGAAATGCATTGCTTACTATAAAAATGACACTGGCAGGGAAGGGGTTAACACTAGGGGCGCGGAAGGGGTTGAATATGTTACCTGGGTGTGTTCTAACTGTAAAGGGGGTGGGACTGTGTAGGGGAAATGACAGATCGCTGTTCATACATTGTAGGGACAGACGAGCAGGCATTCCCCCCCCCCCTGACAGGACCGGGATAAAGGGGAACTCCACCCCAAATTAGAAAAAAAAACGGCGTGGGGGTCCCCCTTCAGGTGCACAACAGGCTCTTAGATTTGATCTGGAACATAAGGGGTTAAACCCACGCCAAAAAACGGCGTGGGGTTCCCCCTCAGATCCAGACCAAACCCTTCTCCCAGGCACGCAGTCTGGCCGGACAGGAATGGGGGTGGGGACGAGCGAGCGCCCCCCCCCCCTCCTGAGCCGTACCAGACCACATGCCCTCGACATGGGGGAGTGTGTGCTGTGGGGGAGGGGGGCACTGCCCCCCCACCCCAAAGCACTCTTGTCCCCATGTCGATAGGGACAAGAGCCTCTTCCCGACAACCCTGGCCGTTGGTTGTCGGGGTATGCGGGCGGGGGGCTTATCAGAATCTGAGAGCCCCCTATATTAAGGGGGCCCCCAGATTCTGGCCCCCCACCCTATGTGAATGAGTATGGGGTACATCGTACCCCTACCCATTCACCGGGTGGAAAAGTGTAAACACAAAAAAAAACACACAGAAAAAAATAATTTATTAGTCAGCTCCGGGGGTCTTCTGCCGGGACCCCCCACCACCAGCCCATTGGGCCCCGGGCTTCGCCGTCTTCTGCCGGGGGGGGACACCCACCGATGCTCTCCGCCATGTCCAGCCAGGCCCCCACCCCAAAATAAGCTCTTTCACATCCGGGGGGGGCCGGCCGAAAAAAGCAGAGAACAACGGGGGCGGAGCCCCTCGGTCTTCCAGACGTTTTCTGCCGGGGGGGCTCCAGCCCCGCACCGGTCTTCGCCGCCGCCTTCCGCCGGGGGGGACACCCACCGATGCTCTCGGCCATGTTCGGCCAGGCCCCCTACCCCAAATCAAGCTCTTTTACATCCGGGGGGGGCCGGCGGAAATGGCGGAGAACAACGGGGGCGAAACCCCTCCTCGGTCTTCGCCTTCCGCCGGGGGGGTACACCTACCCCCCCCCCCCGGTCTTCCGCCGCCGCCTTCCGCCGGGGAGAGAGACACCCACCGATGCTCTCCGCCATGTTCGGCCAGGCCCCCTACCCCAAATCAAGCTCTTTTACATCCGGGGGGGGCCGGCGGAAATGGCGGAGAACAACGGGGGCGTCGCCACTCCTCGGTCTTCTAGCCGTCTTCTGCCGGGGGGGGGAAACACCCACCCATGCTCTCCGCCATGCTCGACTGTGCCCCCACCCAAAATGAAGCTCTTTTACATCCGGGGGGGGCCGGCCGAAAACAGCGGAGAACAACGGGGGTGTCGCCCCACCTCGGGCTCCTCCGCTTCTGCCTGGCTCCTCCCGAGGCCAGGGCTTCTTTCGCCGTCTTCCGCCGGAGGGCGCCACTCTCCGGGCTTCTCGACGTTGTCTTCCGCCGCGGGGGCCAGGCCTTCTTCTTTGCCGCCCCCTTCGATTTTTTCGGCCTGGACGGGGGTCGCACATCCCATCCAGGACTTGGACGTGGCGGGCTTCTCGTCGCTCTCTTCTGCCGCTGCCCCCTTCACCACGAAGCTCCGTGCTTGTTTGATGAGGGCAGCGGGCTTCCGTCGTCTTCTCCGGGGCGAGGGTCGTACATCCCACCCGGATTTCGTCGCCGGCTTCTGCCTGGCTCCAGGAGTAGCCAGGTCTTGTCTTCGCTGTCTTCCGCCGCGGGGTGACACTCGCGGGCTTCTTCTTCCATTCGATGTTGACACGGCGAGGTCCGGCGCTGAAATGCCTTCTGAGCGGCGGGCAAGGACTTATATTGGCATTGGGCGTGGGCGTGGTTATGCCAACATGTGACCTTAACCCATGTGACAGTGATGTCACGTCACATCACTGTCACATGGGTTAAGGTCACATGTTGGCATAACCACGCCCACGCCCAATGCCAATATAAGTCCTTGCCCGCCGCTCAGAAGGCATTTCAGCGCCGGACCTCGCCGTGTCAACATCGAATGGAAGAAGAAGCCCGCGAGTGTCACCCCGCGGCGGAAGACTGCGACGAGAAGCCCTGGCTCCTCTCTGGAGCCAGGCAGAAGCCGGCGACGAAATCCGGGGTGGGATGTACGACCCTCACCCCGGAGAAGACGACGGAAGCCCGCTGCCCTCATCAAACAAGCACGGAGCTTCGTGGTGAAGGGGGCAGCGGCAGAAGACGGCGACGAGAAGCCCGCCACGTCCAAGTCCTGGATGGGATGTGCGACCCCCGTCCAGGCCGAAAAATTCGAAGGGGGCGGCAAAGAAGAAGGCCTGGCCCCCGCGGCGGAAGACAACGTCGAGAAGCCCGGAGAGTGGCGCCCTCCGGCGGAAGACGGCAAAAGAAGCCCTGGCCCCTAGTAGGAGCCAGGCAGAAGCCGGCGACGAAATCCGGGGTGGGATGTACGACCCTCGCCCCGGAGAAGACGACGGAAGCCCGCTGCCCTCATCAAACAAGCACGGAGCTTCGTGGTGAAGGGGGCAGCGGCAGAAGACAGCGACGAGAAGCCCGCCACGTCCAAGTCCTGGATGGGATGTGCGACCCCCGTCCAGGCCGAAAAATTCGAAGGGGGCGGCGGCAGAAGACCCTCAAAGTTAAAACCACGTTAACCAGGTGAATGGGTAGGGGTACGATGTACCCCATACTCATTCACATAGGGTGGGGGCCCGAAATCTGGGGGCCACCTTATTAAACGGGGCTCCCAGATTCTGATTGGCTCCCGCCCGCATACCCCGACAACCAATGGCTAGGGTTGTCGGGAAGAGGCTCTTGTCCCGATCGACATGGGGACAAGAGTGCTTTGGGGTGGGGGGGCAGCGCCCCCCTCCCCCAAAGCACACACTCCCCCATGTCGAGGGCATGTGGTCTGGTACGGCTCAGGAGGGGGGGGCGCTCGCTCGTCCCCACCCCCATTCCTGTCCGGCCAGACTGCATGCCTGGGATGAGGGCTTGGTACGGATCTGGGGGGGAACCCCACGCCGATTTTGGCGTGGGTTAACCCCTCACGTTCCGGACCAAGCTGGAGAGCCTATTGTACCCCTGGGGGGGAAGCCGCGCCGGTTTCACATTTGAAATTTGGCGCGGAGTTCCCCTTCAGTGTCAGCGCAGCCCGAGAACAGCTCGGAGCTTGCCGTGCGCCGCTCCAGGCAGTGCAAACACTGCTACGCCGCCTGGTATTTACCAAGGATTTCCCGGCGTACTGAAGAGGCGCGCGGTAAGCTCCGATTTTTCCCTCTGCGCATGCCCAGTATGCAAGTGAACCTTCCGAGGTTCTAGCGTACTTTGCAAGGGCACGGGGATCGGGTCCCAAAAGTCACTTTCCCTTTCAAATCGGCCCGCCACACAAGTTTAAACACATGTCACTACACTTCCCCTGCATCACCCCCCTCCCTCCCCTCATAAACTCCCGCCCGAATCCCCGATGTTTACATTACTAAATGCCGCACGCCAGCTCTGTACTGGCGTGCTGTGCGCCCTCTCCTGGGCGCATTAGGCACTTTAGTAAATGAGGAAACACGCTGCACTGGCAGCGTGTTTCTTTTGTAAATCTCAAAAACAGGTTTACTCCTGCTTGTGCACCATGAGTCTTGGCGCACAGGCTTGGTAAATCAGCCCCACTAAGTCCCTGAAGCAGGGGTGTCCAACCTTTTTTGAAAGAGGGCCAGATTTAATGAAGTGAATGTGAGTGAGGGCCGACCATTTTGCCTGACATTCTTTGAAACATTAAAATTCAGTGTAAGTGTGTTCGTCCAAGCAATAAGACACTGCCCAACAAGAATTCTCCTACCTTTGTGGCTGTGTGTAGTTAAGTAGTGAATATATATATATATATATATATATATATATATATATATATATATATATACATATATATATATATATATATATATCCTCTTTGGCCCCTAACAAATTCCAGAGCTCAGGGTAGGAATGAGCTCAGGTTGTAAAAAAATGCTATTTTCTTTTCTTTATCCTCTGAGAAATCTGGCCTGTATCTCTTCTGTGACCCCCCCAAGATCCACTCCGGGCAAAGATGAGCTATTTTTTTTTTATATTTTATATTCTCTCTGGCCCTCCCTTGTAATTTGCCCTTATTTGCCCTTATCTCTTCTATGGCCCCCAAGCTCCGATCAGGGAAAGGATGAGCTCCTTTTTTTAATTCTTATATATATTGAAATATTTGCTTTATATCCGTTACAGTAGTAAACTTCTTATCTTATCCCCTGAGAAATCCTCAAGTGCCTCTCACTGCAAGGATGACCTCGGGGGTGAGCCCGCTAGAGAGCCGACAGTGCGCAGCGCCACAGCCAATAGCCACAGCCAATCACAGGCACTGAGAGATTTGCAGCTGTGGACCGGGAAATTACTGAGTGTCTGTTATTGGCGATGCGTGCTGACAGATTCCCAGTGGGCTTTGGAACATGCCCCAGAAAAACGCCCAGCTTATCAGTGAGAGGCGCTCAGGGATTATAGAATATATATATATTTATATTTAAAACCAAGCTCATCCTTACTCTGTGCGGAGCTTGGGGGGGCCACAAAAGTGATAAAAGCAAATTGCAAGTAGGGGCCGTATAAAACCAGGCCACGGGCCGCAATTGGCTTGTGGACTGGACTTTGGACATGCCTTCCCCTAAAGGAATTTATTTGAGTTAATAACTTTAGAATCCAAATAAAAATTGTGAAATTTTTGATACTGATAGATCTGTTCTCAAGCAAGCTGACAATTCATTCTACTATAAAGTGTACCTCATCCCAATTGATAATGTAAACATGTTCAACTGTTTAATCTTTTACTATGCTGTATTGTATTTTCATTTTCATCCAATAAAACTTTGTTAAACAGACAAAAAAAAAATCGTAATAAGCATTCATTGATCGGTTTGCGCAAAAGTTATAGCGTCTACAAAATAGGGGATAGTTTTATGACATTTTTATTAATATTTTTTTTTTACTAGTAATGGCCGCGATCAGCGATTTTTATCATGACTGCGACATTATGGCGGACACATCAGACACTTTTGAAACCATTTTGGGACCATTGTCATTTTCAAAGTAATTAGTGCTATAAAAATGCACTTATTACTGTGAAAATGACACTGGCAGTGAAAGGGGTTAACTACTAGGGGCCATTAAAGGAGTTAAGTGTTCCCTAGGAAGTAATTTTTACTGTGTGGGGGCGTGGCCTGGCGTGACACGTTACGGAACGTCTGTTCCACTGACAGGGAACAGATGATCAGTGACACTGCTACTAGGAAGAACGGGGAAAGGTTTGTTTACACTTACCCATTCTTCAGCTCTGTGACCCAATCGGACCTCAGGACCGGGTCGCGAGCGCACCACAGGCGGCGCGCTCGTGACCCACGGCTTGGCATCTTAAAGGAGACGTACAGGTACGTGAATATGTTAAAATTTGGGGATTTTCATTCTTTTTTTGGGATTCAAATTTTCGCATTTTTGGATTTTAAAAGACCGAATTTCCAATTTTTTTTCCAAACGAATGACCCGAAAAACAAAAAAATAATTAAAATGAAAACAAACATATTTTTTGGCAGTGCACGTGTCTATCTATGATAGACATATGCATGACGTTAATCTAGTTATTTGGTTTTGTTAAAATCGGTTGATTCATTCAATTCGTATTTGGGATTCATATTCGGAATCCTTTCTATGTCTTTTTCGAATTTTCTCTGAATTTACCGATTATTGTTTTTTTCGATTTGAAACGTTCAAATCAATGCATTTTGAATCGGCCAAATTGAAAACTTTTTATTTTTTGGTGTTTTATTTTTATTCGAATCTGGCAAAACAAACAAAAGAAAAATCTTTATCAAGTGATTACAATGACTCTTTAAATCACCTTTGGCTTAACAAAAACAGCATTATTTCAGAATAGTACTCTAATAACACACACAGTCTTTCATTTCAGAAACATGTTTACAGTTCGAATTAGACTGGAATTCAATGTAAAATTCGATTTGCGTTTCAATTAAAATTTTGGAAATTCTGACTCATTTGTTTCATTATTCGGAGCATTTAGTAAACGTAGTTTACCCCGTAATTTGGGTTGTGATTTGACAGTCAGCAGCTCTCCACTCTGTAAGGTGAGAGAACAGAGCGATCGACGGTGTTCGATGGCTCGGGTCTCAGTGTAGAGGTGTCGGGGGACAGATGCAGCATCCATCTGTGTAAGTATGATTGTGGGATAAAAAAAATCACATACTTCTCTTTTAATGGGTAAAACGTGGGTGTGTTTTGTACTATGTATCCCTGGGGGGGCAGTATCTGGGTGCCCTTTATTTTTTTAAACTATTAGACAAATTGTTGACAGGTTTTATTGTATGTGCAGTAATTGCTAGTATTGTAAACCATAACCAATAGTAGCCGAGATGTACATTGTGTAGTTTCATGTACTGTAGAATACCTATTACCATTTACAAGTAACTTTTCTTTTTACAACTTGCTAAATTCAGCACACATTCCACAATGTGCTATTTTTAATTATAAAATAAAACATAGAAAATCACTTCATATCAGTTACATTAATCAGCAATAAATGTGGTATTCAGCCCTATTAGGTACTGGAATGTAAACAATGGTCTGGATCTGAATTTAAAAGAGCTGATAAAAGTGAATAACTGGAGGCCTGTGTGAGCCTGAGAAGACTAAATATCAGTTGTGAACTCTGAAAGGTTGATGCTGTTTAAATGAAACATTTACGTTTCTATACATAATCTTAATGCAATTTACTTTTAGCACCCATGTGATATCTTGCCGACCAGCCCAAAGTAAACATATGTCATTACTTTGACGTTTAAAAACGGTGTTATGGCAGCAGATAGCTGTCATAACCCTGGTATAGCTTTTTACAATGGCCGATTCTGCGTCATATAAAAGTCCTTAACCACAGAATCACTTTTAGAAGTAGTGGGAGAGGTGCCCTCCGCTGCTACCTGGTCATTTTAGGGCTTATCGGATCCATCAATAAAGCGATCCATTGTGGCCATTTGTTGGGCAGGAAGTCGAGTGAGGCCAGGATGCCCGCCAGTTGTCTCTTTGCCCTTGGAGGATCAGAGCGATGTCTGATGTCACTTCCGGTTCTCGGGCCAAAACTATTTTTTTTTCCTTTAAGTAAAAGGAGATTTTACTTAAAGTATCTTTTAAAGGTAAATGAGAGATCTGGGGTCTTTTTGACCCCAGATCTCTCAATAAAGAGATCCTGTCATCCTCATTTCTATTACAGAGATGTTGGGGGTTAACACAGGGCTTTTTTTCCTCACTTCCCGTGGCTGAAAAGAGCAGCGGGGATATCATGCAGTGGAAGACTGGATTGTAATGGATTTTGTTTTTCTTCCATGAAATAGTCTGTAATATCAAAGTGAAAACAGATCTGTTTTGAGAACGTCTTTTTTTCAGCTGGAACTTGGTTCCACCACCTCTGAATCAGGCCCTGATTGCTGATCGCCGCCATTAGTAGTAAAACATTTTTTTTTATAAAAATGCAATAAAACTATCCCCTATTTTGTAAACGCTATAAATTTTGCGCAAACCAACCGATAAACGCTTATTGCGATTTTTTTTACCAAAAATACTGTAGGTAGAAGAATACGTATCGGCCTAAACTGAGGAAAAAAAAGTTTTTATATATTTTTTGGGGATATTTATTATAGCAAAAAGTAAAAAATATTGCATTTTTTTCAAAATTGTGGCTCTATTTTTGTTTATAGCACAAAAAAAAAAAAAACGCAGAGGTTATCAAATACCACCAAAAGAAAGCTCTATTTGTGGGAAAAAAAAGATGCCAATTTTGTTTGGGGGCCACGTCGCACGACGCAGTGCCCAATTGCAAAACATGGCCGGGTCCTTTAGCTGCCTAAAGGTCCGGATCTTAAGTGGTTAAGGGGGGTATTTTATGCCCCTTTAATACCCTCCCACTGTTAGTGATATTTGACCCCAGGTAGGATTTAGGAGGTTGTGGTTGAGTTCCTGCACCTATTTTCTGAGAAATAACAATAGGGGAAAAAAATAATCAATTGCATAAATATGCGTCCGCTTTTATATGACACATCTAAATAATCACTGGTGTTGTCAATTCTTTTCTAAAGTCAAAACTATTTGTTGAATAGAGATCACCTTTCTGTACTCAAGGGGTCTCAGGTGACTGTACTATAAATGCTTTGGAAGTTGGAAAGACCAACACCTAGTGAATCGGAGTCATGGACTAACCTGCACCATAAAACAAAAGAACACTTTAATCAAACAAAGGTGATTCAAATCATTGCTAAAAGTGAGAAGATAGATACAAGAAAGTTTCTGATGCCGCGTACACACGATCACTTGTTGTGATGAAAAAAATCACCGTGTGTGGGCAAAACGTTGTTTTATGTCTTCAAAAAAACGACCAAAAAATAAAATTCGAACATGCTTGAATTTTTTGTGTCGTTTTTCAAAACGTTGTTTTTTGTGTCATAAAAAGTGATTGTGTGTGGGCAAAACGATGTTGAAAATGAAGTTTTTAAACCCACGCATGCTCAGAAGCAAGTTATGAGACGGAGCTTCAATGGAACAGAGTGCGTCGAACGTGGTGTACGTCACCACGCTTTGCTAGAGCATTTTGGAAAAACGATGGTGTGTATGCAACGTCGTTTTGGAAAATTAAGTTTGAAAAACGTTGTTTTGTTTCATCACATAAAACGTTGTTTTTTTTCATCACAAAAAGTGATCGTGTGTACGCGGCATAAACCTCTAAATATTAATTGGAATATATTTAAATCTATCTTTAAGAACAGAAAAGCATGTAGCACAGCTGTAAATCTACAAAGAATAGTTCATTTAACATAAGTGAGTAAATGTTCAAGCCGAAGACTAGAGGAGCCACCAATAGATCTGATATCTCTGAAGGAGTTAAGCTGGCCATAGACAGTTCGAATCTCAGCCAGTTCAGCAGGAACCAGACGAGATTCAAACCATGTATGAGCAGGCTGATTGTACCCAAGTTGATCGATTGATTGATCAACTTGGGTACAACCAGCCTGTCAGATTTTACATTTGATTATTACTAGTGGCTAATATAGTCACTAGCAATAATCACTGTGTTCTCCCAGCAGGACAGCTTCACCCACCCACCACCCCCGCCAGGAGATCATAATGGCCATGCAGGAGGCCATTATGATAGGAAAAGGCTTGCATAACAATTGATTTTGTTGGTGACTGGGAGAATACCTTCACCTGTGAGGTAGGAACATGCAATGTTTAGCTAGTGCCTGGATGGAAAGCATTTATTTTCTGTTTTGTTTTTTGTTTTTCATGCAACCTTTTAAATAAAACTGGCTACAAGTCAGACTTTTAAGAAAAGCCCTCCCTTGCTTATTTTTCCCCAAGGAAGGTGATCCCCAATTGAGCTAACCATCACAGTGGGTTTACATTACTTTAAAGAAGAACTTTACCCATAACAACTTGATAAAAAATTATGTTCTTTTGCAAGGAACATACATTCCACATTAAAAATTATGCTACCAAAATTAGTGGGTGCTGTAAGCATTTCTCCAGTTTCTTCTTGCTGGAAGCCACCATTTTGTTGAAGCCCAGAGCCCCTGAACAGCAGTAAATCATAAAGTAGAACTAAACCAGTTGATTTAATGATTTCTAAAAATAGTAAGATTCCTGGAATGCTGGGATAGCTAACTGTCACATTCGCTTGTGTTCTCAACAAAACTGTCAAACCATCAAATGGCTGGTGCCATAACTGACCACATGTGCAGCGTCATGGCAGTTGCAGATAAAACCAAAGCAGCTTCCTTGGCTGTAAAAGATAGGAGGGTTTAATTCCACTTTAATGCTGTCGGCTTCTACAAATTCGGCAGTGCCTAAAAATGGAGAGCAACTGAGCATGTGCAATATAAGCACTTATTTTTAATGTTTGCCATGCAAAAGTGATCAGCCTGAAGTAATCTGGTAGGACTTTATTTTCTGACTAAGGGCCAGATTCTCAAAAGAGATACGATGGTGTATCGCAGGAAACACCGTCGTATCTCTGTTTTTTTTACTGGGTATCTATGCGTGTGATTCCTAGAATCACTTACGCATAGATACAGTTAAGATCTGACAGGTGTAAAACACTTACACCGTCGGATCGTAGATGTAATTACTTTTCTGGCCGCTAGGTGGCCTTTACGTTGTTTTCTCATTTGCCTATGTAAATTAGCCTAATACGCCGATTCCCGAAGCTTTTTACGCCGCACAGTCGTTTACGTTGTTTCCGTAAGCGTAAACCTACCCCTGCTATATGAGGGGTAGGTTTACGAAGTTCGGTCGTTGCCATGTTAAGTATGGCGTCGGGTCAGCGTCGTCTTTTTCCGTCGGTTACGTCGTTTTACTAAGTCGTTCGCGAACAGGGCATTGTGTAAGTGACGATCACGTCGTTTTGACGTCAGTTTCAACTACGGTTTCCGACGTGAGCTGGAGCATGCGCACTGGGCTTTTTTCCCGGCCGGCGCATGCGCAGTTCGATCGACGCGGGGGCGCGCTTAATTTAAATACAAGCCGTCCCCCTTTGAATTACGCGAGGATACGCAGGGCCATTTACACTACGCCGCCGCAAACTACGGAGCAAGTGCTTTGGGAATATGGCACTTGCTCTGTTAAGTTGCGGCGGCGTAGTGTAAATGGCTTACGCTAAGCCGCTGCAGATTGTATGTGAATCTGGCCCTAAGATTCCACTTTAAGTAAATCAATATGAACCTGATTTATTATGAACATTCAAGAAGATCTAGGGTGAAAGATTACCCTGTATTAGTAAATCCCCTGTAGTTTTGTGTTTTGTGCTGATTAAGGCACATTACTGACCTCAGCTGGTGGAAATCAAAATAGAAAGTGAAAAGTCAAAGCAAAACAAATGTACCCTGTTCATTTAGAAAAACAGATAGGCGAAAGAGCAATCAATCTGTCGCTATAGAAATTACATCTTAATATTACGCCTCTATCATAGGGGTGGAGGAAGTTGAAGAGGGATTCTCCTCTCTTTTTCTCCCTCCCTCTCCCTCTCCTCTCATCAAACTTGTTATTTATTCTTTTAGTATTAGGTTCATTTAAAGTGATAGGTGAAACTCCTGCGCTGAAATGGGTGAAAAGGGATTGGACCGTGGGAAAGGGGCCGTGGGAAAGGGGCACGGGAGGTATACTGCAGCAAACAAAGAATAGGTCTATCCAAATGGACAATAAAAGGTATACAACAAGTGATATTGTTTGCGCTGTGGTGGTGATGCCTAAAGGGTGATGGGAAAGGGGAAGTGAAGTAGTAAACTAGGTGAATACAATAAGTGACAAAAATGTATAAATATATAGAAAAAATTCTATAAAACACAATGTGAACAAAGTAACAGTAAATAACAGTGACCGTGTCATCTATAAAGATGTATGGTGGACATAATAGAATGCATGGTCAAACTCAGTCCTGCAGACAAAACCAAATAAAAGAAGAGAGTCCAACTTAATCATGCAACTCGGTGCAGCAAGTGAAATCTGGTGTGAAGTCAAAAGGAGATGTTCCAGCAGCCAAATGAGTGAAGGTGCAATGAAGGATTCCAAAACGTGCAGCCCACACCTCTAGTGATCCTATCAGCTTACCTCAAGGCTATCTGATATAGCCAGAAAGATAGGGCATCAAACTCTTGATGAATGGAAGCCTCAAATCCGATGGTGCATGGAAGGGGAAAATACAAAAAAACAAACATAGAGTAGTCCTGTCACCACTGGAGGGATTCCTGCTAGCAATCAAAAGATGTGCACTTACACAGAGTGGTGAAAGGGGGTGCCTATCTCCACGAGCAGCGAGCTCGTCAGGTGCTGCTCTGCTGCCGCTGTTTGGCTAGATGTTGATCCGCCGATACTCAAACGATGGTGTTTGAAACAAAAATAAGAGGGCACATCGCATAATACCGCAAAATAAAGATTTAATAAACAAAGCACAAAATAAAAACTCACATAAAGTCAGCTGAGGCGGTCATACATCCACGAGCAGCGAGCTCGTCTACCGTCCGTCAGGTGTAAAGGGTCCAGTGCTCCAATCCCGACGTGTATTCGTCACACCACGTGACTTCATCAGGGTCCAGTGCTCCAATCCCGACGCGTATTCGTCACACCACGTGACTTCATACATTTTTGTCACTTATTGTATTCACCTAGTTTACCACTTCACTTCCCCTTTCCCATCACCCTTTAGGCATCACCACCACAGCGCAAACAATATCACTTGTTGTATTAGGTTCATTTAATCGGTCCAGATATCATACACTTCGTACCAGAGGTACTTGAGAAGTTTTAAGTTTATGAAATGGAGGTACATCACGAAGTGGACTTCACAAAAATGTAATATTTATAATAACTTGCTAAGGGGGCGGGATGGTTTGGGGGAATTACTCTACCTCCCCGGGCACAGAGTGATCCCATTGGGGGTGTCAGTGGGGGTGGAGGGTGCCCTTCCCATCTCATTCCTATATATGTTGGACCAATAAGGTTTTGATTTATCCCAACTGCTGTAGACTAGGGACCCTAGATGGATTGATAGGAACTGCAGGATTTGGGGGAGGGTAGGGAGCTACCCCGGTTAGACTATATGGCTTAGGGTCAGAATTTACTCCCTTGTTGAACCTGTTTTCCTTTCATCGCAGATAGAATGTTATTTAGGTATGGTTGAGAAATGACGAAGTGATGACAAACGATTCATGTCTCAATATTTAAGGATATGTAACAAAATGTAACAAAATGTATTGATTTCCTGATATGTTCTTTAAATTGTACTGACTTTATTCAGAAAATAAACTTAAACTTGAATGAAAAAATTAATAAATTACATTTTATTTGTAGAGATTTTTTTAACCACTAAAAAATTATATATATATATATATATATATATATATATATATATATATAATATATATATATATATATATATATATATAATTTTCATTTATTTTTGTTTAGGAAAGTGTAGGGAATGGTTATAACCCTTGGTATGTTTTGTGCTTTGGGGGAGATTTCCCTTCAATTACCATTACCAATTTACAACAGGAAAGGAGTTACTGTAGCAACTGAAAAATTGAGGATTTTCTATCACTTTTAGTCCCAGTGACAATGGCAAACAGGAGAAATAGAAAGAGTAAAACTTCCTAACAAGGGAAACAGACAGCCCTAAAAACCTGACATGGTTTCCAATAATAATAAAATACGCCATCACTTTGACCTTTAGAGTGTCATGGGTACAGCTGGATTCCAAAACTTTCCTCAGTCTCAGTTTTTACTGTTAAAAGTGATTCAAGCGGCTCATTAGCCACTGGATCACTTTTAGAAGCTGGCTATTAATTTTTTTTAATTTTTGTCCATCCAGTGGACAGAATCCTACATCCACACAAAGGTGTATGGAGGAATTCCTTCACTGGGACAATTCTAAGGCCGCGTACACACGACCGAGAAACTCGTCAGGCTAAACTCATCGTTCCGCCCGTCGAGGTTCCCGTTCAGCTGTCGAAAAGCTAGTCGAGCCAAATTTCCCCATAGAACAACGAGGAAATAGAGAGCATGCTCTCTTTTTGGCTTGACGAGCTTCCCGACGGGTTGCTCGGCGAAAAGTGTACACACGACCGGTTTTCTCGGCAGAATACGTCTCCCATCGAGGTTCTCGCTGGATTCTGCCGAGAAACTCGGTCGTGTGTACGGGGCCTGACAGTAATACCCACAGCATTCAGAATACACTAATTATTGGCTGTAGCTGATTGATTGTAGCCACTGATCAAGAAAAGTTTTCCAACATGTTTGACAGAAGTTTATCAAATAATTCAGACAAATGCGGATGGTAATGTAGCGCTACGTGTGAGCCATATAAACAAAAATGTAATGTAGTGTCCATAAAAAATAAAACGATGAAGATGTCATGAGATGGTGAGGAACTTCTGAACAGAAATCTTCCAATATGAGGTGGAATACATATGCACTTACCGCAACTGTCGTACGACAGTGGATCGATCAAGCTTGGAATGTCCCACAGAGATGTCACCGGAAGTCCAGAAGGAAATTGAGTCTGACTCCTAGGTAGTCAGGTGTCGTCAACCCAGGAAAGGGCAGGAAGACCAGATGTTCCTCGGCCACGACTACTCCAATACTGAAGATCCTAGTAAACCGTGGGTATGGCAATCATAAAAGATCCTCCAAGCATCCAAACATGATCTGGTTCAGGTAAGTGAGGACACTCACTGTTTAGTGTTAGGACCACAGATTATGGGGGGTGCCTTGGCGCAGCTCTGTGGCTCACGTATGCGTTTGCAAATGCGTGCGGACAAAACCCCTGTTTTTAACGCATATTGTTAGACAGGTTAATTGGTTGTTCTGCTAGCTGGTCGGTAAGTAGGCTTGGTTATTCCCTGGGCATTCCCCAGGTTTTTGTTGTTAAGTAAGAACCCTGGCATGGTTATGGGAAACCAACTGGAGAGGGCTCAAAAAAAACTTATCTTCCACAAATTCATGTAAAGAGAAGAAAAAAATGGGGACTCCAATGGTGTAGGTCATAAAGAGGTTTTAATGAAAAAACAATACACATAATAAAATGTAAAAAAAGGTGATCACATTTCATGAGTATTAAAAGCAATATGGGGAGCAAAATATCAAATACCGTATTTATCAGCATATAACACGCACAGGCATATAACACCCACCCTAATTTTAAGAGGGGAGTTTTAGGAAAAAATGTTATCACAGCCCCTTCCCCAGTACACAGCCCCCCCCCCCCCATCCATTATACATCCCCCATCCAGTACACATCCCTCTATCCATTATACATCCCCCATGCATTATACAGCCCCCCACCCCAGTATACAGCCACTGTCCATTATACATCCCCATCCATTATACAGCCCCCCATCCATTATACATCCCCCCATCCAGCACATATCCCCCATCCATTATACATTTCCCCATCCAGTACACAGCCACACTGCACTCCCATGAGACCCCAGTCTCCTGGGACAGTGCTGCCAGCATTCTCTACAGTTAAGTAAAAAAACAAAATCACTGTCAGTCCCTTCCACACTGCTCCTCCTGTGTCACTCCTATTGCAAACTGAAGCTTCCATCTACCTCAATAGCTCTGTTTTTTTTCACTGACCTGGTCACATGACTGCTCTCCTCTGATGTTACACAGTAGGTCATGTGACTGCTCTCCTCCTCCAATCAAAGCTACACTCAAAGGAGGAGGAGAACAGCCAGAAAAAACTGAGCTATAAAGATACGTTACGCCGCTGTAAATATTTGCGCAAGTTCTTTATTCAGAAAGAACTTGCACCCTTATTTACAGCGGCGTAACGTATGTGTTGCGGCTTAAGGCCGCGCAATTCAAATTAATGAAGTGGGGGCATGATTCATGTAAATTAATCATGACCCCACGAATTCACGTTTTTTTTGCATGGCGCATGCGCCGTCCGTGGACGTTCCCAGTGCGCATGCGCGAAATCACATCGCTTTTTCTTAATGTAAACAACGTGAACATAACTAATGTCGAGCCCCATTCCCGAAGGATTTACACAAACGATGTAACCGAAGTTCAATTCGACGCTGTCCTGACATCCATACTTAACATTGGCTACGCCTCCTATAGCAGGGGTAACCTTACGCCGCTCTAACGCTTACGCAAACAACGTAAAATACGACGCGCTGTCGCAGGTACGTTCGGGAATCGCCATAAATACCTAATTTGCATATTTTACGTGTAAACCGCCGTAAGCGCCACCAGCGTAAATATCCAACTAAGATACGACGGTGAAAGCGAATTACGCCGCTCGTATCTTAGAAGAAAGCCGGCGTATCTTCTTTTCTGAATAGCAAAAAAAGATAAGCTGGCTATTCTTAGTATTTACGCAGCGTATCTCTAGATAAGCTGACGTAAATGCTTTCTGAACCCGGCCCTTTGTTTTCCAATGACACTGACACAGGAGGAGCGGTGTAGAAGGGGCTGGCAAGTGACTTTTTTTTCTCAATTTCAGACTATGCAGGAAGCATTGTTCCAGGGCCAGGGGATGCGGGACAGCCAGCCTGACACCCCCCCAATGGGTGGCTCCTGGGGCGGACTGCCCGATCCCCACCCCCTATTAGTAAAACATGATATTGGCGTATAACATGCAGGCACTGTTTATTCTCTGTTTTCAGAGGAAAAGGGTGCGTGTTATACGCCGATAAATACGGTAATTGACTTCTGTCTAGCAGGGACTGCCACACACTGAGTGACGTTTGGCTATTCCCTGACAAATTCTGTATTTTTTCATCCTAGTAATGTAGGAGAAGCAATCTGCTGGGCTGTCATGGAGTAGGATATAGATCCGGGAAGCATACTGGCTTGTGTTTTCTGAGTCCCCCAAAGTAGTCAGCATCTATCTACAAAAATATACTGTATTAGCAGGTTGAATATGAGCAAAACTCAGTGGGTAATTTATATTTTCTGCAAAGTAACTAATCCAAATTGTTCATGTTCAGCTGAAGTATATGCAATGTATAGCTAAGAGTTAAGCTTATCCTGTACAATAACTATCATGTAGCTTATGTTATGTACTCCCAAACCACTAAAGACATGCGATCAGGTGATTATAGAATACATTGAATCCAACTTAATAGCATCCACAAAGAACTTATTTATTGTGAATGAAACTTTTCAGTGGAATTTTTGACTAAAACCAGAAAATACTGAAATAGCACTGAAAGAACATTTAAAACATATTCATTTTCTATTCTGTAATGTCTGCTTGATAAACAGCTGTGCAAACTAAAAAAAAAACATTATCAGATATGAATACACCAGTTCTGAACACAGTGGTTTCCTGGTTTTAATCTACTGTTGGCTTGTACTCCAAGGAATTTGAGCAATCTGCATACTGGGAATGGAAAGTTTGTAATTGATATTAAAGCATGGAATTTCGTTTTCTTAAACTGTTAAAGGTAAACAGTATTGTGTTCCATTAAACATAGTAGTAGTGCTTGACATAATTAGCTAAGTTCCTAAAGAATGCTTAAAAAGCAGTGTTTATTTTTTGTCTAGCAAAGTTAGCTGTAGAAACGTACATTTTTAATGGTATTAAGCCACCCCTGTCACTTAGCCTTTGCTATTATGACCACCTTCTAAAAAGTTAGCTATAGAAAAGCAGATCTCATATACAAAACTGTCCATACAACGCTCATATTTTGCACGATTCCTGCTGGATTGGCCTAAATTCCAGTTGTGGGTGGTCCTGGCAACACCACTTAGCTGGACATTTTCCACCCAACTTCAGTCAAGTGGAAAATTGTTGGGCAAACAGTGACTGCATCCAATCTTAAAAAGTCACCAGATAGTTATTCAGCATCCACAGGCCCGCCAGAAGCTAAAGTAAGTAGCCAGCATGAAATCCTACATTTACTCTGTTTAGCATGAATTGGGGGATCAATTGAACTCTCTCATTCAGCCCCAAAAGGGTTTAGAAATCTAAAGGGGTATGGCTAGCTTTAACCTGTCAGGGGCAAGCAGAGTTTACAACTTACAGCTCTAGTACAGTCTGAAGCTGCTACTCTGGTCATAAATAATAAGAGCCCTACCCATACCACATTAAAGTGGAGTTCCGGCTTTAAAAAAAAAGTCAAACACTGTAGCTGCTGACTTTTAATAAGGACACTTACCTGTCCAGTGTGCACGTGATGTCGGCAGCCGAAAGCTGAGCAATCACTCGGGTCTCGGCTGCCCCGCCTCCATCCTCAGTGCGCGAGACGTGCAGTGCTATGTGAATGGGCGGATGTCTCCAGGGGGACACACAAGGTCCCAGAAGACACCGCTCCTCATTTCCCAGGAGGCAGCGTGACGAGGAGAAGAAAGAAGACCCACCACAGACAAGGAAGAGGCTGATTTGGATTACCTCTCAACATTTTGAGATATGAATGAGGGACACCTACTAACAAATGTATTTAGGCATAGGGCACGCCCCCTGCCACACCCCCTTAAAGGAGAATCAACCAAAAAAGGTTAATTAAATTAAGGGCTTATTTTACCAGTACTATTCCTTTATATTGGCTTTTAAAATGTACAAATGCAGCAATTTAGAAATTGGATGAAAGTTTTAGCACTGTGAAACACTTTTTGAAAAATAAAAAGTGTGTTTTATATACAAATATATGGATCAGACCAAATGAGGGGGGGAGAGGGGGCAAGAGGGACAGAAGCACAGGGACAGTCCCTCCAAATCAGGGACAGTTGGAAGCTATGATACTATTGTCTGCTCTGTAATTCACAGGTTTTTGGAGACTGGTTCGAATTTCCATTGTCTTCAATTGGGCTTCTGGTTTGGAAATTCCACATTTTTAGAAGTTCACTAATCTTTAAAAATGGAACAGAAAGATTGTTACATATGACATATAAAATGCAATTCACTTGGCCTATTAACATCCCAAAAGAAACATATTATTTTTTCTTTGTAGTTCTCGGTTGAAAGTTATTTATTTTGTTGGAATCAATACATAAGTATTACTTTCAGACATTGCGTTTCCATTAAGTCTTTAAAAAAAAAAAAAAAATAGTCCATGCATCTTTTACAACCCATTGTAATGATATGCTAAAAATGGGGGGAAATTATAATTGTATAGGGGAAAACTGTGAAGACAAAACTATACATTGTCATTTCCCGTGAAAAATGTAAAATTATAACAAATTACATCTCAACTGTTACAAAGAAATAATAACTGATTACATGATGAAGAACAGTGACCTTTAAACACAAACCTGCTGTACTACCAGCAAGTAAAAGTAAACCTGTCATGTAAGGAAAGTTCACACTGTTTAAATACAGACTTTGGCACAGAAGTAGTAGCTTTTACTGCTTAGAAGCATGTATACAATACAACTACAACCTGAGAGACAGACTCTTTGTAGTGCTTAGGCTGGAATGTGGTGTTCCAGCACTCAGGGAAAAATATACTGATTAAATTGCTTGCCAATTGCCTAGAAAATTATAGCTACAGTAGTCAATAAAAAATATAGACAAATTAAAGTTATCTTTTAAATTTGTGAAAAGGTTGAAAGTCCTTAAAGGAATTGTAAAGGAACTTTTTTTTTGCTGAAATGACTGTTTACAGGATATAGAGACATAGCGCCAGATTCAGGTAGAGTTATGCCAGTGTATCAGTGATCCTATGTTAAGTATGGACGTTGTGACCGCGGGAAATTTGAAAATGTTTACATCGTTTGCGTAACTCGTCCGTGAATGGGGATTTACGTTGATTACGTTCACGTCGAAAACACCATCATAATTCGGAGCATGCGCACTGGGATTTTTCAATGGTCGACGCATGCACAGTACGTTCGGCGCGGGGATGCACCTAATTTAAATAGCATACGCCCCCTACCTGCCCAATTTTAATTAGGCCGCCCAATTTACGCTACGCCGCCGCAACTTTACACGCAAGTGCTTTGTGAATACAGCACTTGCGCGTAAAGTAGCGGCAGCGTAACGTAAATAGGAAAAGTTACGCCACCGCAAAGAACCGATTGCCATCCTGAATCTGGCCCATAGTTAACTGGTTCCTTTTAAAAATGATTAAAAACAGATAAAAATCAATCATATAATGTGCCTGCAGTTTCATTTTTGTTTATAATCTAGTTTAATGTTTCTGTGAAGTACAGAGACACACAGAACAACAACAAACAAACACAGGGCAGTGTTTGTTTTTAAAATGAATCTGATTGGTTTTGAGGGGTTTTAGACACACAGTAATCACATCAGTGCCACCCATGAGTGCCCATCTGTGCCACCTATGAGTGCCCAGTGCCGCTTATGAGTGCCCATTAGTGCCACCTATAAGTGTCCATCACTGCCGCCTATGAGTGCCCATCAGTGCCCAACAGTGCCGCCTCACCGGTGCTCATCAGTGCCGTCTCACCGGTGCCCGTAATCGAAGTAGAAAATGTACTTATTTACCAAAAAAATTACCAAAAAAAAATAAAAACATTTTTTTTTTCCAAATTTTCTGTCTTTTTTAGTTGTTGCACAAAAAATAAAAATCGCAGAGGTGATCAAATACCACCAAAAAGAAAGCTCTATTTGTGGGAACAAAATGATAAAAAGATAGTTTGGGTGCAGTATAGCATGACCGCGCAATTGTCATTCAAAGTGCGACAGAGCTGAAAGCTGAAAATTGGCTTGGGCGGGAGTTAGAAGAGTCCAGTTGGGGGTTGGGTGGAAGGTTGAAGTCTCCACACCAGATGGTGGAACCGTTGGATTTTGGAGACTATTTTGCAGACTTCTTAAAAAGTGGATTTGGTGGATGTTAGGAGCGTACAAATTAATAATTGTGTAGGGAGATTTATTTAAAAGACATATTAGAATGATGATGCGGCCATCTACATCTTGAATGCACTGCTGCAGTTGAAAGGAAACCATGTTTTTGATTGCCAGGAGGACTCATTTCTTTTTTGAATGTGCAGTATGACATTTCTGGGTAGGTGCTTAGGTTTAGGGAGACTGTGAATGCGATCTTTGACCAATTCTATATTTTTTAGCTAAGGAAGGAGTGTTTTGATCATGCCTCGTACGTAAGTGGGCAGGTCTTGTACCTCTTCAGAAATGCTGTCTTCAATGTCGGCAATCTTATCTTTCATCCAATTTTGATCCTCAGCTTAAACTTCCTGAGCATTAACTAAATCATTAATAGTGTTGGTGTAATCTCTCATCGTTGTTTCCATATGTTCTACTCTGTTCCCTAACATAGTTACTTCATGTTTAAATTGCTGCATTAGATGAAGCATGTCAGATTGTAAGGAGCTGCGAGTTGCGAGTGAGAGCAGCATTTCCTTTAGAGTGGATTCCTGGTTGTTTAGTTGCAGGGAATATAGATATGGCATCAGGTGCTGCTGGCAGTACCCGGGGGGGGGGAGGGGTAGCTCACCTCATATGGATCTTCTACAGGGGAATCCAGCCTCTAGCGGGCTTTAACAGAGCTGCCTGAGATCGGTGTGAGGGGGTGCTGGATTTCCAAGCTGTTGATTACAGCAGGGTCTACGGCTGCCGTGTGTTGGGATGCCGAGAAAAAGAGGGAGAGAAGCTCATGGAGGGAGCGGTGTCGGTGCCATCCTGCCAGCACCTGGAATAAGAAGGCAAGCTTTTGTGGTTGCTGCCGCTCCACCTTTCTCTTAGTCGCCATGTTGCAGATACATGCAGGGGTCAGAGGAGCCTGTCATGGGTGTACTGGTGCTGCTTGAATCATGGTAAAGTCATTCTAGCCCGGTCCAGTATGTGGAGCCTCAAAAATCAGTGTCCATCTTCCTGCCCATGCCAATTTTCAGCTTTCGGCGCTGTCACTTTTTAAATGACAATTGCGTGGTCATGCAATACTGTACCCACATTATTATTTTTTTTGCATCTTGTTCCCACAAATAGAGTTTTCTTTTGATGGTATTTGATCACCTTTGTGGTTTTAATTTTTTGCTAGACAAATAAAAAAAGACAAAAAAAAAAAAGTTTTCTTTGTTATAAAATGTTTACTGATGGGCACTGATAAGTTGCACTGACGAGCACTGATAAGGTGGCACCAATGAGATGGCACTGATGGCCACTGATGATGGGCACTGATAGGTGGCACTGATGGGAGGCACTGATATGCAGCACTGATGGGCATTGATAGTCGGCACTGATGGGCACTCACAGGTGGCCACTGATAGGGGACACTAATGGCCACTGAAAGGCTGCACTGATGGGTACTTATGGGTAGCACTTATAGGCGGCACTGATGGGTACTGATAGATGGCACTGCTGTGCACTGAAAGGCAGCACTGGTGGCTGGCACTATAATATTGCACTGATAGGCATCACTGATGGCACTGGCATGCATTATTAATGGGGACTGATTGGCAGCTGCCTGGGCACTGATTGTCATATCCCTGGTGGTTTAGGGTGGCATACCTGTTGGGGTTCCTCTGTGGGCATCTCTGGTGGTCCTGGCGGCATTCCTGGTGGTCCTGGGCAGGCATCCACGGGGGTCTGTGCTGATAAACAATCAGCACAGCCCCCTCTGTCAGACGCGAGTGAGGAAAAGCCGATAAACGTCTCTTCCTGTCAGAGGCACTTTACCGAGATCGGTGATGCAGTGTGTCAGACTGACACACTACCCCACTGATCACACCATGTATGCTCTATTTCTTACCCTATAGGAGTTATTTTTTACTAAAGGAAAATCCACTTTGCACTTGAAATTGCACTCGTTGTAGACATGCAAGGAAAATAAAAAACAGCATTTTAGCTTGTACATGATTGGATAATAAAATCAGCAGAGCTTCCCCTCATTTCAGATCTACCCCTCAGATTTACAGCAACTGTCCTTCCAAGTGCACTTTCAGTGCAATTTCAAGTGCACTTTGCACTTCCTTTTGTAAATAATCCTCTTTTAAGGCTGCATACTCAGGGCCGCCATCAGGAATTATGGGGCCCTTTACACAGCTTCAGGCATGGGCCCCCTGGAGCAGAGAACCGGGGGGGATGCTGCCGCCTGAAATTGAGAAGCGGGGGGGGGGGTGCTGCGATTTGAGAAGCGGGGGGTTCCTTTACAAAAAAAAAATAAAGAAAAATATATATATAAAAAAAAGGGTGGTAGCCATCCAGGGGCCCTGGGGACCTCTGGGCCCTTTAATAAAAAGAAACCTCTGGGCCCTTTAATAAAAATAAACCTCTGGGCCCTTTAATAAAAAGAAACCTCTGGGCCCTTTAATAAAAAGAAATAAATATATATATATATAAAAAAGAAATAAACATTTATAAAAAAACAAACAAGGGGGTTGCCTGGGGACCTCTGGGCCCTTTAATAAAAAATAAATAAAATAAAAATATAAACAAAAATAACATGGGGCCCTGGGGACCATGAGCCTTTTACTAAAAAGATATCCATATATATATATATATATATATATATATATATATATATATATATATATATATATATATATATATATATATATATATATATATATATATAAATGTAAAACATTTTTATGAGAAAAAGGGTTCTCATCTGGGGCCCTGGGGACCTCTGGGCCTTTTAATAAAAGAGGATTATTTACAAAAGGAAGTGCAAAGTGCACTTGAAATTGCACTGAAAGTGCACTTGGAAGGACAGTTGCTGTAAATCTGAGGGGTAGATCTGAAATGAGGGGAAGCTCTGCTGATTTTATTATCCAATCATGTACAAGCTAAAATGCTGGTTTTTATTTTCCTTGCATGTCTACAACGAGTGCACTTCCAAGTGCAAAGTGGATTTTCCTTTCGTAAATAACCCCTATAGGGTAAGAAATAGAGCATACATGGTGTGATCAGTGGGGTAGTGTGTCAGTCTGACACACTGCATCACCGATCTCGGTAAAGTGCCTCTGACAGGAAGAGACGTTTATCGGCTTTTCCTCACTCGCGTCTGACAGAGGGGGCTGTGCTGATTGTTTATCAGCACAGACCCCCGTGGATGCCTGCCCAGGACCACCAGGAATGCCGCCAGGACCACCAGGGATGCCCACAGAGGAACCCCAACAGGTATGCCACCCTAAACCACCTGGGGATCTCCGGGCCCCTGGGGACCTCCAGACCCCTAAAAAAAAATTGTCCCTTTAATAAAAAATAAAATAAATAACATTAAAAAATATTTTTTTTTATAGAAAATAAAGCAAAAAAGAGGGGGGTTACCATCTGGGGCCCTGATGGCGGTTCTGTGCATACTTATTATACTATCTATAATGGTGGTACTTATCACTCCTGGAAATTGGCAACCAAACTGAAAGGAGCAAGACAAAGAGCAATCCATTAGAGCAGGGCTGGGGAGTGGTTCTATATGTATGGAGAAGTCAAGGAAGAAACCCGATGACAAATTATCCAGTGCAAGATACTAAGGACGTTAAAAATAAAGTAGCTCCTCTTTGTACCCGGGTTCTATCCTGCCAGTTTGTTCAAGCCCCTAATTTAAGTTCTGAAACAATGCAGCCTGGCATTCCATGAAAGGTGGGGGATGAGTGTGTGCCACCAGCAAATCACATTGTCCCCATGTTAATGAGACCAAGGGTCTCTTTCTTACAAATCTGACCAGCTTGTTGTGGGCGTCTGCAGGTAGGAGGGCTTGAACATGGGCCCCCCCCAAATATCATTCCTTCCCTTACAGTATGTGAATGAGTAAGAGGTACCCCTACTGATTGTGGGAAGATGACAGCTGATATAAACAAGCAACAGGGTTACTGAGGTGACAACATTGACCACATATGGACCATACGTGGTCAATGATGTCACAGGGGTCCTGTCCTTATTAGCCTAGAAAATGGTCATTACTGTATTCATGCATTCAGCTCCTATTCAAAGTATAAACAGTGCAGCACAAAAATATAAAGTCAAATAACTAGAAAAAACTGTGAATAAAAGGAGAAGTCCATATGTGTATGTGAACTAGAGAAAATCCATCGATTTCCAATCACGTAGTGCAGATATAAAAGTGACCAAATTGATATCCTCCACCGTGCATAAGGATGGCCTCTCACCTTAGAAATTCAACCTTAAAAGGTCAATAAGCATAATGATCAAACAGAGGATCCTGATGGGATGAGTCAAGGGAATGCCTGCCAGCTACATAGGGATCAGCACATGACCAAAAGACAGCAGCAATAATCGAATGGAAGACAAAAAGAGAGAGATCTAAGACAAAAAGAGAGAGATTCCCGTAGAGAGCATATCACCCCCTCTCTCGTCGCCCTGCATTGGCTTCCTATTTCAAAACGGATATTGTTCAAGACTGGTTGTATTATGCACAGGGTATTCTATGGTTCTGGTCCAGGCTACCTCCGTGCAAGATTCATCAAATAGGTTCCCTCCCGCCCCCTCCGTTCCAGTACCTCCCTGGATTTCACGGTGCCTCGTTTTAGGAAGGCCCGTCGAGGAGGTCGCTCTTTTTCCGTCCGGGGGGTGAAATTTTGGAACAGCATTCCCCTGTCGATTAGACAGGTTAGTAATCTCCTGGCTTTCCGTCGCAAACTTAAAACCCACCTGTTTACCCAAGCCTATGGCTGAACCAGTATGGGGTGTTTTGAGTCCTTATGTTATATTAGGTTTCTTCCTTCTTAGTACCCCTTTTTAATTGCTGCGGTGCCGATTTTTGTTCTCTGCTATGGGTGATGTGTACGTTTGCGTTAAGCACTTCGAGGCCCTATGGGTAAGACGGGCGCGATATTAAACACTTTTTAATAATAATAATAATAATAATGCTCTCAGTAGAAACCATTTATTGTAAAATCACAATGTAGAATACACTCACATGTAAGGGCACTCAGGAGCGAGTGCCAGCTGACAGGCTTGTAATGAAAACAGTAGGAGATGCAAGCTGTGGCGATCGCGGGTGACGTCATGCGTAGCTCCTCCCCCCATACGTGTTACGTCCTGTGGGCGGGACTTCTTCAGTGTGGGGCAGGTAGATACCAGCTCCCATTGACTTCAGTGGGGTTTGGATTCAACGTCTGAATTTTAGTAACGTTTGCTGAACACTGATTAAACTGAAGACAAGCATATTCAGCTCATCACTGGGCAGGTTCAGTATTTTTATTACAAATGCTGCAGCAGAATATTATGAAATAAGGGTAACTGAGCAAAAAACTGAGTCTCCATGTGGGCAAAGTAAAGCTGTACATACACTGAACAGATTTAATCTGGTTCCTGATGAAATGGCTGAAAGTTGTTTAGTTGGTGGCCCTGCCTACCCCAATCCATTCAACAAATATCTATTCTTTAATTAACTTTGTTGAAGGAGCCTGGTGGACATTTATTATCACAAAAGCAGCTTTCATCCAATCAGCCACTGTTCAGGTATCCTGGCAGTTACCACTGGTGGCTTTCAGAATACAATAGCCCAGTAGGGGGATTATCCATTGCACTGTTTAGTTCACTGTTTTCGGTGGGCCCACAGTCTGAACAAAAGAAACCTGTGTATGGCCAACTTAAAGCAAGCTGCAAGTAAGAAGGAAGCTTTCTGGTACAAATAGTTAAGTGAGCAAAATGCTTGAAGCCTGTAAAAGACAGTGAGGAAATAGTAAACACTGCAGAACAAATGCCATTATTGAAGTTTGGATAATCTTTAGAAGAAAGCATTTATGAGACCCAAAAGCAAGTTTATAAGCTTCTTAAAAACATAAGACTGGCAAAAGAATGTCATTTAAAATGTCCTAAACATAAGAAAGAAACACTACTTGCAGATGAACTGGAAGTTATGGAATGATGGGAAGTGTACTTTTTAGAGTTGCTGGTTAGTGAACCCCAAGGGAACAAGTCGGAAGAAGCTAAGAGTGAAAAAATAACATAAATACCCACAAAAAAAATCGAGGAAAAGCAGTTAGACATTACATTTATGGGGCTGCTGGGGGAATAATTGCAGGTGATGAGACTCTTATGGGCAACAGACCAATCTACAAAAGATTGGGAAATTTCTGTCAGAGTTCCAATTTTTTTAAAAGGGACAATATACAATGTCAAAGCTGTCATGTCATCTCACTCTTTGGTGGGTATTCTGTGCAAATTCTGTATACTGGAAACCAGATTAAACAGAAAGATAAAATAAAACCTAATGCCGCGTACTCACGACCGTTATTCATGATGAGAAAAATGCAATTTTTAAAATTGGTCATTAAAAACGATCGTGTGTAGGCTCCAGAGCATTTTTCTCGACGAGAAATATGGCCATTAAAAATTTAGAACCTGCTCTATTTTTTCTCAACGTTTTTCACGGCGTTGTGAAAAATGGTCACGTGTAGCCTTTAAAGAAGGGGAAAAAACGCACATGCTCAGAAGCAAGTTATTAGAAGGGCCCAAAGGGTGACGCCATTCGAGTAGAACTTCCCCTTTATAGTGCCGCCGTACGTGTTGTATGTCACCGCGCTTTACTCAAGCATTTTTTTCACGATCGTGTGTATTCAAGGCAGGCTTGACAAGAATCACGTCGAGAAAACCGTTGTTTTTTTCCATGACATTTCATAAAAACAGTCGTGTGTATGCGGCATAAGAGATGACCAGCTTCAAGCCAAATCAAGGTACTCAGAATCTGATCATACCTTTGATCAACAACCAAAAGGCCATAAATGTTTCTAAATTAATATTGTGAAAAGAGCTTTGGGGAGTTCACAAAATGAAGAAAAATAGTCAAAGCTAATTGCGAGTTTCTGGAGCTTACACTAAATGTGTAGGGAACATGAGGACATCAGAGTCCACAAAACTCTCCACAGCAGCTGCAGTGAGATGGGAAGAAAACACCCATGCAAATCACATTGTTGGCCTTTGCTGATTATATTTTAATAATAGCTAGAACATCAAAACCTTTACTACAGCGGTCCGCAAATTGCAGTCTAGAAGAGGTTCTCTGCCTGCCACTAACCAGCCCTTGGGTGTTATTCCTCTATCTGACACAAATGATGGGGCAAAATGCCTCCTATGGGCATCAGAAATTACACCCAATTCCTCCCACTGACACCATTCAAGGCAAATTATTTCTTCAACTTAAAGCAATAATGGGGTACTATTTCTCCCAGAAATGCATTTGGACAAGAAGGCCTGGCTTGCAGTCTCCACAAAGGTGTTTTATTGGATTGAGGTTAGGACTCTGTGCAAGCCAGTCACATTCCTCCACCCCAAACTCACTCATCCATGTCTTTATGGACCTTTCTTTAAGCACTGGTGCTAATCATTTGGTGGAGGGGGGGGGGGGTTATGGTGTGGGGTTGTTTTTCAGGGGTTTGGCTTGGCCCTTTAGTTCCAGTAAACGGAACTCTTAAGGCGTCAGCATACCAAGACATTTTGGACAATTTCATGCTTCCAACTTTGTGTTAACAGTTTGGGGATGGCCCCTTTCTGTTCTAACATGACTGTGCACCAGTGCACAAACATGGATGAGTAATTTTGGGGTGGTGGAATGTCCAACATCAGTGCTTGACCTCACTAGTGCGCTTCTGGAAGAATGGTCAAACATTCCCATAGACACACTCAACTCAACTAAACCTTGTGGACAGCCTTCACAGAACAGTTTAAACTGTTAAAGCTGCAAAGGGTAGACCAACTCAATATTGAACCCTACGGACTAAGACTAAGATGCCATTAAAGTTCATGTGCGTGTAAAGGCAGGTGTCCTACCATTTTTGGTAATATATTTTTTATATTATAAGTATAGTTACATTGGTCCAAACTGGATCAATGTAACAATATATACAATTTCTTCCTGTGATAGAGAGAGAAAGCTGCTGAGCTGCTGCTGTAGGCTGTCTGGTTACACAATAGGCAAAAGAGAACATTTTGCAGAGTACATTGATATCAGTATTGCCTCTGTGAGTTTACAACTAAGTAGCTTGTCAATGACCACACCTGGCCCTGCCCACTGCTTTCTGGATCAATAGCATCATTGATGCTCAAATTCTCCCACTCTGAACTGTAGTCTGTTGGGAGCATACAAAACACCAATGAGGAATGGCTCACTAAGGGATGGCACAGTATGTTTTTTTTTTTTTTTTTTTACTGTATGAGGCTTTGGCACAGTGACTGAATTTGGGATATATTTAGACTGTCATACAGACACCATAAGATATACTGTATATGTCAAGATGAACAGTTTTTTTTTTTGCGTGATTGCATTTTATCTACATTAACATATAAGCATTTTTTTTTGGTTGATGTATTTAAATTGTAGATTAGGTGAAGTTAAGACTGCAAAGGAAAGTACAAAAACTGCAAATATAGTTTAAACAATAAAGTTATTTTTTTCTACACATTTACTTGCATGGTACCATACATGAAAACAGAACTGAGTGTACTTGCACTAAAATATCTTTAGTTAGCCAATAAAAAGCATTGCCTGTGTCTTTCATTTGTTTGCTGCTGCCTATGACCAACATGCTTCAGCACATTACTTCCCTTATATTAGTGTAGCACCCCCAGAGCTACCGTTTTGCTAAATTTAGTTTTAGGCTTCCCTGTAATCAGCTATGGTTTGATTAGTGAGGTCTGCTCTGGCATGAGCTCACTTACTTCCCCCTGTCTCCCAGGGAATCCTGGGACATAGTGGATGGGAGAATCATGACCACAGCTCGTATATTAATATCTCCCCAGCCAATCTCTGGTTGATATGCAGGGCTCCCATATGTGCATTCATAGGTAATGGCCCTCAGAATGGGTTGATTTGAGGAGATATGGGAGTTCCTACATGTGTTCAAGCCCCATCATCCTCATGGAGCCAAAGGGTTTTGGGAAGAATTTTGCAATATTGAGCATGACTGGAGCGTGACTGTCAGCTTAGGGCCCAGATTATGAGGTCCAGGTCCCCAATCCAGAATTTTACTTATGAGCCTGGCTGCTGTTATTCTTTTCTGACCTTGTATCATTCAGTCATCTGTTGCTGGATGTTAAACCTCATGGCCCCTGTGCATGTGTATTTAAAGTTATCTATGGGATTCAGGGGACCCTGCAAAGTTTGGAGCCCTGCTGTGCCTAGTTTTAAAATAACGGTTCTCGTATGTGGGAAGAAGGCACCTATGTATTATCCAGTTGGCTGCTGGAGCCACTTAAAATGACAACTCTTTTTGCCCTTGAAGATTTAATTAGTGAGAGGCCCTGTCCTATTTTGTAATTCGGAGCCTGGGGCTCATACATACATTTGTTTAGGTATAGGTAAAAGGGAGCTAGATAGGATCTCGTTACAGGGCTCTGGAGGACTATGAGGCAAGAGTTCTTTGTCCCAAGGGGGCAGGCTTTTCCCCATTCTTAACATTTATTTCATTACTGTTGTTACATAGTTAGTCAAGTTGAAAAAAGACACATGTCCATCCAGTTCAACCATAAAAAAAAAAAAAAATATTGTACAATCCCATATAACCAATTCTATACCCACAGTTGATCCAAAGAAAGGCAAAAAAAAAAAAAACAGCAGAGCATGATCCGATTTGCTACAGCAGGGGAAAAAAATCCTTTCCCTGGATCAACTTTATCTATAAATGTTAGTACTCAGTTATGTTATGTACATTTAGGAAAGTATCCAGACCTTTTTTAATGGTTCAATAAAAGTTTTATTAGAAATTTTTCAGACAGAAATCAGAAGAAACAAGAACCGGACCCCCAACAGTGGGTGGGCCGATTCTCAACATAATACAAAATGAATTTTCCACAGTACAGAATATAATATGGGTAAGTTTGCCACCTCAATGAAGTATTTATATAAACTTATCCGGCGCTCAACAGAACATGTCCCACAGCCGCATCCTCCAGCCAGGGCGCCCCTTTGGGAGCCTGCTGCGCCCGTGGCCAGGAGAACGCAAAGGGACAATATCCCGACGCCAGGGATGTCACCAAGAACGAGATAGCAGTACTTCCATAATTCCGAAGCAACAGGGAGTGCATCAAGGGATTGAGCCTCTAACAACATGAGAATAGGGGATTACCTTGGACGAACCAATCCTGTATGTGGAGGGCAAAAGAAGTACCGGAAAAGAATGGAGAGGGAAAGGTCAAATAAAAGAACTAGTAGAGGAAAAGAAGGAAAGGAGAGAAGAGGGTAGGGAGGAGGGGGGCGGGGGGGGGGGGGGGTGCGCTCGGGCCTCCCGTGTCTTGAACCTGTTTTTTTTTAAGCTCAGGTCCCCGCATACCTTTTAAGGCAGTGGGGGCCTCGAGTCAGGTGGGAGCATTTGTTTTAATTTGTCTGAGGAAGAATGGTGCCTCCATAGTCCCCATGTAAAGGAGAACTTAGCGTGGTTATCTAGAGCCTTAGCCTGGAGTTCTTCCATCAACATGACTCCATTCATTTCAGAGACCCATTCAGCTAGTGAAGGGGGTGATGAGGATTTCCAATGTCTGGCTATGAGTTGCCTACTCGTGCTGAGACAAAACCTGAGAAGGGTGTGTTTCTGGAACTTGAAGGAACCCAGGAGAATGGACAGAAGGGCCACAGTAGGGGAGGGAGGGAGGGGCTCACCATAGATGTCAGAATAAATTTTGAATATCTGGTTCCAGAAGGGGCGGATAATCTCGCAATCCAACCATATGTGAAGGTGCGTACCCGTAGCCAAGTTACATCTCCAACATGAGTCCGAGGTCGAGGGAAACATGATCCTGAGGGCGGACGGCACTCTATACCACCGTGACAGCAATTTATAATTTTTTTCCCGAACATAACTCGAGACAGAAGATTTATGAGTGTAATAGAAGGCTTTCTGCCATGCTGCCTCACTAATATCTTGCCCTATCTCCCCAGACCAAGCTGCGGTGAATTTGGGAAAGGAAGCGCTCGTATGCCCTAGGATAATTTTATATATCATGGAGAGAGTATGACGGGGGACTTCATGGGGCGAGCACAGTTGCTCAAACTCCGTCGGGGGCCTATGGGTCTGTCTCGTGTCGTGAAGTTGTTTACAGTAAGCTGCCAAGTGTATGTGGGTGAGCCAGGTCACTTTCGGGAGGAGAGAGAGCTCGTCCATCGCGAAAGATCCCGTGGTAGCGTCTACAAACTGTCGTGCCGTGGGCCAATGGTCTCTTTTGTACCCATTAAGTGAGAGGGCGGATTTGCCCTCCGGAAGTGCCAGGTTGTCAAACAGGGGAGTCATCGGGCTCGGGTCGGTGGTTAAGGCAAAGACTGTCCTCCGTCGGTACCAAACTGCTAAGGCGTCTCTAGTCAAGGGTGAGGAGTCTGTAAGGGCCCGAAGTGACTCCCCATGGCCCCAGAGAAGGGCCCGGAGGTCTACAGGGGAAAGATCTTGTTCGACCGATGTAGAAACCTTACTAAACGGACGAGGGAACCATTCCAGGATTCTCGAAAACACCACCGCTGTGTGATATAGTTCAAAGTCAGGAAGACCTGTCCCCCCTCTAGTGATGGGGGAGCAAAGCAGCCTATGTTTCAATCTGGGGCGATTCCCTCTCCACACAAACCGAATCGCCATCGAGCGCAGTGCCCTAAAGAAGGCAGAGGGTAGGGCTATTGGCAGAGCCTGGAACATATATAATAATTTAGGTAAGATGTCCATTTTCAGGGCGTTCATCGGTCCAAACCATGATACTGGCAAATTCAAGCGATCCTCAGATAGGCTCTTGAATTTGGTCAGCAGCGGGCCATTAATGAGGGAATATATCTCCGACAGGTTGGCCGGTATCTCCGTCCCCAAGTATGTGATGGATTTCGTCCGCCATTGAAAGGAGAAGTTCGATTTCAAGAGCGATAGGACAGGTTGTGACAATGAGACATTCAGGGCTTCCGTCTTAGAGAGGTTAAGTTTATAGTTGCTCAGGGTACCAAACCTTGCAATCTCAGCCAAGATAGATGGGATGGTGACATGTGGGTGTGTGACGTATAGCAAAAGGTCATCTGCATAGAGGGAAAGTTTGCAATGAGATGAGGGGGTCTGTATCCCCTGTATACTTGGATTCGCCCTCAGCGCCTGTGCTAGATGCTCTATAACTAAGGCAAATAAGAGGGGGGAGAGGGGACACCCCTGTCTGGTGCCGTTTGCAATCGGGAACGCCTCTGACACTACGCCGTTGACCAGTACCGATGCAGAGGGGTTACTATACAGGGACATAATACGTGCTAACATTTTTGGACCCAGGCCTATTTGGGCGAGAGTGGACCTCAGGAAAGGCCAGCTGACCCTATCAAAGGCCTTCTCTGCATCGCAAGAGAGAAGGCATGTCGGAATCCGGTTGCGCTTAGCGTAGGCAATCAGGTGGATCGTCTTAGTGGTGTTGTCACAAGCTTCTCGGCCTGGGACGAAGCCCACCTGGTCGTCATGTATGATTTGAGGGAGTAGAGGGGAGAGGCGCTCCGAAAGAATCTTAGTGAATAATTTTAAGTCCACATTTAATAGGGAAATCGGCCTATAGTTGGGGCAGTGGGAATGGTCCTTGCCAGGTTTTGGGATCACGAATATTTGGGCGTGTAAAAGGCCTGGGGAAGGGCAGAGAGTCCCGTCAATGGCGTTGAAGGCTTTCGCAAGTAGGGGAGACAACTGGGGCGCGAATACTTTATAAAACCTGGGGGTAAACCCATCAGGGCCAGGGCTTTTACCATTTTTCAGTTTCTTAATGGCCAGGAGGAAATCCTCTTCCGACAGGGGTGCCTCCAGCTCCTCCACCTCCGTCAGCGGAATAGTAGGGAGGGCCGTTTCCTGAACATAAGAGATTATGGCATCCGCAGACCCAGGTCCCTGGGCCGGGGATCCCATCCTTTGAGGGGGAAGGTTATAGAGGCCTGCATAGAAGTGCCGAAACTCTTCCGCAATCGCCTTGTTGTTGTGTACCTTCCCACTTTTGGAAGAGACAACGAAGGGAATGTGCTGCCTGGCTGGGCGCGGTTGTATCGTATTCGCCAAGAGCCTACCGCAATTGTTGGCTTGGGCATAGTGAGTAAAACGCCCCTTGTCTCTGGCCACTAAAGCCCTGTCTGCAAAGATCTGCAAGAGGTCCCTCCGAGCGTTAGCCAGATCCACTAGTGTAGCGGGCTCTGGAGAGCGCTTATGGGAGTCCTCTAGCGTGGTGATTGTATCAAGGAGGCGAGCAACATCCAGGGTGCGGGCTTTCTTTAGCCGGGACCCATGTTGGATGAATTTGCCTCGAAGGACACACTTCAGGGCTTCCCATTTCGTCAAGGGGTTGGTCTCGTCCTGAGCATGGTCAGAGACAAAGTTCGCAATTGTCTGTACAATATCAGCCGTGCAAGCCAGGTCCGTGATCAGATTGTCGTTAAGTCTCCAGGACGACCGGGGTTTGTGGGAGGGGATCCTCCCCAATGTCAGGTGAACAGGGGCGTGGTCAGACCACAGTTTAATGCCAATAGAAGCTGTCGGGGACAGGTGAAGCAGGGATTGTGACACTAGGAGGTAGTCCAGTCTACTGTACGAAGAGTGTGCGGGGGAGTAATAAGTGTAGTCCCTATCTGAGGGGTGCAGGACTCTCCACACGTCAGTAAGGGAGAGGTCGGAGAACAGGGAGCGCAGCTTGGCCAGGGCAGCCAGGGAGATCGAGGACTTACCTGTGGATGTATCCACACGGGGGATCAGAGCAGCATTGAAGTCACCCCCCAGGATCATGTTGGTCGTGCTGAACGTCTTTAGGCGTGAGACCACGGAGGAGAAGAACTGTAGCTGATCCTGGTTGGGAGAATAAACGTTAGTAATGGTATAAATCGAATTTTTGTAAGATAGCTTAAGCATGATATATCTCCCTGAGGGGTCAACATGGGTATCGAGAACGTCTGGCATGAATGAGGAGTGGAAGGCTATTGACACCCCTTTGGACTTAGCCAGGGGGTTGGTACTATGGAACCAGGTGGGGTAGTGTTTACTAGTAATTTTAGGGATCGAGTCTGACCTGAAATAGGTTTCTTGAAGAAGGAGGATCTGGGTGCGCATTTTATGAAAATGATATAGTATTTGCCTCCTTTTCTCGGGTACGTTAAGGCCTCGGCAGTTCAAAGAGGAAACTTTCAAAGCGGTAAGGGTAGCCATAGGAAAAACAAGGAGGGGTGTATGAGAGCGTAAGGGAGGAGCGAGCACACCACATCAGGGAGTTCGAAGGGGTGGGGAGGGAAGAAGTGGGCAAGAGGCCCATAGGTGGAAGGTAGGAGAGACAGGAAGACAGAAAAAAGAAAAATTATGGAAAAGGAACATCGTGGCCTCAAGGGCCGCACTAATCTTGTTGCTAGCAACATTCCAGCTGATACCAAAATGGCAGCTGAGTAACCTAAGTGGGGGAACGCGGGCAACACACAGCGAGATGCCCGCACACGCCGCAAGCATAGAACCTCTTAAACAATATAAATTATCGACTAATCGAAGATTATGGGGATCCCCCGGGCGGCAGGAAAGGAGCCAAAAGCTCCACTGGGTCCGGGGCACTCAAGCCACCGTCCGTAACCCATAAGTCATGCCACCCGGGGGGCTCCAGTCAACATGAATAGACACACCAAGAGCAGCCCTAGTACACAACCAGGGCACAATCAGGGCGGGGGGGGGGGGGGAAAGGGGGGAGAAGGGCTGGGAGAGCCCTTCTAATAGCAGGGGTCAAGGCTGAACCTGGGGACAGGTAGGCCCGAGTCAGATTGGGAACAGAATCAAACCAGCAAACATTAGACAGATCTGGGTCTATAACAGTAAAAATAAACATTGCAATGAGGGATAATAAAAAAATAGAAAAATAATAATAAAAAAAATTAAATAAAGAACACTTCAGGAACATTCAATAGTGCAATGTACTAACAAAAATCAGACCAGATAGTCCGCCAGGGAGCAGTTCAGCTGACCCGTCTCTTAAATAAGAGAAGGCCAAAAAAAAGAAGAACGGAGGGAGAGAGAGGGGCTCTGCCCATCACTCCGTGGGTAGCATGGGAGCTTCAGCTCTGGAGCGTTTCGGTTTTTTGGATTGTCTCTTCCATCCGGAGGAGGGTAGGAATCCAGGGGTCGGGGCCTTCAGCGGCCAGTCTGGCAGGGGCATCTGTGGGAGCTCAAAGGTGCCCAAGAACTTGGGGAGATCTCCGAGGGTGCGAAAGACAGCTGACTTTCCATCGTGGGATGCTGAAAGTTGAAAGGGGAAACCCCATCGGTATCTGATTTGTTTAGCGTGGAGGGCCCCGGTAAGTGGTTTCAGTGATCTACGTAGGTCTAAAGTCAGCTTAGAAACATCCGGCAAAAGGTGAATGCGGGTTTCATCGAAGTAAATGTATTCTTGTGTGCGAGCTGCCTGCATGATGGCATCCTTGATAGCAAAAAAGTGCACTCTGCAGATCACATCCCTGGGATAGGCCGGATTGGGATTCTTGGGCCCCAGAGCTCTGTGGATCCGGTCAAGCTCTATCGGGTTTTCCTTATCTTTTTGGAGCAGTTCATTAAATATTTCAATAACCACTGGAGCTAGATCCTTTATTTCAACTGCTTCAGGGAGGCCTCGGACACGTATGTTATTGCGTCTGGCCCTATTCTCCTGTTCGTCCTGGGAAAGCATGAGCTGCTGGATCTGTGCAGTGTGTTCATTCAGGATAACTTCATGAGCCTGCAGCGTGGAGACTGTTTCCCCCACACTATGTTCCACATCCTCCAACCTGTCTGTGACATCCCTCCTGAGCTCAGAGATTTCTTGCTTATATGAGCGCTCCATCCTCTGTACACAGGCCTGAAAATCATGCCTGGTTGGTAGAGCCTTGATGTAGGCCTCAAGATCCCAGCCTGCATAGGAGCGATGGGAATCAGGAGAATGGCAGCATCTGACTCAGGAGGAGACATAGCCCTCTGCCGGGTTCTCATAGATGAGGAAGACTTCTGGGATGAGGGGCTGTGGGAAGCCGAGTGCTTCCCTGACGAGCGGGCCGCCGCCATCTTGGACGGGAGGGGGTCGCGCTGCTCCGGCCGGATTTTGTGGAAGAACCGGTCTATTTCGCCGTCTCTGCCCGGATCGGGGGTATGGTGAGAGTCTCCCCCTCCCTTTCTGCCCATTACCGACCTGTATTGCGGTGTGTGCGCGGTATGAAGTCGATCTCCAACGCGGCGTGTGCGGGAGCTCACAGGGTCAGCGTCTTACTCCGCCATGCGCCAGGTCACGCCCCCTCCAGACCTTTTTTAAAGCAATCTACTAAGCTAGCCAGAACCACCTCTGGAGGGAGTCTGTTCTACATTTTCACAGCTCTTACTGTGAAGAAACCTGTCTGTATTCGGAGATGATTTTTTTTCCTGTAGACGTAAAGAGTGCCCCCTTGTCTTTTGTGTTGACTGTAAAGTGAATAACTCAACACCAAGGTCGCTATATGGACCCCTTATTTATTTGTACATGTTGATCATATCCCCCCTTATTCTCCTCTTCTCAAGAGTGAATGTATTCAGGTCCTCTAATCTTTCCTCATAGCTGAGCTCCTCCATGCCTCTTATCAGTTTGGTTGCCATTCTCTGCACTTTCTCCAGTTCCCTGATATCTTTTTTGAGAACTGGTGCCCAAAACTGAACTGCATATTCCAGATGAGGTCTTACTAATCATTTGAACAGGGACAACATGATATCTCTCTCTCTGGAGTCCATACCTCTCCTAATATAAGAAAAGACTTGGCTCGCTTTGGAAACCGCAGCTTGGCATTGCATGCCATTATTGAGCTTATGATCTACCAAAACCCGCAGATCCTTCTGGAGGGTTGTACTGGAGGGTTTCTTCTTCGGAAGGGATACTCTTACAAATTGACCATGATTGGATTGCTTAACCCTTTACATTGGCCAGGCATGAGGCTCTCCATTTGTAATTTTTATGAATACTTATTGCAAATTATATTTTTCAACCATTTGTGTAAGATGCCACACATAACCTTGTGTATAGTTATTTTTCCTTCCCTATTCCCCTTCCTACTGTACTTGCTTTGGGATACTTCGCTCTTTGACTGAAGATCTTGTTTCTCAGTGATCCATGAGGACAGGGCCTATTTTTAGAGAGGGGTGTATGTAGCTACTGTTTTGCTAAATTTAGTTTTTGACCTCCCTGTAACCAGAGATGGATGATTAGTCTGAACTCTGAACTCTAAAAGACATGGGCTTGATTGCTTCCCCCTGTCTCCCAGGGGATCTTGGGACATAGGAGAATCATGACCCTCACCCTACATATTAATATCTCCCCAGCCAAACTTTGGTTGATATGCAGATGACCTGCAGGGTGCTGAGGAAGGTATATGGCCCCTTTTACATGGGCGGCTGTTCTGCCGCTGTTAAAAGCATGTTTTGTTATTTTGAAATTTACGTTCACTTGCAGTTGTACATTGCGATTAGCTGCGCTTAAATGTGTTTACACACAGCTGCGTTTAGCTGCGTTGGAACATTCTTGCCATTTCTGATATGCTTCCTGTTGTTTTTCTTTCCTTGTTGCCGCTGCTATCTGCAGGAGAAATAGTATACTGCGATTATCTGCAGTTAGGTGCAGATAGCTGTAGATAGCTGCAATAAATTGGTTTCTAGACGCAGTCAACTTTATTTGTGTGAGTTTAGCTGCGGTAGATAACTTGATCTATCTGCAGCTAAAGGCTGAATTCTATCCGCCCGTGTAAAGGGGGTCTAAATGGGGCAGAGGGCTATTTTTCCTGGGGGAGAGAGACCCAGCCTCAGTGCTGTGGAATCCCTAGGAGATTCACCTTGGACTGCAGCATTTCTGTGGGGATCCCAGATACAGTTGGGCTGGGAGGCCTTCTCCCTATCCTTCCTGAAGTATTATCAGGAGGTCCACTAAAGATCCAGGACACAGGTTGCTGGAGTATTGACGTTTGCTGACCCTGCACATGGCTGCTTGGAAAATCAGGAATGGTGAGTACCAGTCTGTTAGATCTACAGACTTTCACTAACTTTCCTGGAAAATCTTTAGCTACTATTCTTTGTATTCAGGACTGAATCTCTATTGGGTTTCATGTTTGTTTGCTGCTCAGCTTTATAACTTCAAAGGGGGTGTTTTCACCTTGAAATTTATTTCAGATTAAAGTCCTCATTATCAAGTTATGGTTTTCTGGAGTATCCCTAGGCCCATTCCTACTCCATCCAAGTTCATCCCCCAAAATAAAAACAAAAAAAAAGAGCTCAGAGTATGACAGTATCATGCACCTGGCTGCTCTATGCCTACTAGGGAATAGAAGCCTTGATCAAAACACCAGACTAGTCTGGTCTGTGTGCTACATTAGCAATGTAATAATGGATTATTATATCCTCTTCCCCATAGGCTTTTTCTCAACCATCTGTAACCATAGTTTAGTTAATCTTTCCCTATGACTAGTAAAGCAAATAATTTTTATAGACTACGATAAAAAAAATTTTATAAAGTTTTGCAATTTGTACTGTTTTACAGAGAAGAGAATGGCTGCTAAGATAGAGCAGATCATGCAAAAAGATTATTCCTGGTCCACTGGGATTTTTTTTCTTAAGGAACTGTAAACATCTATTTCATATAGTAGGTAGCTAAGAGGAAACATAACACAGGAAATTGAAAAGAGATGGAACAGAGAGGTGAACAAGCCATAGCAGTAATAATAAGAATGTTTTTGCAAAGATGTTGCTTACTCAGCAACTGTAGATCCAGGTGTCCATCTTAAAAAGCAAATAGGCCATGTTCCAGTTTCTATGGTTCACTGTCTGTTGACTTGAACTGAAATGCTTCCAGGTAGGCGGTCATGTTTCACTCCTGCTTTAGCTATCTTGGCGTGATGAAAACATGCCTGTAGGAGACAACACATTCACATTCATGAAACACTGTAGATGATATTGGTTCCATTACCACTTGTTGCACACATGCTTGAACTTAATAAGTAAAATAACATTTTAATCTGAAATTGGGCTTCTCGTATTTCCTCCTGGTTTGTTCAAAAACTTGTAAAAGTTTATTAAATGCAGCTAAGTAAGCTACAAAAGAGAAATAATACACTAGAATACTAAAGCAGGTAAAGTATAAAATTTAATTTAATTTTTTTTTTATTTAATAAAAATGCATTAATCTCATTATTAGCTTAAAATAATGTATTTAAATATTTGTGGACCAGTATACATTTCAGTGCGCACTATAAGCTTTAATTGATAAAGAATGGACAAAAATATTATCCAAAATGATTACCATATTTTTTTTTGCAGCAAGTCTTGGATAGGTAGCAAGAAGAGCTGCAATTGCATTGTATCAGAATTTAAATTTAATGTCAACAGCACCCCAAAGCCACAGGGAAAAAGTTTCCATTAAAAGTACCGTATTTGCCAGTGTATAAGACAACTGGGCGTATAAGACAACCCCCTAATTTTCCAGCTAAAATTTTTGGTTTTGGGATATACTCGCCGTATAAGACGACCCCCTTCCTACTAGTCTGTCTAGAAGCTGAGGGGTAGCCAGAACAATTGCTGACAGGAAAAACACTGACAGGAACATGCTTTATTAAGCTTTTTCAAATCTTACTGTGCCCATTACATGCCTCACTGTGTCATCAACATGCCTCCCTGTGCCATCAACATGCCTCACTGTGCCATCAACTTGCCTCACTGTGCCATCAACATGCCTCACTGTGCCATCAACATGCCTCACTGTGCCGCCACATGCCTCACTGTGCCACCCCATGCCTCACTGGCCGTCAAAATGCCTCGCTGTGCCATACCTTTAGTCCTGTACTGCAGGTGTCCATTATTCAAAAGCCACACCTCCTCCTCATGCTTTTCTGTGATAGTCGCCTGTCACGGAGGTCCTCTCATCCGAAGCAGAGGATGAGAAGACATCCATGATAGGCGGAAAACCGAACAGAGGCTCTGCTGGGAAACCAAGTGTTGCGCCTATCATGGAAACACCACAAGGAGGAGGCGCGGCTTTTGAATAATGGATGCCCGAGGTCTGGTACCGGCGTTTAAGATGACCCCCAGGTTTTGAGGCAAGTTTTTAAGCCCAAAAGGTTGTCTTATACGCCGAAAAATACGGTATCAATTATAAGTTAATACTTTCTTTTTTGATGATAATAATGTCACCAAGGAGTTGAGTATATGTATGCCTATGGAAAAACCTATAGGCTAAAGACACTATAGGGTTGATTTACTAATAGCAAATGTGTTTTATCCAAGGGGGAAATTTCTTGCGCTAAAGGTGAATTACTTAATACAAAATCAATTACTAAAAATTAATCAACTAATTAATTAATTAAGTAATTAAAGTGACAACAAGATTAAATAAATAAATAAGTGAACAAAGGTATCCAGCAGCAACATTAAACATGTGATATACACGAAAAACGAAAATAGAAAGAAAAATAGTTGCGCTCAGAAAGCACAATATGACATTGTGAAAAAAATAATAAATAAATAAATAAATAAATAAACCACATCTAATTTGTAAATAAAGTCCATAAATGGTGGTGTGATCAAGTGTAATAAGAATACACAGCGTGTTCCCTTAACCCACGCTGAGGAAGTCCCCCCATGGGATGTAACGCGTACAGGGGAAGGAGCCACGCAGAACGTCACCCACGATCGCTGCAGAGTACAGAGAGACGGTCCTGTACACATGCTGTACATGCTGTTATGCTGACACTCGGCTTACAGAGTGTCCTTACATTTCCCTGAACTGGACGAGGAGTCTATACCAGTGGGAAGTATTGTTCCAGTGAAACTCATCAGTCCTATGTGGAAGTACTGCAAGCGGTCGAGGTGATCTCCCCCTTCAGATGCCAGTGGATTGATATGCCTGAATACACTAGGATCTGGTAAGAGTACATCTTTATTTACCTTTTGATGTGTCTGCAGAATTCTATGAGATCGATAGTGAATTTCATCCAGGATATTTTAATCTACGGCTACCATTGCTCTTTGTTTAATATTGGACAATCATTTAAACATACCGTCTAATTACACCTCTGTGATACCAGCTCAAATGGACTAACTAAGATTGGGTTGTAGTATGAGCTATTCTTATTACACTTGATCACACCACCATTTATGGAATTTATTTACAAATTAGATGTGGTTTATTTATTTATTTATTTATTTATTATTTTTTTCACAGTGTCATATTGTGCTTTCTGAGCGCAACTATTTTTCTTACTAATAGCAAATGGGCTGCTCATTTTGCAAGGAAGTTACACATTGCATGGGAATTTGTGAATGTGGATTTATTTTTGCAAAGAATACCCAATTCAAGTTTTTCAATAAACTGCAAAATTCCCCTGCACAGTTTAACTTTGCAAAGTGAACCACCTGTTTCCTTTAGTAAATTAACCCCAATATTTCATTGCTATAATGAGGATTTGGTGTTTTTAAAACAGATCTGTGGTCAGGTTGTGGGCATTAATATAGTCACATTTATTCTGTGTAGTTGCAGGCACCATGAGTAATTTATATTTAAAGTTTAAAGCAACAATACTTTCCCTTTCATTTCAGCAACTCAATTAATTTGCCCCGTCTCCCAGTCCTAAGGCCCCATTAACACCTGAGCATTTTGTAGCTTGAAGTTTAAAGCTCCAAAATGCTCAATATCCAAAATACCACAGTTTTTAGTTGTTAGTACCTTAGCATATTGCAGTTTGAAAATAGATGTAAAATAGACAGCACCTGCTCCGCCTATTATAGTTCTAAATACCTGTGCTGTAATATTGTGTATCTATAACTAAACCATAAACCAACTTATACTAAACAGATTAATTAAATTAAAATTAAATAAATTAAATAAATTAAATAAATTAAATAAACTAATATAGTCAATAAGGATAAAAAATAGCATATGAAGTGCATACATTAATGACTGTGTACCGAAGTCCAATCTTAATAGTGACAATCATCAAATAAATCAATTACTTGTGAAAGGACGATTGGAGGGGGGAAGAGTGCAATTTGTTATGACGACTTTATTTAAGAGACTGGGGCCCAGATTCATAAAGCAATTACGCCTGTCTAACTGGTGTTAGACAGGAGTAATTTCAAATTTTGCGCGCCGTATCACTAGTTTGAATCCTCAAACCATGATACGGCGGCTTCGGGCTTCGATCCGAGAGGCTTACGTCTTCGTAAGCCTTCGGATCTACGCTGCGATATTTTTGCGGCCGCTGGGAGGAGTTTGCGTCGTTTTGATGCGTCGGGATATGCAAATGTGTTTTTTACGGCGATCCACGAAGATACGAGCGGTCTTCGCAATCGCTTACGTCTGTTTTTTTTTTTTTACGTACTGTTAGACCAGCTTTTTGCTGGTCTAACGGTGCGTAGCCCATGTTAAGTATGGCCGTCGTTCCCGCGTCGAATTACATTTTTTTTTTTTTTTTTTTATGTAACTCGTTCGAGAATAGAAATGTCCGTAAACGACGCTACGCAAACAACGAATGACGTAACAACGTGATTTCGCGCAATGCACGGCGGGAAATTTGCGAACGGAGCATGCGCAGTTCGATCGCCGCGGGAACGCGCCTATTTTAAATCCTTTACGCCCCCTACTCGCGTAGATGGATTGCGACAGGAGAAATACACTATGCCGCCGTCGTTTACTGGACAAAATCTACCTGGATTCCACGTAGAGCCAGGTAAAAAACGGCGGCGTAGTGTATTTCTGATACGCTACGAGAATCTAATTCTCTATGAATCTGGGCCTGGGGCGCAAGGAAGTTCCTGCTTTTGATAACGTTGCACATATATATGAGGAAATGTGTCAAGTTAATTCTCATAAATGTCACCATCCGCCCAGGGAGTGGAATACACACTGAGCTCTAGTCAGCGACCACTATTCCCAAGCGTACAGGACTAGGATTTTTGCTTTTGCAACGTCTAGTTTGGTCATATTTGTTTTATTTTATAGCATCACAATTTCGAATGAACTTTATTATGTACAATGCTGACATTCAATAAATTGTGTGAGGATTTTACACAAAGCATTTTTCTCTCTATATATTGCACACCTGCTCCTGAGTCACCATTTGAGGTAACCCACACCAGCGGGAGTAACCAGAGGATATTAAAGAGGGTTAGGTCTCCCTAAAGACCTACAACCACAGTAGACTCCTCTTGCTACATGGTAAGGGAGTCCAACATATCTGGTGAGTGCGGAGTATTGCCAGTCCCTCACAAGTGTATGTACAGACATAATTGAAGTACGAAGCATGACAGCACTTTTTCACAAGGGATAGACTTTGATTGCCACTACCAACACATTAAGCACTATATATGTTACTTTCATTTTTCAATAATTTTTTATTGACTTCTTATTGATTTACTTGATGATATTCACTATTAGGTTTGTACTTTTGTACACTAATGCATGCACTTCATATGCTTGTTTTATCCTTATTGACTTAATGTATTTAATGTTGATTTAATGGATCTGTTTAGTATAAGTTTGTTTATGGTTTAGTTATAGACACAGAATATTACAGCACAGGTATTTAGAATATAATAGGTGCTGTCTATTATTCATCTATTTTCATTTGACCCAATAGTGTGGGCAGTATTGACAGCAGCGGCCCAATTATATAACCTTCTATCTCCAAGATGCGAATGCCCAACATTTATAATATTGTAGTTTGAAACTTGAAGCCTGTAGCTCAAAAAAGTACAAGAGCTTCTTTTCAGCTCCAAGCTTCACGCTTCAAGCATTTTGTCCCCAATAGACTACAGGGAGTGCTTGAAAAACATACAAAAAAAGCACAAAGACATGTAAAAATGTGAATAACACATTTTTTTCCTAGTATATAGCTTTCTATTTGCTTAAAATCATTAAAACAAATGTTTAGGCCTCAGGTGACCACAAAATGCTCAAAATTACCATTACAATTGCTCTATTAAAGCCTGTAAAATGACAGAAGAAGCTCAGTTCAAGTGTGAATGCAGCTCAACATGCCAGCCTTGCCTTGCCAATTTTTATCTCCGTGATAATATGACTAACAATTATTCGGTCATGCAGTACTGTACCCAAATTAATTTTACATCAGTTTTTTTGACAGATAGAGCTTTCTTTTGGTGGTACTTTCATGGTATTTAATCACCACTAGTGAACAAACAGTTTTCCCAAGTTTCTGCTATAAAACTTTGCAAATAAATAATCGCTCTTTATAAATGTAGCCAAAATATATTCCACTGTGTTTCTTTTGTAAAAGGTTACTGGCTTACCATTGTCTGGTGACACTGGGACTTGTGTGGTGGTGATCAGGAAAATCTGTTGCTGGCTGTACTGGTCTGGTGACACTGGGACTCATGTGATGCTATTCAGAAACACTATTTCTGGATTAAGGCCCATACACGATTAGACTTTCCAACAATGATCCGACGTACGTGTTTTATCGGACAATCCCACTGTCTCTATGCTCCATCGGACAATTGTTGTATGAATTTCCATGAACAAATGTTCGCTGTGCATGCTCTCAAACTTTCAGACAACAAATGTGTTACGTCGGATCATCCGATCGTTTGTACACAAGTCCATCGGACTAAAATCCAAAATACAAATACTCATGCTCAGAACCAATGCTAAACATCAGACAACAATAGCAGACGGTGCCCAAAGGGTGGTGGTAAAGAGCTGAAAAAACATGTGATTTGATGAATATTGTCTGAAAATGTTCTGCCGTGTGTATGCATACCAAGTTCAGGGCCAACGCCCCTTCGGACAAAAATCCACAGAATAGTCAGATGAAAGTCCGATTGTGTGTATGAGGCTTTACACTGGTATGGTGACACTGTACTGGTGTGGCAAAACAGCCGCAGCTCTGTTTATGTGATGGACATAAATAAATGATTAAAGAAACAATAAAGAGCTGTGCTATACCGTGAAGGACCAATATTGAAATCAGTCCATCATTTATACAGTGCATACAGACCAAAATAAATCATATACCATGATATATCTGCTAAAACCAAATGTGACACACTTAGGAGACAAGGGTGTAGTCTCATCTTAAAAGAAAAATATAAAGTTCCAATTCCTCAGTGCAAAGAGGATCCAAGAGTGGGTCCGTGACAGAAAATAGGTGTTGATCAAAACAATTAAGGGATATAACTCCAAAATATTTATGCAAACACCCGCCTGTCCCTTGGTGATGTCGTCAGTACGTTCACCTCCCGACGTACGTTTCGTGACGAATACACGTCATCAATGGGGAAACCTTTGCGTCTGGTGACACGGTGCTGATATGGCAGCAATCAGGGACAGTGTTGATGGCTACACTGGATCTGGTGACACTGGAACTAGTGTGGCTAGCAATGAAGAACATTGCACTAGTCTGAAGATGATATCACTGATGTGGCAGCATTAAGGACACTGTTGATAGCTACACTGGTTTGACAACACTGGCAAACCAGACTTGTGATTAGGCCTACTATTTCCTCCAAATGTTATACTTGCTTCATTTAAATTCATACTTATGAAAAGCCTAACAGAATTGATTTTATTCTATTCATAATGAAAACTTACTTTTCGAACAACATCAGAAGTACATACAGCCTGCTGTGCAGCTCTGTTATACAAATATAAGAAATAAAAGCCATAAATGAAAAGTTATGACCTGTCAAACTTCTGTCATTGTAAAGTACAGTTCATCAACAACACATTCTGGCGCCTTCTGAATCATTAAAACTTCATGTTGTTACTCAGACGCATATGCTGAAAATCTTGTACTTTATTAAATGTAACATTTCACTATGTAACCCCTAAAGGCCAAACAAAGTATATCCATGGATACTATGAATTCTGTACTATATATTCACTTTGTCTCCAGGAATATTTTCACAAAAAATTATAACTGGCATAAAGCAAAAAGCATATCAAAGCAAACTAATGTTATTGAATATTTTTTTATATTTTTTTATATTCTGGTTTGTAGAAAATAAGCAATGTCCGTTCTAGTTCTTTTGCACTCCTCCTTATGATGGCTTCTACTTTTTATACTCTTATACCCATTAAAATACCAATTTGCACAATTATTAACTTTTTTTTTTAAACCCTAAATAGTAGCTCAATTTGCAACAACAGGAAATATGCTAGTCTTTAAACAGATTATGAAGTAATATCAAAATCTATGCATACAAAATTAATCACAAAATAATAATGATCACAATCTTGCATTAGATGTTGATATAATCATTAGCCCACTGAGAAAAGGCAAACACATGTTCTCATTCTTTTTTGGGAGCTAGTGCTGTAGGTTTGTGGGTTGGTCTGTATCTGTGCAGAGCAGATATGTGTCCAGATTTGGAACCATTCCCACTTTGAATCAGAAACCACAGCAGACCACAAGCCCTCAACTTGGTATGAAGTACCCTGCCAGTGGGAATCCTCCTGGCAAAGCACCTTGCTCTATTGTTAATGAGGACAAGGGCTTCTTCCCCACAACCCTGGCCCAGTGTTGGTGGGGTTTGCAGTCGGGGGGAATTATAAACAAGCTCATGTCAGATAAATCAGATCTACCGGCAGAGATCTCCTCTACATCTCGGTGCCCAAGAAGATCTGGCGTGGTGGTCGGGCCTTCTCCCACCAGTGTGCCGTATTATTGAATAGCCTTCCTGTCGAGTTCCAGGAGGCTCCTACTATCCCGGTCTTCTGTGGGTTACTGAAGACTTGGCTCTTCATGCAAGCCTTTCCTGCGTAGCCTCTCTCTTCCACCCTTTGTGCCAGTCTGTGCTGATTTTGGTTCCTGGGTCTTCTTCTCCCAGGAACTCTGCTAAGCGCGTTCAGACCCTTCGGGGTAAGACCATGCTATATTAAGTTAGCTCTCAACTCTCAACTCAAAAAGAAGGGAGCCTAGATCCCACTTGTTACATGAATGAGTAAGAAGTATAAAGTAAGTAATTAACAAGTTATTTATTAAAAAATACCCCCCCCCCAAAAAAAAAAGTCCCATAAAATAATTCATATAAATCATACCCGCTGACTCATCATATGAAAAATCCTGCTGACCAAAAGACGTGTTTAACTGCAAATGTAAACTAAGGGGATATACCAAATTATATTATAGACCAAATATTCCCATGGCCATTTTCATTGCCCAAATATGGCCATGTGGCCATATTTGTTCAGTGATGTCAGCACTTTCCTGCCCCTTTGTTTACAAGGCCAGGGATTTCGAGCTGGCAAATGAATAGGACTGTGTAATGTTACAAGTTGCTAAGGATTTAACATTGACAGAGGAAGTGGTCATATATATTTGCATAAGAAAAAACACTACTATAAATGATTTTCAGTTCATGCAGATTGAGCTAAAAGTCCAGTGTTCGGATGAATGCCCAAACAAGCTTTGAGTCATCATTCCTACTCAATATGTGTTTTAACTCAGTAGAACAAATTCATAAAACATAACTAAATAAATAACGTAACATTTATTTTAAGACTCCAGTACTGGTTTTATAGATTGCAAAAAAAAAAACAAAAAAAAAATTGACAAACGTTTATGTAAAAAAGAGACATACAGCAAAAAAAGTGGTTCAACTAATTTATAAGATAAGTGTGACTGCTTTTTAAAAGAATGTAATGTTTTTTTATTCTTAATATGTATAGGTCATTCCAGTGTATATACCCAAATTAGACTGAGCTGCTGTGTTTGTTGCTGAATGTAAAAAAAAAATGAATCCCAGATTTATATGATTAAGTTATATGGATTTCTTTGCCTGGAATCCTTTTGGTAGTACAGTAAATGCACTCCCATAATCGTTAGGAAGAAATATGTACAATAAAAACCAACGCTCGCAAAATATTAGTCATATTTCCTTATAGTGCACCTTCATCAAGTTTAGAGGGCCTCCAGGGAAGAGTAGTTTCTTTGCAGCTGTGCAAGTTGAAGTTTGTTCCAGAACTGCTGAAAATATTTTGTGTTTCCTCGTTCTTTGCAGCCAGTGACAGTCCCTCTGGAGTTTTTAGTTGGCCGAATGTTTCCATTATGCAGGGTGACATTGATAGGTCACAGAGAACGAAGTCACAACCTAAAAATAAAACTGAAGTCCCATCCTCTATCTTTAGCCACCAAGCATTGCTCCCTCTGGAAGATCAATTTAAAATATGATTGATTTACTGTATTTATTTACACCAGTAGGGACAATGGAAGAGTGCGTTTGTGTATATCTGTAAAAACGATTACAGCATTATAATGGGCATCTTTATTGTCTCCAGTATGTAAAGCTTAACCCAATAAGAACCATGCAAATTCTACAAAACAGTTCAGTCATTCGTATATATTTAAATTCAATATCACATCACACAACTTTATTTTCGTTTTTTTGTTTGTTATTAGTCATTTAAACCGTTTCACCCCCGGAAGAAGTGGCTGCTCAATGACCCGGCCATTTTTTTGCGATAAGGCATTGCTTTAACTGACAATTACGCGGTCATACAATGTTGTACCCAAACAAATTTGACATCCTTGTTTTCCCACAAATAGAGCTTTCTTTTGTTAGTATTGGATTCGTTTTTTGTTTTTTTTTGTGCTGTAAACATTTTTGAAAAAAACACAATGGGGTAGATTCACGTATTTCAGCGTATCTTTATGCGGCGTAGCATATCTTCTTTACGCTACGCCGGTGCAACATTGAGAGGCAAGCATGGAATTCACAAAGCAAATGCTCCCAACGTTGCGCCGGCGTAGCGTATAGTCGTCGGCGTAAGCCAACGTAAGTCAAAGTAGGTGGAAGTGGGCTGGAAGTGGGCATGTTACATTTAAATGAAGCGTGACTCCATGCAAATGATGGGTTGAGCTTCAAACAAGCACTAAAAACGAACGACGCATGTGTCGTATCTTGGACGCATCTCAGTGTGCATGCTCGCAGTCACGTCGAAATAACTGCCTAAGATATACGTCAAAACACTGCCTACAACGTGAACGTAACCTACGCACAGCCCTATTCACGTACTACATAAACGGCATAAAAAACGATGGCGTTCGTTCCCTGGTCTATACCTTTGCATGGGTTGCGCCTCCTGTATGAGGAATAACTTTACGCCGATCGTAACCCTTACGCAAATTGCTTAAAACATGCGCCGGGCGCAAGTACGTTCGTGAATCGCCGCATCTTACTCATTTGCATATTTAAAATGGGAACGCCAGATGCATCCAGCAGAACTATGCGCCCACGATACGCCGGCATAGGCAAGTTACGTTGGGCGGCTAAAGCCTTATTTTTGGACGTATCTAGCTTTGGGAATCGGCGCATAGATACGACGGTGCACATTTGTACTTACGACGGCGTATCTCGAGATACGTCGGCGTAGGTGCTACGTGAATCCGGGCCTATATCTTTTACTTTTTGTTATAGTAAATATCCCAATAAAAAAAAATAATAATAATTTTTCCTCAGTTTATGTATTCTTCTACATATTTTTGGTTAAAAAAAATCACAATCAGCGTATATTGATTGGTTTGCGCAAAAGTTATAGCGTCTACAAACTTTGTCTGCTTTGTAGAAAGACAAGATCTGTCTTCTCTCCTCAGATAGCACAGGAATTTGTGTGTTTACACACACAAACCCCCGTACTCCTGCTCATGCACGCGATTGCGTGTGGCCGGCGACATTCGCGTCTGCCGACCATGCCCTCTTACGGCTCTTGTGCGCCATCTGGTGGCTTTCGTATCTAGCCCAGGAGGCCCAGTATATTTGCGTGAGCCAGTCAGGAACCGGTTAAAATTAATGTCGGACTAACTGACCCCAACCCAACTTTGCATTAATTACCTGTTTAAACTGAAAAGAAAAAAAAAGAAAACCCTCTCGGGTTGAATGAGGACCCTTCTTCTAGCAATGTTATGACATCAAGACAACTCGATTTGTCGGCGGCGGCCACAGACTGCAGCACTGGTGAAGGATACAGAAAGCAGACTCAGTTTTAGAAGTTGTCTTTCTTTTTTTATGTTGTGCGTGGCTGGGTGCTCTAAAAATAATGAGGGTAGACAGTAAGTTACCAGGAGATGGGCTTTAAGATAGAAAAGTTAAGCAAATGTGAATAATTGCTAAATGAAAAAAAAATGTTCATATGTTTACCAACTGAATTGTTCTAGATATGCTGAGGCCATGGCTTCAATTTTCCTAGAATGAATGCCTTTGAAGTGTGAAAATCCAGGCTATAACTGGGGTTTCAAAGAGTGTTATGCCATGTACACATGATCAGGCATCAGAGAAAACTTGAATCTAAACTAAGGTGACCAGATTTTTAAAATGAAATCCGGGCCATCGCCGCTGCTGCCCACTCACCTCACAGCCTGTCAAGCCTTACTCTCCGGGCCCCAGCTACTACTGGGTGGGGAGCGGAGGAAGGTCACTCCACCAGGGAAGGCAAGGAGATAAGCAGGCAGGCAGCAGGCCGGGACTTGAGCCAAGGCAGAAGAACATGCGAGCAAAGCTGGATGGGCACCCGAAACTGAAGAAATATTCCCTCTGCTCCGACCAGCACATGATCATCAGAAAGGGGCACAGATAATGGAAACCCCCCCCCCTAAGCTAGTAGGATCAGCGGAGCGGGGGTGTGAAATTCAGAATTATATTTTTTTTAATTCTGCACTGACTGTCTTTGAAATTGCCCCAGCCCCTGTTCAAATACAATCCGGGGACAAAACTGGGGACAGACTTGGTCCGGGGGCAGTGTCTTCAATCCAGGGACTGTCCCCTGAAACAAGGGATGTCTGGTCACCCTAATCTAAACGCAGACGGAATTTATCTGAATTTTTGATGAAAAAAACTCTGATGGGGCTACACACGATTGGAATATCCGATGTAAAAAGTCCATCTGACTCTTTCCATCCAAAATTCCGATCGTGTTTACGGAGCATAAGACTTAATTTGAGCTTCAAGGCACATTGGCTTTTATCCCTGTAGCAGGAGAGCCAGAGAGCATGTATCCCTGTGTTATATTGCTGCCAGCCTACTGGCATCAAAATTATGTTTCTTGAAAGAGAAAGGGTCAAAAAATCAATATGGTTTATCTTTTAAACACAGACTTGGCATTGCAGGCAGCTTTCCTCTTCTGCACCCACCTCAAGTGACCAGACTAAAGAGGAGATTTTTTCCTGAAACCCACTTGCATTGACTAGTGGAGTCAGGTAGATTATCAACCTTGTTACTAAACAGTGATTGAAAGTACAAATTTAAAATTGCAACATGTATAAAAAGTATTTGATCTCGCAATTATTCTATAAAAATCAAGGTAGAAATATATATACACTGAAATATGCATATCTACTGTACTTCTTCAGCACGTCTAGTAGTTATATGGTTAATGCTGCGTAGGCCCAAGAAGTATACATTAGATTATAAGAAAGACATATTGCTAAACACTGATGCTCAGCAATGGAAACTAGGGAATAATCTGTTTATTTCAGTGTTTTCAAGAGCTATATTTACATGATACGCCTGCAGACTGTCAACAAACAATAAACTTACTGTACTGTATCCTGCATGGACTGACAACATTGATAAATAAGACTAACACATCTGACTTCTGCAATTACATTTCATTACAGTACATTTTCCAATATGACTTCAGTCTTCAATTCATTTTCACTTTAAATTTGTAGAACTAATATTAAAGCCATTTTTTAAATCTTTAATGAAAATGAATTTGATGCTGCTAGATGAACTCCACTAACCATGAGTTTCACAAACCCTTCCCTGCATTATAAACAGGTTAAATAAGAGTTTCCAAATTACCATATTATTGACAAATGGGAGCACTTCAGCTATAACTAAATGTTCATGTAAAGCCCCTGTGTATGCATCTCATAGTTTAATATTCAATTTTGGCCACAGAGAACCTTCAAAGAAATATGACTAAAGCATCTGACTTCTGCAACGACATTTCATTGCAGTACATTTTTCAAAATGACTACAATATCCAAGTCAATTTTACTTTAAAAACCCCAGAATTGATACAGTGGGGAAATTTTTTTTTAATCCCCTGTAGAAATTTACCCACTTACAAAGAAATTAAGGGTCTATAATTTTTATCATCGGTGTATTCTAAATGATAGAGACAGAATATTAACCTCTGTAGAGGCGCATTGCGGGCGGTATTGCTGCGGTTTCCCATTGTTTTAAATAAGAAGGAGCGGTGAAAGAGCGGTATACACGCCGCGTCTCTCACCGCTCCAAAGATGCTGCTGGCAGGAGATTTTTTTCTCTCCCGCCAGCGCATCGCCTCAGTGTGAAAGCCCTCAGGCTTTCACATTGAGTATGCAGTGCAGGAGTTTTTCAGGCGGTATACCAGCGCTATTTATAGCGCTGTACCACCTGAAACACTCCTTGGTGTGAAAGGGGTCTAAATCCTTTGCCGTCTCTTGGCAACTCGAAGTTTCAGCTCCCTCCATCAATTTTCTATATGATTAAGGTCTGGAGATTGTGCTTCTTCTTAAGCCACTCCTTTGTTGCCTTGGTGGTATGTTTTGGATCATTGTCATGCTGGAAGACCCATCTACGACCCATCTTTAGTGTTCTGGCTGAGGGAGGAAGGTTTTTATCCAAGATTTTACAATATATGGCCCCTCAATGCGGCAAACTTGGCCTGTACCTTTAGCAGAGAAACAGCATTTATCTTCCTCCAAACACAGCAAGTCCAGGTAATGCCAAAGAGCTACAATTTGGTATGACCACAGGACTTTCTCCCAATCCTTCTCTGAATCATTTAGATGTTCATTGGCATGACTGTACATGTGTCTTCGTGAGGAGGGGGACTCGTCATGTTTGGAGTAAGAAAAATGCTGACTAGGATCCTAAATCCGCGTACACACGACCATTTTTAATGTCCTAGAAAAAACAATGTTTTTTTCGATGTGATTCTTGTCAAGCCTGCCTTGCATACACACGATCGTGGAAAAAAAAATACTCAAGCAAAGCGTGGTGACGTACAACACGTACGACGGCACTATAAAAGGAAAGTTCCATTCAGATGTCGCCGCCCTTTGGGCTGATTTTGTGTTAGTAAAAGTTTGGTGAGAGACAATTCACGCTGTTCAGTCTTTGTGCTTTTCAGTCTGTTACAGCGTGACGAATGTGCTATCTCCATTACAAGCGCTAGTTTTACCAGAACGAGTGCTCCCGTCTCATAACTTTGTCTCATAACTTGCTTCTGAGCGTGCATGTTTTTTTCACTTCGTTAAAGCCTACACACGATTGTCTTTCACGATGTGAAAAACGACAACGTTCTACATTTTTTATGTATTTAGATTGTGATTGCTGTGCCCTTGAGTGGCAATCGACACCCTTAATAAGAATAGTGCCACATCCTATAGTATTTGAGAGGATTGGAGTGGAAAAAATGGACTTTGTAGGCACTTATTAGAAAAGTAAAAAAAAAAAAAGAATTTTAATAATTTACACAAATAAACACTAAGGCCCAGATTCACGTACATCTGCGCATTATTGGACCGGCGTAGCGCACCTCCTTTACGTTAGACTTGTGCAATTTTGCCGCGTAATCACCCTATTCTCATACCTTTTGCGCAGAAAATTGCGCATGCGTAACGTTTTTTCATAGGCGTAAGGCGGAGTAATACAAATTGGGAAGGACGTGGGCGTGTTACATTGAAATGAGCCGTGACCCCATGCAAATGAAGGGCCGGCCGGCTCGCGCATGCACGCATGAAGGAGACCATGGTCAGCTCCGCTGTGCGCATGCTCACAACTCGGGAGCGGCGCAATCAGTGAAATTGGAAATGGACTAGGGCAACGTTGTGAACTACGCAAACAGCATAAATAGACAGAGACAAACGCACTTGCATTGCAAAAGTACATCCCTTTGTTTCCCTTCCTATACAGCAATGTGCTTTTGTTTATTAGCGTTTGTTTATTTGTTTGTGACGTGTCTTTGAGATATTTGTGGGACTGTTTTGCAGAGTGATTTTTGTCTTTTATGTGTTTTTTTGTTGTTATTTTGTTTAAATTATATTTTTGCTGGGGCATTTTTTATTTTTGCTCGTCATTTATTTTATTTTTTTGGTTCTGTTTGTGTATGATTTTGGAATGTGGGGGTGATATTCCTGCGGGAAAAGGGGTGTCACCCTCATTTGTGGTGGAGAAGTGATCCCCAGGTCTGTGTGAATGGTGTATGAATGTACAGTGACATAATTGGAGCCGGGGCATGGCGTTGCTGCTCACAAGTCCTGCATGGTGGGATTGTGCCAATCCAATGTGATGAGGATGTGAGGTGTGTGTGCTAGGGACCACAGGGGTGTGCATGCATGCATTCTCATTGTGCCATGATCAATGTGTGTGTTTTTAACGTGCAAAGATGCATATCTGAGCTGGCATGAGATGGGGTCATGAGATGGGGTCCCAGTGCATATGCAGAGTCACCTTGAAGGGAAAAGACAGGAGGATGTTAGTAGTGCATGTGCCCCTTGTGATGTGTGCATCATGGGGGGGACAGTCATGCCTGCCACCCATGTCACTCACCAACCAGCCAGCTGTCCCCATACATGTTCTGTTCGAAATCTGTGGGGATGGGGCTATGATTGTATATGTAGCTGTCATGGGTGTCATGGGTAGTGCCATGTGTTGGGCTGCTGATGTCCTCCTGCAAGGTTGTGGTTAATTCCATGATGGCATGAGGGGTGAATCTGAAGATGCGAGACACCTCAGAATCACTCATGCCAAAGATGTCTATGCATGTGTGATATATCAAGTGAAGAGTGAGGGGCTTGTATCAGATAAGAATATTGTATTAGATTAGATTAAATTGTAAAGTTTATATAAGCAAATAAAAAATAAATAAAAAAAAACATCTCCCGTGCCCTCCTTAGTGCCCTCATCCTTCTTTGTTCATCTAAAGTCAGTAGTATAGCTATGCGCGACGATGCCCCTGGCATGTTGACATACAGATTGTTGTGCAACACGTGTGACTGCTGAGCTCCTCACTAACAGTGTTGCTTTATCTAAAAGGTAGACTTTTTTTCTCTTTTTAGACCAGCTTTTCTATGGTCTAATTTTAGACAGGACATTTTGCTGTTGCGCACACTGCGTAGCCTGCGCTGCCCTAACGTTTTTTTGTGGATCCCCGTAAGTCCCTCATTAGCATATTTGACTAGCAAATCAATGGTCTGTCTAGCGCACTTTTGCGCGGACGGATGCGCCAGTCTAACGAAATTACGCGGGACAAAAAAAGTAGATTTTTTTGTGGATCTCGTTCTGGGGATGCCATGCATCGAAACGCACGCGCACATTTCGACTTACGCCGCGCATCTCCTGTTGCGCAGGCGTAATCGCTCTGTGAATCTGGCCCTAAATTTTTAATGCACATTTTTCACGTCGAGAAAAATACTCTGGAGCCTACACACAATCGTTTTTAATGATCATTTAAAAAAATTGCATTTTTCACGTCATGAAAAACTGTCGTGTGTACACGGCATAAGAACACCATCCCTACAGTCAAGCACGAAGGTGGAAACATGATACTTTGGGGCTGTTTCTCTGCTAAAGGTACAGACTGACTTTGCCGCATTGAGGGGCCAATGGACAGGGCTATGTATTGTAAAATCTTGGATGAGAACCTTCTTCCCTCAGTCAGAACACTGAAGATGGGTCATGGATGGAACTTTAGCATGACAATGACCCAAAACATACCACCAAGGCAACAAAGGAGTGGCTCAAGAAGGACATTAAGGTCATGGAGTGGCATAGCCCAGTCTCCAGACCTT